>CM055118.1:828305607-829505607 GCA_029206835.1 Rana muscosa | reverse complement strand
GGAAGGGAGAAAAAAGGGGGGGAAAAGGGGGGGGGGAATGGGGGGAAAAGAAGGGAAGGAAAAAGAGAAAGGGAAGGGGGAGAGGGGAGAGGAGGGAAGAGGAAAGGGGTGGGAAGGGGGGGGAGGAAGGGGGACAGAATTGAGGTGAGGGAACAGAGGCTGAACCATTGAATGGGTATAGGAACAGGGGGAATAATCATCTCAAAAGAGTGCGATCAGCGAGGCCTAGACCGATGGATGGGGTCAGGCCCAGTCGATCGCTGGTTTACAGAAAATGTTTCTACATATGCGCTTCATTTAGGCCAGGGGGTATGAGAGCATTGAGCCACTCAATCAAGAGTGTTTCACGTCTCAGGATTTCCCAGTCCCAGTCTCCACCCCTAGGGTTTTCATAAATATCCTCCAGTACATAGAACTTGACTACATCAAAACAATATCTATGATGGATGCCAACGTGGCGGCCCACCGTCGTTAATTTGCCACTTGTAGAGTGGTACGAATGGTCGCCCAGTCTTTGACAGAGTTCTCGAATCGTCTTCCCCACGTAGAAGGCCCCACATGTACAGGTCATTAAGTAGATGACTCCTCTGGTACCGCAATTGGCATGTTGCAGAGGAGAGAAAATCTCGCCAGTGGGGAGTCGGCATGTGGGGCCCTCTAGAATCCATGGGCAGCGGTCACATTGACCACAGCGATAAGTCCCACGGGGGCCGCCATATTGGCTGAACGAACTCTATAGTGGCTGCTGGTTAGTTTATCCCGAAGGGAGGCAGCCCTTCTGAACACTAGTTCAGGAGTAGATCTAACATGTTTACTGAGTATGTGGTGATCAGTGAGTAAATGCCAGTGTTGAGAAAGGATATTAAGGAGATGGTTATGATGAGTAGAGAATGTGGTCACAATCCTAGCTGTGGGGGGTTGGCTGGAGCGACCTGGGCCATATACTAGGGATTGTCTAGTTTTCGAAAAGGCTTTGTTAAAGGCCTTCCTGAGGTTTGTAGGGCTATAACCTCTGCTCAAAAGCCGTTTCCAAAGCGCATCTGCTTGTTTAAAGAAATCCCCGTCCTCGGAGCAGTTACGTCTCAATCTTAGGTATTGAGCGTAAGGGATACTGCGTACCAGAGGGTGGGGATGAGAGCTAGAAGCATGGAGCAAGGAATTCCCTGCTGTGGGTTTGCGATACAGATCTTTGATGAGCTGACCTGAGCTGGTCTTGATAATCATAAGGTCAAGAAATGAAATGCTGTGGAGGTCGAAAGTGTAGGTGAAATGAAGATTGAAACTGTTATCATTAAGGAGGGCCATAAATACCTTAAGTTCTTTCTCAGAGCCGGTCCAGATAACAAATAGATCGTCTATGAATCTATGCCAACATAGTATGAAATCCAGGTACGTCTGCAGTGAATCGTCCCCAAATATGGATCTCTCCCATCCACCCAAATACAAATTTGCATACGAGGGGGCACAAGAGGTGCCCATTGCAACCCCCTGTGTTTGCAAATAAATCTGGTCCATAAATGTGAAATAATTCCTACAGAGTATAAACAGAAGTAACTTTAGTATAAATTCATTTAGGGGCCAGGAATTGTGGTCCTGCTCCATGAGGAAGGTCCTTACCGTTCGGACGCCCTGCCCGTGGGGGATGCTCGAGTATAGAGTTAGGAGTTATCCCTATATATATCCCCACCATTCCTTATCAATTTAATTTGGGATGAAGGCACCCCCCCCACCTCAATATTTACTGTAGAGGCAATCTTTACTATTCATTATAAATGAGTGTAATAATTCCTTATCTTTATGCTTACTTCAGGTCAGTAACGCAGAATGCATTCAAGTCAAGGCATCAGCATCATGTCAGAATGGCAACCTGCATAATTTTCTTGTGACAGTTGCACTGCCCAACAACTGACTGCCTGCAATAGATGATTTTCAATAAATGTGTCTGTCACCACTAGATATGACTGTTTGGCATACACCTGTATTACCTAAGCACAGAGACTGTGAGACTGTTTTATAAAAATATTTGTGATAATATAAAGTTATTTATATGAATGAGCTTAAAGGGGTTGTAAAGGTTTGTTTTTTATTTTCTAAATAGGTTCCTTTAAGCTAGTGCATTGTTGGTTCACTTGCCTTTTCCTTCGATTTCCCTTCTAAATGTTTTTTTTCTTTGTCTGAATTTCTCACTTCCTGTTCCTCCTCAGTAAGCTTGCCCCCATCATCCGAGCAGTTCTGGCTGGGGGTTAGTCAGTGTTCTCGCCCCCTCCCTTGGGACTACATCCCTGCAGGAAGATGCCGTGTCTTCCTTCCAGACTTCCAGCCCTGTGTTCAGCACATGGCTATTCAATCTACTTTCTCCCCCCATTTTCTGCCAACATCACTTGCTGTAAAAAGCTAATTTACAGAAAGTTAATTAGCCTCTGAATAGAGAAAGCATGGTTTCTGATTTCAAGATGGTAGCTGGTAGTTAAAATGTATTGTTGTATATATTAGGGTTGGTCCCGATGTTCGAGTGGAACGTAAGTACATATGGGGTGTTCGTGGCAAATTTGAGCGCCGCGGAGCGCCCCATAATGCACTGCGAGATCGCAGTGCATTGAGGGCTACTGATTGGCCAAAGCATGCACCTGACCTGCATGCTTTGGCCAATCACAGCGCGATCTGCAGGGTGCCTTTGGCCAATCATGGCTCAGGGGGCTAAGTTCACGCCCCACACTATATAAGGCTGCTTACACGGCGGCCATGTATAGTGTGCATTAATGAAGAGAGATTGAGAACTTGAGTTAGATTAGGCAGGTTAGTTAGTGGCGTGCAGGCAGTTTAGTATATATATATATATATATATATATATATATATATATATACATATACAGTGCAGTCAGTGTAGAATATATATACAGCTCAGGCAATGTATTAATATATGTATACCATGTAGTATATATATATTGTGACAGCAGGAAGGTAAAGTCACCTGGTTGCATCCAGGGGGGTAGATATATTTCGCCCAGATTCAGGCTTTACGCCGACTTATACAACTAGGTGGAGAGTTGTATAAGCCCAGCTGAGGCTAGTGGGCTCATGGATGACTCATACCTCTAGGGAGAGTGTGGGGCGTCGTGCAGACAGGGAGTTGATGAGACCAGCTGAAGCTTGTCAGCTCATTTAGGCCTCTATAAGAACTCCCAGATTCATTAGGTGTTAGCTCATGCCTGGAACCAGACCTGTGTGGACTGTCTAGGGAGAGTGAACCCCTGTGCGGTGAGACAAAGCCTGTGTGGCTATTTGCTTGGACATTTAAAACCAGGGACTTAGGGACTAGGACAGCACTAGGCTGATCCCAGTTGTTAGTTAGGAAACCTGTATGTTTAGTCAGAGGTCAAGTTGACCAGGATTTATTTTGTTTATGTTTCTTTTGCTTTGCTGTGTTTTGTCACTGTAAATAGAAAATAAACCGCACCTTTTTGATTTTGAAAACCACAACCTCCGTTTGCTGGGCCTGTTTTGTGTGGGGAGCCCATCCCGGGGGGTCACACACACCCGCTGCCGAGCTAACCCCCTCGCAGTTGGTGGAGAACCAGTGGCAGTTTTTTTTAAGCCAGCATGGAGGAGATACTGAAACAGCTGGCTCTAGCAAATGCCAATCAACAGCAGACAAATGCAGGTTTGCAAAAGAGCCTTGCAGCCCAGCAGCAAGCTCACCAACAGAGTCTGGAAGCTCAGCAACAAGCCCAGCAGCAATCTGAGGCCCGCTTCATAGACCTGTTACAGAAGCAAGAGCAGAGACTACAACAAATGGAAGCAGTAATGCAGCAACGTCCGCAGACCAGTGAGGAAAGCCGTCCCACTAATACCGCGTCCTTTGGGGTGAGTCGTTTATTGACAAAAATGACTGGAGAGGATGATCCAGAGGTATTTTTGACCACATTTGAAAGGACGGCTGAAAGAGAAAAGTGGCCTGAGGAGCAGTGGGCTGGACTGGTGGCTCCTCTGTTAACTGGTGAATCGCAGAAAGCTTACTATGACCTAGAGCCTAACCAAGCAAAAGACTATGTGATGCTAAAAGCTGAAATTTTGGCAAGGCTGGGTGTCACCCAGGCTGTCCGGGCTCAGCGTGTGCATAACTGGACTTTCCAGCTTGGAAAACCCCCCAGGTCTCAAATGTATGATCTCATTCACCTGAGCAGAAAGTGGCTACAGCCAGAGACTTTGTCCGCACCAAAGATTGTGGAACGTGTTGTAATGGATCGGTTTTTGAGAGCTCTTCCTACTGCCATCCAAAAGTGGGTAAGCCATGGAGACCCAGAGACGGCCGATGGTCTTGTGGATCGTGTGGAGAAATACTTGGCTACAGAGAACCTGACGGCCTCTTCCAGAGACACTCGGACTTTCCACCCTAAGACCAGACCATCCCCAGGGGCGGATAAGAGGATTCCAAGGGGTGAGGGTGGAGAGAGTGAGAGGGTGGGAGCTCTACCCCAAGTTTGGCGAGAACAGCCTGGGAAATCAGCGGCTCAAGAGGCGGCAAGAAGGATCGTTTGCTACCGCTGCCGGCAAGCGGGACATATTGCAGCCAATTGCCCGGTTGTGGAGGAACCCATGCAGTGTGACTTTCTGACGGGCAGACGTCAGTCGCTGTGTGCGACAGTCGCATGCACTGCCATTCGAGGAACTGAGAAACATTTATGCAAAATGTGTGTTAATGGTAGAAATGTTGTGGTATTGCTGGATTCAGGTAGCCTTGTGACCCTGATAAAGGCTGAGTTAGTTAAAACAGAGGTCTTTGGGAATAGCAAGGTAGCTGTTATTTGTGTGCATGGGGACACCCGAGAGTATCCAGTGACTACAGTGTGTTTCGAGACCCCCAAAGGTACCCTCTCTCATCCAGTGGGCTTAGTATCTCAGTTACCGCATGACGCCATTGTGGGAAGGGATTTTCCGAAGTTCTGGGAACTGTGGGATGATCCTGAGCCCCCCACTGGTGCCCCTATGTACCAGGAATGTGATAGCCAGAACTCCCCTGAGAGTGGTGAGGACTCTCCGGAATTTCCCTTATCAGTATTGGCAGGGGAGACTCAAGAAACTGGAGAGGAGCCCACCTCCTCAGACGAAAACCTACCGTCTGTGGAGTTTTCTGATCTTGAGGTTCACAGGGAAAACTTTGCCACAGAACAGTTGAAAGACCCCGCCCTAATAAAGGCACGGGAAAACGTAGTGAAAATAGATGGCGAGTTAGTGAACCCAGATAATACCTGCACTTACCCATACTTCAGCGTAGAGAAGGACCTACTGTATCGGGTGGCAAAAAGGGCAGAAGAAACCGTTGAGCAGCTGGTGGTGCCCAAACCTTACAGGAAGTTGGTGTTGGAGTTGGCCCATGGGCACATTCTTGGAGGTCATCTGGGGACAGAGAAAACCCGAGAGAGGGTATTACAGAGATTCTATTGGCCGGGGGTGATGAAGGACATAGAAAATTATTGTTCCTCCTGCCCTGTGTGTCAGAGGTCGGCCCCGATGCCACATTTCCGTAGCCCGCTGGTCCCTCTACCCATCATTGAGGTCCCGTTTGAGAGGATCGCCATGGATTTGGTAGGGCCTATAATCAAGTCCGCTAGGGGGCACCAGTACATATTAGTTATAATGGACTATGCCACCCGTTATCCAGAAGCGATCCCTCTCCGAAATACCTCGACCAAAACCATAGCCAAAGAGCTATCTCTTGTGTTTAGCCGGGTGGGTATTTGTAAAGAACTGCTTACGGACCAAGGTACACCCTTTATGTCCCGGGTTATGAAGGAGCTGTGTAAATTGTTCAAAGTGACGCAATTACGTACATCTGTGTATCACCCCCAAACCAATGGGCTGGTTGAAAGATTCAACAAAACCCTAAAACAAATGTTGAAGAAAGTGGTGGATAGAGATGGAAAGGATTGGGACTGTCTACTTCCTTATCTGATGTTTGCTATTAGGGAGGTGCCCCAATCCTCTACGGGATTCTCCCCCTTTGAGTTACTGTATGGGAGACACCCAAGAGGGCTGTTGGATATTGCCAAGGAAACTTGGGAAAGTGAGAGTTCTCCCCACAGGAGTGTGATTGAGCATGTCGCCCTGATGCAAGACCGAATTGCACAGGTAATGCCCATCGTGAAGGAACATTTGGCCCAAGCGCAGTTAGCACAGCAGAGAGTGTACAACCGTGGAGCCAAGACCCGTACCTTTTCCCCGGGGGATAGGATACTGGTACTTGTCCCTACGGTTGAAAGTAAATTCCTTGCCAAATGGCAAGGCCCCTATGAGATAATGGAAAAAGTGAGCGAAGTGAATTACAAGGTCAGACAACCAGGAAGGCGAAAGCCCGAACAGATCTATCACGTTAATCTGTTGAAAGCCTGGAGGGATAGAGAGTCCCTAGTCGCAGACACTTGGTCACCAGCTCAAACTGGTTGCGTGATTCCTGAGGTTGGAATAGCAGCCACCTTGTCACAACCCCAACAACAGGAGGTTAAGGAGTTTGTTCTTCGCAACAAGGAGGTATTCTCTGAGCTGCCGGGACAAACATCTGGGGTAGAGCATGACATCATTACCCCGCCCGGTGAAAGGGTGAAGTTAAAACCCTATCGGATCCCAGAGGCCCGACGGGAGGCAATACGGGAGGAAGTACAGAAAATGCTGAACTTAGGGGTGATAGAGGAGTCCCAAAGTGATTGGTCTAGTCCCATTGTGTTGGTGCCTAAACCGGATGGGAGCTGGCGATTTTGTAACGATTTTCGTCAGTTGAACAAAGTTACAAAATTTGACACCTACCCCATGCCACTTATAGATGAGTTGATCGACCGGCTGGGAACAGCCCGATACATGACGACTCTTGACCTCACAAAAGGGTATTGGCAAATCCCCCTGGCCAAGTCGGCCAAAGAGAAAACCGCATTTGTAACCCCAGACGGGGCGTTCCAATATAAAAGAATGCCGTTCGGGTTACAGAATGCGCCGGCCACATTCCAGCGGAAAATGGACCAGATGCTGAGGCCCCATCGGAAGTATGCTGCGGCTTACCTGGATGACGTAATTGTCCATAGCACAGATTGGGCCTCACATCTGCCAAAAGTGCAAGCAGTCCTGGACTCTGTTCGGGAAGCGGGGTTTACGGCTAACCCCAAGAAGTGTACCATTGGGCAGGAGGAGGCCAAATATCTTGGGTACACCATTGGGAGGGGAGTAATAAAACCCCAACTCAACAAAGTCGAGGCCATCCAGAGTTGGCCACGTCCCAACAGCAAGAAGCAGGTACGAGCCTTTCTGGGAATCGCTGGGTATTATCGGCGATTCATTCCCCACTTTGCTTCTAAGGCTGTGCCCCTAACCAACCTGACGAAGGGGAAAGGGTCGGTCATGATTAAATGGACCCCCGAGGCTGAGGCAGCATTCCAATTCTTGAAACAAGCCTTATGTAGCCAGCCAGTGTTGTACTCACCCGACTTCTCTAAAGACTTTGTCGTACAAAGTGATGCGTCAGATGTGGGGTTAGGAGCAGTATTGTCCCAGGTCTGGAACGGGGAAGAGCACCCAGTCATTTACCTCAGCAGGAAGTTGAAGTCCCATGAGGTAAATTACGCCACCATTGAAAAGGAGTGTTTAGCGGTGAAGTGGGCTCTAGATTCCCTTCGGTACTACCTGCTAGGTAGGCACTTTGACATGGTTACGGATCACGCTCCGTTAAAATGGATGGCTCAAAACAAGGAAACAAATAGAAGAGTGAATAGGTGGTTCCTGGCCCTCCAGGAATTCAACTTCACAGTAAAGCATCGCCCTGGCGTTCAAATGGGGAATGTGGATGCTTTGTCTCGAGTACATGAATGCCTGATTGCTGGTGTTCCAACCCCGAGGTTAAAACAAGAGGGGGGGTATGTGACAGCAGGAAGGTAAAGTCACCTGGTTGCATCCAGGGGGGTAGATATATTTCGCCCAGATTCAGGCTTTACGCCGACTTATACAACTAGGTGGAGAGTTGTATAAGCCCAGCTGAGGCTAGTGGGCTCATGGATGACTCATACCTCTAGGGAGAGTGTGGGGCGTCGTGCAGACAGGGAGTTGATGAGACCAGCTGAAGCTTGTCAGCTCATTTAGGCCTCTATAAGAACTCCCAGATTCATTAGGTGTTAGCTCATGCCTGGAACCAGACCTGTGTGGACTGTCTAGGGAGAGTGAACCCCTGTGCGGTGAGACAAAGCCTGTGTGGCTATTTGCTTGGACATTTAAAACCAAGGACTTAGGGACTAGGACAGCACTAGGCTGATCCCAGTTGTTAGTTAGGAAACCTGTATGTTTAGTCAGAGGTCAAGTTGACCAGGATTTATTTTGTTTATGTTTCTTTTGCTTTGCTGTGTTTTGTCACTGTAAATAGAAAATAAACCGCACCTTTTTGATTTTGAAAACCACAACCTCCGTTTGCTGGGCCTGTTTTGTGTGGGGAGCCCATCCCGGGGGGTCACACACACCCGCTGCCGAGCTAACCCCCTCACAATATATATATATATATATATATATATATATATATATATATATACATTTGGGCTCATAAGTTTACATACCCTGGCAGAATTTAGGATTTCTTGGCCATTTTTCAGAGAATATGAATGATGACACATAAACTTTTCTTTTACTCATGGTTAGTGATTGGCTGAAGCCATTTATTATAAATCAACTGTGTTTACTCTTTTTACTTTCAAAATATTTTATTTTCAGAAGAAGATAAATAATACAGAACATTACATCATGTTATATAAAAATGTACTAAAATAAAGAAAAAAGATTATGTTTAGGAATAAACAAAATCATTAGTCAATAAATGGATAAAATAATAAAAACATCCTAGAAAAAAGGATAGATTCATGTAAGCAATCAAAAGTTTGTCAGGGGGAGATCTCTTCATCCTTATAATATAATGGAAGGGAGAAGGGAAACCCTCTCTCCTTGGTAACCTGGAGCCCCTTATCGGGAACTAACTGCTCCAGGCATAGAGACCTCCTTCTGACTCTTAGGCCCTGAGAAGATTATCAGGGCTAACAGATCGGGATGGACTAAACAAGGCCAAACAAAACATTTGATAGTATCCCATTAAATCTAAATAAAAGAGACATAATTTGTAATGGGAAATTAGAATTCCCAAAAAAAGAGTTTCCATAAATCCTTTTTAGAAGGAAGAAAAGAACTGGAAAATAAAGACAGCGGGTAAAAAATAGGACGGAGGGAAAGGGATGGGTATGTGTCCAACTTAATGTTGAATAGAAGGTAAAACCATCTTCACCAATCGAAATCCCCATATATTTGGCCCAAGGTTCCCATATTTTTTCGAATTTGAGAATGGTATTAGATAAGATGCTAGCCAATTTTTCCTGAGTTAGTATCCAAGATATTTTGGTTTTAGCATCTGACAGGAAAGGTTTTGTTTTTTTCCATGATTTGGCAATTGTGATTTTGGCGCCTGTAAAAATAAAGTGTATGATTTTTTTTGTAACCTTTGGTATGTGAGGAATATGAGCGTTCAAAATGGCTACTGGTAGGGACCTAGGGACCTAGGGACCTGAAAACCTGTTACCTTAAAAACTAATAAAAATATTTTTCTCCAGAAGGGGCAAACTCTGGGGCACTCCCACCAAATATGAGGCATAGAGCCGTAAAGTTGGCAACCTCTGAAACAATTTGGATCTGATGCTGGATATATAGATGCCAGTCTGGAGGGAGTTAGATACCATCTGGTTATAACTTTAATATTTGCCTCCATTAAAGAGATATTAAGAATCCCTTTGAAAGATTTAGAGAAGGCTGAGTGCCAGGTATCCAAATTCCAACAAAACTGGGCGTCTTTTTCCCAAGCCTCCATATAGGAAGATTTTGATGTAAGGTGAGTGAGGCATGAATATACCATAGATATGCCTCCCCTTTCTGAACCGGCCTGGCTGCACCATAACTCGTACTTCGTAAATTGGGGAGGAAGGGGTTTTTCCTTCCAGATTTGGTTTAAAAATGTGAAAATTTGATTAAACCGCGGTTTTTCAGAATCTGGAAGTTTCAGATGTTTGATGCAGTAACTAAGGGATATAGGCTCTCCAGGATTAAAAAATTGTCCTATACGATACAATCCTTTATCTATCCACCATTTATGTTTACTCTTTTTAATCATAATTACAACAGAAACTACCCAAATGACCCTGATCAAAAGTTTACATACCCCAGTTCTTAATACCGTGTATTGCCCCCTTTAACATCAATGACAGCTTGAAGTTTTTTGTGGTATTTGTGGATGAGGCTCTTTATCTTCTCAGATGGTAAAGCTGCCCATTCCTCTTGGCAAAAAGCCTCCAGTTCCTGTAAAATCTTGAGCTGTCTTGCATGAACTGCACGTTTGAGATCTCCCCAGAGTGGCTCAATGATATTGAGGTCAGGAGACTTACCGTATATACTCGAGTATAAGCCGAGATTTTCAGCCCTTTTTTTGGGGCTGAAAGTCCCCCCCTCGGCTTATACTCGAGTCATATAAATTTTACATTGTAAATATTACCTGTAAAGAAGTTGCGGCTGCAGCGTCCATCGTTCGAATTCCGCGGCGTCCATCGTTCAAAATTCCGCGGTCTCTTCCTGTTCCTTCCTTGATAGGCGAGTCTCAGCAGACACTCTCCGCCTATCACGAACGTTCTCTCATCCTCAGTTTTCCAGCAGACGTCTGTGATTGGCGGAATACCCAACACAGTGTCTGCTGGGAAAACTAAGGATGAGAGAAGGATCGTGATAGGCGGAGAGTGTCTGCTGAGACTCGCCTATCAAGTAAGGAACAGGAAGAGACCGCGGAATTCGAACGATGGACGCCGCGGAATTTGAACGATGGACGCCGCGGAATTTGAACGATGGACGCCGCAGCCGCAACTTCTTTACAGGTAATAATTACAATGTAAAAATTTCTTTTTACAGGGAACAGTGGGGCATCGGCTTATACTCGGGTCAGTGAGGTTTCCCAGTTTTTTGGGCAACATTAGGTACCCCGGCTTATACTCGAGTCAGCTTATACTCGAGTATATACGGTAGATGGGCACTCCAGAACCTTCACTTTATTCTGCTGTAGCCAATGACAGATCCACTTGGCCTTGTGTTTTGGATCATTGTCATGTTGGAATGTCCAAGTACGTCCCATGCGCAGCTTCCTGGCTGATGAATGCAAATGTTCCTCCAGTATTTTTTGATACCGTACCGCATTCATCTTGCCATCAATTTTGACCAAATTTCCTGTGCCTTTGTAGCTCACACATCCCCAAAACATCAGCAATCCACCTCCGTGTTTCACATAGACCTTGTTGACTCCTTTCCAAATGTAACATTTATGGTTGTGTAAGGTACCTGTGATAGGTAGTGTCCGAAGTGGAACTTGTGTGCTGAGGATTCAGGCGAAAACGTAGTCAGGCAGATTAGGTTGGCAACAGATCAGGCAAAATGGTACACGATCGAAATCCAGAGAGTGGTCAGGCAGGCAAAGGTCATACACGAGCTGGCAGTGAAGTACAAAATCAGCAGGCTGGAGAGTAGTCAGGAATTCAGGCAGAAGTTCAACACGAAAATCAGGATCAAAAAGCAGTCACAACACCCAGGGAGCTATTCCACACAAACGGGCGCTGAGAGATAGCATCACTTCCTTTTTAAGGGCTGCTTTGATTGAAAATTGTCCACAGCTGGCAGTAGGTGGGGCTAGTGAGTCCAAGGTAATGTTTAATACTGAGAGGACATTTCCAAAAGTCTAGATCTGCTCAGTAGCGCAACAGGTAAGGCTGCAGCTTTGGGACCAGGAAGATCCCGGTTCAAATACACCCAGGTACATGACAGGGCCCCTCCCCAGTGGACCCCTCCGGGGGCCTAGCGGGGCTTAGTGGGAAAGGAGGCATGGAAGTCTCGAATAAGAGAAGGGGCATGCAGATCTTTGGCTGGAACCCAGGAACGGTCTGTGACAGGATATCCCTTCCAATGAACCAGATACCGAAGGCCACGACCCTGTCTTCTAGAATCAAGAATCTTGGAGACTTCAAACTCATTTTGTCCATCAACAAGAACAGGAGGAGGTAGCTGTTGCGTTCTGGAGTAGCGATTGAAAATTGCTTTTTTGAGGAGGGAAACATGGAACACAGGATGAATCCGGAGAGAGGAGGGTAATTTCAACCGATAGGAGACTGGCCCGACTCGAGCAATAATTCTGTAAGGACCAATGAATCGAGGGCCCAATTTGGTAGAAGGTTGTTTCAGTCTCACATATTTGGTTGATAGCCAAACTCTGTCCCCCACCACATATGGAGGTATATGGCGTCTTCGTTTGTTGGAAAAAAGTGCATACTTGCCTGCTGACTTCCGTAGTAATAAGCAAATCTTTTTCCAATGTAGCAGAATATTTTTAACCCGCTGATCTGCTGCTGGTACACCAGAAGAAGGCTGAAGTAGGGGAAAAGTCTGAGGGTGATAGCCTAGGGCTGCGTAGAATGGTGTGGTATGAAGAGCACTGTGCCAACGGGAATTAATGGCGAACTCAGCTAAAGGCAAATACTCAGACCAGTTGGAGTGTAAGGCATTGACATAATGTCGAAGATAGGTTTCTAGGGTCTGGTTCATGCGTTCGGTTTGACCATCTGTTTGAGGGTGATGTGAGGTAGAGAGTGAAAGCTTTACTCCCAGTTTCTTGCAGAACGCTCTCCAGAATCGGGAAACAAACTGGGATCCGCGGTCTGAGACGACATTGGTAGGTATGCCATGATATCTCACAATATGGGAAAGGAAGAGAGTAGACAGTGCTTCCGCTGTAGGTAATCCTGGGAGCGGCACAAAATGAGACATCTTTGAAAAGCGATCCACTATGACCCATATAGCAGTCATGCCCTCGGACTTGGGTAAGTCTGTAATGAAGTCCATAGTCAAATGGGTCCAAGGCTGACGAGGTGCTGAAAGTGGTTGTAACAGTCCAGTAGGCAATGTACGGGGTACTTTATTAGCAGCACAAGTTGGACAGGCAGCCACATAGTCAGTAACATCCCTTTTCATATGAGGCCACCAGACATGACGCTGCAAGGTCTTAAGAGTGATGGTGACACCAGGATGACCAGATAAAACACCATCATGTGCCCAGAGGAGTACAGGTTTTCTGAGGCTAGGGGCTACGAACAGGCGACCTGGTGGTATCTTCAAGCCTTGGGGAACACAATTCTGGGTTTCTTGTAACTGTTGGGAAAGAGCCGTAGAGATCTGTGCGACAATTTTGTGAGGTGGGATTATATACTGCTCGGTAGGTTGGTCTTCTTCAGAGGTAGCAAACTGTCTGGAAAGAGCATCGGCTTTCTTGTTTTTATGCCCAGGAACATAAGAAAGAACAAAATTAAAACGGGAGAAAAACAGAGCCCATCGAGCCTGACGTGAGTTCAAACGTCTTGCAGTCTGAAGGTACAGTAGGTTTTTATGGTCAGTGAGGATAGAAAAAGGTTTGGGAGCCCCTTCCAGAAGATGTCGCCATTCAGACAATGCCAATTTGATGGCCAGTAGTTCTCGATTCCCAACATCGTAATTCATCTCCGCTGGAGAAAACTTTCTAGAAAAAAATGCTACTGGATGGAATCTACCAGACTTATGCCCCATACACACGATCGTTTTTCTTGCCATTTTTTTTCTTGCCGTTTTTCACGTCGTTTTTTTTCATGTTTCCTCTCAAGCCTGTCTTGCGTACACACGATCATTTAAAAAAACGATCAAGCAAAGCGCAGTGACGTACAACACGTACGATGGCACTATAAAGGGGAAGTTCCGTTCGAATGGCGCCACCCTTCATGTTAGTAAAGTTTGTTGAGCGACGATTCGCTCTTTTCAGTCTTGTGCTTTTCAGTCCGTGACTGCGTGACGAATGTGCTATCTCCATTACGAACGCTAGTTTTACCAGAACGAGCGCTCCTGTCTCATACTTGATTCTGAGCATGCGCGTTTTTTTTCACGTCGTTAAAGCATACACACTATCGTTTTTCACGTCGTTAAAAAAAACGACATGAAAAACGACGTGAAAAAAGAGAGCATGTTCGAAATTTTTAATGGCCGTTTTTCACGTCGTTAAAAATGCTCTGGAGCCTACACATGATCATTTTTAATGGCCATTTTTTTTAATGGCATTTTTAACGGCATGAAAAACGATCGTGTGTATGGGGCATTAGGCTGTCTCTGGGAGAGCACGGCACCTGCTCCTACCTCAGAGGTATCAACCTCAACTATGTACTGGAGATCGGGATTTGGATGCTGAAGAATTGGAGCTTTGCTGAACATGTCTTTTAATTGCTGGAAAGCCGATTCTGCTTCTGAGGACCATACCTTGCAATTTGTACCTTTCTTAGTCATAGCAGTAAGGGGGGCCGCAATGGAGGCAAAACCTTTGATGAAGCGTCTGTAGTAATTTGCGAACCCTAGAAAGCTTTGGAGCCCTCTTAAAGTGGTCGGTTGGGGCCATTGCAAGACAGCGGAAAGTTTTTGAGGGTCCATTTGGAAACCGGCAGCACTTATAATGTATCCAAGGAAAGGAATACGGCTTTGATGGAAACTGCATTTCTCAATCTTCGCGTAAAGATGGTTTTCTCTCAGTCGTTGCAATACCTGCTTTACATGCGAGATGTGCTCTAGATGAGTCTTGGAAAAGATTAAAATGTCGTCCAAGTAGATGATCACAAAACTGTTGCTGAAATCATGAAAAATTTCATTCATGAAACGTTGGAAGACAGCAGGGGCGTTACACAACCCAAATGGCATAACCAGATATTCAAAATGTCCATTACGAGTGTTGAATGCTGTCTTCCACTCGTCCCCGTCTTTAATTCGAATTAGATTATAAGCCCCTCGTAGGTCTAGCTTGGAGAAGATAACAGCCCCCTTAAGTACATCAAACAGTTCAAGAATGAGAGGCAAAGGGTAGGAGTCTTTTACAGTGATTTGATTTAACCCTCGATAGTCTATGCATGGTCGAAGACCCCCATCTTTTTTTTCAACAAAGAAAAAACCTGCCCCTACTGGAGAAGAAGAGGGTCGGATAAAACCTCTTTCCAAGTTGTCTTTTACGTATTCCTCCATGGATTTTTGTTCAGGCAAAGACAGGGGATAGGTCCTTCCTTTGGGAAGAGGTGCTCCAGGAATCAATTTAATTGCACAGTCAAAAGAACGATGTGGAGGTAAAACCTCTGCCTTTTGCTTGCAAAATACGTCTGCAAACGCATGGTATTCATGAGGCAAGGTAGGTGGGACGGCCACGGAAGCCAACATACAAGCAGGAAGTCTTTTGGGTTGAGACAAACAGTTTGAATGACAGAACGACCCCCAAGAGGTTAGTTCTCCATTTTCCCAATCAAAAGAAGGGTTATGTTGTTGTAACCATGGGTAGCCAAGGATAACAGGCAGAAGTGGAGAATCAATAAGAGACAAGACAACTTCCTCTTTGTGGAGTACGCCTACCTGAAGGGTGATTGTCATAGTCTCAAATTTTACAATGCCATCTCCCAAGGGTTGTCCATTCACGGTGGTAATGTTCAGGGGTCTAGATTTTGGAACAAATGGGATATTATTTTTTTTAGCAAAAGTGTAGTCCAAGAATATGCCAGCAGCTCCAGAATCCACAAAAGCCTCACAGGAGACAAGTTTAGAGGGTAAATGGATAATTGCAGGAATGGTAATCTTGGTCTTGGAGGATATACCTGTAAGGTCTAAGCCAGCTCCTCCAACACTGGTTAGACCCTGCCTTTTACTGGACGGGAAGGGCAGACAGATAATAAATGTCCTTTAAGTCCACAGTATAGGCATAGGCCCAATGCACGCCTCCTTTGTTTCTCAGACTCAGTTAGGTGGAGACGGCTTACATCCATGGGTTCCACAGGTGTCTGGGGTTCAACTGAGATTTCAGGTTCTGGCTGAGGTGGTGCTTGGAAGTTAGGGGCCAAACGGTAGACTGGCCGAGGAAACTTGCGAGTTCTAAGTCTCTCTTGGCATCTTTCATGATACCGGACATCCAGACGAACACAGAGCTCTATGAATTTCTCTAGGTCTTCTGGGGAATCCTTATAGACTAATTCGTCTTTGATGCGATCTGCAAGACCTTTTCGGAAGGCTGCACGTAATGCCCTTGAATCCCAAGTAGTCTCAGCAGCAAGGGTACGAAACTCAATAGCATATTGTGCCACAGACCTGGTGCCTTGTTGCATGTCCAAGAGTGAGTACTCAGCTGCAGAAGCTCTATCTGGCTTGTCAAATACAGTCTGGAGAGAAGCCAGAAATTTGTCAGCGTCTTGCAGCACAGGATCATTGCGTTCCAGATAAGGAGAGACCCAGGCCAGGGCCTTCCCCTTTAACAAGGAAATTACAAAAGTCACTTTGGCAGAAGAAGTGCTAAAGGTCCCAGGGTTGTTGCGGAAATGCAAACGGCAAACATTTAAAAAGCCTCTGCAGTCCTCAGTATCACCACCAAATTTGTCAGGCATAGGAAGTTTGGGTGGTACAGAAGAGGTGGGTTGGATCGTAGCAGGAGTAGGATCCAGAGTCTGGACCGTTGCAGAGGAAGCAGGCAAACAAGATTTAAGCATAGTACAAAGTTCATCTAACTTGGCGTCCAGGGAAGAAAGATGCTGTTCATGAGCTCCAATCAATTGTCCCTGACGTGAAATCGCCTTAACAATCTCAGCAGGGTCCACTGTCATTGTGGCCCGTTTGTAATGTAAGGTACCTGTGATAGGTAGTGTCCGAAGTGGAACTTGTGTGCTGAGGATTCAGGCGAAAACGTAGTCAGGCAGATTAGGTTGGCAACAGATCAGGCAAAATGGTACACGATCGAAATCCAGAGAGTGGTCAGGCAGGCAAAGGTCATACACGAGCTGACAGTGAAGTACAAAATCAGCAGGCTGGAGAGTAGTCAGGAATTCAGGCAGAAGTTCAACACGAAAATCAGGATCAAAAAGCAGTCACAACACCCAGGGAGCTATTCCACACAAACGGGCGCTGAGAGATAGCATCACTTCCTTTTTAAGGGCTGCTTTGATTGAAAATTGTCCACAGCTGGCAGTAGGTGGGGCTAGTGAGTCCAAGGTAATGTTTAATACTGAGAGGACATTTCCAAAAGTCTAGATCTGCTCAGTAGCGCAACAGGTAAGGCTGCAGCTTTGGGACCAGGAAAATCCCGGTTCAAATACACCCAGGTACATGACAGGTTGTTGCCAAAATGCTCAATTTTGGTGTCATCACTCCAAATGACTTTGTGCCAGAAGGTTTGAGGCTTGTCTCTGTGCTGTTTGGCGTAAGCAGGATACTTTGTGACATTTGCGTAGTAATGGCTTTCTTCTAGTGACTCGACTATGCAGCCCATCTTTCTTCAAGTGCCTCCTTATTGTGCATCTTGAAACAGCCACACCAGTCCTGTATTTCACCTGAAGTTATTTGTGGGTTTTTCTTTGCATCTCAAACTATTTCCTGGCAGTTGTGGCTGAAATTTTAGTTGGTCTACCTGACCATAGTTTGGTTTCAAAAGAACCCCTCATCTTCCACTTCTTGATTAGAGATTGAACACTGCTGATTGGCATTCTCAATTCCTTGGATATCTTTTTATATTCCTTTCCTGTTTTATACAGTTCAACTACCTTTTACCGCTGATCCTTTGACTATTCTTTTGCTTTCCCCATGACTCAGAATCCAGAAACGTCAGTGCAGCACTGGATGAAAGATGCAAGGGTCTGTCAGAAGTCCAGAAACTCATTGACCTTTTATATACACACACACTAATTACGAGAAAACAGATCACAAGTGAGGATGGTTACCTTTAATAGCCATTCAAACCCCTTTGTGTCAACCTGTGTGCATGTTATCAGGCCAAAATCACCAGGGTATGTAAACTTTTGATCAGGGTCATTTGGCTAGTTTCTGTTGTCATTATGATTTAAAAAGAGTAAACACAGTTGATTGATAATAAATGGCTTCAGCCAAACACTAACCACGAGTGAAAGAAAAGTTTTTGTGTTATCATTCATATCCTCTAAAAAGTGGCCAAGAAATCATAAATTCTGCCAGGGTATGTAAACTTATGAGCACAACTGTATATATATATATATATATATATATATATATATATATACACAGTGCATTCAGTGTAGACCATATACACAGGGCAGGTAGTCTAGTGTGTATATATATATATATATATATATATATATATATTGTGACAGCAGGAAGGTAAAGTCACCTGGTTGCATCCAGGGGGGTAGATATATTTCTCCCAGATTCAGGCTTTATGCTGACTTATACAACTAGGGTGGAGAGTTGTATAAGCCCAGCTGAGGCTAGTAGGCTCATGGATGACTCATACCTCTAGGGAGAGTGTGGGGCGTCGTGCAGACAGAGATGAGACCAGCTGAACCTTGTCAGCTCATTTAGGCCTCTATAAGGAACTCCCAGCTTCATTAGATGTTAGCTCATGCCTGGAACCAGACCTGTGTGGACTGTCTAGGGAGAGTGAACCCCTGTGCGGTGAGGCAAAGCCTGTGTGGCTATTTGTTTGGACTTTTACTAAACCAGGGACTTAGGGACTAGGACAGCACCAGGCTGATCCCAGTTGTTAGTTTAGGAAACCTGCATGTTTAGTCAGAGGTCAAACTGACCAGGATTTATTTTGTTTGTTTCTTTTTGGCTTTGCTGTGTTTTTGTCACTGTACATAGAGAAATAAACCGCACCTTTTGATTTTGAAAACCACAACCTCCGTCTGCTGGCCCTGTTTTTGTGTGGGGAGCCCAACCAGGGGGTCACACACACCCGCTACCGAGTTAACCCCCTCACAGTTGGTGGAGAATGCGGGCAGTTTTTTTTAAGCCAGCATGGAGGAGATACTGAAACAGCTGGCTCTAGCAAATGCCAATCAACAGCAGACAAATGCAGGTTTGCAAAGGAGCCTTGCAGCCCAGCAGCAAGCTCATCAACAAGCCCAGCAGCAATCTGAGGCCCGCTTCATAGACCTGTTACAGAAGCAAGAGCAGAGACTACAACAAATGGAAGCAGTAATGCAGCAACGTCCGCAGACCAGTGAGGAAAGCCGTCCCACTAATACCGCGTCCTTTGGGGTGAGTCGTTTATTGACAAAAATGACTGGAGAGGATGATCCAGAGGTATTTTTGACCACATTTGAAAGGACTGCTGAAAGAGAAAAGTGGCCTGAGGAGCAGTGGGCTGGACTGGTGGCTCCTCTGTTAACTGGTGAATCGCAGAAGGCTTACTATGACCTAGAGCCTGACCAAGCAAAAGACTATGTGATGCTAAAAGCTGAAATATTGGCAAGGCTGGGTGTCACCCTGGCTGTCCGGGCTCAGCGTGTGCATAACTGGACTTTCCAGCTTGGAAAACCCCCCAGGTCTCAAATGTATGATCTCATTCACCTGAGCAGGAAGTGGCTACAGCCAGAGACTTTGTCCGCACCAGAGATTGTGGAACGTGTTGTAATGGATCGGTTTTTGAGAGCTCTTCCTACTGCCATCCAAAAGTGGGTAAGCCATGGAGACCCAGAGACGGCCGGTGGTCTTGTGGATCGTGTAGAGAAATACTTGGCTACAGAGAACCTGACGGCCTCTTCCAGAGACACTCGGACTTTCCACCCTAAGACCAGACCATCCCCAGGGGCGGATAAGAGGATTCCAAGGGGTGAGGGTGGAGAGAGTGAGAGGGTGGGAGCTCTACCCCAAGTTTGGCGAGAACAGCCTGGGAAATCAGCGGCTCAAGAGGCCGCAAGAAGGATCGTTTGCTACCGCTGCCGGCAAGCGGGACATATTGCAGCCAATTGCCCGGTTGTGGAGGAACCCATGCAGTGTGACTTTCTGACGGACAGACATCAGTCGCTGTGTGCGACAGTCGCATGCACTGCCATTCGGGGAACTGAGAAACATTTATGCAAAATGTGTATTAATGGTAGAAATGTTGTGGTATTGCTGGATTCAGGTAGCCTTGTGACCCTGATAAAGGCTGAATTAGTTAAAACAGAGGTCTCTGGGAATAGCAAGGTAGCTGTTATTTGTGTGCATGGGGACACCCGAGAGTATCCAGTGACTACAGTGTGTTTCGAGACCCCCAAAGGTACCCTCTCTCATCCAGTGGGGTTAGTATCTCAATTACCGCATGATGCCATTGTGGGAAGGGATTTTCCGAAGTTCTGGGAACTGTGGGATGATCCTGAGCCCCCCACTGGTGCCCCTATGTACCAGGAATGTGATAGCCAGAACTCCTCTGAGAGTGGGGAGGACTCTCCAGAATTTCCCTTGTCAGTATTGGCAGGGGAGACTCAAGAAACTGGAGAGGAGCCCACCTCCTCAGACGAAAACCTACCGTCTGTGGAGTTTTCTGATCTGGAGGTTCACAGGGAAAATTTTGCCACAGAACAGTTAAAAGACCCCGCCCTAATAAAGGCACGGGAAAACGTAGTGGAAATAGATGGCGAGTTAGTGAACCCAGATAATACCTGCACTTACCCATACTTCAGCGTAGAGAAGGACCTACTGTATCGGGTGGCAAAAAGGGCAGAAGAAACCGTTGAGCAGCTGGTGGTGCCCAAACCTTACAGGAAGTTGGTGTTGGAGTTGGCCCATGGGCACATTCTTGGAGGTCATCTGGGGACAGAGAAAACCCGAGAGAGGGTATTACAGAGATTCTATTGGCCTGGGGTGATGAAGGACATAGAAAATTATTGTTCCTCCTGCCCTGTGTGTCAGAGGTCGGCCCCGATGCCACATTTCCGTAGCCCGCTGGTCCCTCTACCCATCATTGAGGTCCCGTTTGAGAGAATCGCAATGGATTTGGTAGGTCCTATAATCAAGTCCGCTAGGGGGCACCAGTACATATTGGTTATAATGGACTATGCCACCCGTTATCCAGAAGCGATCCCTCTCAGAAATACCTCGGCCAAAACCATAGCCAAAGAGCTATCTCTTGTTTTTAGCCGGGTGGGTATTTGTAAAGAACTGCTTACGGACCAAGGTACACCCTTTATGTCCCGGGTTATGAAAGAGCTGTGTAAATTGTTCAAAGTGACGCAATTGCGTACATCTGTGTATCACCCCCAAACCGATGGGCTGGTTGAAAGATTCAACAAAACCCTAAAACAAATGTTGAAGAAAGTGGTGGATAGAGATGGAAAGGATTGGGACTGTCTACTTCCTTATTTGATGTTTGCTATTAGGGAGGTGCCCCAATCCTCTACGGGATTCTCCCCCTTTGAGTTACTGTATGGGAGACACCCAAGAGGGCTGTTGGATATTGCCAAGGAAACTTGGGAAAGTGAGAGTTCTCCCCACAGGAGTGTGATTGAGCATGTCGCCCTGATGCAAGATCGAATTGCACAGGTAATGCCCATCGTGAAGGAACATTTGGCCCAAGCGCAGTTGGCACAGCAGAGAGTGTACAACCGTGGAGCAAAGACCCGTACCTTTTCCCCGGGGGATAGGATATTGGTACTTGTCCCTACGGTTGAAAGTAAATTCCTTGCCAAATGGCAAGGCCCCTACGAGATAATGGAAAAAGTGAGCGAAGTGAATTACAAGGTCAGACAACCAGGAAGGCGAAAGCCCGAACAGATATATCACGTTAATCTGTTGAAAGCCTGGAGGGATAGAGAGTCCCTAGTCGCAGAAACTTGGTCACCAGCTCAAACTGGTTGCGTGATTCCGGAGGTTGGAATAGCAGCCACCTTGTCACAACCCCAACAACAGGAGGTTAAGGAGTTTGTGCTTCGCAACAAGGAGGTGTTCTCTGAGCTGCCGGGACAAACATCTGGGGTAGAGCATGATATTATTACCCCGCCCGGTGAAAGGGTGAAGTTAAAACCCTATCGGATCCCAGAGGCCCGACGGGAGGCAATACGGGAGGAAGTACAGAAAATGCTGAACTTAGGGGTGATAGAGGAGTCCCAAAGTGATTGGTCTAGTCCCATTGTGTTGGTGCCTAAACCGGATGGGAGCTGGCGATTTTGTAACGATTTTCGTCAGTTGAACAAAGTTACAAAATTTGACACCTACCCCATGCCACGTATAGATGAGTTGATCGACCGGCTGGGAACAGCCCGATACATGACGACTCTTGACCTCACAAAAGGGTATTGGCAAATTCCCCTGGCCAAGTCGGCCAAAGAGAAAACCGCATTTGTAACCCCAGACGGGGCGTTCCAATATAAGAGAATGCCGTTCGGGTTACAGAATGCGCCGGCCACATTCCAGCGGAAAATGGACCAGATACTGAGGCCCCATCGGAAGTATGCTGCGGCTTACCTGGATGACGTAATTGTCCATAGCACAGATTGGGCCTCACATCTGCCAAAAGTGCAAGCAGTCCTAGACTCTATCCGGGAAGCGGGGTTTACGGCTAACCCCAAGAAGTGTACCATTGGGCAGGAGGAGGCCAAATATCTTGGGTACACCATTGGCAGGGGAGTGATAAAACCCCAACTCAACAAAGTCAAGGCCATCCAGAGTTGGCCACGTCCCAACAGCAAGAAGCAGGTACGGGCCTTTCTGGGAATCGCGGGTTATTATCGGCGCTTCATTCCCCACTTTGCTTCTAAGGCTGTGCCCCTAACCAACCTGACGAAAGGGAAAGGGTCGGTCATGATTAAATGGACCCCCGAGGCTGAGGCAGCATTCCAATTCTTGAAACAAGCCTTATGTAGCCAGCCAGTGTTGTACTCACCCGACTTCTCTAAAGACTTTGTCGTACAAAGTGATGCGTCAGATGTGGGGTTAGGAGCAGTATTGTCCCAGGTCTGGAACGGGGAAGAGCACCCAGTCATTTACCTCAGCAGGAAGTTGAAGTCCCATGAGGTAAATTACGCCACGGTTGAAAAGGAGTGTTTA
Source organism: Rana muscosa (assembly GCA_029206835.1). Lineage (NCBI taxonomy): Eukaryota > Metazoa > Chordata > Amphibia > Anura > Ranidae > Rana > Rana muscosa. The sequence continues at coordinate 829,482,702 of CM055118.1, read as the reverse complement.
GCGGTGAAGTGGGCTCTAGATTCCCTTCGGTACTATCTGCTAGGTAGGCACTTTGACATGGTTACGGATCACGCTCCGTTAAAGTGGATGGCTCAAAACAAGGAGACAAATAGAAGAGTGAATAGGTGGTTCCTGGCCCTACAGGAATTCAACTTCACAGTAAAGCATCGCCCTGGCGTTCAAATGGGGAATGTGGATGCTTTGTCTCGAGTACATGAATGCCTGATTGCTGGTGTTCCAACCCCAAGGTTAAAACAAGAGGGGGGGGTATGTGACAGCAGGAAGGTAAAGTCACCTGGTTGCATCCAGGGGGGTAGATATATTTCTCCCAGATTCAGGCTTTATGCTGACTTATACAACTAGGGTGGAGAGTTGTATAAGCCCAGCTGAGGCTAGTAGGCTCATGGATGACTCATACCTCTAGGGAGAGTGTGGGGCGTCGTGCAGACAGAGATGAGACCAGCTGAACCTTGTCAGCTCATTTAGGCCTCTATAAGGAACTCCCAGCTTCATTAGATGTTAGCTCATGCCTGGAACCAGACCTGTGTGGACTGTCTAGGGAGAGTGAACCCCTGTGCGGTGAGGCAAAGCCTGTGTGGCTATTTGTTTGGACTTTTACTAAACCAGGGACTTAGGGACTAGGACAGCACCAGGCTGATCCCAGTTGTTAGTTTAGGAAACCTGCATGTTTAGTCAGAGGTCAAACTGACCAGGATTTATTTTGTTTGTTTCTTTTTGGCTTTGCTGTGTTTTTGTCACTGTACATAGAGAAATAAACCGCACCTTTTGATTTTGAAAACCACAACCTCCGTCTGCTGGCCCTGTTTTTGTGTGGGGAGCCCAACCAGGGGGTCACACACACCCGCTACCGAGTTAACCCCCTCACAGTATATATATATATATACCGTATATATAGGCGTATAACACGCACTTTTTTCCCCTGAAAATCAGGGGAAAATCGCGGGTGCGTGTTATGCACCGATCCCCACTGTCTGTGAGGGGAAGAGGAGCGTGCGCTGCCGATATACACATAGCCGAGTGTACTGTGTACTCGGCTAGGCTCGGCTCTGCTCTGAGTCCCGCCCAGTCCCGCCATTGAACCTGTGTTATGTCCATCATAGGAGCCTGGCCAAGGGGCGGGACTGGGCGGGACTGCGAGATGAGCCGAGTACAGCTGAGTACACAGGACATCTGGCTCTTTCTATCTCGACGCCGCAGCAGTAATTTTAAACGATCATGCTGCGAGGACACAGGCCAAGGCTGCAATGACACAGGGCAAGGTTGCAATGACACAGGGCAAGGCTGCAATGACACTGGGCAAGGCTGCAATGATACTGGGCTGCAAATGACACTGGGCAAGGCTGCAGATGGGCCCTGATCATTCTGCAATGATGGACAAGGCTGCAGATGAACACTGATCATTCTGCAATGATGGACAAGGCTGCAGATGGACATTGATAAGGCAGCATTGATGGGCATTTAAATGTAAGTTTTTATCCTTAAACTTCCCTCCTAAAAGTTTTTTTCCTTAAAATTCCCTCTTAAACTTGGCGTGCGTGTTATACGCCGACGCATGTTATATGCCGATAAATACATTGTACCCTTACCCATTCACCAAAAAAGTGTCAAAAAGTATGGGATGGGGGAGGGGGGGAACCCACGCCGATTTTTTCCTTGATTTTTTGTCTATATTGCCGGGAGCCAGCAATACATTACAGCCGTGAGCAAGTTTAAATGACATTTTCCTTTAGAAATGTAATTTTGCTGCGGCACAGTTCTACACATCACACAGATGTGCCACATTACAGGAAGAACAAAGGAGACCCCCTAAGCACAATATTTACAGGAATATTTCATTAAGTGTTCTTGCATAGCAAGACCACTTACTGTTATCTCACATATATATTATTATTATTATTATAACCAAATTTACCACCCTAACTCCTCCCACAGCTTTTACACTACATAGACAAGTAATATACCGAAACGTGTGGATTGTTCCCCATTGGTGTACTATTACTTTGTGGAATGTTTCGCTGAATCATTCACGAAATATCGTTGTTTTTGCAGCGAAATTGGTCCCATAGGAATGAATGGCGAAACTAGAGTAGGAGCTGACAAAAGCTGAAAAATCAGGACATGATTTCTAAACTGCCACCACTCCCTCATTTTCAAGCCCACCTACACAACATCAACATCGTATATCAAAACGTTCAGCTATCCCTGCTGCCACTACACATGTCCACGGCTAAGCCAAAGTCATGATAGTTTTCACAATATGACCATTTGTTTGCAACTCACGCCATCCATTGACATTCATTGAAACTCCACTGTAGCCACCTAAAATTAGATAGGCAATATCTAAACTGCAACTGTGCCTTCAAGTTTAACATTTCAGAGACATACTATGCATCAAAATGTAGGTCTGGGTCTTGTAATCCTCACAATATAAAGCTCTTCGCTGTAGGTTTTATACTTTTTAAAATACGACCATTTGAAGAATGAAAAGTATTCAGGAGAGGCTGAAAATATTTTGACCTGTGCTTAGAGCCTGCATAAACAAACATTGGTTTCCTGGCAACGCTGAGGGGAATTATAGCTCCTCCCACTAGCTCTGAGGGGAATTATAGCTCCTCCCACACAACGCTGAGGATAATTATATCTCCTCCCACACAACGCTGAGGGAATTGTAGCTCCTCCCACGAAGCTATGAGGATGTGGCAATTTTGATGGTGCAGTTTTGATGGGAGCAGTTTTTGATGGGGCAGTTTTTGATGTGGCAGTTTTTGATGGGGGCAGTTTTTGATGGGGCAGTTTTTGATGGGGGCAGTTTTGATGGGGCAATTTTGATGGGGGCAGTTTTAATGGGGCCGTTTTTGATGGGCAGTTTTGATGGGGCCGTTTTTGATGGGGGCAATTTGATGGGGCAGTTTTGATGGGTGCAATTTGATGGGGCAATTTTGATGGGGCAGTTTTGATGGCGGCAGTTTTTGATGGGGCAGGTTTTGACGGGGCAATTTTTGACGGGCAGTTTTTGATGGAGCAATTTGATGGAGCAGTTTTGATGGGGCAATTTGATGGGCAGTTTTGATGGGGCAGTTTTGATGTGGCAGTTTTTGATGGGGCAATTTTGATGGTGCAATGGATCGAAATGAATCGACACACTGTTGGATCACATTTACATCTCCAGGGGCACTGTCTCCAGTCAGGAGTATTGGTGGAGGCAAGAACACTTCACACAATTTCCCCAGAAATTGTAGATTTTCTAGTTTTTATTGTTTCACTTTAGGCATTATTAAAATCACTGCTCCTGAAAAAACAGTTATTTAAAAAACATTTTTTGCATTAATACATGTTCCCTGGGGCACTACCCGAGTCCTCATACACTTTTTATGGCAATAACTTGCATATAAGCCTTTAAAATTAGCACTTTTGATTTTTCATGTTCGTGTCCCCGTGGGCTTTAACCACTTGCCGACCAAGGCGCCTTCATTATACTGCGGCAGGTCGGCACGATCCCGCGAATTGCCATATGTGTAAGTTGACACCTTTAAGGGCAATAGCAGGCTCGCCCGCTGCACAGCGGGGGACCCCATGCACGTGGCTGGCAATCGCGATCACCAGCCACCCACAATCACGGGCCTGAGAACCAGGGTTTTCTTAGTTCACATATATTGCAATACATGTTTAAGCTGACATGAGGGCATAAAGAACCAAGGTGGGGGAGAGCAACCAGGTTCAGATCTGGTCACTGACCTGCGTTACAACAGAAAACAGATAAACCTGTGCTCAAATCCCAAGAGTTTGCTGGGAAGGGTGTAGCAGTGTGCAGAGGGTCCATCCAGAATTTTTTGTGTTAATATGTGGTCACACCCCTTTAGCACCTGATAGTTCAAATACATGTACAAGCTATTGGAATTTGAGCACAGGTATATCTTTTTTCTTTTGTAACGCAGGTCAGTGACCAGATCTGAACCTGGTTGCTCTCCCTGACATTGGGTCTTTATGCCCTATGTTGGCATGGTGTCCATCGTAGCATTTGCAGTGGCAAGGCAGTGTAGGACTGGCCAGAAGACGGATTACTTTGAGGCAGTTGGTCAGCTTAAACATGTATTGCAATATATGTGAACTACTGATCCCTGTTTTTCATTGCATAGTTTGCTGGGAAGAGTGTAGCAGTGTGCAGAGGGTCCATCCAAAATTTGTAGTGTTAATATGTGGTCACACCCCCTAAGCACCTGATAGTTAAAATACATGTACAAGCTATTGGGATTTGAGCACAGGTATATCTTTTCTTTGTGTTCCTGGGACATGGCGCTAACCCAAACTTGGCAAAGCGCCGTGGCTCAGCTCTTTGCCCATGTGATCGGCTGTGTCCAATCACAGCTGATCACATGTAAACAAGGAAGTGCAGTTTATCGGCTCTCCTCGCCTCACACTGACAGAGTGTAAGGTGAGGAGAGCTGATCAGTGGCATCTCCTCACAGGGAAGATGTGAAAAGGCAATCGGGGCACTGATCATCAGTGCCCTGATTACAATGCAGCCCCAGCAGTGCCCATTAGCGATGCCAGTCTGTGCCCATCAGTGACACCAGTCTGTGCCCATCAGTGACACCAGTCTGTGCCCATAAGTGATGCCAGTCAGTGCCCATCAGTTATGCCAATCTGTGCTGCCTTTCAGTGCCCATCAATTCCTGCCCAGCAGTGCTGCCCATCAGTGCTCTTCAGTGCTTCCTATCAGTGCCCATCAGTGCCACCCATCAGTGCTGCCTATCAGTGCCCATCTGTGCCACCTATCAGTGCCCATCAGTGCCGCCTATCAGTGCTCATCAGTGCTGCATATCAGTGTAACCTATCAGTGCCCATCGGTGCTGCATATTAGTGTCTCCTCATCAGTGCCACCCCATCAGTGTCCATCAGTGCTGCCTCATCAGTGCCCATCAGTGCCACCTCATCAGTGCCCATCAGTGCAGCCTATTGGTGCTCATCAGTGCAGCCTCATCAGCGCACATCATTGAAGGCGAAAAATTACTTATTTACAAAAAAATTATTTTTTTATTTTTTAGCAAAAAATAAGAAACCCAGCGGTGATTAAATACCACTAAAAGAAAGCTCTATTTGCGTGAAGAAAATGATTTAAAATTCATTTGGGTACAGTGTTGCATGACCGCGCAATTGTCATTCAAAATTTGCGACATCACTGAAAGCTGAAAAATGGCCTGAGCAGGAAGGGGGTGAAAGTGCCTGGTATTGAAGTAGTTAATAAACATATTTGTTTAAAAAAAACTCTCACTCCTTCAAATCTAGATCTACCATCATAAGTAAATAGACAACAAGAAAGAACACATCGTGCAGTATCATTTATTAAACATTTAAAATCAATCCACAGTTGCACTCACATATAAAATAATGTCAGGTCAAAAAATGTCTCTAACATCACCAGTAATGGAAGGAGCTTCTCACACTTGCCTAATTTCCTGAATTTCTGGATGTGCATTCCACACACCGGACGTAATATCGGTGGACGTGATGTCACGGATCAATAGCCCTGCCCAACACATTTCGTCTCTATCTTAACGTTGTTATGGCAAAACACTCTTTGCATTACTAATTCCAGTTTCCAAAGAGACTATGAGAAAAACAAAGCTTACATAGCTTCCTTCTCAAACTAAAACCTTACAATCATTCAGGTTAGCTCCCCTATTGGTTAAAAGGTGTACAAAATTGCCCATTGTTTGTAAAACTTATCATATCTATTCTGATAGGTGTGTACCCATTTCTTTTGACGTATTTAATCCAAATTCCAGTTGAGGGTGCTTGTGGCAGCAGGTAGGGAACTACACCGTGCTTATAAGCTCCAGTACGGTTGGACTCAGCATGAAGGAGACATTGCACAAGGTCATTGTTAAGTTGAATGGTAGTGATATCTGAAATCAATTTCCTGATTTCATCCCAAAAAGTCTTAATTTGGGACACTCACACCAAATATATATATGTGACCCTTGCTGACCACAACCTCCCCAACACCTATCTGAGGATGAGGAATACACCAAGGCCATTAACTTTGTATCTGTATACCACGTCTTTAAGATTTTATATTCAGTCACTTGTGTCTTTGATAGAGGAGGTATGTGTCAGCTTCAGGATGATGTGTCTCAGGGCCTCGGAAAATGAGCATTTCATCGGTCTCCCAAACTCTAAGAAGCCTAAGACCTGTGAGGGTTCCACAATGGTTCAAAAGCCTATAGGAAGTAGACATCAGACTGTTATCCACAGATAGGCCAAAGGGATTTAAACCCGATGAGAGAGTCTGCTGTTCTTATTCCCTTTGAGTGAGTGGTGACAAAGCGTTGTAGTTGCTTATGACATCAAGCAGGCCTAGGAAACTGTCCACACCCCTCCCTAAATTCCTTCAGTGGGTACAGTTTACCTACCTGCAAAAATATGAGGCAACTACTGTCACCATCAGATGGCCAAATTCTGAAGAAAGACATGGATTCACCTGGAGGGAACAATAGGAAACCAACCCGTGTAAGACAGGGTGATACTGGCGAAGACAAAGTATGAATATTAAGTAAGGAATTGGTGGTGGAAAGGTCCCGGTACAAGGGAAGGAGACATTGGGCATGAGCCAAGTTTCGGCCTGCTATAGATTTTTCTAGTATGTGTTCGGTATTACCCAAACTTTTTGCACAACATGATTTCTCCAACTGAGTATTCTGATCAGAGCCACAGCCCTATAATAATTCCTCAAGAGAGGGACAGGTACAGTTGGCTCATATCTAGTCATTGGTTTATTCATGATTTAGAGCAGAATATGTGAGATGATTGTACATCATCACATATTTTTACTAAAGAGCAGCAAAATGGTAAATTGTTAATGTTAGCATCCATCTCTTTTGTCCCATTGTTTCTGCATATGCTTAGCATTTCATTTTGTTTATGTCTGGTATTCTAGTCGCATATTATGAATTCTTGGCTGGACTGTGAAATAATCCTACTGTAGACTTCGCTTATCATTACAGACAGGCTGTTGTAGTTACATGCAGTAAGTGATTTGAATAATAAATAAGCTCTTTAAAAAGTAAATCATCTTTAATTTACAACACTCTAATTTACAGGTTGAACCTTAATATTGCAGCTGTTGTTGTTGTGTTAGTATATTACGTGCCAACTAGTGATGGGCCGAACAATCCCGGTTCGGTTCGACACCAAACCAAAATGGAAAAAATCCAGAACCCTATTAAAGTCTATGGGACTTTAGTCCCCTTTTTTAAGGCTTATATGCAAGTTATTGGCCATAAAAAGGGTATGGGGGGCCTGGGTACTGCCCTGTAGAACATGTATCAAAGCAAAAAAAATTTTTTTTTAAATATTGTTTTTATAAGAGCAGTGATTTTAATGATGCTCAAAGTGAAACAATAAAAATTAAAAATTCCTTTAAATATAGCACCTGGGGGGTCTCCCTAGTCTTCCTGTAAAGTGGCACATCTGTACCATATATAGAACCTTCTGCAGCAAAACTGACATATATAAAGAAAAAAAATGACTTTTAAATTGAGCTTCCCTGCAATCTTTATTTGTTTTGTAAACAATGGTTTGGGAACCAGTCTATATGATGAGGCCACATGTTAGTGCATGTGCTTCCCCACTGACAGCTGAATGGAAAAAAAAAACATTGTCGGCAATACAAAAAACTGAAAGTAAAAAGGGTGTGGAGCTCCCCCCCCAATCCATACCAGGTCATTTGGGGCCCCCACACCAAAATAGATTTTTAGGGGAGCCCCCTGCCCCAAAGCACCCAACCATGTTGAGGGCATGTGGCCTGGTATGGTTCAGGAGGGGGGGGGGGGGGGCGCTCAGTCGTTCCCTTCCTTTCCTGGCCTGCCATTTTGTTTTACATTTTAGCTTGGGGTTTTCCCCTCAAAATCCATACCAGACCTCAGGGTCTGGTATGGATTTTTGGGGGGGACCCCATGCCAGTTTTTATTTTTAATTTTGGCATGGGGTTCTCCTTCAAATCCATACCAGACCCAAAGGACCCGATATGGATTGGGGGGACCCCCTTGCCGTTTTTTTTTTTTCATTTTTGTATTGCCAGAAATGTTATTTTTTTTTCATTCAGCTGTCAGCGGGGAAGCCCACTGACAGCTGATGACTCATCTGTTGTTATGGACGTGGCGGTCAGCTTCCTGATCTGCTCCTTAACAACCAGCTAATCATTGTGCTATGTGCCTTGATTGGGAAAAGACTTGCACATGATCAGTGGTCTGACCAATGATCAGGTGCATTGCTTCAGCCAATCAGGACCCTAAAATGCACTGGGCAGCATGCAGTGCATTGTGGGGTGCTCAGTAGGCAAATTTCCTGACCAGCGCCCCGCAAATTCAGGTGTTCGTTGAACACCAGAATGGGCCCTGTTTGGGGCCGAACCGATGCTCGGCCCGAACAGTTCGCCCATCTCTAGTGCCAACTAATGAAAGGAAATAAAATAAAGACCATGCCTTATTTTACCTTAAGGAAGATGACTATGAATAGAGATGTCAATTGATTTGTCAGATTTAACATTCCTTCTGAATTATGCAGTCACTGTGAAAACTTTTGGGAAAAAGTACAAAACGATTTGTACCTTTTTTATTATGTAGACATTCTAGGAACTCCCCATTGCTGGTTTTCTGCCTCCTAGCACCTTTCTACCCTTTTTAAACCAATCTGGGGAAGTTGTGATATCGAACATAGCACCATATAAAGTAAATAACTGTTCATAACCCAGGGATTAATCCTCCCACACTATTTCTGGAACATTCATCCAGAGGCAGGCAGAAGCAATCAGCCTTGTTTCTTATATTGGGCTTTAGGGCAAGTAGGTCTTACTAATCATTGTAGTAATATGACTGAACAACAGTGACTCCATCTTGATGGCTATAAGTTCATATATCTTTATCTTGAAGTCTCAGACTCAAGTTAGATTGGCTCATTCTGTATTTCCAGTTTGTAACTGCTTTTTGCAAGGCATACACACAAAAAGATAGCTTGCATATGCATTTCTACTTTGTATATTCTATATAAAGAATCTGATTTAGACTGTTTTAGCTGTTTAACAGGACATAGACAAGGAACAAGAAAGCATGACTTTTTAGTCATAGCCAGATGGTATATCCACTTTAGTAACCTTATGTCAGCCATGTTTTTAGATGTTAAATCATTTTATTGTTAATGATATTCAATATATCCCTTTACTAGCCACTCCCCTCTCCCCTGTTGTGATTGGTAAAGTTGACCCAAATATAAGCTGTATACCCGCCCAATAAACGGCAGACAATTCTTTGAACTCACTCCTTGTCTCTTCTGTTCATTTGAGAGTTGTCTCACGGTTACTGAGGGTCTTCTGGTAGTTTGCAGTATTAACCCTTGGCTGGTCTGTCAGGTACCTGGAGTACCCTTTGAAATCTCTTCAAATGGAGGCACTTGCTGAGGTAAGGTGATCACCTGTGGTAAGGTACCTGTTTGTCTAATTTTGACATATTGTTTTCTTGCCTTAGCTCTGATAAAACCTTAGGCTCTTAAATTTAATTAAGGAGGGAGACGGACCAGGCCTTATGAGTGGCTTTTGGTAAGCCCGGCTTTTGGTAAGCCTGTTAAGAAGTTTAACCACTTAACGACCGCCCACTGTAAATATACGTCAGCAGAATGGCACCGACAGGCAGAATCACGTACATATACGTGATTGCCTTTGTATAGTTGGGGGGTCCGATCGGACCCCCCTTCTTTACAGTGGGTGGTCGTTTTACCTTCGGGAGCGATCCGGCATGAGGGGACGGCTGTTCGATTCCGGCCACCCCCTCTCGATCGCTCCCGGCGAATGAGAGAGCTTCCCCTGCCTGCCAGGAAGGAGGAAGTGATGTCATCTCTCCTGGGGTGCTCACATATACCGAGCGCCATACAGGAGAAGATGCAGGTTAGTACACAAAACAGCACACTGACACCAGGACACATAGGCACAAAAATCGCCCCCCCCCAGGCCCCCCCAGACACCCCCAGATCACCCCCCAGCCCCCCCACAGCCCCCAGTCACAGTGTCACTGATTGCAGTGACCATTTATTTAGTGATCACTGCAATCAGTGACATTTGTGACTGTAAAAGTGTCACTACATTTAGTTTTAGGTCCAGTGTAGCCCCCTAACCCCCCCCTAATAAAGGTTTAACCCCCTGATCACCCCCCAGATAACCCTTTCACCCCCTATCACCACTGTCACTAAGTTATAATTTTTCTGATCAATGTCTTAGCGTCGGTGATGCTGATCGGTAGCCAGTAATTTTTTTTAGGTTCGCCGCAGGTTTTTATAGCGTCGGGTACCCCCATATATTACCTAATGAAGGTTTAACCCCCTTGATCGCCCCCCAGGTAACCCTTTCACCCCCTATCACCACTGTCACTAAGTTATAATTTTTCTGATCGATGTCTTAGCGTCGGCGACGCTGATCGGTAGCCAGTAATTTTTTTTAGGTTCGCCGCAGGTTTTTATAGCGTCGGGTACCCCCATATATTACCTAATAAAGGTTTAACCCCCTTGATCACCCCCCAGGTAACCCTTTCACCCCCTAGCACTGCCGTCGCTATGCGATCATTTTTCTGATCGATGTCTTAGCGTCGGTGATGCTGATCGGTAGCCAGTAATTTTGTTTAGGTTCGCCGCAGGTTTTTATAGCGTCGGGTACCCCCATATATTACCTAATAAAGGTTTAACCCCCTTGATCGCCCCCCCAGGTAACCCTTTCACCCCCTATCACCACTGTCACTAAGCGATCATTTTTCTGATCGATGTCTTAGCGTCGGCGATGCTGATCGGTAGCCAGTAATTTTTTTTAGGTTCGCCGCAGGTTTTTATAGCGTCGGGTACCCCCATATATTACCTAATAAAGGTGTAACCCCCTTGATCACCCCCCAGGTAACCCTTTCACCCCCTTGCACCGCCGCCACTATGCGATCATTTTTCTGATCGATGTCTTAGCGTCGGTGATGCTGATCGGTAGCCAGTAATTTTTTTTAGGTTCGCCGCAGGTTTTTATAGCGTCAGGTACCCCCATATATTATCTAATAAAGGTTTAACCCCCTGATCGCCCCCCAGGTAACCCTTTCACCCCCTATCACCACTGTCGCTAAGCAATCGTTTTAATGATCGTTGTCTTAGTGTCGGTGATGCCGATAGGTAGCCAGTAATTTTTTTTTAGGTTCGCCGTCAGGTTTTTATATAGCGTCAGGTACCCCCATATATTACCTAATAAAGGTTTTAACCCCCTAATTTCCCCTAGTTAACCCTTTCACCAGTGATCATCATATAAGTGTTACGGGTGACGCTGGTTAGTTAGTTTGCTTTTTATAGTGTCAGGGCACCCGCCGTATATAACCCAATAAAGGTTTAACCCCCTGATCGCCCGGCGGGTGATATCAGTTAGGTTTTAGCGTCAGAGAGGGTCTGCGTCACACCCCAGGCAGCGTCAGGTTAGTGCCAGTAGCGCTAACACCCACACGTGAAGCATACACCCCCCTTAGTGGTATAGTATCTGATCAGCTCAATATCTGATCTGATCAGATCTATACTAGCGTCCCCAGCAGTTTAGGGTTCCCAAAAACGCACTGTTAGTGGGATCAGCCCAGATACCTGCTAGCACCTGCGTTTTGCCCCTCCGTCCAGCCCAGGCCACCCAAGTGCATGATCGATCACTGTCACTTACAAAACACAACACACATAACTGCAGCGTTCGCAGAGACAGGCCTGATCCCTGCGACTCCAGTGCTGTAGGAGGTGATTTCACCACCACAGTTAAAAAAAAAAAGCATATATGCCGAAGCATTGGGGCAGCAGGAGCGGAGGAGCGATTTTGCTCCTAATGCCGCGTATATACGGTCGAAATTCCGACGGAGGCTTGCCCGTGGAAAAGTCTGACCATGTGTATGTGGCATAACTTTTGCGAGAAGATGCCCCCATGCTTCGGCATATATAAATGGTGCATGTATGCCCATCATTAGAAGTGGGTGGATGAAGGGCGGTATTCTAATGGTGGGCATACCCACCGATCAATCTTTTTTTTCGTTCAGCCAACAGGCTGCATGAAAAAAAAGATTACAATACATGTCCAACAAGGACCAGCAACGTACTGGTATGTTGCTGGACTTTGAATGTTTATACCAGAATGATGCCTGCGGGTTTAGGTATCATCTTGGTATCATTCTTTTCAGCCAGTGGCCGGCTTTCATGTAAAAGCAATCCTAGTGGCTAATTAGCCTCTGGACTGCTTTTACAAGCAGTGGGAGGGAATGTCCCCCCCCCCGGATATAAAAAGCGCCATTGGGAAATTGGGAAAGCATTTTATCACACCGATCTTGGTGTGGTCAGATGCTTTGAGGGCAGAGGAAAGATCTAGGGTCCAATAGACCCCAGTTTTTTCAAAAAAGAGTACCTGTCACTACCTATTGCTATCATAGGGGATATTTACATTCCCTGAGATAACAATAAAAGTGATAAAAATAAATAAATATGGAAGCAACAGTTTAAAAATAAAATAAAAAAGCAAAATTAATAATAAAAAAAAAAAAAAAAAAAGCACCCCTGTCCTGCCCTGCTCTTGCCCAATGGCGAACGCAAGCGTCGGTCTGGCGTCATATGTAAACAGCAATTGCACCATGCATGTGAGGTATCACCGCGAAGGTCAGATCGAGGGCAGTAATTTCAGCAGTAGACCTCCTCTGTAAATCTAACGGGGTAACCTGTAAATGCTTTTAAAGGCTTTTAAAAATGTATGTAGTTTGTCGCCAATGCGCGTTTGTGCGAAATTTTAAAGCATGTCGTGTTTGGTATCTATGTACTCGGCCTAAGCTCATCTTTTTTATTTCATCAAACATTTGGGCAATATAGTGTGTTTTAGTGCATTAAAATTAAAAAAAGTGTATTTTTTCCCAAAAAAATGTGTTTGAAAAATCGCTGCGCAAATACTGTGTAGAAAAAAAAATGCAACACCCACCATTTTATTCTGTAGGGCCTTTGCTTTAAAAATATATATAATGTTTGGGGGTTCAACATAATTTTCTTGCAAAAAAAAAATATGTTTTCATGTAAACAAAAAGTGTCAAAAAGGGCTTTGTCTTCAAGTGGTTAGAAGAGTGGATGTAAGCTTCCTAATGTTGTGTATAAAATGCCAGAACAGTTCAAAACCCCCCCAAATGACCCCATTTTGGAAAGTAGACACCCCAAGCTATATACTGAGAGGCATGTCGAGTCCATGGAATATTTTATATGTTGACACAAGTTGCGGAAAAAATACATTTTTTTTTTTTGCACAAAGTTGTCACTAAATGATATATTGCTCAAACATGCCATGGGCATATGTGGAATTACACCCCAAAATACATTCTGTTGCTTCTCCTGAGTACGGGGATACCACATGTGTGAGACTTTTGGGGAGCCTAGCCGCGTACGGGACCCCAAAAACCAAGCACCGCCTTCAGGCTTTCTAAGGGTGTCAATTTTTGATTTCACTTCTCACTGCCTATCACAGTTTCGGAGGCCATGGAATGCCCAGATGGCACAAAACCCCCCCAAATTACCCCATTTTGGAAAGTAGACACCCCAAGAGGTATTGTGAGTATTTTGCAGATCTCGCTTTTTGTCACAAAGTTTTGAAAATTGAAAAAAAAAAGAAAAAAAAATGTTCTTTCTTCATTTTCAAAAACAAATGAGAGCTGTAAAATACTCACCATGCCTCTCAGCAAACAGCTTGGGGTGTCTACTTTCCAAAATGGGGTCATTTGGGGGGGTTTTGTGCTATTTTGGCATTTTATGGCCTTCAAAACTGTGATAGGTAGTGAGGAGTGAAATCAAAAATTTGCGCCCTTAGAAATCCTGGAGGCGGTGCTTGGTTTCCGGGGTCCCGTACGTGGCTAGGCTCCTAAAAAGTCCCACACATGTGGTATCCCCGTACTCAGGAGAAGCAGCAGAATGTATTTTGGGGTGCAATTCCACATATAACCATGGCATGTGTGAGCAATATATCATTTAGTGACAACTTTTTGTAATTTTTTTTTTTTTTTGGCATTATTCAATCACTTGGGACAAAAAAAAAAAATATTCAATGGGCTCAACAGGCCTCTCAGCAATTTCCTTGGGGTGTCTACTTTCTAAAATGGGGTCATTTGGGGGGGTTTTGTGCTATTTTGGCATTTTATGGCCTTCAAAACTGTGATAGGTAGTGAGGAGTGAAATCAAAAATTTGCGCCCTTAGAAATCCTGAAGGCGGTGCTTGGTTTCCGGGGTCCCGTACGTGGCTAGGCTCCTAAAAAGTCCCACACATGTGGTATCCCCGTACTCAGGAGAAGCAGCAGAATGTATTTTGGGGTGCAATTCCACATATAACCATGGCATGTGTGAGCAATATATCATTTAGTGACAACTTTTTGTAATTTTTTTTTTTTGTCATTATTCAATCACTTGGGACAAAAAAAAAATATTCAATGGGCTCAACATGCCTCTCAGCAATTTCCTTGGGGTGACTACTTTCTAAAATGGGGTCATTTGGGGGGGTTTTGTACTGCCCTGTCATTTTAGCACCTCAAGAAATGAGATAGGCAGTCATAAATTAAAAGCTGTGTAAATTCCAGAAAATGTACCCTAGTTTGTAAACGCTATAACTTTTGCGCAAACCGATAAATATATGCTTATTGACATTTTTTTTTACTAAAGACATGTGGCTGAATACATTTTGGCCTAAATGTATGACTAAAATTGAGTTTATTCGATTTTTCTTATAACAAAAAGTAGAAAATATAATTTTTTTTCGAAATTTTCGGTCTTTTTCCGTTTATATCGCAAAAAATAAAAATCGCAGAGGCAATCAAATACCATTAAAAGAAAGCTCTATTTGTGGGAAGAAAAGGACGCAAATTTCGTTTGGGTACAACATTGCATGTCCGCACAAATTAATAATAATAAAAAAAAAAAGCACCCCTGTCCTGCCCTGCTCTTGCCCAATGGCGAACGCAAGCGTCGGTCTGGCGTCATATGTAAACAGCAATTGCACCATGCATGTGAGGTATCACCGCGAAGGTCAGATCGAGGGCAGTAATTTCAGCAGTAGACCTCCTCTGTAAATCTAAAATGTATTTTGGGGTGCAATTCCACATATAACCATGGCATGTGTGAGCAATATATCATTTAGTGACAACTTTTGTAATTATTTTTTTTGTCATTATTCAATCACTTGGGACAAAAAAAAAATATTCAATGGGCTCAACAGGCCTCTCAGCAATTTCCTTGGGGTGTCTACTTTCTAAAATGGGGTCATTTGGGGGGGTTTTGTGCTATTTTGGCATTTTATGGCCTTCAAAACTGTGATAGGTAGTGAGGAGTGAAATCAAAAATTTGCGCCCTTAGAAATCCTGAAGGCGGTGCTTGGTTTCCGGGGTCCCGTACGTGGCTAGGCTCCTAAAAAGTCCCACACATGTGGTATCCCCGTACTCAGGAGAAGCAGCAGAATGTATTTTGGGGTGCAATTCCACATATAACCATGGCATGTGTGAGAAATATATCATTTAGTGACAACTTTTTGTAATTTTTTTTTTTTTGTCATTATTCAATCATTTGGGACAAAAAAAAAATATTCAATGGGCTCAACATGCCTCTCAGCAATTTCCTTGGGGTGTCTACTTTCCAAAATGGGGTCATTTGGGAGGGTTTTGTACTGCCCTGCCATTTTAGCACCTCAAGAAATGAGATAGGCAGTCATAAATTTAAAGCTGTGTAAATGTACCCTAGTTTGTAAATGCTATAACTTTTGCGCAAACCAATAAATATACACTTATTGACATTTTTTTTACTAAAGACATGTGGCTGAATACATTTTGGCCTAAATGTATGACTAAAATTGAGTTTATTCGATTTTTCTTATAACAAAAAGTAGAAAATATCTTTTTTTTTCAAAATTTTCGGTCTTTTTCCGTTTATATCGCAAAAAATAAAAATCGCAGAGGCAATCAAATACCATTAAAAGAAAGCTCTATTTGTGGGAAGAAAAGGACGCAAATTTCATTTGGGTACAACATTGCATGTCCGCACAATTTACAGTTAAAGCAGCGCAGTGCAAAATTCTGAATTCACCTCTGGTCCTTTAGCTACCAAATGGTCCGGGGCTTAAGTGGTTAATAAGGAGTACTACATTCCTTTTGAAAGGAGGGAAAAGTGTTGGTGGTAAGACTGACACACAGTGTTAATAAGAAATTACTACCGGAACCCGCCAAACTTTTGCTCTATCTGGCTTCTCTTGTCTATCGCATTTGCATAGAGTATAGGACAATCTGTTGTGTGAAACATGGCTGTAAGCTAAGGCAGCCCTACTTTCACTGTGATAATGGGTCAGATATTAGAGTAAACTAAATTTCCCTTGTTTATATCCAAATATAGTGAGAATGGTGAGTACTTTTGTATGTATGTTCATATAAGTTTGCTAAGCTTTCTTTAAAGAAACAATAGTATATGAATAATATGATGTCTCCCCTTTGATAATATTTGTTTATAGAATTGTAATTATAAGTGCTAAATTCTGCTTGAAAGATGTGTAATTTGCTTGAGGTACATGAACATGTTTGGTGACTCTTTGAAGGTAAAAATAATGGTATTTTGAAGGTTGCAAAAGAATGTATTAGATGGGCTGGGGGTTTGTGTAAGGGAAGGGAATGTTCTGAGAACACCCTACTTTGTGATGAGGATAAAGTAAGTGAGTTTAAAGGTATTTTTAATAAAAACATCCTACATTGTAGAGGGTAAAGCAAGTTAAGTTTTGAAGGTGAAGGGAGAGAGAGAGAGAGAGAGTGAGTGAGTGAGAGAGAGAGAGAGGAGTTATTTATTAATGCAAGTTAAATTAGTATCCCTAGTTAAAATCTGTTATCGGAGATAGCTGTTGATATATCTTATGAAGGTTTCCATTGTACAAGTTGATTCAATGCAGTTTAGAGACAAATGACAGGCAGAATTAAAACATCGTTTTAAAAACGGGAAGTGACATTCGGAGCTGTTTGAGATTTAAAGGGGACGTTGAATGTTGGAACATGTTAATGGCAATGAATACCGGGCCTGGAGAAGTGTCCATGTTTGCTGTAGCAACGCGGAAATATTAATTTTCATGTATTTATCGATTATGAAGTATATTTAAGGGATGATCAGGAATGGTCTTCAAGGACAGTCAAGATCGAAGGTTTTAAGCAGTTAAGGGGAAAAAAAGAGTTTGTGTTTAAAATGAGGAAGTAACATTTTCACAGCCAGCTTCAATCTGGTGAATTATTAGTTATTAGTTAAGAGAACGTTGTTGTTAGGATAAGGAATTATTTTCCATCTACCCTGTTTTTTGTTTGTTTGTTGTATGTTGGAATTCCAATTTAGAGTATAAGTTGTTTTCTCTTCTGAATCCAAATGGGTTGTTAAGTAGTTGATAGATTGTCAGAAACCATGAATCAGACCGAGACAGAAGTACATGTAGCGGAGCCTCACTCTCCCTCTCGGTTTTGTCGTTTGAGTGGCTTGTGTCTAGGGGTACCTGGGAGACGAGAGTGCAGGAACACTACGCCAAGCTCTCCCCTTGTAAGTGTATGAGGGTTGAGCAAAGTCACTTGAATTACCTCCGGGTCTGTTCACTGCATACGAAGCCTCTCCTTGTACCATGGAGATGTGTCTGCCAATAATAGAGCCCCACACCAATCAAAAGTCCAACACTCTTTTATTTCTCTGCTTTCAGGGTGAACACAATTAGTTGAACTTTTAGTAACAGACAGACAGGGGTGTGGATACGAGTAGGCCCAGGCACAAATGAACTCTCCTATTCCTTTGCTAGCTAATAGGCCTGGCGCACGGTCTCTGCCACCGACCGTGAGTTTTGGTCGCTGCCACCGACGGGATGAACTGTTGAGGCCCCTGCCACAGGCCTAATAGCAGGTCCCTGCCACTGACCTGAGTTGAATAGTTGGACTGCTGCCACCGGTCATAGAACATGAACCACCTTCCTTTATGAACTTGGCCCCTGTTCGGGAAAGATATCCCTCCGGGCGGTCTCCAGAGGTTCACCCAGCACTGGCAATATGCTGCACCAGATCTTCGGATGAATCCCTCCTCCGGTCCCTTACGCCTCTGGATTCGGGTGCCCAACTCCCAAGGCACCCTAGGAAAATCCCTTCCTCGCGGGACCCAGCGGAAGGTACTGGGCCCCAGGCCTCCGGCTGAGTACCTCACCCCAGACTGAAGGTGTCTGGGATGAAACACGAACTCCAAGTGTCCAGGCCTAGGCCGCCTGGACACCGACCGCGAACAGCAGCCCTCAGGCTGAAGGTGCCCGGGCCACTCGAACCTCGTGGCGAAGATGTCCGCCCCCTTTATACCCTCTCCCAGCAAGCACAGCGGGTATCTCTGCCCCACCGTACAACAGCTGCGAGAGGTCACAAAGGGTACGGCACTGCAGCGATGGCTCAACCCTGGCCCAAAGTGACAGCGCCACCTGCTGGGCCGCAGGAAACTAGACATCACTGATGTCCTCACCAGATTTAAAAATACATACCCGCTACACTCTCCCCCTGGTTATTGGACACTGGTCCCCAGTGTCTGGAGCAAACTATGCCAAAAAGAGGCTGATATAATCCAATCCAGAAACCGACTAATGATTTCACAAAATATAAAAAGTTTTGAAAACTAACTAAACAGTTGTGCCTGAACCTGACATGAAAGGGGAGGGAAGGAAAACAAACAACACATAACAACATTATTTGAAAACACATGTTCACATTAACATTCCTCCCCACCCATTCTGGCTAAGACCCACTCCATTCTTAGTGGTCTTGATGAGATGTTCTCCCGCAGAGGGGAAAAGAAACGTTAAACACACAGATCCCTGACACATATGTTCATGTAAGAACGAAAGAACCTCTCGGCAGAGAAATACTTTCCTTCTATAAGTGTGTGAGTGAACAGTGAATATCGGTGCGCAACACTGCCACCTGGTGACAGTGCCGCAGAAACTGCACTGGTTGAAGATCCTCTTCTTTTTTTTTTCTCTGTGGCTCTAACTACCCCAAAGTCCATGATCACTTTGTGGGATGGAAGAATGAAGAACAAACAACGGCAACAGTCCTTCAATTCCTCCAGAGAGCACAAACACCCATTAACACGGGTATAGTCACTGGGTTTTCCTGGGAAACAACCTCGGAAAGTTCAGCAGCAGCAAGGTAAAGCAAGAACGGAGTCTGTTTTTTTTTTCTCTCCTACAAATAGAATTTTGGGTGCGGCAAGACAAGGGGTTTTAAGTGCTGGTCCATAGTCTCTACATGGTATTCGACATCCTCCCCTTCTTTGCGCCGAATCAACACCTTGTCTGCGTGGATGTGCTGACCCAGCATCCATTCTGCCTTGCAGTCCTTGAACCGTTGGGAGGCTTTGGGGGAACACGCAAGGTACCTGCGGGCATGTGGGACCTGAATGTGCGTCCACACAAAATCGTTGTACCAGCATTCCCGACAGACTTCCACTTCATACAAAAATTCCTTAAGTAAGTACGGGTACTCCCACCCGTACTCGTTGGCAACTTTTTGGCAGAAGAGGCGTTGTAGTCTCACCAGCGGAGGCATAGTGGCCCGGTCTCCCTCACCCGGTAGGACGATGGCGTCCGAGTGACGAGGTGCCTTGATCACCTCCATCCTGGGCATAGGCGCCCGCAACAACAGTCTCTTTTCCCCGGTGCTAGATGCAGGTGGCACCGGAGGTAGAAGGGCAGACTGGGGACAGGATCCCTCCTCAGGCACTGGTGCCTCCACCCGGGGTGTACTATCCCCTGTACACATGGGTGGATCCCTGACTCTGCGGGACGAGGAGAGAGGCATCTTTTCCCAGCCCTTCTTAGCAAAAAGCTCATCTATGATGACGTTGTCTCCCGGATCGGAGAGCGACTCTAGGTCGGAGGTGTCACACTCCTCCGCGGGCTGGTAGCCTGTAGTGGAGGCTGAATTGCTACCCCCCGCGGGCACACAGGGCCGTGAATCCCTGACACCTCCGCCCCAACACCAAGTCCCTGTTCCCGGCTTACCTCGGCCCAAAGTTTAGATGGGATATCCGGGACTCTTCCTACCAGATCTATCCGGGGCGGGCCTAGGCAAGCAGGGTGATCCACCGCGACCGCTGGACGGGGCAACCAAGCCGGTCTTCCTCTTTGGCGGTGGACGCTGGGAAACAGTGGTGACTGAGTCAGCATCCTCGGATTTCTCCCGTACCTCAGTGATTGCGACCTCCCCTGCGGTCGCTGCAGTGCGCACAGGAATGGCTGTCAAAGCAGCGATTCCTCCTTCTTGAGTGGTGTGGCCTGTTGCGCGGTTAAGGTGGATGGTTCTGGGTTTCTCAATAGGTGGTTCCACCTCAAATAGGAACTCTCCGCAGGCCTTGCAGTGCCCGAATGGCTTCAGCTGACACACCAGTCCCGAACAGCCGGGACAAATCAAACCCAGGGCCTCAACGTCCATGCATGAGTACAGGGCGAAACGTCCCCGGGGCTTTAGCCGAATCCCCATATCCGTTATCGGAGCAGCAGTAGTCAGACTCGTGGTAGTAGGATGAATTGGAATCCACGATGCATTGCTGAACATGGTGACTCTCTGCTGATCCATTGCGCACTGCCTTGTTGGCGCCAAAGTCCCCACGTGTAGTCCTTCACACGATTGGACTCCTCCCCTCTTGCGCTCCAGTTCGCGGGCTTTCTCCTTCCCTGGGTCATGCCCACGAACTGAGCAGGGAGGGTGTGCCTCGTGGCGCAGTGGCCAATATGGCCGACCTACTCGGAACTCTTCCGGGCAGACACTTTCAAATTCCAACAACTTCAGCTCCATTGTAGCACGAACACATCCCGGACAAGCCCCCATGTGTAGCGGAGCCTCACTCTCCCTCTCGGTTTTCTCATTTGAGTGGCTTGTGTCTAGGGGTACCTGGGAGATGAGAGTGCAGGAACACTACGCCAAGCTCTCCCCTCGTATGTGTATGAGGATTGAGCAAAGTCACTTGAATTACCTCCGGGTCTGTTCACTGCATACGAAGCCTCTCCTTGTACCATGGAGATGTGTCTGCCAATAATAGAGCCCCACACCAATCAAAAGTCCAACACTCTTTTATTTCTCTGCTTTCAGGGTGAACACAATTAGTTGAACTTTTAGTAACAGACAGACAGGGGTGTGGATACGAGTAGGCCCAGGCACAAATGAACTCTCCTATTTCTTTGCTAGCGAATAGGCCTGGCGCACGGTCTCTGCCACCGACCGTGAGTTTTGGACGCTACCACCGACCGGATGAACTGTTGAGGCCCCTGTCACAGGCCTAATAGCAGGTCCCTGCCACTGACCTGAGTTGAATAGTTGGACCGCTGCCACCGGTCATAGAACATGAACCACCTTCCTCTATGAACTTGGCGCCTGTTCGGGAAAGATATCCCTCCGGGCGGTCTCCAGAGGTTCACCCGGCACTGCCAATATGCTGCACCAGATCTTCGGATGAATCCCTCCTCCGGTTCCTTACGCCTCTGGATTCGGGTGCCCAACTCCCGGGGCACCCTAGGACAATCCCTCCCTCGCGGGACCCAGCGGAAGGTACTGGACCCCAGGCCTCCGGCTGAGTACCTCACCCCAGACTGAAGGTGTCTGGGATGGAACACGAACTCTAAGTGTCCAGGCCTAGGCCGCCTGGACACCGACCGCGAACAGCAGCCCTCAGGCTGAAGGTGCCTGGGATTCGAACCTCGTGGGGAAGATGTCCGCCCCCTTTATACCCTCTCCCAGCAAGCACAGCGGGTATCTCCGCCCCGCCGTACAACTGCTGCGAGAGGTCACAAAGGGTACGGCACTGCAGCGATTGGATTGCTCAACCCCGTCCCAAAGTGACAGCGCCACCTGCTGGGCCGCAGGGAACTAGACATCACTGATGTCCTCACCAGATTTAAAAATACATACCCGCTACATATAGTTAAATCACACTTGTTTAATAATCTTAATAAAAAGATAAACAGAGAAAGCGTAGTCAAAATCTAGCCAGAGTTCAGGAACCGGATCGGATAGTCAGCCAAGCCAAATGTCAGAGAACCAGAGATAAACGTAGTAGAACAGCAAGCAGTATCTGGAGCCAGAAGGAACATCAGCCAAGCAAGTCTTCAACAGGAACGCAGGAGATAGTCTCCGTGATGTTGACCAAGGCAAAGGCAGAGATCATCTGAGGTGGACTGCTTAAGTAGGCAGGACTGACAAGCAGGATCATCAACAGGTGAGTGACTGTGGAGAGATGGGATCTGGCAGTTAGCCGACAGCTGAGCGGCCAGCTTAGAGAAGGAAGGGCTGAGCCCGACCCTGACATATATGTCCTTTGATTCTGCCAAGACTGAGAGCGCTGCTAGAGTGGGCGGGTGAGAGGGACAGAGTAGGGTACTCATCTGTGTGTGCTTTAAGAGGATTGAATTGCAGATTTGGACAAAGACAAGTTATTATTTGAGTGATTCCTCCTATCCAAAGTATTGCTTAGCACAATACACAGAGGTACATATCTGCTCGCAGAGATCTGCTATTTTGCGTTAGGTGAAAGAGGGGATCAAACCGCCGACCATGCCTTTGCCACAGCTTTTGTGGAACGCATACTGCTATATTTGCATTCCATGTTCAGCGAGTCAAAGAGACTTGCTGGACTGGAGAGTGAATGTTAAAGAAGGGTTTTAATTGAGAAGAGTTATCTATATAGATTTAAAGGGTTTGTAAAGGTTCGTTTTTAATTTTCTAAATAGGTTCCTTTAAGCTAGTGCATTGTTGGTTCACTTACATTTTCCTTAGATTTCCCTTCTAAACTTTTTTTTTCTTTGTTTTCTTTGTCTGAATTTCTCACTTCCTGTTCCTCCTCAGTAAGCTGTTCAGTAAGCTGTTCTGGCTGACTCCACACCACTCGGATGATGGTGTGAAGTTTAGTGAGGAGAAACAGGAAGTGAGAAATTCAGACAAAGAAAAAAAACATTTAGAAGGTAAATCAAAGGAAAAGGTAAGTGAACCAACAATGCACTAGCTTAAAGGAACCTATTTAGAAAAGAAAAAAACAAACCTTTACAACCCATTTAAAATATGTTATACATGTTGTTGGTAAAATGTTGCAACTATTGTCAGTCTATACATGAAATGTGTTAGGCACATATTATGCCCATGCCCAGTTCATAGTTAATTGGAAACATTAAAATGTTAATGTGATAGTGACACGTCACTGTTAAATTACATGAAAGCGCTGGTACCAGATGTTTTTTTAAGGAATATGATCAGATACTGTACTTAGGTTAAAAAAAAAAAAAAGGGTTTAAAATAATTGCAAGATACAAATTTTTAAGAGTAACATTTTGATTTATACATGGGGTAGTTTTGATTACTTAAGATGGAGTCTGACTTTAGGGACAGTTTTAATTGTGTAATTGCCTATCCTTACTTTATTGAATGTAAAAAGGTGTTTTTTCGGTATCAACAAATGTGCTATAGTTCGGATTGATATATTTGCCCTGGGCACCGAGGTGTTCAGTAAATGGCATTATACTGTTAAAGAAGAACAGAACCTAGAGTGGTGTTTTATGTAGGAAAAAATATGTTGTTATAAAAAAATAGATTGTATGTTTGAGGGGAAGTTGGACCGACGGGCACATTTGTTGATGCCGAGGGAAAAAATGGGAGCTTTGCCTGTTATAAAACAAGGGGATGATTATTTGTGCAAATGGTTTTAATTGTGTTTAAGCTGTTTAGATATTGATTGAGGATTCTAAAATGTTTGATTTTATATTTTTTGGTTATTACAAGTTTAAGAATATTATAATTAAGAAGTATAAGGAAGTCATGTATTCCAGGCGCTACGCCAGAGGAATTGTGGTTAGTGAGGAAAAAGGGAAGTAACTTAAGGTTGTGTAATCCTATGCACTAGGGAGATATGGATTTTAAAAAGGTGTTCAAAGGTGTTCGAGGGAAAATATTGGAAAACATTTCTAAATGGAGAATGAATGGATTGACCAAATGAATTTGGAATGAGAAAGTGGTTGGATTGTGTTTAATGAATGCACAGGGTATTATTTGATTAGTAAAGTGTCTTAAGTGTTTGTTTAACCACTTAACGACCGCTCACTGTATATATACGTCGGCACAATGGCACCGACAGGCACAATCACGTAGAGTGTACGTGATTTTTCCTTTGTACAGTTGGGGGGTCCAATCGGACCCCCCTTCTGTACAGTGAGCGGTCGGAATTCGTTGGGGAGCGATCCGACATGAGGGGACGGCCGTTCGATTCCGGCCACCCCCCCGCGATCGCTCCCGGCGAATAGAAATGCCCCCTCTGTCTGTGGAATGTACACACAGACAGAGAAAGCAGGAGGAAGTGATGTCATCTCCTGTGCGGCGCTCACATATACCGAGCGCCGTACAAGAGAAGACATCAAGGTTAGTGCACAAACACTACACTAACACCAGCACACATAGGCACATAAATCGCCCCCCCAGGCCCCCCCAGATCACCCCCCAGCCCCCAGTCACAGTGTCACTGATTGCAGTGACCATTTATTTACTGATCACTGCAATCAGTGACATTTGTGACTGTAAAAGTGTCACTACATTTAGTTTTAGGTCCAGTGTAGCCCCCCAACCCCCCCCCTAATAAAGGTTTAACCCCTTGATCACCCCCCAGATAACCCTTTCACCCCCTAGCACCGCCGTCGCTAAGCGATCATTTTTCTGATCGCTGTCTTAGCGTCTGTGATGCAGATCGGTACCCAGTAATTTTTTTTAGGTTTGCCGCAGGTTTTTATAGCGTCGGGTACCCCCATAAATTATCTAATAAAGGTTTAACCCCCTTGATCGCCCCCCAGGTAACCCTTTCACCCCCTATCACCACTGTCGCTAAGCGATCATTTTTCTGATCGCTGTCTTAGCGTCTGTGATGCAGATCGGTAGCCAGTAATTTTTTTTAGGTTCTCCGCAGGTTTTTATAGCGTCAGGTACCCCCATAAATTATCTAATAAAGGTTTAACCCCCTTGATCGCCCCCCAGGTAACCCTTTCACCCCCTATCACCACTGTCGCTAAGCGATAATTTTTCTGATCGCTGTCTTAGCGTCGGTGATGCAGATCAGTAGCCAGTATTTTTTTTTTAGGTTCGCCGCAGGTTTTTATAGCGTCAGGTACCCCCATAAATTATCTAATAAAGGTTTAACCACCTTGATCGCCCCCCAGGTAACCCTTTCACCCCTATCACCACTGTCGCTAAGCGATCATTTTTTTGATCGCTGTCTTAGCGTCGGTGATGCAGATCGGTAGCCAGTAATTTTTTTTAGGTTCGCCGCAGGTTTTTATAGCTTCAGGTACCCCCATAAATGATCTAATAAAGGTTTAACCCCCTTGATCACCCCCCAGGTAACCCTTTCACCCCCTATCACCACTGTCGCTAAGCGATCATTTTTCTGATCGCTGTCTTAGCGTCGGTGATGCAGATAGGTAGCCAGTAATTTTTTTTAGGTTCGCCGCAGGTTTTTATAGCGTCAGGTACCCCCATATATTATCTAATAAAGGTTTTAACCCCCTAATTGCCCCTAGTTAACCCTTTCACCAGTGATCATCATATAAGTGTTACGGGTGACGCTGGTTAGTTAGTTTGCTTTTTATAGTGTCAGGGCACCCGCCGTATATAACCCAATAAAGGTTTAACCCCCTGATCGCCCGGCGGGTGATATCAATTAGGTTTTAGCATCAGAGAGGGTCTGCGTCACACCCCAGGCAGCGTCAGGTTAGTGCCAGTAACTCTATCACCCACGCGTGAAGCATACACCTCCCTTAGTGGTATAGTATCTGAACAGATCAATATCTGATCTGATCAGATCTATACTAGCGTCCCCAGCAGTTTAGGGTTCCCAAAAACGCAGTGTTAGCGGGATCAGCCCAGATACCTGCTAGCACCTGCGTTTTGCCCCTCCGTCCAGCCCAGGCCACCCAAGTGCAGTATCGATCGATCACTGTCACTTACAAAACACAACACACATAACTGCAGCGTTCGCAGAGACAGGCCTGATCCCTGCGACTCCAGTGCTGTAGGAGGTGATTTCACCACCACGGTTAAAAAAAAAAAGCAAATATGCCAAAGCATTGGGGCAGCAGGGGCGGAGGAGTGATTTTGCTCCTAATGCCACGTACATACGGTCAAAATTCCGACGGAGGCTTGCCCGTGGAAAAGTCAGACCATGTGTGTGCGGCATAACTTTTTTGCGAGAGGATGCGCCCATGCTTCGGCATATATAAATGGTGCATGTATGCCCATCATTAGAAGTGGGTGGATGAAGGGCGGTATTCTAATGGTGGGCATACCCACCGATCAATCTCTTTTTTCGTTCAGCCACCTGGCTGCATGAAAAAAAAAGATTACAATACATGTCCAACAAGGACCAGCAACGTACTGGTATGTTGCTGGACTTTGAATGGTTATACCAGATTGATGCCTGCGGGTTTAGGTATCATCTTGGTATCATTCTTTTCAGCCAGCAGCCGGCTTTCATGTAAAAGCAATCCTAGTGGCTAATTAGCCTCTGGACTGCTTTTACAAGCAGTGGGAGGGAATGTCCCCCCCCCCGATATAAAAAGCGCCATTGGGAAATTGGGAAATTTTATCACACCGATCTTGGTGTGGTCTGATGCTTTGAGGGCAGAGGAAAGATCTAGGGTCTAGACCCCAGTTTTTTCAAAAAAAGAGTACCTGTCACTACCTATTGCTATCATAGGGGATATTTACATTCCCTGAGATAACAATAAAAATGATAGAAAAAAAAAAATATGGAAGGAACAATTTAAAAATAAAATAAAAAAGCAAAATTAATAATAATAAAAAAAAAGCACCCCTGTCCTGCCCTGCTCTTGCCCAATGGCGAACGCAAGCGTCGGTCTGGCGTCATATGTAAACAGCAATTGCACCATGCATGTGAGGTATCACCGCGAAGGTCAGATCGAGGGCAGTAATTTCAGCAGTAGACCCCCTCTGTAAATCTAAAATGTATTTTGGGGTGCAATTCCACATATAACCATGGCATGTGTGAGCAATATATCATTTAGTGACAACTTTTTGTAATTTTTTTTTTTGTCATTATTCAATCACTTGGGACAAAAAAAAAAATATTCAATGGGCTCAACAGGCCTCTCAGCAATTTCCTTGGGGTGTCTACTTTCTAAAATGGGGTCATTTGGGGGGGTTTTGTGCTATTTTGGCATTTTATGGCCTTCAAAACTGTGATAGGTAGTGAGGAGTGAAATCAAAAATTTGCGCCCTTAGAAATCCTGAAGGCGGTGCTTGGTTTCCGGGGTCCCGTACGTGGCTAGGCTCCTAAAAAGTCCCACACATGTGGTATCCCCGTACTCAGGAGAAGCAGCAGAATGTATTTTGGGGTGCAATTCCACATATAACCATGGCATGTGTGAGCAATATATCATTTAGTGACAACTTTTTGTAATTTTTTTTTTTTTTTTGTCATTATTCAATCATTTGGGACAAAAAAAAATATTCAATGGGCTCAACATGCCTCTCAGCAATTTCCTTGGGGTGTCTACTTTCCAAAATGGGGTCATTTGGGGGGGTTTTGTACTGCCCTGCCATTTTAGCACCTCAAGAAATGAGATAGGCAGTCATAAATTTAAAGCTGTGTAAATGTACCCTAGTTTGTAAATGCTATAACTTTTGCGCAAACCAATAAATATACACTTATTGACATTTTTTTTACTAAAGACATGTGGCTGAATACATTTTGGCCTAAATGTATGACTAAAATTGAGTTTATTCGATTTTTCTTATAACAAAAAGTAGAAAATATCATTTTTTTTCAAAATTTTCGGTCTTTTTCCGTTTATATCGCAAAAAAGCTCTATTTGTGGGAAGAGAAGGACGCAAATTTCGTTTGGGTACAACATTGCATGTCCGCACAATTTACAGTTAAAGCAGCGCAGTGCAAAATTCTGAATTCACCTCTGGTCCTTTAGCTACCAAATGGTCCGGGGCTTAAGTGGTTAAAATGTACACAAAGAGTTGTCTCATATTGTGTTTTCTTGTTTTGGGAGTAGAGGTTATTAGGCCCATGTTCCTGATAATATATATTTCCCTAGAAGTTTGGGGTTAAATTAAAATTGATAATTTTTTTGGGTAAAATAGGGTGAAATTTAAAAAGAATGTTTGAAGAGTTACTGAAATTAAGATCAAAACAAATTGCTGCATGCCGTATATACTCGAGTATAAGCCGAGATTTTCAGCCCTTTTTTCAGCCCCCGTCCCCCCCCTCGGCTTATACTCGAGTCAGCGAAACCTAACATTGTAAATAGTACCTGAAAAAAAGTTGAGAGGCTGCGGCGTTCATCGTTTAAATCCCGCGGTCTCTTCCTGGTCCCTTCCGTGATAGGCGATTCTCAGCAGACACTCTCCGCCTATCACGAACGTTCTCTCATCCTCAGTTTCCCAGCAGACGTCTGTGATTGGCGGAACACCGAACACAGTGTCTGCTGGGATGGGTGAGGATGAGAGAACGTTTGTGATAGGCGGAGAGTGTCTGCTGAGAATCGCCTATCACGGAAGGGACCAGGAAGAGACCGCCGGATTTAAACGATGGACGCCGCAGCCTCTCAACTTTTTTTCAGGTCCTATTTACAATGTTAAATTTAAACAGTGAGCTAGGGAACAGTGAGCTAGGGAACAGTGAGGATAGGAACAGTGAGGATAGGAACAGTGAGGATAGGAACAGTGAGGATGGGAACAGTGAGGAACAGTGAGGATGGGAACAGTGAGGAACAGTGAGGATGGGCACAGTAAGGATGGGAACAGTGAGGCATTGTTGACCCTCGGCTTATACTTGAGTCAGTAAGTTTTCCCAGTTTTTTGTGGTAACATTAGGTACCTCGGCTTATACTCGGGTCGGCTTATACTCGAGTATATACGGTATATTGAGTCCATGAGGTACTGAAATATGATGGGAGGGTTTGTTTGAATGACAGTAAGAGTGACTATTCTGGATAAGGTTACCTCTTGAGTTCCCAGAGTGTCAATCGTGAAGTGTTAATGATGTAATGTTGTTTATCCATCAATGTTTTGTTTGTTGCTGATGATCAGACATACAGTGGAACCTTGGATTATGAGCATAATCCGTTCCAGGAGAATGCTCGTAATCCAAAGTATCAAAGCGAGTTTCCCCATTGAAGTCAATGGAAACTAAAATAATTTGTTCCGACTTCAATGGTATGCAATACCGCATGCACCCAGAGGAGGGGGGCGCCAGAGAGCCTCGGAAATGGCCGAAAGGGCCAGAGGACAGTTCGGCTGACCTCGGCAAACCTTGGAAAGACTTCGTTCACAAGCCTTTCCGAGGTTTGCTGAGGTCAGCCGAACTGTCCTCGGGCCTTTCCGGCCGTTTCCGAACGCCGCCGATCGGTGCCATTTGGCTTAGTCGCCCCCCACCTCAGGCGAAACGCAGTACTGCACCCGCTTTGGCCTGAATCCTGCCCGTTTTGCGAGACAACACTCGCAAACCGAGTTAGGATTTTAGCAAATACAATGCTCGTATTGCGAAACTTTCGTTAACCGCATTACTCGCAATCCGAGGTTCCACTGTATTTACAAAGTTGGGAGGCTTACTTCTGAGTCAGAATATGTGTTTGGGTAAAATGTTCTGTTCTGAGTCCCTCGGGGATAGAAGAAACTAAAGGGGTTTACGTTTTGTTGAATTTCTGCTGTAATACTGGATTTGAAAACAGTTTAGTTAAATATATTGAATCTATATAATGAAACCTGAGAAACATTTTTATTACTGCATGTTTTATTTATGTTTGAGTCAATGAGGAATATTATTTTTAATACCTCCAATGGTTAAGGCCTGAATTGATCAGGTAGATTCTGTGATTGTTCAATTTGGATGAGGAGTATCCGCCCTAGCCCCCTGCAAAGTAGAAATGCCCACCCCATTCATACCATACACCCCATTATACCCTACCCTATACCCTATCCGGATGAAGAGATGACTACAGCTTTTACATGGAAATCTTCGTTGTTCATCTTTGTTGTTCCACTGCCATGGGAGGTGCTTGGATGACTAAAGGCGGACTCCTGCTGGAAAATGTTCCTGAGAATGACACCTTAAGGGTTAGCCAAATGATGCACGCCCAAGGTCTACGAAATTCCAGTGAGCATCACGAAAGGAAGATCCAGATGTGCCAGCCCGAAGACCCAGGTCTAGCTCAATGCATCAGTTGCAGTCTGTCTGTGGATATCGAGTTTTGTCCTTACAAAGAGGCAGGGTTTGGGGTAGAGAATTCATGTCTGTAAATATGAATAATCACAGAATTTAACCAAAAGTTTTGGGAAAGGTTTTGGGAAAAGTTTAGGAGAATGTCAGGGCTGGGCTCAGCCCTTCCTTCTCTGTGCTGGCAGCTCAGCTGTCAGATAATTGCCAGCTCCCATCTCTCCACAGTGATCCACCTGTTGATAATCCTGTTCGTCAGCTCTGCCTACTTAAAGCCTTCCAGTTCATTTGCTCTCCGACTTCGCCTGTGTTAAAATCACAAGAGACTTTCTCCTGCATTCCTGTTTGAAGACCTGCTTACTGACGTTCCCTCTGGCTACAGATCCTGCTTACTGTACTACTACCTTTATCGCTGGCTCTTGGACATTGGCTTGGCCGACTACCCGATCCGATTACTGAACTCTGGCTTGTTTTGACTACACTTACTTTGTTTACCTTTTTATTTTTGTTAGTAAACAAGTGTGATTTAACTGTACTTCTGTCTCGGTCTGATTCTTGGTTTCTGAGAGAGAATGAGAGTTATAATGTGGACATTTCCTTTTCCTTCCTTTTTATGAATTTGATAGACATTCTGAAGCCATAGAAGAGACTTTTTCTTTGTGAATTTCTTTGGGACTATTTTTATTTGTCCTAAAGGCTGTCATGCCCCTCCCACTTGCATTTAAGGACTGTCACGCCCCTCCCCATTTTGTATTTCATGGACAATTGCTACGCAGCTGAGATTATGTGTTTATTGTTTTCCATTTTGCATGCTTAATATGGTGGTAGGTTTGTGGGAAAGTGGTCCGGGTGAATGTCTGGGGCATATTAGGATTGTTGTTGTAGTATGCCCAGAACATGCTCTGCCACTTCAGTATGCAAGATAGCTGAAATCTGCAGCTGTTGGATAATGTTTGGAAAGATGCTGGCATGAGCACTGTGCTATATATGTAATGGTTCACATGTCACGTGCCAGCCTCTGTGTCCTGGGGGCCCTTACGGTCATATGTGGCCCACCCGATAACACCACTAATTAGACATAGAGGGGGTGTGTATTTAGAGTCTGAGGGAACTCCACAGTGTTTTGACACCTCGGATTGTGCCCTAAATCATGTTATGTATGCCCTCGTGCATGCCTTTGACTCCCATACTGAGATTGCAAAGCTACTCTCACAGCTTGCCCTTGCAGGATTCTTTAAAGGTGCCCAACAAGTCCTTAGTGGACAGCCACTAGCCTTGGGTAACAGCACATACATTTGTTGCGGAAGGATATGCCATCCATGGATTCCTAGTGATCCCCAGGGATGGTGTTACTTGGAAAATGAGAAAACCTCTAATGTTGGGATTTTGGAGGCAATGCAAAAAAAGGGGGAGGAAAAACCTCAATTTAAAAGTATCTAAATATTTATTTATAACAAAACCGCATAAAGCGGACACATATATAAAATTACAAAATTGTACAAAAAGACACATATAAACATGGATATTGTACAATAACTGCATGAAACTAACATATTACAAATCTTTCAAGAAGCAATACAATAGCCTGATTGACCACTCCCGCCGGAAGCAGATCAAGAGAGGCTTATCCAACGCGTTTCAAACTGTAATTGTCCTTCATCAGGGCTTTCAAATGCATTCGCTTCTAAGAGATCAAATTTCTGTTAAATACAGAAACAATAAGATAAGTTTTCACTTTAATTTCAACCATTATATAAAATGCAATACAGAGGAAACAAACTTACACAAAAAATCATATATAAATTATTCCATCAATGTTCCCATACATGCATCCCAGGTTCCAGAAACTCCAGGGGTGGATTCCCCGATGCCCTCAAAATGCCAGGAAAACCCTCTGTCAGAACACATGTCCATATAAGAAGTACGGACATCTAAATAAATTGGTCCAAAATAGGTGCCTTAAACAAAAAATATATAACATACATAAGTCTGGTTGTAATTCTGTTGGGGAATAAAATAATTGTCCCTAGAAAGAATGTGGTACCTGTAGATGGAAAAATGGAAATCTAGGATTCAGATTCATCAGGCAAATATAACTCATGTAAAGAGACAGGACCAAAGGATGCTTGAGTCCAAAGATATATGTCCTAAAAATAATTAAAGAAAACAATAAAAATTGTATCAATCAAAAGAGAGAAGAAAAATTCTTCCCTCTTCTAAATAAAACGTCTCCAAAAGTTTTTGAGTATTACCTGTCAAAAGGATCAAAAATCCCGATAATTATCCAAAAAAGTTTCCATGCAATAGAGGTCCATACAGAAACATCCTCTGCCTGCCAGCAGAGGGAAAGAATGACACCATATAACTCCTTTGGTGTCCTTTATATCCCTCTGCTATGTCTGATTGGTCCAGACCAGGTCACATGACGCACCTGCTCATAGAGCAGAGCCTCCTGTAGCCATGGAGACGCCGCGCTTCCCACATCAAGCCACGTCAAGCGCCGATCACATGACGCAACCAAACCAATCAGCGGTGCGTCTGCCATCATTGCATATCAGCAGCAAAACACCAAGGGAGCGCGGCATGAACTAGCCCACGGCCGCATCATTGAACCAATATAGCGTCACCCATCATACCCCGCTGTTATAGCAAGGGTATGATAAACGACCCCTCTGCTGGATCAGTCCCCATTCCGATCCGTCCCGCACCGCAGGAAGTGCATAGACGGCCATCTTGAATGTGGGCAAAGTAAAGGGATGCCAGATGGAAAGGATGGTTTAGATGGAAAGGATGGAACTAAATTGCCGTGGGGCAATCAGACATTGAATGTTAGCACCAGGTGGGGGATAAAAAAAAATGGTGGGGGATAAATTCCATTGGAAAACCCCCTCCCCGGCACCGGATATGCACATGTGAAATTGAAAAAGAAGGGATCCTAGATAGAGAGAAAAAACGGGCCACCCCAAAACGGAACTCTGGCTAGATCACAAACCAATATGGAACGCATGCATGGGAGCACGTCAAAAAATCAGCCGAAGCATCAAAAAGGATACCTCCGCAGAAAAAATATTATGGAACATTGAGCACACAGAATATATATGATATAAAAGTCTATATATCTCAAAACCCCTCATGTGTGTCAGTGTGCTTTTAGAAAAAATTAGAAAAGTTCTCCTCTATCCATAGACATGGAGAAAAGCTGGAATGTCAGGGCTCATAACTGGGGGTGGGTGGAACATCACGCCAGAATATATTAACAAGGCTAATCAGTCTTCCCCGAACTAAAGCCCTCCAGGAATGGATGAAAGCTTTCAACTTCATTCAAACCTGGGGGCGTAGTTGCCCTAAGGTACCTATTCCAGCGCATTTCCCGCTGGAGCAGGACCTTGTTCCAGTCACCCCCCCTACATGGAATATGAATCCTTTCAACAACTGAAAAAATTACTTTGGGCATTTTATACCTGTGTTTTTTGGCTACATGTCTCCCAAGAGACACTTCACATTCTAATCTCAACCCAGAACAAAAACATGCCCTAAAAACTCTTAAGAACAATGTTAACATTACGATCAAAGGCTCGGATAAAGGGGGTAACATCGTCCTTATGGACAACCCAGATTATGAGGAGATGTGCATGAAAATACTTAGGGATCCTAAGTGTTATCGCAAAATCTCTTCATCCACGGTGGATAGAATGAATAGCGAATTCTATCATTTGGTTGATGAATCCTTTAGAGATGGTGCCATAAACCAAGATATCTGGGAGTTTATTCGAACCAGACACCCACGTACCCCTACGATGTATGCACTTCCTAAAGTGCACAAAAACCTGTTGAGGCCACCTGGCAGGCCCATCATATCAGGTAATGGTTCCATCTCTGAAGGTGCTAGCCGAGTTATTGACCAGCACCTCAGACCTCATGTGATGGATCTCCCTTCGTACACCAAAGACACAATCCATCTTCTGCAAATATTGGAAGGTCTTGTCATACCACCATCAGCGCTCTTGGTTACTGTAGATGTAGAGTCACTCTACAACAGCATACCACACGATCTTGGCATTTTAGCTGTCCAAAGAGTGCTACGACAACGCCCAACCACGGATTGGAAGTTTAATCAATTCATCATACAGATGCTTGATTTTATTTTACAGCATAACATTTTTCTGTTTCAGGGCTCCCACTACCTCCAGGTGCAGGGGGTGGCTATGGGGACGTGCTGTGCACCCTCATATGCCAACCTGTACCTGGGGGAGTGGGAGAAGGATTTCCTCCTGGGAGATGATGCGTCTATGTGTGCCTGCCACATTCTCATGTGGCAGCGCTACATAGACGACATCTTCATCATCTGTGATGGGCCTGAAGACATGCTCATGAGAGTTTTGGAACTTATGAATACTAACAACCTAAATTTATTTTTTACCATGTCTTATGACTCTGAGAAAGTCAGTTTTCTTGATATCCTTATATCGAAAGATATACAGGGGAAAGTCCAAAGTAGACTGTTTAGGAAGGAAACGGCTGGCAACACGATGTTGCATGCAGCCAGTTTCCATCCAACAACACTCAAAGAATCCATACCTTTCAGCCAGTTCCTCCGGATTAGGAGGAATTGTACATCAGATGATGACTTTCAACTTGAATCTAATGAATTAAGTAACCGTTTACTAGCGAGAGGTTACAGTAGATCCACCCTAAAGAAAGCTTTCAATAGAGTAAAGGGAATGGAAAGACATACTTTGGTCTTTAAGACTTCAAAGAAAAAGAAAAAAACTCAAGAAGATAATATTTCAAGAATAATTTTCAAATTCTCTAATGAGCACAAGAAAATCAGACAGATTCTAACCAAATATTGGCCGATCCTTACCGAGGACCCAATCCTGAAGACACTAGTACCATCAAAACCAGTAATCACTTTCAAAAAGGCAGAATCTATCGGTGGAATGCTAGTCAAAAGTGAATACAAGGGAGAGGCAAGAAAGGACCCATGTAAAATCTTTGGGACCTATCCTTGTGGGGCATGCTCTCAATGTACTGTCATTGGCGGGGGATCCACACTCACTTTACCCAATGGGGAGACCTTCACACTTAGGCATTTTGCCAATTGTAAGACACAAGGTGTGGTTTATTTAATGGTCTGTCAGTGTGGATGTTTTTACGTCGGAAAAACAAGACAGGAATTTGGGAAGAGAGTGGAAAAACATATACATAGCATGAGGATAGGGAACCTCTATTTGCCTCTTGGGAGACATGTAGCCAAAAAACACAGGTATAGAATGCCCAAAGTAATTTTTTCAGTTGTTGAAAGGATTCATATTCCATGTAGGGGGGGTGACTGGAACAAGGTCCTGCTCCAGCGGGAAATGCGCTGGATCAGGTACCTTAGGGCAACTACGCCCCCAGGTTTGAATGAAGTTGAAAGCTTTCGTCCATTCCTGGAGGGCTTTAGTTCTGGGAAGACTGAT
Organism: Rana muscosa; assembly: GCA_029206835.1. NCBI lineage: Eukaryota > Metazoa > Chordata > Amphibia > Anura > Ranidae > Rana > Rana muscosa. The sequence goes on along the minus strand of CM055118.1, from coordinate 829,446,919 downwards.
TAGCCTTGTTAATATATTCTGGTGTGATGTTCCACCCACCCCCAGTTATGAGCCCTGACATTCCAGCTTTTCTCCATGTCTATGGATAGAGGAGAACTTTTCTATTTTTTTCTAAAAGCACACTGACACACATGAGGGATTTTGAGATATATAGACTTTTATATCATATATATTCTGTGTGCTCAATGTTCCATAATATTTTTTCTGCGGAGGTATCTTTTTTGATGTTTCGGCTGATTTTTTGACGTGCTCCCATGCATGCGTTCCATATTGGTTTGTGATCTAGCCAGAGTTCCGTTTTGGGGTGGCCCGTTTTTTCTCTCTATCTAGGATCCCTTCTTTTTCAATTTCACATGTGCATATCCGGTGCCGGGGAGGGGGTTTTCCAATGGAATTTATCCCCCACCATTTTTTCCTGGGCAGGAGAAACTTTTTTGTTCCTCCCGTAGGTTTAAAACGGCACCGGTGGTGTTAGTCCCTGGTCCGCTCCCCGTCCATATACAATTGTTCTGGGATAAGGATCTATATCCTGGGCACGAGTTTACAATGGTAAACTGGTGCTAACATTCAATGTCTGATTGCCCCACGGCAATTTAGTTCCATCCTTTCCATCTAAACCATCCTTTCCATCTGGCATCCCTTTACTTTGCCCACATTCAAGATGGCCGTCTATGCACTTCCTGCGGTGCGGGACGGATCGGAATGGGGACTGATCCAGCAGAGGGGTCGTTTATCATACCCTTGCTATAACAGCGGGGTATGATGGGTGACGCTATATTGGTTCAATGATGCGGCCGTGGGCTAGTTCATGCCGCGCTCCCTTGGTGTTTTGCTGCTGATATGCAATGATGGCAGACGCACCGCTGATTGGTTTGGTTGCGTCATGTGATCGGCGCTTGACGTGGCTTGACGTGGAAGCGCGGCGTCTCCATGGCTACATGAGGCTCTGCTCTATGAGCAGGTGCGTCATGTGACCTGGTCTGGACCAGTCAGACATAGCAGAGGGATATAAAGGACGCCAAAGGAGTTATATGGTGTCATTCTTTCCCTCTGCTGGCAGGCAGAGGATGTTTCTGTATGGACCTCTATTGCATGGAAACTTTTTTGGATAATTATCGGGATTTTTGATCCTTTTGACAGGTAATACTCAAAAACTTTTGGAGACGTTTTATTTAGAAGAGGGAAGAATTTTTCTTCTCTCTTTTGATTGATACAATTTTTATTGTTTTCTTTAATTATTTTTAGGACATATATCTTTGGACTCAAGCATCCTTTGGTCCTGTCTCTTTACATGAGTTATATTTGCCTGATGAATCTGAATCCTAGATTTCCATTTTTCCATCTACAGGTACCACATTCTTTCTAGGGACAATTATTTTATTCCCCAACAGAATTACAACCAGACTTATGTATGTTATATATTTTTTGTTTAAGGCACCTATTTTGGACCAATTTTTTTAGATGTCCGTACTTCTTATATGGACATGTGTTCTGACAGAGGGTTTTCCTGGCATTTTGAGGGCATCGAGGAATCCACCCCTGGAGTTTCTGGAACCTGGGATGCATGTATGGGAACATTGATGGAATAATTTATATATGATTTTTTGTGTAAGTTTGTTTCCTTTGTATTGCATTTTATATAATGGTTGAAATTAAAGTGAAAACTTATCTTATTGTTTCTGTATTTAACAGAAATTTGATCTCTTAGAAGCAAATGCATTTGAAATCCCTGATGAAGGACAATTACAGTTTGAAACCCGTTGGATAAGCCTCTCTTGATCTGCTTCCGGCGGGAGTGGTCAATCAGGCTATTGTATTGCTTCTTGAAAGATTTGTAATATGTTAGATTTATGCAGTTATTGTACAATATCCATGTTTATATGTGCCTTTTTGTACAATTTTGTAATTTTATATATGTGTCCGCTTTATGCGGTTTTGTTATAAATAAATATTTAGATACTTTTAAATTGAGGTTTTTCCTCCCCCTTTTTTTGCATTGCCTCCAAAATCCCAACATTAGAGGTTTTCTCATTTTCCACATATATTCGGGATGATGGCAATTACATGTTGGGTTGCATGAGGTGTTACACTTTTCAGGGATGGTGTTACTTAGCCTCATTAGCCCCGATAATGGGAATTCTCGTAATTCGTAAACAGTGAGGGAAGTCACTTGCTCAAGGCTGGTGTTCATCCCAGATACCCCCTCAAACACCGTTATGCATCCGAATGGCTGGCTGGGCTGCACACCGTATGATCTCAGCAGCGTCCGGAAACCAGGACCGGAAGTGCGTGTTAGCGTGGAACGCAAGCTCGAGAGGGTCTGTGAATTTCCGGTTTACGGACCCTCTCGAGCTTGCATTCCACGCCCCCACACACGGTTCTGGTTCCGGTTTCCGGATGCTGCCGAGATCTATGGCGTGCAGCCCAGCCAGCCATTCGGACGCCTACAGAGGCTTCACCACTGCTCCATCTTCCCGCGGCCTGTCATCATATCGCTGGGACACAGCTCCTTACGTGACAGTGGACTGCATAGTGACCCTGGACCCCACATTACCTACATGCCTTAATATCACTTTCTCTCAGTGAGTAGCCATTTGGCTTGTCTGTTTAATTAAATTAACTTTTAAATGCTACACTTAGTTTGGCACACTTTTTTCCTTTTCTATTTTTGTCTTCTTAGAGTTGTGCTTCCACTCCCAAGGTTTCTGCCGCTTTGTGTATATTGAACTGACTAAATCTACCCTCTCTTTTCAACTAATTTTGGGACTATTAAGCATTACTACAAACATTACTCAGTTGGTTCTTGCGCCATCTTCTCTTTTTCAGTTTATGTTGTATTAACTGTGATTTCTACAGAACATTGTGATCGTGTGGGGAGTTATTCCAGGAATTACAAATCCTGAAAAAAAACAGCAAAACAAGTTTTCTACATTAGCATAGCCATCCTGGAGCCCATCACCCTGCATTAGTGAAAACCCTGTGTGACATTTACTCCTTTTAACTCTGTGGCAGGGTGAAGGTGGGCGCAATGTGGTGCGCCAGCAATAACACAGTCCAGGTGCAATGTAAAGAACTTGTTTCGAAATAAAGCAAAGACAGTTCACAACAAACCCAGTGGGGAGACAGCCCAACCAGGACACTCACAAATTCCAACAGCATGTAGCTGAGCTGACAACACGTTTTTGGAGGGGCAGAATGCAGCCTGGCCATCTCGCACTCAAGCAGGAAGATGGTCAGAGAAATTGTGAACCCTACACCTTCCCTCCTTATCTGGAACCTTTCCCTGCCACTAGTACTGTTCCTGACAGATGGGTGACCTGTCCCTACACCACCTACTCACAAATGCATGCCAAAACCTGGGGAGCAGGGACTTAAAAAAACCCTGGTGACCCAAGATGGCTGCCAAGGGTCACCTGGATGCAGCACAGCCAACCGGAGCGCTGCCCCCAAGCACCAGGAAACCATGGAGAAGGTAATTTCCCCCTGAATTCCTCTCCAAGCTGTGATGCTGCTCTGGTCGAGCACCACCTACAGTGGAGGAAGCAGGCTGAACCTGCCTACAAAGGAACAACACTGTCATAAAATATTTAGGTAAACAACAAGAGAATGGTAAACCAATGATCCTTTTGTTTCTACATTACATTGAGCCCCTTGTTCAGAGACCTGCAACAAAAAAACAACATTTATTAAAGGGGAGTTCCAGTCTTTTTTTATGTTTATTAAAAGTCAGCATCTACAAAAAGTGTAGCTGCTGGCTTTTAATAAACATACACTTACCTGTTCCACTGTCCAGCGTCCCGCCGCCCGGAGCTCCGCTCCTCTCCCCCCCCCCCCTTCTCCGCCGGCGTCTCCATTCATTGTGTGGGCACCCGGCCGTGACAGCTTTCGGCTTCACGGCCGGGCACTCACTGCGCATGCGCGAACGGCGCAGCGCTCTCTGAGTGGACAGGCAATCGCCTGGGACCCCAGTGCGGAAGGAGGAAGTGGGACAGGAAGTCCCACTCCTACTGAAGCCCCCACTCCCCCCCTCAAAAAAATTACATGCCAAATGTGGCATGTAAGGGGGCGAGGAGTGGATAAAGCGGAAGTTCCAAATTTGGGTGGAACTCCGCCTTAACTATGTTCTTACTGTCGCCCAGTTTTCCTATTAACTAAACAGAGAGGAACTTGGAATAGTATTTTCTCTAGTAATTTACATAAGACATGTCTGATTTGGAATCATGTAATGATGTTGGTGATGTAAGTATAGATAAAACATAGTAACTAGTTCTGAATAATGCGGAGGAAACATAGGAAAAGAAAAAGTTGTTGAAGAAGGTAACATACTGTATGAAATGATTAAAAGAGGATGTGCCTAGCTGCTAATTTTTCTCACCTACCTTCCTAAAAACTCTTTACAAGGAATTTGAGAGTAATAATCCAAGCGGTGCTCAACTGCCCCAATGATTTCAAGCACATTAAGCCCTATGATTGGAAAATAGAGTGTGCTATTTCATGGGCGTCCGCTCCATAGGGCAAGGGGGGTCGCTCGCCCCCCCCTGGAGGTGTGCCACACACTGCGGGGTAGGGTGACCACGCATACAGCGTCCTGCAATGACACTGACCGTCTGGGAACAGGGGCGGACCGAGCCCCATAGCGCTGGCTCCGGCTCCGCCTCCTCCACCTCCTCCTGATCACTGGTTGCTATAGCCGCTTGGCGTCTGGCAACCAGTGACGTCACTGCCCAGCATTGAAAGCGGAGGAGGATTTCACTTCCTCCTCCTCCGCGCTAGTGCTGCTGGGGAGTCACTGCTGTTTTTTTCACTTCCGCACTTGGCTCCTCCAGTGACTGGCTTGCTGCTCATGTGGGGTGTTTCTGTTCCCACACGCTGAGCCTGCTGCCTGCGATGCATCTCTCCCTCTCTCTTCCTCCCCCTTTCTCCCCCCTCCTGCCCACCTCACACTAACACACGGACTGAAGTCCCCTCCCCCTTTTCCTCAGCTCGGAGGTCACAGACAGGAGAAGGAGGGGGAGGAGAATGGACACACACAGCACTCAAAAGGATGGGACATGCTGATCTGAGGTTAGTACACAATATTAATGTTTGGCACATGCAGGAGATGGAGACACAGAGACAGGGGGAAAGTTGTCAAAAAAGAATACTTGCAGTGATTTGGGGGGATAAGAGCATATTGTATGTGCTAGGGGGGCACACTTTAGGAGGGGAGAGAAATTGTTTTTTATTCAACCCCCCCTTCTAGCACAATTTCTCTCCCCTCCCAAAGTGTGCCCCCCTAGCACATACAATATGCTCCTATCCCCCCAAATCACTGCAAGTATTCTTCTTTGACAACTTGCCCCCTTCCCCATCTTCAAAGACAAACTGGCTGCTATTAAGGGGACAATTGTACCGTCTGGAATCCTGGGAACTTTGCTAGAGATTCAGGGCAATTGCTCCAGGTGCCAGTGCCCCCCTGTCAGGCAAGTTAGTGAAGCCAAGTGCCTGACCTTTTTTTCAGCAATGGGCACTAAGACTCAGGGCCGGTTCACACCACAAATATCACAGGACAATGCTGTGCGTTCCTTTGCAATTCACATGCCTTCCAGGTGCTGTGCAATTTCAGCCCTTTCATTTGAATGGGCTGAAACCGTGTCGGTCTGCACCAAGAGCTGTGCATGCGCTATTTTACAAAACGCACAGCAACTGGATCGCATGGTACTGCTGATCATACATTCTGGTGCAGGCAAACACAGAATTTGGTAGGGTAGTCATTAACCCCTTGGCACCAGCCACACACAAATATGGGGCTTCTCGGTGCCTGGGCCTTGGCACAGAGAGGTCACATATTTGCATGAATTGCGATCAGTAGCGCTGTGCCGAGAGCGCACGCCCTGATCACCCCCTTCACAGTTACCAGCGTCTAACCGAAAGCTTGCGATCACTGCAAGCGATGAGGAGTTTTTGGATCGCATGTGCCAAGAGGCAAAGTGTAAAGAGGTTTAGTTGACACCCACTACAGAACGCTATGGGAGTGCATTTTGAAATGCACACAAAATGCAGGATTCCCTCACAGTATTTTGGTATAAACAGACCCTTAGTCCGGATACACAGGATTTAATTTGTATCTCAGGAAGGTCCCATCAAAATCTTGCACATGGGCCCGCTGATTTTATACGCCCCTGCCCCAAAAATCGGCAAAAAAATATGTCAAAAATCATCTTTTTTTTTTGGGGGGGGGGGGGTGTGTCCCTGAATGGCAGTATGGAAATGTGGTCACTCTATGCGGGGGTGTCAGGCCGGCACCCCCCGCGAGTGAAGCAGGGGGCGCGGGGCGGCTCAGTGCAGAGGCTGGTGACAGGGCAGCCTGCCCTGGGGCCGCTTTAAACGGCGACTGCAGAGCCCCCCCTCCCTCTGTCCTCTGTCGCTCATATCGTATGTCACGGAGCTGGGTCTGTGTGTAAGGTCCCCCCCCCTAGTTTGGCTCGATAGTCTTCTAGTGTTCTGCCTATCACACGAGCCTAGGGGGGCGGGACCTTGCACACAGACCCAGTTTTGTGACATACGATTCGAGTGCCGGAGGACAGAGGGAGGGGAGCGCCTATCCAGGAAATAGTGAGGCTGCAATTGGTGGCATAGAGGGGTGGCAATTGGTGGGCACAGAGGCTGCAATTGGTGGGCACAGAGGCGGCAATTGGTGGGCACACAGGGGCAGCAATTGGTGGGCACACAGGGGCAGCAATTGGTGGGCACACAGGGGCGGCAATTGGGCACAGACTTCAATTGGGCACACAGGGGCTGCAATTGGTGGGCACAGGGGCTGCCATTGGTGGGCACAGAGGCTGCAATTGGTGAGCACAGAGGCTGCAATTGGTGGGCACACAAATGCTGCAATTGGTGGGCACAGAGAGGCTGCAATTGGTGGGCACAGAGGCTGCAGTGGTGGGCACAGTGAGGCTGCATTCATGGGCACAGAGAAGCTGCATTGGTGGGCACAGCAAAGCTGCATTGGTGGGCACAGCAAGGCTGCATTGGTGGGCACAGCAAGGCTGCAATGAAGTGAAGCTGCATTGGTGGGCACAGGGAGGCTGCATTGGTGGTCACAGTGAGGCTGCATTGATGGGCACAGTGAGGCTGCAATGATGGGCACAGAGGCTGCATTGATGGGCATCATGAAGCTACATAAATGGGCACAGTGAGGCTGCATTGATGGGCACAGTGAGGCTGCATTGATGGGCACAGTGAGGCTGCAATGATGAGCACAGGGAGGCTGCAATGATGGGAACAGTGAGACTGCAATGATGGGCACAGTGAGGCGGCATTTGATGGGCACAGATGAGGCTGCATTGATCTCTTGTAATATGTCTGCAGTATCTGGTCATCTTTAGTATGATGTCCTCAGTCTCTAACCATCTCCTGTACCATGCCCGCAGCCTCTGACACCTCCTGTATCATGTCTGTAGCCTCTGACCATCTCTTGTATCATGTTCTGTCTCTAGGTAATATGAAAAATAACTTCAGCAGTTCCCGCGCTGCTGTGTCTCTTCCTCTTGCTGCATGATTAAGGTAGGAAGGGGGAGGGGGCTGTCACAGTCTATGTAACATGCAGGGGGTGCAGGATGCTGTGTAAAGGAGTCCAGAGGTGCAGGGTGCTGTGTGAAGGGGTCCAGAGGCACAGGGTGCTGAGTAATGTAAAGGGGGCCAGTGATGCAGGGTGCTGTGTAATGTAAAGTGGTCCAGAGCTGTGGGGTGCTGTGTAATGTAAAGGGGAGCAGAGGTGCAGTTGTGCAGAGGGGGTAGTAGTGGCAAAGAGATATTGAAAGATGCAGGGGGCACAGTGGGGTGTTTTTACATTTTAACGTGGGGGGGTCGCTTTTAACCCCCCCGCTAGCGGTCGAAGAAAGGGTTAAATGCGACTGTGTATCGCCGCTGCCGAAGCGCCCCCCCCCCCTGAAAAAATTTCAGCGGACGCCCATGTGCTATTTGTAGCCTAGCCAGTGCTGGCACCTTATGCCCTTTCATATACAGTATATAATAGAGGAATAAAGATATCACTTGGAGACCTTTTACTTTTTATTTAGTACAAAACATTTGTGTCTATATCTGTTCTTCATTTTTTATTCTCCACACCTGTGTATTCCTTTGCTGTTGCCCTGTGCTCCAGAAATTTCTGCTCTGGATGTTTTGCAGTTGAATATGAATCTAAACTGGTCCAGAGTCAATTTCATCAGTCACTAGACACAAGAGATTCAACAACCAGAATTTTTTATGCCCCGTACACACGGTCGGACTTTTGACCGGCCAAAATCACATCGGAATTCTGATGGAATTCCATCGGAGTAAAAGAGAACATGTTCTCTATCTAAACTCCGACGGAACTCCTTGGAATTTCCGATGGAATAAGTCCAATGGGGGATACACACGGTCGGAATATCCAATGAAAATTCAGACGGAAATTCCGATCGTGTATACATTTTTCAACCCCTAAGACAAGGTTTGGCTTACAACAAAGAATACCCAGCTTAAAGAGGAGCCCCAGTAATATTTATAAAAATTTTAAGTCAGCAGCTACAAAAAATTTAGCTGCTGACTTTTAATAAACAGACACTCACCTGTTCCAGGATCCAGCGCTGCGCTCAGCCAAGCCTATTTTTCCACCGATCTTTGGTCCCTGGCGCCAGCAGCTGAGCTGTGGGTACCCAGTTGTGAAAGCTAGCAGACTGTGACGTGTCCCAGAAGACTGTAGTGGGGGAACTTCTGCTCAGATTGCCTGGGCTAATGGGAGTGGGAACCTGTCAAAAACAGGTACCCATCCACCCCCCTAAAAAAAAGTGCCATTTATGTTAAAGAGGAGCAGGGGAGGAGGCCTTAACAAACACCACCGCAATCACCACAAAAGTCAATCCAGTTTACTACAAATTCAATTTGCCTCCACTCCATAAGATTCCTAACTTTTTTCGTATGACATTCTTTAAACTGTTACGAGTTTTCTGTGCTTCCTGGCTGTGTGATTTCCTGTGTCCAACTGCAGTGTCTTCTCCCTCCCATGTAATTCTCATTCCCAGTGTGCCTCCGGTGACCCCCAGTAAGCCCATCATCATGCATCCTGTGTTCCAGAGTGACCTAGTGCACTCCAGTTTGTATTCTTCTCTTGTGACCCCATGCATCCAGCCTGTATCCTGTTCCAGTGACCCAGTGCACTCCAGTCTGTATCCTGCTTCTGGGACCCCACTCACTCTGGCCTAAATCATGCTCCAGTATTTCTGTTGGTTCTGGTCTGTATCCTGTTCTTGTAACTCCATGTGCTTCAGCTTGTATCCTGACCCAATTACCCCATGCGCTATTGCCTGTGTCCTGCTCAGTAACACAATGCACTTAAACCTATATCTTGCTCCAGTGACTCTGTGCACTTCAGCCTGTTCTCTCATGTCTTTTGAAACCCTGCCTGCCATACACTATACTATACAAGCTCTATGTTCCAAGGATCTTAGTGCTGCAAGAGACACATTTCTGTATACCTGTACTCTAACCCCTGTGGCTGTCTACTTGAGTGAGTTTGAGGGATGCAACCTATGAGTCACCAACAGAGAAACCCATTTTCCCGCAGCGGGTGCTCTGGCTGAGCCTAGATGGCGCTTTAAATCTTATGTCTTGGCCCATTTGCTTCAGTGTCGTCAGGTCTCCAGTCTCCACAGTATTATTTGCCCCTCTGTGACTTTGCAAGGCTCTGTGTCTCTGTGGCCTACATCACCACCTAATCCCAGCTTCTGCTACCTAATCCTGGTTAACCAGTCTGCCCCTAATGGGAACAGATGGGAGCCCATCTGTGACAGGCTGAAGCTAACACTGGCGTAATTCATTTCACTTCACCTTACCTAAAATTGGACTCGGTTTCTAAAAAAATACTACTGCTGAAACAAACATATTTATATATTCTATGTATTAATTAATTTCTAATGGTCTTCAAAGAAGGTCATCGCTTGTCATTGGTTAAATTTCATACATGCTTTTCTCTGTAAAATAAAAATAAAAATATATTTTTCCTGTGAATTCAATTCTCAGAAAGAGAAATATTTGTGCACAGAAAATCATCCAGCTTTGCTCAATAGATCTGAAAAAAATAAATATTTATATAGTTGTCTGGTTAAATATTGTTAAAACAACAAATCCAATGAAATGGAATTGCAGAAAAATAGCCATAAGATTCAAAAAATCTATTTATGTATGTTACATTTATAATCAGGCTTTAAGTGATATATTTCTTTAGTCTCATATATACATAATGTGTTTGGATTTAGTTATGAAATTCCCTGATACTGACAGCCAGGAGTTTTTGCATTATAAGATATTGCTGGGCACTGCTAAGAGAGAGGTGTACCTGTGCTAAAATTAAAAAGTAAGTATCTCTCCCTGCACAAAATTGTCAGCTCTACCTAACAGCTCCAACACACACTGACAATATGACAATATTACTTATGATAACAGAGCAATGCATACATTGTTTTTTTTTTGGGTACAAAGAAAGCATTGTACTTGGTAATATTGTCTTGCAATTTTTTTTCATTGTCTATGCAATCTATAAAGTATAAAGTAACAAAACAAAATAAGGTGTTTTTTTTCTAGTTTGACATTTGTTATTTGTAAAACAGCAAACATTCCTGTAGATAAAAAGTATACAATTTATTCTATAAACTGTCCCATTCATAATGATGCTAAAGAGTCTTTACAAAAATTATTCATGCAGCAAATGTTTACTGGACATTCGTCAGTCTGTATTTTACTTAATTTGGCTATCTTTTAAAAAAAATAGATTCTCTTATTTATCTACCATTTTCAATGAGGATTTGCATACAACATATAGAGAGATTCCAATCACTTGTCACACTTAAACTCAAACAAGATTCGACCATCAGAATTAAAAAAATAACTGCTGTGGGCAAGGAGAAGGAGCAGGATTTATTCTACATATCCAAAACTGTTGAGATCAAGTTTTTTTTCTGCATGTAAAATATTTAAGGTCCACAACTGCTTAGCCCTATGTATATGACCAATGACTTCACTTCACAGGCTTTATTATTATAAGTTGTAGAATATGGGTCAGTAACAATTTGTTTACTATAATTACATGATAAAATATCTTTTTCCCTTTTCAACAAATTTCAGCAACAAATAAAACTAAATTTGTTTTGTGGATAGGTTGAACCAAACTTTGCTCACTTGTTTCACAGTCTTTCCTGCTTTTTATTAGATTTTGGATATTTTATCTATCTTTTTTTTTTTTTATGCTACCAGTTTTACTTTTACCACCCAATTATTTACAAACTTGTATAAAAGTGTTGCAAATGTTAAAAAAAAAAAAATCATTCTGTACAAATAGGTCAAATTAGATCGACATATGATGTAGATTACTAGTCATATTGTTATCTACTATATTTTGCTATCACATTAGCTACAGAGATTTAGATAAGTTGCTAAAAAGGGGTCTCAGTTGCCCCTAGCAGTTACATTGTTTTTTTCTTAACTGTTTAGGTAGGATTGGATCTACATAGGCAAAACTACAACGGCTTTAAATTCATGGCTAACTCACAGGTAAAAGACAATGTTCAGTTAGCTTAGTGAGTAAGGTGCAGATATTTTCACTTCAGTCATTGAATCATGTGCAAGCATACATCTTGCTTTTTTAAATGTTCATACACATGATTGAGTATTAAAAGTGCACAGTAAATTGCTTATTATTTTATGCTTTAATGTACAAACCTCATACTCTTTTATTCTAGGAAGAAGCAGCAAAACACAACCACTGCAACACTACAAGATAGAAATCTATTTCTGCGTATATAATCAGTATTGTATGCACTGCATTTTATTTGTAAAAGATTATGTTATTGTAAACACTGTTCTCATTGTTTGTTATTTGAAAGCAGCATTGAATTTCACCAAAATTTCCAAAAATTGCATTTTAAATAATTAAATAATATAAATAATCAGAAAGTACTATGTTTTTTCTACTTGCTCAAGCACCAGTATGTACTCTATATCTTCCCCTACTTTCAGTGATGAGAAGTAGATCAATTCTAAGTTGTGCATTTTAACAAAGTGTTTGTTTTTCCTCGCATCATGTTTCTAGAAGTTACTGTACCTGTTCTTCTAGCTTTATATATTCAAATTTTGGCAAAACAATGAAAACCTTTTTAAAGATGAAAAAATGAACAAATGTTTTATTTAAAAAGACATGAAGTAAAGTTCTATGTTCTTTTAGGTCTTTTTAATTACCACTCTGCTGGAATGTATTATTTGTATTAATACACACATACAGTATGCTTATTTTTTGCAGGTGATGGAAGAAAGCAATCTTTGCAACCTATGTGATAGGAAAAGTGATAATTTTTACAATTCATGTTATAACTTTTTTCAAAAATTAGTCAATTACTCAACTTGTTAAAGTGTTTCTAAACCCACAACAGTAAAATCAGTCTGTAAACACAGTAAAGCATGCTTGTTCTACTCACTGTGGAACCTAGGGGGTTAATCCCCTGCATTGTGTAAAAAGGCTATTTTATCCTGTCTTCTCTGATCCTCTCCTTCTTCCACAGTCCTCAAACTATCTCCTGATGATAAAGAGCCTTGGGAACTAGCTCCACATGCTCAGTTTGGTGTGTATTGCTAGAGAGCAGTGGCGGCCCATGCATGCAGGGCGCAGGGGTGCTGCCCCTCTATCCATGCATCCAGCCCCCTAAACTACATGGGAGGTGCCGGATTCATGAAATTCTGTGGGGTTTTTTGTTTTGTTTTTAAGCACGTGATTAGAGCCTGAGGTGCTAATTGGCTTCAAAAAAGGGTGGGCTCAGGGCGCAGAACACTGCGCCCCGAGCCCACCCAATTGTGTGACAATAGTGAATTAATATTCACTATTGTCTTCCTAATTCTCCTCCTGGCCAATCAGGAAGCCTCAATTTGCCAGGTAGGCAAATAATATCCTTCAAATAGTGCTCCACCACAAATCATGCATATAAAATGCAAACTCACCAGAACTTCAAAGTAAAAAAGCCTTGTAGCAATATTACATTTCTCTCAACCAGCAGCATACATGGAAATGATACCTCTACGCCACAACATATATCTTTTAGCAATAATCAAATAACCAGGCTCGGGAGAAACATATGGAGAATCATCAATATTTTAATTGCAGATGAATAAAAGCAGGTAAGTAAAACAATGCTCACTTACATTTGCATGTGCTATACGTCAGCACCAACATGTACAGCTTTTGGGTAAATGTGCTTTACCGTTCCACCAAGCCGAAGCGTGCATTCCAAAGCATAGGGGTTAGGAACCCAATAAAACAGATATGACGTCAATAGGAAGCGGAAAGGCAGCCTCTATGCATTTTGTGTTACATACGTCATCAGGAAGCTTGCATTTCCATGTTCTGTGTACTATGGGAGACCAGATATAGTGAATGCAGGGTCCTGGGTTTAGTAACACTTTAAGGTCTTTAGGTGTAGCTTCTCAATTCTCGAAATGTACATAATGAACACAAATATATTGATTATTTTCCTGGCCCTATGGAAATGTATAGAGGTATACTAGTATGATGATGTCATCATGTACATAGAGACAATATATTTGTGTCTGTGCAGGTTTTTAGATTACTATGGAAATACCAATAGAAATAACAACATGCTGTAGGTTCAATTCAGTATTAGGCATTGCTGTATATAGAAAAAGAAAAAGCCTCAGAGTAGACAGCAAATAATAGATTTAAGTAGTTATCACACATCTTTTCTTGCCAAATACATAGCCTTGACAATCTTTGCAAGCTTGGTACACTATGTTTTATTGAGATTTCCTGTTTGTCAGCCTACATTACAACATCTTCTCCAGGTGAGTGAGAGATTAGTCATATGTTGAAGGGGGTGTTTGGTGTTTGGTGACTGCTGTTTTCCATAAAACAGACCAATCTCAGTTTGGATGTTTGTGAGCTCAGTCTCCCCTCAATTTATTAAACTTTACTTCAGCCTACTTTACACTTTATAAACCAGGCACATTATCAAAGGCTACTTTTCTATTACTATTCCACGTTTTAGTGAACTTATCCTTTACTGCATTTCCTCTCTTTTCTCACAGGTATAATCAATAGTTTATACTTGTAACTCGACTTTTCATTATTTGGCCTTCTCAGCACAACGGGCAGCCTTTCTCCCAAACTGTAAAAAGTATTTTCAAGCACTACCTGTTCATATTCTCTACAATTAACCTTCACTTCAATGGAAAACCAGTCTATATTTAATCAGTGCAATTATAAACTTTCCAGGTTAGAGTACAAGTTGTGCAAGCAGATCTGTGTAGAATTTTTTAAGAGATTGATAGAAAGACTATGTAGTGTTGGTTTGGTGGCACAGTGATGATCTCTCAGAAGTGTCAGTAAGTAAATGGGGAAAAAAATATACTGGTGTCAGCTGTTAGTAGGAGGGAAAAATTCCCTGGCGTCAATGACCAGTAGTAGGAGAAAAATGTCCTCCTGTATCATATTCACTTCCCATCTGGAGACAGACAAAGGACTAGGAAACCGTTTGCTTCTGCTCATACACCTTTGGCACTTATTTTAAATAATCCAGAGTTTGTCCTAGGGCTACTACCAACTCTGTTCATTGATGGGAGAACAATGGATTTCTTTGGTTTGGGGATTTTCTGAAAAGCAAGGAACCATATTTTCTGAGTTATTTCTGCAAAAAATTACAACTAGCTCCTGCTGAGCTAATTCAATACAACCAAATTATGTCAAAACTAAGATCAAACTCTCAGCAAACCCATCAACGATGACACTGTTTGAGTCATCTTGTAATTACAGGGCTCTATCCAAAGGTTGTATCTCTCTCCAGTATACTATGTTAATGGCCTCAGATCGTAAATTGCAAAATGCAACAGTGGGAGAATAATTTGGGCACTTCACTTGATCTTTCTGACTGGCACGAGATTTCCAATGATCTATCTAAAATATCAGAAAATACCACCTTAATAGAATCCAACTACAAAACTTTTTTAAGATGATACCTGTCACCTATGAGACTGGCAAAATTGCATCCGTCATTCTCTCCAAACTGCTTCAGACAGTGCAGCAAAATAGGTACCATTTGCCACACCTGGTGGCAGTGTCCTAAAGTGTCTAGATTCTCAAGTTTGAAAACAAAAATAAGAATTTTTAACTTTATTCAATCGGTTACAGGAATACCTGCTCCCAGATCCCCAGAAATTGCTGTTTTCCAGAATATGCCCTTTGACATCCTGAAAAAGGCTAAATGGTTAATCTCCGATATGATCGTATTCCGCTAGAATAGCTATAACGAGATGCTGGAACCAGCAACCTGGCTTTTGACGAAGTAAAGCAGAAATTGACTTGAACTTGATTATGATCAACAATAAGCTCACATGTACCCTTCAAAATAATCAGGCTAAGTATGACAAAACTTGGGACCCCTAAATTCGATATTTCTCCGTAGATTACAGAGGCTGCGGGAATGCCTCCCCTTTCAGCTCAGTTATGCCTTATTCTTGTTACTTCTTCCCTTTCCTTCTTACTCTTACACCATTCTTGATTGCTTAAGACTACTGTTATTTACTCACTCAAGGTATTATAAGTTTACTTTGGAGTTTTATAACAATTAGTAAAGCATGTGGGGAAATTGCTAACAATAACGTACCTCACTGATTGAGAGACGTTATATCTGGAATTATATTTCTATCTCTGCCTCTGATGCTATTTTTACCATTCGTGTTATGTTATGTCTTAAGAGCCTAATGCCCTATACACACGATCGGAGTACCCGATGGTCTAAAATCCGATGGAATTTTTCAGCGGAATTCCGTTCAACCTGTCTTGCATACACTCTGTCAGACTAAATTCCGACCGTCCAAAACGCGGTGACGTAAAACACTCAGACGAGCCGAGAAAAATTAAGTTCAATGCTTCCGAGCATGCATCGACTTGATTCTGAGCATGCGTGGGGTTTTTCTTCGTCGGAGTTCCACACAGACGATAGGAATTTCCTATTGTTTTTTTTTTCATCGGAAAAATTTAAAACATGTTCTATTTCTAAACACCGATGGAAAAAAGTCCGATGGGGCCCACACACGATCGGAATTTCCGATGAAACAAGTCCATCGGACTTGTTTCATCGGAAATTCCAATCGTGTGTACAAGGCATTACGGATAGTTTGCATTATATTCACCCCCTGATTGCGATTGTTATGATTGTGTGAATAACTTTGTTGTTCACAATAAAAACTGTACTTCTATAGTGTCACCCTAATGGGGAGATTTATGAATGCTGAATTAGTTTTTTTGCACTCTTTTTGAAAACGTAATAAAAAAAAAGGTTGAAAGAAAAAATATCCTCATGTTAGTTAGGAGAATAGAACACCCTTGCATCAGTAGCCAGTGAGAAGGAAAAAATGCCTAGACTTCAGTGGTCAGTAGGAGGAAAAAATGACCTTGTTATTGGTCAGTAGGGAAAAAATTGTTCATCAGTGATCAGTAGGAGGGAAAAAAATGCCTGGTCAGTAGAGGGAAAAAGTGTCTTGTCAGTGGTCTTTAGAAGAAAATAAATGCCTTGTCATTGGTCAGTATGGGGAAAAAATGTCCTGGTGACAGTGGTTAGTAAAAGGAAAACAAAGTCCAGCTGTCAGTGATTAATAGAGAAAAAAATGCACAAGCACTTGTGATCAGTAGAAAGAAGAAATGCCCTGAAATTGGTGCTAGTGGGAAAAAAAATATTTTGGATTCTGCATGGGCTATGAGACAACTATTTGGGGATTCTGTGTGGGCTTCGGGACTCTGTAGGTAGCTGGATGTGCACTGTGGGGATATGGAGGTACTATAGGGGCCCTATGTTGTATATGGTCCTTATAAGATATTTAATTTTATTGATACAAATCATATTTTAGAAATGTATCTGCAAATAGGAGCCACCACTGTTGTTGTCTATTCATATTTATATTGATAGTTTTAATTATGGGATTGCAATTCCTTGTCTCCCCCCTCCTTTCTGCGCTGCCCTGTTTGAGCACCCGTGCGCTTTATCACTCCCTTTTTTGCCTATGTGGATGGAAACATTCAGCCTTCTGTTTAGGAACTGACACCGCTCCCATCAGGCCAATCATATTCATTGTTTACCATTCCAAATTCCCATCCAAACCCTGGCTCTTTATACATTGAGCACAACTGTGCACCATACGGGCTACAACAAAATGGCCGCGATCGTAGTCTTTTTGGGAAAAAGGCCACCCCATTACTTTCAATGCATGGGCTCCAAGAAAATGGCCGACCGACATTTGAACCCATTATTTCCTATATAAAGACACTTCCGAGTACCATACCTTATCCCTGATGAAGTCACGTGACTCGTGATGACACGTGTTGGATAGACGGAACCCGGAAGTGACGTCAGGTTGCGAGCTCGGTGCTCGTTTTACTATGTGCATGTTTTTACTTTACTAAATGTGAGTACCTCTATGTGGTTTTTATTGTGATTACAGATAAATCAGTCTTAACCTACTACACTATAGAGGTCCCTTCATTTCTAACTTTCCTACACATGCCCAGTCTATTTACCTGAGAGGATCCATACTGACTGACCCTACCCCAGGAGATGGGATATTATAGGAAGCAGGTATCAGGCTATAGAGACACTGGAACCCCCTGGAAAGGAACATGGATAGGACCCTTCTCCTTGAGCGTTCATCCAGCCCTTACACTCTGACACGCTGATTACCTTACAACAGTAAGGTAAAAAGGTAGCACACCTACAGGTGTAACACACACTGAAGATTTCATCCACTGAAGTCACTGAAGATTACATTTTTAGTGAAGTCACAACATCACTTATTTATGCTATACAGCAGCTATTATCACACTTGCACTTTACTGCTCCATTATTTGCACCTGTTGCACTTTTTTTTTTCACTGTATGGACTTTTACTGATCAGTTCAGTTTATTTATTTATTTCACCATATGGAATTTTATTCATCAGTTGAGTTTATTTAATAGGAATTGTTTATTTCTCCATCATTTGCACTATTTGCACTATATTTCACTATATGGACTTATATTTGATCTTATCAGTTCAGCTCATTTATATTTATAATTTTTGGATTTTCTGTATTTTAGTCCTGGATGTCTAACATATTCTGATATATAGGTCAGTGTGACCCTGCTGGCACTCATTATGCAGGAGCGCACCACCAAACATTGATTTTTTTTATATAGGGGCCCTGAGGGAGTCTAAAGGGCACTGTGGGGCTTTATGTATGAAGGGAAGCCCTGTGAAAGGCTTGGGGGCAATATGGGGGGTTGAGTTCTGTAGAAAGCTATAAGCTAAGGGGGCACTGTGGGGGCAGAGAGTAGTGTGATCTGTGAGTGGACTACAGGTGCAAATAATATATGACTAAACCACTAGAGCAAGGGATGGATTTGGCCAATAAAGACTAAATATACTACCGTTTGTTAGTGGTTAGCATTTCTGCCTTGCAGCACTGGGGTCCCAGGTCTAAATTTCGGTCAGGACACTATTTTCATAGAGTTTTCATATTTTCCCTGTGTTTGTGTGGGTTTCTTCAAGGTACTCTGGTTTCCTCCCTCACTCCAAAGACATGCTGGTTAATTGATTCATTTGCACATCGGCACTAGTATGTGCATGTAGGCATGTTATTGGGGACCTTAGATTGTAAGCTTCTGGAGGGCAGGGACTGATGTGAATGTGCAGTATGTAAAGCACTGTGTAAATTTATGGCGCTACTTAAATACCTGTAATAATGTTGAAACTGAGCTTATCCTGGTTCAAAAAAGCAAGTCTTGGTGTCCAAAAAAATTTAACTTTGTTTTTAAGTTGAAGTTTTTTTCAGTGAGATGATACACAATCATCCCCTTGTGTAGATTGCTTTGTGAATGAGGTATGATCCATCCTGAGGATCCATACTTTAACTCAGTCATATAAGTAGCTATGAGATATAGCAGAACTTGCCTGGGAGAACAAGAAGCAAATCTATCCATCAACCGCTGTTAATTTAAATTGTATTTAAAGTCAACATTATTTTTTATTCTAGATAGATTGTGAAATGCTAAAACATTTGTTGGGTTTTAATTGCTGTCTGTATCCCCAACTGGGGAGAATCACTCACTTTCCAATGGTTCTGATGACTATCACCAGCACAAGGATGGAGATACATTTTCCAGTAGGGACACTTTCTCTTGTGACAATTGTGTAAAGCCTCGTACACACGGTCGGACTTCCATCGGACTTTTCCGTGGATTTTTGTCCGAACGGAGTTGGCCGGGCACACCCATAGCATACACACCACAGGACTTTTCTGCAAACTTTCCCAAAACTTTTTGCAACATCACATGGTTTTTCTGCTCTTTTCTGCTCTTTACCGCCACCCTTTGGTCAACTTCTGCTATTGTTGGTTGATTTTAACATTAGTTGTTTTGTCCATCGGACAAAAGTCCTATGGTTTTCTGTACACACGGTAGGACTTTGCTCCATCGGACTTTTGTTGGGCAAAAGTTTGTCCGTTTGCAGACCCAACATTTGTCCGATGAAATCCAAAACCAAATGAAAAAAGTTTGTCCGATGGAGCGTACACACGGTCGGATTGTTGGTCCAACTTGCTCAAAACGAAGTTTGTTGGGCAAAAGTCCGACCGTGTGTACGGGGCTTTAGATAGAATTTTGATTAATTTGGAGAGATTTAATCTTACTTTCTGTTGGGTGTCTGAGACAGAAAATGATCGAATGAAGGAAAATCTCTCCAATGGGACACAGACAGCAAAACAAACAAAACTTTACAGGGGTTTTTAACCCTGTCTTACTGTGTCCAAAAAGAAACAAACAAAAAAAAAAAACACTTATACATTGCAGCCACTGGGAAAAAATTAGTGGAAGTTCGATAATACCAAGGTTGAGTTAAAATTTCATCATACGGAGGAAAGAGAGTATGGTTCCCTTAAATGGAATTTTTTAAAATTGTTGAAACATAGGAATCCTTTGGAACAACATAAATTCTTACGCTAAGAAGTGTAGACTACGCTTACTCCAGTCTAATTTTAGATTAACAGGATAGTAATTATCTGTACATCAGCCATTAAACTTTATCTACTCTGAAACTCACTAAATATGAAACATTTAGTTACCAGAACACCCAGCGGTTGTCTTTAATTGGCAAAAAGTCAGATGCAGCAAAAAGGTTGACGGTTACATATTTACAAAGTATAATCATTACAGACTTTAAATATTTGCTGAATCGAATCATTACAAGGGCAATGAACTTTCCATAGACCAAGGGAATGGAAGCAGGTTCCTGTTCTCATAAGATCGATAGCTCTTTTAGAGCTAAAAGTTGTCCTGTACTTTGCCGTCAACACCTTAATGTGTGATTTTAACAGAGCCATTTGAAACATGTATCTTTTTTTGCAGATAGTCAGCTCCCTGAAACCTATTAACATAATGATTTACTTGCCCCTGCAATGTATTGCAAGTGGAAATTGTAGGCTGAGAGAGGCGAAAACCATTGATGACCTGTGGCATCCAACGTTCTTATCTTAAACAAACATGTCATTGAATTATTGTCTCTCTTAACTTGAAACAGGAGAGACACAGGTAGATGTTCTTTGAACTTTCGCCTCAGTGTCTCACCAACTGCTCAAATACCATCCATCTAATCGCGTTACCCTCATTGCAGTAGATTTGTTCTTTATTTCTTAAAAAAAGTGTTATTGGTATATTTCTAGGAATTTAACAATAAAATGTTAGGATGAAATACATCCTCTCTTTGCATTGACCATTAAAAAGGGAGATTCCCACCTTTACTGCTACTCTTGTATAAAATGTTGGGACCTGACTCATACTCTAGATCAGTGATGGCGAACCTTGGCACCCCAGATGTTTTGGAACTACATTTCCCATGATGCTCATGCACTCTGCAGTGTAGTTGAGCATCATGGGAAATGTAGTTCCAAAACATCTGGGGTTCCAAGGTTCGCCATCACTGCTCTAGATTGTAGTACCCCTGTAAAAAAGTCTGACATGTATCTGTAGAATAACACAACAATGTCATATCTGAAGTATAAAGCCTCGTACACACGATCGGATATCCTATGGATTCTAATCCAATGGTTTTGTCCATCGGAAATCCGATGAAGCTGACTTCCATCAGTCTTGCCTACACACCATCAGTCAAAAAACCGACCGCTCCAAATGCTGTGACGTAAAACACTCCGACAAGCCAAGAAAAATGAAGTTCAATGCTTCTGAGCATGTGTCGACTTGATTCTGAGCATGCGTGGGTTTTTTATCCGATGGACTTGTCCATAGACGATCGGAATTTGCTATCGGTTTTTGATCCATCGGAAAAATTTAAAACATGTTCTATTTTTTAAAACAGATGGAAAAAAGACCGATGGGTCCCATACACGATCGGTTTGTCCGATAAAAAAAGTCCATCGGACTGTTTTCATCGGTAAAACCGATCGTGTGTACAGGGCTTAAGCGATAATGTAGGCAAATTGCAGCTCATGGTTATAACACAGCTGATGAAAAGCAGAGAGTCCACTCTGTGTAACATGGCAGGGATCAAAAGCAAATTAAACTGTAATTTGCCTATATACAGTGAGGGAAAAAAGTATGTGATCCCCTGCTGATTTTGTACGTTTGCCCACTGACAAAGAAATGATCAGTCTATAATTTTAATGATAGGTTTATTTTAACAGTGAGAGATAGAATAACAACTAAAATATCCAGAAAAATGCATTTAGAAAAAGTTATAAATTGATTTGCATTTTAATGAGTGAAATAAGTATTTGACCCATTCGCAAAACATGACTTAGTACTTGGTGGCAAAACACTTGTTGGCAATCACAGAGGTCAGATGTTTCTTGTAGTTGGCCACCAAGTTTGCACACATCTCAGGGGGGATTTTGTCTCTCTCCTCTTTGCAGATGCTCTCCA
The DNA here is from genome assembly GCA_029206835.1 of Rana muscosa. Lineage (NCBI taxonomy): Eukaryota > Metazoa > Chordata > Amphibia > Anura > Ranidae > Rana > Rana muscosa. Next base: position 829,424,939 of record CM055118.1, on the reverse strand, counting down.
AGTCTTTAAGGTTTCGAGGTTGATGTTTGGTACCTTGAATCTTCAGCTCCCTCCCCATATTTTCTATGGGATTAAGGTCTGGAGACTATCTAGGCCACTCCAGGTCCTTAATGTGCTTCTTCTTGAGCCACTCCCTTGTTGCCTTGGCCATGTGTTTTGGGTCATTGTCATGCTGCAATACCCATCCACGACCCATTTTCAATGCCCTTGCTGAGGGAAGGAGGCTCTCACCCAAGATTTGACGGTACATGGCCAGTCCATTTTCCCTTTGATGCGGTGAAGTTGTCCTGTCCCCTTAACAGAATATTTCCACCTCCATGTTTAACGGTGGGAATGGTGTTCTTGAGGTCATAGGCAGCATTCCTCCTCCTCCAAACAAGGTGAGTTGAGTTGATGCCAAAGAGCTTGATTTTGGTCTCATCGGACCACAACACTTTCACCCAGTTCTCCTCTGAATCATTCAGATGTTTATTAGAAATCTTCAGACGAGCCTGTACATGTGCTTTCTTAAGTAGGGGGACCTTGCAGGATTTCAGTCCTTCACAGCTTAGTGTGCTACCAACTGTTTTCTTGGTGACTATGAGATCATTGACAAGATTGTAGTTCTGGGCTGATTCCTCACCATTCTGATGATCATTGAAACTCCACGAGGTGTGATCTTGCTTGGACCCCCGGACTGTGGGAGATTGACAGTTATTTTGTGTTTCTTCCATTTGCGAATAATCACACCAAATGTTTTCACACTCTCACCAAGCTGCTTGGCAATGGTCTTGTAGCCCATTCCAGCCTTGTGTAGGTCTACAATCTTGTCCCTGATATCCTTGGACAGCGCTTTGGCCATGGTGGAGAGGTGTCTTTTATACAGGTAACAAGCTGAGAATAGGAACACTCCTATTCTCTAAATATTTACTTTACAGAAGAAGATGAATGGCTTTGTTGGACGATTCCTCACTACTGAAACCAGCAGGGGATCTTCAAGCATAAAATACGTTCTGGTAGCAAAAAGATTAAACTCTGGCTTTATTTTACAGAACTACAAACTTCAGCTGCCTTTGCAGGTTTTTGTTTTTTAGTTGAGGAGACACTGGGATTTTTTACAGCTTCAAGAAGACTGCATTAGGCATGCAGGGTCAATTTCAAAGTGCTTGGGGTCAGTAGAAGATCTGAGGGCTATAAATCTAAAAAGACAAAAGGCAAGGGGGTCTTTGACTAGAATTCTTGGGGACTTCTCATGTGCTGTCTTCTAAAATTCACCGTTTATTTTTCCTCAGCAACCTTCTTAACGGGGCCCTCTTCCATCCCCAGGCCTCATAGCAGTCACATGAGCTGTAATGTATTTAGTTTTGCCACTGAAAGCGTAGCTTTAATGGCCCACTATTGCTTACAATATTGTATTCTGCTATAATGCTTAACCACTTCAGCCCCGGAAGAATTCACCCCCTTCCTGACCAGAGCACTTTTTGCGATTCGGCACTGCGTCGGTTTAACTGGCAATTGCGGGGTCGTGCGACGTGGTACCCAAACAAAATTGACGTCCTTTTTTCCTCACAAATAAAGCTTTCTTTTGGTGGTATTTGATCACCTCTGCGGTTTTAATTTTTTGCGCTATAAACAAAAAAACAGCGACAATTTTGAAAAAAAAGCAATTTTTTTTACTTTTTGCTATTATAAATATCCCAAAAAATATATTAAAAAAAATGTCTTTCTCAGTTTAAGCCGATATGTATTCTTCTTCATATTTTTGGTAAAAACAAAATTACAATAAGCGTATATTGATTGGTTTGCGCAAAAGTTATAGCATCGACGCTGATCGCGAGAGGGGGGCCGCCAATCGCGGGAGGGGGGCGCCAATCGCGGGAGGGGGGCGCCAATCGCGGGAGGAGGGCCGCCAATATCGTGGGAGGGGGGGCCGCCAATCGTGGGAGGGGGGGACGCCAATCGCGGGAGTTGGTGGCCGCCAAATCGCGGGAGGAGGGGGCCGCCAATCGCGGGTGGGGGGCCGCCAAATCGTGAGAGGAGGGGGCCGTCAATCGCGGGTGGGGGGGCGCCAATCGCGGGTGGGGGGGCCACCAATCGCGGGTGGAGGGTCCGCCAATCGCGGGTGGAGGGTCCGCTAATGGCGGGAGGGGGGCCGCCAATCGCGGGAGAGGGGCCGCCAAATCGTGGGACGAGGGGGCCGCCAAATCGCGGGACGAGGGGGTCGCCAATCGCGGGTGGGGGGGCCGCCAATCGCGGGAGGGGAGGCAGCTCTGCTGGGGCCCTAGGCCAGCTGGGGGCCCCAAGCAGTTGCTTGGTTTGCCTGTCCTGTTCCAACGGCCCCTGTATACATGGTACAGGTGCACCACTTTACAGGGAGACTAAGGGGCACTATATTTAAAGGAATTTTTTTTTTTTATTATAGCACTTCAAGCATCATTAAAATCACTGTTTTGTAAAAACAATCTTTTTTTTTCCATTTATGCATGTCCCCCAGGGAAAGCCCCCATACCCTTTTTTATGGGCAATAACTTACATATAAGCCCTCAAAATGGGTTAAGTTCGGGTCCCATGTACTTTAAAAGTGTTTGCGGTTCGGGTCCGAACTTTTGCAATGTTCGAGAGTTCTGTCACGAACCAAACTGGGGGGTGTTTGGCCCAACTCTAATGTTTGGCACAGGGAGTGGGTTGAACCTGATTGGCTTTGCCTTCCAGCTTTGTTTAATATTGCATATTTTGGGCATTCAGTTGGCTTTTATATTCGATCATATGTCTGTTTGCATTATCACAGGTAGGATTTTATCCGAATATGTCACTTACATACATGATTATATTAACTGCTTGCCGACCAGCGCACGACGATATACGTCAACAGCATGGCACGGACAGGCAGAAGGGCGTATATATACATCCCCTTTAAGAAGCGGCATTGTGGACACGCGCGGGGATACCCGCGATCGTCTCACAGTGAGGAAGAACGGGGAAATGCTATTGTAAACAAGCATTTCCCCAGTCTTTCTAGTGACAGGACAGTGATCACAGTTTCCTGTAATCGGAAGCAGTGATTATTGTCGCGTCACACACAGCCCATCCCTTCTACAGTTAGAAGCACTCCCCAGGACACACTTAACCCCTACAGCGCCACCTAGTGGTTAACCCCTTTACTGCCAGTGTAATTTTCATAGTAATCAGTGCATTTTTATAGCACTGATCGCTGTAAAAATGACAATGGTCCTAAAAATGTGTCAAAAGTGTCCAATGTGTCCGCCATAATGTCGCAGTCATGATAAAAATCGCTAAATAAAAAATCGCTGCTACAAAAATTAAAACAGACTACTATTTATATATAAATACCAGTGCTCTTATGATAAATCAATAAACACAACAGACTGAATTTTATCAATCAATGAAGCTTCTCATAAAATTAACCATAACATTCAAAATTCTTAATAAATCAATGAAGAATGCTTTGATCATCCACGATAAATATAATCTATACCACTGTGAATGAAATAATAGTGCTTGTGTGTTACAACACCATGTGTTCCCTCCAGGCTCCTTGAACTGTCACCTCCAATTTGGGGGGGGGGGAAAGTCAGTTTTAACCAGATTCTCCAACCTCCCAGCTCCTAAGGAAAGGACCACTTCAGCCTCTGTCCACTGAGGTCTCCCTTGATAAATGGCTCCAGAAATTTTGAGGGTGCAGCATCTTTAACCACTAGGGGTCCCGCTATAGCCGAATGACGGCTACAGCGCAGACCTAGAATGCCGGGAGGACGTCAATTGACGTCCGCCCCTTTCCTCCTCCCTGGCGCGTGCTCCCGAGTGCGCATCGGGGAACTTCCCTGCCGGCCACTTCACGTGGGTGCCGATGCGCGTGCCTGGCGGCCGCGATGTCCGCCAGGTGCCCGCGATCGGCATTTGCAGAGCCAGGGACGTGGATCTCTGTGTGTAAATACAGAGATCCACGTCCTGTCATGGAGAGGAGACCGATGGTGTGTCCCTTGTACATAGGGACAACCATCGGTCACCTCCCCCAGTCAGTCCCCTCCCCCCACAGTAAGAATCACTCCCTTAGGTACACTTAACCCCTTCAGCGCCCCTAGTGGTTAACCCCTTCACTGCCAGTGTCATTTTTACAGTAACCAGTGCATTTTTATAGCACTGATCGCTGTATAAATGACAATGGTCCCAAAATGAGTCAAAAGTGTCCGATGTGTCCGCCATAATGTCGCAGTCACAATAAAAATCGCTGATCGCCGCCATTACTAGTAAAACAAAAATTATTAATAAAAATGCTATAAAACTATGCCCTATTTTGTAGACGCTATAACTTTTGCGCAAACCAATCAATAAACGCTTATTGCGATTTTTTTTTACCAAAAATATGTAGAAGAATACGTATCGGCCTAAACTGAGAAATTTTTTTTTTTTTTTTTTTTTTTAAAAATGGGGATATTTATAATAGCAAAAAGTAAAAAATATTGTGTTTTTTTTCAAAATTGTCGCTCTTTTTTTGTGTATAGCGCAAAAAATAAAAACCGCAAAGATGATCAAATACCACCAAAAGAAAGCTCTATTTGTGGGAAAAAAATAAGTTAATTTTGTTTGGGAGCCAATTGTCATTCAAAGCGTGACAGTGCTGAAAGCTGAAAATTGGCCTGGGCAGGAAGGGGGTTTAAGTGGCCAGTAAGCAAGTGGTTAAGATTCCTTAATTATTCATGTGGCCACAATATAATGCTCTCAACAAAATAAGCATAAATGACAACCTCCCATAGTGTAGAAAACCAGCCAATTTATTAAAAAAATTGCAATTACATAGTAAAACATCGGAAAAAACATCATAGAAACCATGCATTAGCTAGATACTGAACTTCCTACTACATCACTTCCCGTCCACGCTGTCTCCAACACAAATTGGTGGTTTAGCAGCAGTTGTCTAGTACATAAAACATTGTCCGTAGCAGGATTTTTTGTTCATTCAATTTATCAGCTGGTAGCACTCTTTTGATTGGCTACCATACACAACTTTACTGAATTCTAAGTGCTCCAGTTTTAGTAAATCTCCCCCTAAGTGTACAAAAACTCAATTCAAATATTCAAAGAAATCTAAAATTTATTATAAACCAAAACAAAACATGAGATTTGACCGATTTTCAAATCGATTTGCTCTAGCTATTAGGGCCACATGCAGTCCAGTGCATTTTTTTTCTGCATAAAAAACGCATGGAAAATAGGTTATATGGCTTTCAATGGCATAGTTCACACCAGTGCATGCAGTTCCAGTGTGTTCCAGTTCCAAAAAAAAAAGTAGAACATGCTGCATTTTACCTGCACTGGAACGCTGTAAAACGAATCAAAAATGCACTGGAACGCACCTAAATGCACCAAAAACGCAATGGAACACACTTGTCCTTATCTAAGGTTAATAAAAAAGAGGGGTGAAAAAAGCACTGGACTGCATTAAAAATGTACCAAAAACGCACTGGAACGCATCAAAAACGCGCATGCAAAAAAGCATCTGGAACGCATGCGGATTGCGTTTCTATGGTGTGAATTGGCCCTTAAAGTGCATTTTACCATGTGGAAATACCACCTACAGCACACACATTTGGGCAATTTTACATTATGAAACTTTTTACTAAATTGATTCTGAAAATCTATATAATGCCAAACTAATAATAACAATTGGAAGACTGTAATTGTAAAAATTTTAACCTGCTTCAAAATGAAATTGTAGAAATTCTCCAGGACACCACGTTTAAGGTCTTCTAAGCTAAGATTTCCCTCTAGATTCACTTTAGTGAGCGTGCCTATGAATTTTGTATTCACAGCACCATCATGTGGCCAAAACATAAACAATTTCCCTGATAAATCCTAGGCTTTTTTAGATTAGGTGCTTTTTTGGATTATTACCTCCTCACTGCCTTTCAAACACCTCTAAAAAGCAAAACAAATGTTGATCGCTTTTCAGAGGTGCAGCAATGTTGCTGCACGTCTAAGATCTTATTCACACAGGTGTAACTATCTGTACACAAGCGCAAAGAGCCATCTTTACCTGCACAGGATGCACTGATGTCCATGAATCCGCACACAGGTACTCCCATTCATGTATATATATCTTTTTTAAACCGCTTCTAGACGCAAAACGTGGCACGTAAACACGGCTGAATGGACATTTTTAGACGTCGGTTTCTAGCTGTCAAGCTAAATCGTTCAGATGAAGTTAAACCACGTCCCGTGTACATGAAGCCTTACAGCTGCAAGTCTTTCTTGGTATGTCTCTACCAGCTTTGCACATATAGAGAGTGACATTTTTGCCCATTCTTCTTTGCAAAATAGCTTAAGCTCTGTCCGATTGGATTGAGTGTGTCTGTGAACAAAAATTTTCAAGTCTTATCACAGATTCTCGATTGAATTTAGGTCTAGGCCTTGACTGGGCCATTCTAACACATAATTATGCTTTGATCTAAACCATTCCATTGTAGCTCTGGCTGTATGTTTAGGGTCGTTGTCCTGCTGGAAGGTGAACCTCTCCCCCAGTCTCAAGTCTTTTGCAGACTCTAACAGGTTTTCTTCTAAGATTGCCCTGTATTTGGCTCCATCCATCTTCCCATCAACCCTGACCAGTTTCCCTGTCCCTGCTGAAGAAAAGCATCCCTACAACATGATGCTGCCACCTCCATGTTTCACGGTGGGGATGGTGTGTTCAGAGTGATGTGCAGTGCTAGATTTCCGCCACACAGTGTTTTGCTTTTAGGCCAAAAAGTTACATTTTGGTCTCATCTGACCAGAGCACCTTCTTCCACGTGTTTGCTGTGTCCTCCACATGGCTTCTCACAAACTGCAAACTGGAGTTCTTATGTCTTTCTTTCATCAATGGCTTTTTTCTTGCCACTCTTCCATAAAGGCCAGATTTGTGGAGTGCATCACTAATAGTTATCCTGTGGATAGACTTCCACCTGAGCTGTGGATCTCTGCAGCTCCTTCAGAGTTATCATGAGCCTCTTGGCTGCTTCTCTGATTAATGCTCTCCTTGTCCGGCCTGTCAATTTAGGTGGACGGCCATGTCTTGGTAGGTTTGCAGTTGTACCATACCCTTTCCATTTTCGGATGATGGATTGAACATCTCTGTGAGATGTTCAAAGCTTTCGATATTGTTTTATAACCTAACCCTGCTTTAACCCTTTCCATACAGGGCTTTTTATACCACTTCCATACCGGGCCTATTCTGGCACTTCTCTCCTACATGTACAAATCATCATTCTTTTGCTAGAAAATTACTCAGAACCCCCAAACATTATATATTTTTTTTTAGCAGACACGCTAGGGAATAAAATGACGGTCGTTGCAACTTTTTATCTTGCAGGGTATTTGCGCAATAATTTTTCAAACGCTTTTTTGGGGGGAAAAAAAACATTTTTTCATGAATTAAAAAATAACAAAACAGTAAAGTTAGCCCAATTTTTTTGTAAAATATGAAAGCTTATGTTACGCCGAGTAAAAATATACCTAACATGTCACGCTTTAAAATTGCGCACACTCATGGAATGGTGGCAAACTTTGATACTTAAAAATCTCCATAGGCGACGCTTTGAAAATTTTTACAGGTTACCAGGTTAGAGTTACAGAGGAGGTCTAGTGCTAGAATTGTTGCACGCGCTCTAACGCACGCGGTGATACCTCACATATGTGGTTTGAGCGGCGTTTACACATGCGGGCGGGACTTACGTGTGTGTTCGCTTCTAAGCACAAGCTATTGGGGACAGGGGCGTTTTTAAAATAAAAAAAATATATATATATATATATATATATATATTTTTTTTTTTTTTACTTTTTTTTACACTTTTTTTTTTTATCACTTTTATTCCTATTACAAGGAAAGTAAACATCCCTTGTAATAGGAATGTGTGTGACAGGTCCTCTTTGTGGAGAGATGTGGGGTCAATAAGACCCCACATCTCTCCTCCAGGCTGGAAAGCATAAGATTGTGAAATAAATTTCACTGATCTCATACTTACAGCCGCAATGGTGGCTTTGTTTACATCTGAGGACCCGGGCGTGACGTCATCACATTGCGCCCGGGCCTCCGACGGTCATAGAGATGACTGGTGACCGAGGAAGCACTGGATGGCGGCGGGAGGGGGGGATGTCCCCTCCCGCCGCCTATAAGAACGATCAAGCCATGGAACCGCAGTTATGATCATTCGTATTATGCGCAGAATCGCCAGCTGAAGAGAAGGATATCTGAATGATGCCTCTAGCTGCAGGCATCATTCAGATATCCCCCCTCAAACCCAGGACGTCATATGACGCCCACCCGGAGGGAGAGAGGGTTCCTGCAGGCGTCATTTTACAATGACCCAGTATGGAAGTGGTTAAACGTCTCCACAACGTTATCCCTGACCTGTCTGGTGTATTCCTTGGCCCTTACGATGCGGTTTGTTCACTAAGGTTCTCTAACAAACCTCTGAGGGCTTCACAGAACAGCTGTATTTATACTGAGATTAAATTACACACAGGTGGACTCTATTTACTAATTAGGCGACTTCTGAAGGCAATTGGTTCCATTAGATTTTAGTTAAGGGTATCAGAGTAAAGGGGGCTGAATACAAATGCATGCCACACTTTTCAGTTATTTATTTGTAAAAAATTTGGAAAACCATTTATCATTTTCCTTCCACTTCACAATTATGTACCACTTTGTGTTGGTCTATCACATAAAATCCCAATACAACACATTTAGGTTTTTGGTTGTAACATGACAAAATGTGGAGAATTTCAAGGGGTATGAATACCTTTTCAAGGCACTGTAGGTACGTTGTCTACAGATATGCTGGTTTTAGTTAGTGGCTATCCTAAGCTGGGGGGAAGGGAGACAGTTAATGTGTGTGCTGCAGTTCCCAGGCTTTTTGGATCCAGCCTATCAACCGGTGGCAAGACAAGCAGGAGATGGAATGTAGTTGCTATGGGTGACCAAGAATTAGAGCAAGGTACATTGTATTCAGTCAGGTAGCATGGTACCAGGTATAGGTGATGGATCCTTCAATAGTGAGGAGGTCAATGCTCTGTCTCCCTCCCCAGCAGTCAGTTTCCAATAGCAACTGGAACTGAACCCGAGTTACAGAGATCTATGACCTAGTCACATAGGTACGGGAAGGAAGGAGCCAACTGCACGCATGAGGTCCGTGCTTTGTGCACGAAGGGACCCCATTCTGTTACTGGGAGTGAGGTAACTGAGGTACGCTGGACTAGTGGAGAGGGCTTAGGCTCAGCTATGTCCCTCCCAAATGCAATATACAGAAGATGGATGTGTAATGACACAGGACGGTGCGTTTACAGAGGTACTATGTTCTTTTATTACTGCACACAGTATAGTGGCTCATCTCTAAGTCAAGGAACTGCCTAATGTTTAATTCTCACATTACCGTAGTCCCCACCTGGTCTCAGGCATTGATGAGCACGTTCAAAGCGAAAAGGTACCGCCGCGTTCAGGGGGAGTGGCACCGCCCACATACAGGTATTTGCAAACATATGTAACAAAATACTCTCAAACTGAGTAGTTGAGACAGTTTAGTTTTTTGCTTGCTGTATAGCTTTAAAGTGTGCTGGACATGCCCGGGGAAGATAAGTTGCTCTGCTTTCCTCCCTCAGCAGTTCATAAAGGGCACAAATGTTGCACCCAAGGTAGTTGGGCAGGTGATCTGCAGCCAGGTGAGGGACCCTTACCAGAACCAGTGTGGGCAATAGGGCAGGAGCCTAATAGCCTAATAGCACAATAGCACAGCTTCTCAAGAAGTGCGTCACCCGTTCCCCAGACGACGCTATCTCTTAGCGAAACGTACGTCGGGAGGCAGACGCGCTGACGTCATCGCTTTGGACGGGAGACTGCATGCCGGACGGCTCTCCATTGTTTTAACGGATGTTTTCATGCTACGGTTGTGTAAGTTACCACTTTTTGGACATTAAACTTTTCTACTTTAGTGGTACACACTATGTGAGTGTTTCTCTATTCTTGGGTCATTGATGCTGATCTCCGCGGCCGCTGGGCTTATCGAGTTCATCCAGTCTGACTGCTTGTCTTTCGTGTATTGGAGATTGCTACAGACCAGGAGTGGGTCCATATTTTTGGGCTTGTTACAGCTTGCCTCTGGTAAGCGCATTATCCTATAGATAGCGGTGCACGTGTGTTTATTGGTGTATAAATTGAGGTTCACCCCTTTCCTCTTTCCACACAAGATTTCCATCCACTGTACTTGCACTGTATAATTAATCATTGGACTGGTTCACCTATTCAATATTGGCTGGACAATTTGTTATGATTTTTTATGATCTTTTTATGATTTTCCCATTGTGTACTTATGTACTTTTTCCACGCCTTTTTTTCAATAATTTAATTTTCATGATTGGAGCATGTTTTCTATGAGATTGCCCCATATTGATTTATGAGAGTTTTCATCCAATTCAAGTTCGATTCACAATATTTCACATTTATTCAATCATTTGCGCAGCTCCTTCTCTTTATTTTTCCTCAAGAAGACCCATCCACTGAGAGGTGCACCTCCCAAATTGTTATCAGAATAATCCAATGCATTGCAGGAAAAAAAGGAGATGACTGTATTGTGCTGAACATAGGGTGTGGTTTAAATGGGCATGGTTAAATAAAATCTACTCCCACCTTTAGTATGCAATGTAAAGAGTCCAATGTCAATGTAACTACAAAATACACCTTAATTATCTTGCTGGGAGCAACAATCTCTAACACGTACTGTAAACCTCAAAAGTCATTAAAAAAAAACAGAATAAAGACTGAGAGCAAACATTTTGTCTGGGTCTAAAATAGTTGCTAACTACACAGCAATGATCACAATGATCACTTGTTAGTAAAATAAACAGTTTGGTCAGGACTATGTAATACGTGACATTCAGTTCCTGGTTCTCGTGTCTCTGAGCATTGCTGTGACCCTAGTGCCTCCAGTGATCCTTTTACCTTTGTGCCCCCAGTGACTCTATTATTCCCTCACTCCTATGTCCCTGTGTTGCCAGCACGGCAGCACCCTAGTGCTGCAAGAGACCCTCACCCCTGTGTTCTTGTGATCCTAGTATCTCAATGCCCCCATCAAAATCTGCACACTCCTGTGACCCCACTGTCCTTAGTAACCCCTGCATTGAGTGCCACCACTGACCCCTGTATCCCTTGGTATCTTCAAGTGCAGCATTCCTGAGTTCCACTGTCCGCAATTCCTGTGTTCCTGTCTTTTCAGTTATCAAGCTTGGCCCTGCGTCTCGTCCGGCTCTCCGTTGTCCTTCTGCCGGCCCCTCCACTATCTTCTTGCAGCTCTTTTGCTAGTGGAGGGGCCGGTCTTCCCATCGCCGTCGCCATCTTCTTCTCTCTTCTCCTCCTCGATGTTGACTCGTCGCTTCCTCTCACTGTAATACTGGCTGTTCGCTCCGCTCCGAATTAAAATAGGCTTCTCATGACGTCACAGTCACATGCTTCGGGTGGCCCCGGAGCATGTGACTGTGACGTCATGGGAGCATGTGACTGTGACATCATGAGAAGCCTATATTAATTCGGAGCGGAGCGAACAGCCAGTATTACAGCGGGAGGAAGCAACGAGTCAACATCGAGGAGGAGAAGAGAGAAGAAGACGGCGACGGGAAGACAGGCCCCTCCACTAGCAAAAGAGCTGGAAGAAGATAGTGGAGGGGCCGGCAGAAGGACAACGGAGTGCCGGACGAGACGACGGGAAGACCGGGCCTCTCCACTAGCAAAAGAGCTGGAAGAAGATAGCGGAGGCCCGGTGGAAGAAAGAACCGGAGAGCAGGAGAAGAACCGGAGAGCGGGAGAAGAAGAAGGCGACGGAGAAGACCGGGCCCCGCTAGCAAAAGAGCTGGAAGAAGATAGCGGAGGCCCGGCAGAAGAAAGAACCGGAGAGCGCGGAGACCCCCGGAGCTGTGCAATAAATTAATTTAAAAAGCTGTGTTGTGTTTTTATTGCCATTTTTTTCCACCAGGTGAATGGGTAGGGGTACGATGTACCCCATACTCATTCAGATAGGGTGGGGGGCCAGGATCTGGGGGCCCCTTATTAAAGGGGGCTCCCGGATTCCGATAAGCCCCCCGCCCGCAGACCCCAACAACCAACGGCCAGGGTTGTCGGGAAGAGGCCCTGTCCTCATTAACATGGGGGCAGGGTGCTTTGGGGTGGGGGGGCCGCAGGTCACCCCCCTGCCCCAGAGCACCAAACCCCCCATGTTGAGGGCATGCGGCCTGGTACGGTTCAGGAGGGAGGGGGGCCGCTCTCTCGTCCCCCCTCTTCCCCTGCGGCCTGCCAGGTTGCGTGCTCGGATAAGGGTCTGGTTTGGATCTTGGGGGGGACCCCCATGCCGTTTTTTCGGCGTAGGGGTTCCCCTTCAAATCCAGACCAGACCCAAGGGCCTGGTATGCTCCTGGAGGGGGAACCCATGCCGGTTTTTTATTTAAAATTTGGCCTGGAGTTCCCCCTCAAGATTCATAGCAAACACAGTGCCTGGTGTTGGCGGGGATCCAAGTCGGATCCTCGTTCATTGAAAGTCGGACATATGTCGGCTTCATGTCGCGGGGCAAAGTCGGATCCAAAGTAGGACGGCTGTCGTGTCGCAATAGTGTGAACCCAGCCTCATTCTGGTACTTCTGGTTAGCTGTTGACTGCACACAGGTGTGTCCAAGGGCTGCAACCTGGGAATCATCCCACAACAAAGCCCAGCTCTCCACCAGTCATACAGATGGCCCAGAAGGTTCACCATCTTAACTCATTACAGGGAGTTAAGTCTACTTGAAGTACCACACAGCATATAGAGTGCAACAGTCAGAAGTATGTATCAGATGAACTCTTATGCCGCGTACACACAACCGTTTTTAATGTCATTGAAAAAAACAGCATTTTTCTCAACGTGATTTTTCGTGTTTCCTCTCAAGCATGCCTTGCCTACACACTATCGTGGAAAAAAATGTTTGAGTAAAGCACGGTGACGTCCAACACGTACGACGGCACTATAAAGGGGAAGTTCCATTCGGATGGCGCCACTCTTCATGTTAGTAAAGTTTGTTGAGCGACGATTCACGCTTTTCAGCCTCGTGCTTTTCAGTCCGTTACAGCGTGACGAATGTGCTATCTCCATCACGAACGCTAGTTTTACCAGAACGAGCGCTCCCGTCTCATACTTGATTCTGAGCATGCGCATTTTTTTTCACGTCGTTAAAGCCCACACACGGCTGTTTTTCATGACGAGAAAAACAACGATGTAAAAAACTACATGAAAAATTAGAGCATGTTACAATTTTTCTCGTCGTGATTCTCTGCGTTTTTCTCGTCGGGAAAACTGCTGGAAAGCCCACACACGATAATTTTTAATGACCATTTTAAAAAATGACATTTTTCTCGTCATTAAAAACGGTCGTGTGTACGCGGCATAACATACTGGTCAATGTAAAGAAAAATTGGCTTCCGTCAGTGTGTATGTGAGGAAGGAGATTTCCTGCTGTTAGTGGTCAATGGGGGGGGGGGGGGGAGTTTAATGCCCTGGAGTCAGTAATCCTAGGAAGATAAAAATGCTCAAGCATCTTTGAAAGAAAAATAAATGCCCAATGTTATTGGTTAGCAGAAGGGAAAAATGTCCATCATCAGCAGCTAGCAGGAGGGAAAATGTGCCCATCAGCATGCCCCTTAATTTATGTTAAGGTTCACGCTGATGGGAACATTTTATGTTAAGGGCGCTCTGATGGGCACAACAAAATCTGCCCATCTGTGTGAACCCTAACATAATATATGCTCATCAGTGTGCCCCTTAACATAAAATAAGGGGAATTCTAATGGGCATATTTTATGTTAGGGTTCACACTGATGGGCACATTTTTTTGTGCCCATCAGAGTGACCCTTAACCACTTAACGACCGCCCACCGCCGATTTACGTCGGCAGAATGGCACCGACAGGCAGAATCACGTAGATCTACGTGATCGCCTTTGTGCAGTTGGGGGGTCCATCCGGATCCCCCTTCACTGCAGTGAGCGGCCGTTAAGTGTTCGGGAGCGATCAGGCATGAGGGGGCGGCCGCTCGATTCCGCCCCCCCCCCCCTCGCGATCGCTCCCGGCCAATGAAAATGCTTCCTCCGCCATGTGATGTAAACACAGGCAGGAGGAAGTGATGTCATCTCCCTCGCCGCGGTCTTTTCGTTCCCAGCGCCGAGCAGAGAAGAAGCAGGTTAGTGCACCAACAGTCCACTGACACGTAGGTACACATAGGCACACAAATCACCCCCCAGTCACCCCCAGATCACCCCCCAGGTCACCCCAAAGCCCCCAATCACAGTGTCACTGATTGCAGTGATCATTTATTTTACTGATCACTGCATTTAGTGTCATCTGTGATTGTAAAAAGTTGCAGGGCAGTTAGGATTAGGCCCCTTTAGGTCCAGGGTAGCCCCCTAACCCCTCCTAATAAAGGTTTAACCCCTTGATCACCCCCCAGGTAACCCTTTCACCCCCTAACTTCAGCGTCACTAAGCGATTGTTTTTCCGATCGCTGTATTCGTGTCGCTGGTGTTTTAGATAAGGCAGTTATTTTTTTTTAGGTTCGCCGCAGGTTTTTATTAGTGTCAGGTACCCCCATATATTATTTTAACCCCCTGATTGCCCCTAGAGTTAACCCTTTCACCAGTGATCGCCGTATAAGCGTCACTGGTGTCACTGGTTAGCCAGTAAGTTATTTAGTTATTTAGGTTACCCGTCAGGTTTTTATATAGTGTCAGGTACCCCCATATTTAACCTAATAAAGGTTTTAACCCCCTGATTGCCCCTAGTTAACCCTTTCACCAGTGATCACCATATAAAGGTTACGGGTGACGCTGGTTGATTAGTTTGCTTTTTATAGCATCAGGGCACCCGCCGTATATAACCCAATAAAGGTTTAACCCCCCTGATCGCCCGGCGGGTGAGATCAATTAGGTTTTAGCGCCAGAGAGGGTCTGCGTCGCCCCAGGCAGTGTTAGGTTAGTGACAGTAACGCTAACACCCACGCGCAAAGCATACACCCCCCTTAGTGGTATAGTATCTGATCAGATCTGATCAGATCTATACTAGCATCCCCAGCGGTTTAGGGTTCCCAAAAACGCAGTGTTAGCGGGATCAGCCCAGATACCTGCTAGCGCCTGCGTTTAGCCCCTCCGCCCAGCCCAGCCCAGCCCAGCCCAGCCCACCCAAGTGCAGTATCGATCGATCACTGTCACTTACCAAACACAACACACATAACTGCAGCGTTCGCAAGTGCTTGGTTTTTGGGGCCCTGTACGCGGCTAGGCTCCCAAAAAGTCCCACACATGTGGTATCCCCGTACTCAGGAAAAGCAGCAGAATGTATTTTGGGGTGCAATTCCACATATAACCATGGCATGTGTGAGCAATATATCATTTAGTGACAACTTTTTGTACATTTTTTTTTTCTTTTTGTCATTATTCAATCATTTGGGACAAAAAAAAAAATATTCAATGGGGTCAACATGCCTCTCAGCAAATAGCTTGGGGTGTCTACTTTCAAAAATGGGGTCATTTGGGGGGGTTTTGTGCCATCTTGGCATTTTATGGCCTTCAAAACTGTGATAGGTAGTGAGGAGTGAAATCAAAAATTTATGCCCTTAGAAACCTTGAAGGCGGTGCTTGGTTTTTGGGGTCCCGTACGCGGCTAGGCTCCCAAAAAGTCCCACACATGTGGTATCCCCGTACTCAGGAGAAGCAGCAGAATGTATTTTGGGGTGTAATTTCACATATGCCCATGGCATGTGTGAGCAATATATCATTTAGTGACAACTTTGTGCAAAAAAAAAAAAGTTTGTCATATTCCCGCAACTTGTGGCAAAATATAAAATATTCCATGGACTGAACATGCCTCTCAGTAAATAGCTTGGGGTGTCTACTTTCCAAAATGGGGTCATTTGGGGGGGTTTTGTGCTATTTTGGCATTTTATGGCCTTCGAAACTGTGATAGGTAGTGAGGAGTGAAATCAAAAATTTGCGCCCTTAGAAATCCTGAAGGCGGTGCTTGGTTTCCGGGGTCCCGTACGTGGCTAGGCTCCTAAAAAGTCCCACACATGTGGTATCCCCGTACTCAGGAGAAGCAGCAGAATGTATTTTGGGGTGCAATTCCACATATAACCATGGCATGTGTGAGCAATATATCATTTAGTGACAACTTTTTGTAATTTTTTTTTTTTTTGTCATTATTCAATCACTTGGGACAAAAAAAAAAAATATTCAATGGGCTCAACATGCCTCTCAGCAATTTCCTTGGGGTGTCTACTTTCCAAAATGGGGTCATTTGGGCGGTTTTGTACTGCCCTGCCATTTTAGCACCTCAAGAAATGAGATAGGCAGTCATAAATTTAAAGCTGTGTAAATTTCAGAAAATGTACCCTAGTTTGTAAACGCTATAACTTTTGCGCAAACCAATAAATATACGCTTATTGACATTTTTTTTACTAAAGACATGTGGCTGAATACATTTTGGCCTAAATGTATGACTAAAATTGAGTTTATTCGATTTTTCTTATAACAAAAAGTAGAAAATATCATTTTTTTTCAAAATTTTCGGTCTTTTTCTGTTTATATCGCAAAAAATAAAAATCGCAGAGGCAATCAAATACCATTAAAAGAAAGCTCTATTTGTGGGAAGAAAAGGACGCAAATTTCATTTGGGTACAACATTGCATGTCCGCACAATTTACAGTTAAAGCAGCGCAGTGCCGAATCCCAAAAACAGGCCTGGTCCTAATGGCCCGAAATGGTCCGGGGCTTAAGTGGTTAACATAAAATGTGCCCAGCAAAGCACCCCTTAACATAAAATATGCCCATCAGAGTGCCCCTTAACATAAAATGTTCCCATCAGTGTGAACCTTAACATAAAATAAGGGGCATGCTGATGGGCACATTTTATGTTAAGGGAGCACTCTGATGGGCACACCTGATGCAAAGGAGCACTCTGATGGGCACACATGATGTGATGGGGACACCTGATGTAAGGGGCACTCTGACGAGAATGCCTTATGTAAAGGATTACTGTGATGGGGACACCTAATGTGATGGGGATACCTGATGTAAAGGAGCACTGTGATGGGGACACCTGATGTGATGGGGACACCCGATGTAAAGGAGCACTGTGATGAGGACACCTGATGTAAGGGGGCACCCTGATGGGAATACCTGATGTAAGGTGGCACTGTAATTGGGACACCTGATGTAAAGGGGCACTCTGATGGAGACACCTGATGTAAAGGGGCACTCTGATGGGGACACCTGATGTGATGGCGACACCTGATTTAAGGGGGCACTCTGACGGGAATACCTGATGTATGGTATCACTGTGATGGGGACACTTGATGTAAGGGAGCACTGTGATGAGGACACCTGATGTAAAGGGGCACTCTGATGGGGACACCTGATGTAAGGGGGCACTCTGATGGGGACAACTCATGTAAAGGGGCACACCTGATGTGATGGGGACACCTGATTTAAAGGAGCACTCTGATGATAGCGCCTAATGTAATGGGGGCACCCTGATGGGGACAAATGATGTAAGGGGGCACACTGATGGGAGACGCCAGATGTAAGGGGGCCTTCTGATGAAGAAACCTGATGTAAGTGGGCACTTTGACAGGAATACCTAATGTAAGGGGGCACTCTGATGTGGACACCTTATGTAAGAGGGTGCCCTGATGGTGGCAACTGATTTATGGGGGTAATCTGATGGGGGCACCCAATGTAATGAATTACTCTGGTAGGGGCACTTGATGTAAGAGGGAACACTATTGGGGACATTTACATTTACAGAGTATTACCAGAGTGTGTGGATGAAACAGTAAGAAAAGCACCAGAGAGTGCGGCTTGCTCCAAAAAAGGAAAGAAGATGCGTACAATCTTTCATATCACAGACTTGTGATTCGGACCTTGGCTGGAATTTTTTTTTAGTGACCGGACTTCCTTGAATTTGAATTCACTACCCTTGCACTATACTGTATACATGTATACAGCTGGCAGCATTTTTTGTGGTATTTAGGGGTTTAAATCACTAGCCTGCCACCTTTATTTCTTCAAAAACAGGCAAACAAATTAGCTTTTCTTAAAGTGATTGTTTTAATTTTTTTAACTCAAATACTCTTTATTTTATTTTTCCACATTTTAAAACATACATACATCAGTATTTCCAGTGTACAACAATACCCATATAAATTTATCATGTATTAAGAACCCTCCTTATCCCTTCTTCCCAACCATACCCCCGTACACCCTCCTCACTTACTTATCCATCACCCACCCTTCAACGTGTTCCCACTTCTTCCACATATTATTACATTTGTTTTTATTTCCTCTTTTCATATATATAAATTCTTCTTTTGCAATGGTGTCATCTATCACCTTCTTCCATTCTATCACTGTAGAGGGGCTTTCCGCTTGCCACTTCTGCGCAATAATTTTTCTTCCTTGAAATAGGCATCTTGTTATTGCTGTTCGTTCGTCTTCTATCAGTCCCCTTTCTTCCAGGAGACCCGATACACATAGCCTGGCTTCTGGTTGCAAAGACGTTGCAAACACTGTGTTTATCCTTTCAACTATTTGCTTCCAGTACTGATATAACTTGGGGCATCTCCAGACCATATGTATTAGATCTCCCCTATTGTCCCCACATCTCTGAAATCTCGAGTCCGGCCTCCTACCCAACTGAAACATCCTTTGAGGCGTGTAATATACTCTATATATTAGGTAAAGGTGGTACATTATTTTGGAGGATGACAATGACACCCTGGGTCCTATAGCTAATATTTGTTCCCATTGTTCCTGCGAAAGTGGGCCCACATCTCTCTCCCATTTAACCTTGTTTTTACTAACCACTACTTCCCCCTGATCGGCCCTTTCTAGAGACTCATATATGTCTGAGATTGCCCCTCTGTAAGCCTTTGCATTTACTAGTTTACGAAGAAGGGGCATATTGTTCCATTCTGGTGGACTCTTTCCAAACTGTGCATTCAGCGCATGTCTGATTTGCAAATATCTGTAAAAGGATCTATTTGGAACAGCATAATCCTCCCTTATTTCTTGAAATGATTTTATTCTTCCTGCCTTGTAAAGTTGTACCAGTAGATGTATACCTAATCTATCCCATTCCTCAACCTTCCCCATAATTTTGATTTCCTGCAGGTTGCTGTTATCCCACATGGGAGAGAATTCAGAGAATCCCTTATATCCCATGATCTTCTTAACCTCTTTCCAGCATTTTACCATTAATTGAGCCGTAGGACATTTAGAGCAAAAAGAATCCGCCTCCACTGCCTCTAATTTTGTATCATGGCGTGTGTCATTCAGAATTAACCCCTTTATTTCTCTTCCTGCTATTCGGTTACTACCCCTCATATGCTGCACCTGAGCAGCTAGAAAATTGTATCTAGGGTTCGGAAGGGCCAATCCCCCCTTCTCTTTTGGTTGTTGTAGGGCGCAGAGGAAAATCCTTGCCGTCCCGTTCCTCCAGATCAATTCCCTAAACACACTGTCTATTTTTTTAAACCACTGTCTTGGGATCCATACTGGGATGTTATGGAGAATATATATAAAATTTGCGGCATCCATACCATTTTTACCAAGTTGCTCCTACCGACCACTGAGTGGGAGCCTGTTCCACAACCGACATTTTTATCTGAGCTTTGTCAATAATGGTACTAAGTTTCCGGCTATGTACTGCCCTGGGTCCTTTGTTATATTAATTCCCTAATATCTCATTTGGGCCACCACCTTCACTTGATCTATCTGCCCTATCAATGGGTCTATCGACAAAAGAGCCGATTTGTCCCAATTGATTGTCAGCCCAGAGAATTTACCAAATTCCCCTATTATATCTATTGCCTTTTCCAATGAGGTTTGCGTATCCCCTAGAAAAAGCAACACATCATCCGCATACATAGCTACCTTCTCCTCCCTCAGTCTCCTCTTGAAACCCTTTATTCCCGGGGATGCCCTTATGAAGATGGCCAGTGGTTCCATGGCAAGGGCGAAAAGCAGGGGCGACAGCGGACATCCCTGTCTTGTCCCCCTAGCCAATTGGAACCAGTCTGAACATTCACCATTTATCCTTACCTTCGCCCTAGGACTTTCATACAATATTTTGATCCATTGGATAAAATTAGGGCCAAATTGAAACTCTACCAGGACTTTCCAAAGGTAATGCCACTCAAGGCTGTCAAACGCCCTGGTTGAATCTAGGGATAAAATTGCCCTTGACTCAACTTCTATTGGAAACTGAGTGTTTAGAAATGCTCTTCTTATTGTGACAGCAGGAAGGTAAAGTCACCTGGTTGCATCCAGGGGGGTAGATATATTTCGCCCAGATTCAGGCTTTACGCCGACTTATACAACTAGGTGGAGAGTTGTATAAGCCCAGCTGAGGCTAGTGGGCTCATGGATGACTCATACCTCTAGGGAGAGTGTGGGGCGTCGTGCAGACAGGGAGTTGATGAGACCAGCTGAAGCTTGTCAGCTCATTTAGGCCTCTATAAGAACTCCCCGATTCATTAGGTGTTTGCTCATGCCTGGAACCAGACCTGTGTGGACTGTCTAGGGAGAGTGAACCCCTGTGCGGTGAGACAAAGCCTGTGTGGCTATTTGCTTGGACATTTAAAACCAGGGACTTAGGGACTAGGACAGCACTAGGCTGATCCCAGTTGTTAGTTAGGAAACCTGTATGTTTACTCAGAGGTCAAGTTGACCAGGATTTATTTTATTTATGTTTCTTTTGCTTTGCTGTGTTTTGTCACTGTAAATAGAAAATAAACCGCACCTTTTTGATTTTGAAAACCACAACCTCCGTTTGCTGGGCCTGTTTTTGTGTGGGGAGCCCATCCCGGGGGTCACACACACCCGCTGCCAAGCTAACCCCCTCACAGTTGGTGGAGAACCAGTGGCAGTTTTTTTTAAGCCAGCATGGAGGAGATACTGAAACAGCTGGTTCTAGCAAATGCCAATCAACAGCAGACAAATGCAGGTTTGCAAAGGAGCCTTGCAGCCCAGCAGCAAGCTCATCAACAGAGCCTTGCAGCCCAGCAGCAAGCTCACCAACAGAGTCTGGAAGCTCAGCAACAAGCCCAGCAGCAATCTGAGGCCCGCTTCATAGACCTGTTACAGAAGCAAGAGCAGAGACTACAACAAATGGAAGCAGTAATGCAGCAACGTCCGCAGACCAGTGAGGAAAGCCGTCCCACTAATACCGCGTCCTTTGGGGTGAGTCGTTTATTGACAAAAATGACTGGAGAGGATGATCCAGAGGTATTTTTGACCACATTTGAAAGGACCGCTGAAAGAGAAAAGTGGCCTGAGGAGCAGTGGGCTGTGGTGGCTCCTCTGTTAACTGGTGAATCGCAGAAAGCTTACTATGACCTAGAGCCTAACCAAGCAAAAGACTATGTGATGCTAAAAGCTGAAATTTTGGCAAGGCTGGGTGTCACCCAGGCTGTCCGGGCTCAGCGTGTGCATAACTGGACTTTCCAGCTTGGAAAACCCCCCAGGTCTCAAATGTATGATCTCATTCACCTGAGCAGAAAGTGGCTACAGCCAGAGACTTTGTCCGCACCAAAGATTGTGGAACGTGTTGTAATGGATCGGTTTTTGAGAGCTCTTCCTACTGCCATCCAAAAGTGGGTAAGCCATGGAGACCCAGAGACGGCCGATGGTCTTGTGGATCGTGTGGAGAAATACTTGGCTACAGAGAACCTGACGGCCTCTTCCAGAGACACTCGGACTTTCCACCCTAAGACCAGACCATCCCCAGGGGCGGATAAGAGGATTCCAAGGGGTGAGGGTGGAGAGAGTGAGAGGGTGGGAGCTCTACCCCAAGTTTGGCGAGAACAGCCTGGGAAATCAGCGGCTCAAGAGTCGGCAAGAAGGATCGTTTGCTACCGCTGCCGGCAAGCGGGACATATTGCAGCCAATTGCCCGGTTGTGGAGGAACCCATGCAGTGTGACTTTCTGACGGGCAGACGTCAGTCGCTGTGTGCGACAGTCGCATGCACTGCCATTCGAGGAACTGAGAAACATTTATGCAAAATGTGTGTTAATGGTAGAAATGTTGTGGTATTGCTGGATTCAGGTAGCCTTGTGACCCTGATAAAGGCTGAATTAGTTAAAACAGAGGTCTCTGGGAATAGCAAGGTAGCTGTTATTTGTGTGCATGGGGACACCCGAGAGTATCCAGTGACTACAGTGTGTTTCGAGACCCCCAAAGGTACCCTCTCTCATCCAGTGGGGTTAGTATCTCAATTACCGCATGATGCCATTGTGGGAAGGGATTTTCCGAAGTTCTGGGAACTGTGGGATGATCCTGAGCCCCCCACTGGTGCCCCTATGTACCAGGAATGTGATAGCCAGAACTCCTCTGAGAGTGGTGAGGACTCTCCAGAATTCCCTTGTCAGTATTGGCAGGGGAGACTCAAGAAACTGGAGAGGAGCCCACCTCCTCAGACGAAAACCTACCGTCTGTGGAGTTTTCTGATCTGGAGGTTCACAGGGAAAATTTTGCCACAGAACAGTTAAAAGACCCCGCCCTAATAAAGGCACGGGAAAACGTAGTGGAAATAGATGGCGAGTTAGTGAACCCAGATAATACCTGCACTTACCCATACTTCAGCGTAGAGAAGGACCTACTGTATCGGGTGGCAAAAAGGGCAGAAGAAACCGTTGAGCAGCTTGTGGTGCCCAAACCTTACAGGAAGTTGGTGTTGGAGTTGGCCCATGGGCACATTCTTGGAGGTCATCTGGGGACAGAGAAAACCCGAGAGAGGGTATTACAGAGATTCTATTGGCCTGGGGTGATGAAGGACATAGAAAATTATTGTTCCTCCTGCCCTGTGTGTCAGAGGTCGGCCCCGATGCCACATTTCCGTAGCCCGCTGGTCCCTCTACCCATCATTGAGGTCCCGTTTGAGAGAATCGCAATGGATTTGGTAGGTCCTATAATCAAGTCCGCTAGGGGGCACCAGTACATATTGGTTATAATGGACTATGCCACCCGTTATCCAGAAGCGATCCCTCTCAGAAATACCTCGGCCAAAACCATAGCCAAAGAGCTATCTCTTGTTTTTAGCCGGGTGGGTATTTGTAAAGAACTGCTTACGGACCAAGGTACACCCTTTATGTCCCGGGTTATGAAAGAGCTGTGTAAATTGTTCAAAGTGACGCAATTGCGTACATCTGTGTATCACCCCCAAACCGATGGGCTGGTTGAAAGATTCAACAAAACCCTAAAACAAATGTTGAAGAAAGTGGTGGATAGAGATGGAAAGGATTGGGACTGTCTACTTCCTTATTTGATGTTTGCTATTAGGGAGGTGCCCCAATCCTCTACGGGATTCTCCCCCTTTGAGTTACTGTATGGGAGACACCCAAGAGGGCTGTTGGATATTGCCAAGGAAACTTGGGAAAGTGAGAGTTCTCCCCACAGGAGTGTGATTGAGCATGTCGCCCTGATGCAAGACCGAATTGCACAGGTAATGCCCATCGTGAAGGAACATTTGGCCCAAGCGCAGTTAGCACAGCAGAGAGTGTACAACCGTGGAGCCAAGACCCGTACCTTTTCCCCGGGGGATAGGATACTGGTACTTGTCCCTACGGTTGAAAGTAAATTCCTTGCCAAATGGCAAGGCCCCTATGAGATAATGGAAAAAGTGAGCGAAGTGAATTACAAGGTCAGACAACCAGGAAGGCGAAAGCCCGTACAGATCTATCACGTTAATCTGTTGAAAGCCTGGAGGGATTTGAGAGTCCCTAGTCGCAGACACTTGGTCACCAGCTCAAACTGGTTGCGTGATTCCTGAGGTTGGAATAGCAGCCACCTTGTCACAACCCCAACAACAGGAGGTTAAGGAGTTTGTGCTTCGCAACAAGGAGGTATTCTCTGAGCTGCCGGGACAAACATCTGGGGTAGAGCATGACATCATTACCCCGCCCGGTGAAAGGGTGAAGTTAAAACCCTATCGGATCCCAGAGGCCCGACGGGAGGCAATACGGGAGGAAGTACAGAAAATGCTGAACTTAGGGGTGATAGAGGAGTCCCAAAGTGATTGGTCTAGTCCCATTGTGTTGGTGCCTAAACCGGATGGGAGCTGGCGATTTTGTAACGATTTTCGTCAGTTGAACAAAGTTACAAAATTTGACACCTACCCCATGCCACGTATAGATGAGTTGATCGACCGGCTGGGAACAGCCCGATACATGACGACTCTTGACCTCACAAAAGGGTATTGGCAAATCCCCCTGGCCAAGTCGGCCAAAGAGAAAACCGCATTTGTAACCCCAGACGGGGCGTTCCAATATAAAAGAATGCCGTTCGGGTTACAGAATGCGCCGGCCACATTCCAGCGGAAAATGGACCAGATGCTGAGGCCCCATCGGAAGTATGCTGCAGCTTACCTGGATGACGTAATTGTCCATAGCACAGATTGGGCCTCACATCTGCCAAAAGTGCAAGCAGTCCTGGACTCTGTTCGGGAAGCGGGGTTTACAGCTAACCCCAAGAAGTGTACCATTGGGCAGGAGGAGGCCAAATATCTTGGGTACACCATTGGGAGGGGAGTAATAAAACCCCAACTCAACAAAGTCGAGGCCATCCAGAGTTGGCCACGTCCCAACAGCAAGAAGCAGGTACGAGCCTTTCTGGGAATCGCTGGGTATTATCGGCGATTCATTCCCCACTTTGCTTCTAAGGCTGTGCCCCTAACCAACCTGACGAAGGGGAAAGGGTCGGTCATGATTAAATGGACCCCCGAGGCTGAGGCAGCATTCCAATTCTTGAAACAAGCCTTATGTAGCCAGCCAGTGTTGTACTCACCCGACTTCTCTAAAGACTTTGTCGTACAAAGTGATGCGTCAGATGTGGGGTTAGGAGCAGTATTGTCCCAGGTCTGGAACGGGGAAGAGCACCCAGTCATTTACCTCAGCAGGAAGTTGAAGTCCCATGAGGTAAATTACGCCACCGTTGAAAAGGAGTGTTTAGCGGTGAAGTGGGCTCTAGATTCCCTTCGGTACTACCTGCTAGGTAGGCACTTTGACATGGTTACGGATCACGCTCCGTTAAAGTGGATGGCTCAAAACAAGGAAACAAATAGAAGAGTGAATAGGTGGTTCCTGGCCCTCCAGGAATTCAACTTCACAGTAAAGCATCGCCCTGGCGTTCAAATGGGGAATGTGGATGCTTTGTCTCGAGTACATGAATGCCTGATTGCTGGTGTTCCAACCCCGAGGTTAAAACAAGAGGGGGGGGTATGTGACAGCAGGAAGGTAAAGTCACCTGGTTGCATCCAGGGGGGTAGATATATTTCGCCCAGATTCAGGCTTTACGCCAACTTATACAACTAGGTGGAGAGTTGTATAAGCCCAGCTGAGGCTAGTGGGCTCATGGATGACTCATACCTCTAGGGAGAGTGTGGGGCGTCGTGCAGACAGGGAGTTGATGAGACCAGCTGAAGCTTGTCAGCTCATTTAGGCCTCTATATGAACTCCCAGATTCATTAGGTGTTTGCTCATGCCTGGAACCAGACCTGTGTGGACTGTCTAGGGAGAGTGAACCCCTGTGCGGTGAGACAAAGCCTGTGTGGCTATTTGCTTGGACATTTAAAACCAGGGACTTAGGGACTAGGACAGCACTAGGCTGATCCCAGTTGTTAGTTAGGAAACCTGTATGTTTACTCAGAGGTCAAGTTGACCAGGATTTATTTTATTTATGTTTCTTTTGCTTTGCTGTGTTTTGTCACTGTAAATAGAAAATAAACCGCACCTTTTTGATTTTGAAAACCACAACCTCCGTTTGCTGGGCCTGTTTTTGTGTGGGGAGCCCATCCCGGGGGTCACACACACCCGCTGCCGAGCTAACCCCCTCACATTATATTAGTGCTGGCAGACTTACCTCGGATAAATCCCGTCTGGTCCGGGTGTACCAGCTTTGAGATTATCTTATTTAACCTCAATGCCAGTATTTTGGCCAGGATTTTTACATCTGCACACAGAAGAGATATTGGTCTATATGAGGCCGTCTCCAATTGGTCTTTCCCTTCTTTCAATAGTACTATGATTGTTTATTCCATCACAGACTTGGGTAACTTCCCTTCCTCAGCTGCCCAATTAAATACCTCCAGGAGTCTTGGAAGCAACACCTCACCGTAAGTTTTGTATATTTCTATTGGCAGGCCATCAGGCCCCGGAGCCTTTTGATTTGCCATCTCCTTTGTTGCCATTTGTAACTCTTCCAATGTGAGGGGTGTCTCCAGACTTTCCCTGTCTTCCTCTGATAGCCGGGGGATCTGCAAACCTGTAAAAAAGGTTTCCATCTCTCCCTCTATGTTACCATATGATGTACTACTTATACAGGCTCTGATAGTATTTTTTAAAGACCTCTTTTATTTCTGATGTACTTCTCCTAATTTCCCCCTCCTCATCACAAACCGCTGGAGTGATAGATAGGGGAGCATCGGCCCTAGCTATTAGGGCTAAAATTTTCCCCACTCTCTCATTCTTTCCATACCAATTGTGTTTCTGAAATAATTTTTTGCTTTCCGCCTTTCTCATTACTATTTT
Source organism: Rana muscosa (assembly GCA_029206835.1). NCBI lineage: Eukaryota > Metazoa > Chordata > Amphibia > Anura > Ranidae > Rana > Rana muscosa. Next base: position 829,398,324 of record CM055118.1, on the reverse strand, counting down.
TTGTATTCTTCCTGTCCCTCTGACCATTCCTTATATTTCTCTGTAGTTGGATTTCCTATATAGTTAAATTATTTCCAACCAAAATGGGTTTATTTTCCAGTCCCCTTTGCTGTATCCTCTGTTCATTTTTATTTCAAAAATTACTGAGGAATGGTCTGAGATGCTTCTTGGTTCATATACCACCACCCCCACCTCACCCAATGCCTCCTCATTACAGAGTACGAGGTCTATCCGGGACAAGGTCGCGTGCGTCCTCGAGTGACAGGAAAATAGTTTTTCCCCTGGGTGTCTCTTCCTCCACACATCTATCAGACCCACCTCCCCACAAATTTGGAGGAGAGGGCTGCCAGCCGTATGCCCTGTGGAGACACCAGCCGGGAATCTATCCATTTTTTTATCCATAGTCATGTTAAAATCTCCTGCCACCTGTCCATGATGAACTCTGTTAGCTCCCACAGGACATCTGCATCAAACGGGGGAGGATATATATATTTGCCACCACATATTCCTTTGTTTCTATCCAGCAATGAAGAAACACATAACGTCCCTTGGTATCTATCTTACTCTGTCTGCAGGAGAACACTACACCGGAGTCTATCAGAACACGCACCCCTTGAATAAGAGGTGTGGGTGGAATGGTATTGTACTTGATATTTCCTATTTTTTAATATTTTCGTGGTTTCTTTATCCAGATGCGTCTCCTGCAGACACAGTATTTTTATATTGCTCATTTCAGCTGTTAAAAAGATCGCCTGCCTTTTAGTTGGATCTTTTACCCCTCAAACATTTCATGAACACACCTTTATGCTTTTACCTTGATTTGGGGTTCCTTTTCCATCCTCTCTATTGCCCGTCATCTACCCCTATTTTAATTTCTCCCTTATCAATATACTTCCCACCTTACAAAAATGTGCCTTACTAATATCTGTTCACAAAAACATGTTTTTAGTGGATCTCCCTCTTCTAGTGCCCCACACAAACATACCTTCCCAACCACTTCAATGGGGCGGCTACCTTCACTTTTCTCGGGGAGACCTAGTACCCTTATATTTTTCCTTCGTAATCTGTTTTTCATGTCATCGATTTTATTGACGCACATGTTCAGCTGTTTTCTCATTACTTTCATCTCCTTTACCATGGGGTTAACATCATCTTCGACCTGGCTAAGTCTCTCCTCCAACGCGGAGGTCCGCACGCCTATCCCCTGAACATCATGTTTTAGCACTGACATGTCCTCTTTTATCCCCCTCAATTGATCAAATATTTCAGACAGTGAGGATTTACAATTGTTGATTGCAGAAAAAATCTCTCTCATGGAAGGTTCACCCTCCACTATTAATCCTGTAGTTGTCTCTGCTAGTTTTTCCGGGACTTTTCCCTTAACCCCATCGTCCCCTGCTGCCTTTCCCAAAGTCACTGTGGCTGGTGTCTGACCCTGACTCCTCTGCTGCGTGTTCGGTTGTAGTTGAGCCCCTTGCCCTTTTGTGGGTGTGTGGCCTGCTGTATGTGGCGGGACATGTGCATATTTTTCCAATTTGGCTGCCGCCGCCGCCGCCTGGCTTGCTTTAGTTCCCCGTGCTGGCTGTATCCGTGCCTGGGGCTGGGGCTGGGCCTGGGGCTTTGTATCTGTGCTCGACCCCTCCTTGAAGGTATTCCTGGTCATCACTGATAGTGTTCCTGGCATTTTTCCAGTGGATGTGTTGCTATAGGGGATCAGTATTTTAATATTTCTTGTATGTTATAACTTCCCCCCTCCAGCTACTCCTTCTACTGCACTCCACAGACTGCTCCTCTGCAAGCTCAGGTCAGCCAAATAACCCCCCGCAGGGGTTCAATAAATTATAATAAAGTCCGCTCTCCCCCGCCTCCTCCACCAAGCAACATACAGCAGTAAATCTGCTCACCTCTCACCTCTCGCCTCGGGCTCCGGAAATGCAGGTCTCAACGTATGTTAGCGGCGTCTTCTCCCAGCCTCCCACGCTATGCTGATGAAGGCACAATGTCTGTACCAAGTACCGTAACATGTTCGTTTCTGTCATGGCGGGGAGCGTAATACTGGCGGGGTAAGGCGGGGTAAGGCAATGCTTCCAGACAGCTCCACAGGCGGCCAGATTCAATAGAGTGTCTGTAAATACAAGCCATGGCTCTTGCACAATAACACGATGTATCCGAGCGGCCTCTCCACCAGCCCGGCAGATTGTACACTGCCACCAGGTCCCTGCGGAACAAACTACACAAGGTCAGCCCAATCCATGTTATTCATTCATTCTCAGTTCCAGCCATACCTTCGGCCGGCGTGCACCATGGGAGTGAGGTACAAGGGCCGGACTGTCACGGCCTCTCACCTCAACATCCGGTCACGCCCACCCCCCTGTTTTTCCTTTTAATAACAAACATGTTATACTTACCTGCTCTGTTGCAGTGGATTTGCACAAAGCAACCCCAATCCTCCATTTCTCGGGTGCCTCTTCTGTGCTCCTGGCCCCTTCCTCCTGTTGTGTGCCCCCACAGCAAGCAGCTTGCTATGGAGACACCTGAGCCAGGCTGAAGCTCTGTGTTTCCATTCAGACACGGAGCCGTGGTTCGGCCCCACCCACCCTCTCTCCTGATTGGCTAACTGACTCTGATTGACAGCAGCAGAAGACAATGCTGTGTCTCAGCCAATCAGGAGGGTGAGTCCCAGATGGCCAAGACACTCGTGGACATCGCTAGGGCCGTTTTTAACGTGGGGCTAAAGGGGCAACTGCCCTGGGCTTTGTCATTGTCGGGGGGCCCAAAGTAGTTGTCCCTTGAGCCCACGCTGCCTGCAAATGGGTTCCCATGATAAAACTGCAAAGCGCACAGGTCAGGTGTATTCCCCGGCCAGCAAAGCGGAGGCTGGGCCAGGAGCTTCACTGCTGCTCTGACCCCACCCCATGTAGCCTGTGCGTTCTGAGGCTCAGGGCTGAGATAAAAGTGGGAGCGCTGAAAGCCTCGCCTCTGGACCTCTGATAGTTCCGCCTCCAGACCTTTAAGAGCCCTGCCTTCGGACCTCTGAGGGCCCCGTAGCTGGACCTCTATGGGCCCCACACCTGGATCTCTGAGAGCACCATTCCTGGACCCCTAAGGGCCCTGCATCTGGACTTCTGAGAGCACTGTTCCTGCATCCCTGAGGGCCCCTCACCTGAACTCCTGATGGCCCCACACCTGGACCTCTGACGTTCCCGCAGCTGGACCTCTGAAAGCACCGTTCCTGGACTGCTTGTGGACTGTTATGCTAACCCTGACCTGTTTACCAACATTATAGCTGTACATTGCTGATAGGTAAAATTTTAAAATGGTTACTTAGTTGATCACCCCCTGTACTAGATCCGCAGACTCTGGTTATCCCGCGTACTAGATCCGCAGCTTCTGCTTATCCCCTGCACTAGTTCCGCAATCTCTCCACAGCCTCTGGTTATCCCCTGCACTAGATCCGCAATCTCTGATTATCCCCTGTACTAGATTTGCAGTCTCTGGTTATGCCCTGTACTAGATCGGCAGTCTCTGGTTATCCCCTGTACTAGATCCACAGTCTCTGGTTATCCCCTGTACTAGATCTACAGTCTCTGGTTATCCCCTGTACTAGATCTGCGGTCTCTGGTTATGCCCTGTACTAGATCAGCAGTCTATGGTTATTGCCTGTACTAAGTCTGCAGTCTCTGGTAATCCCCTGTACTAGATACACAGTTTCTGGTTATTCTCTGTACTAGATTCACAGTCTCTGGTTATCCCCTGTACTAGATCCACAGTCTCTGGTTATCTCCTGTACTAGATCCGCAGCCTCTGGTTATCCCCTGCACTAGATCCGCAATCTCTGATTATCTCCTGCACTAGATCCGCAATCTCTGATTATCCCCTACACTAGATCCGCAATCTCTGATTATCCCCTGTACTAGATCCGGAGTCTCTGGTTATCCCCTGTACTAGATAGGCAGTCTCTGGTTATCCCCCGTACTAGATCCGCAGCCTCTGGTTATGCACTGTACTAGATCTGCAGACTCTGGTTATCCCCTGTTCTAGATCCACAGTCTCTGGTTATCCCCTGTACTAGATCTGCAGTCTCTGGTTATGCCCTGTACTAGATCCGCAGTCTATAGTTATTGCCTGTACTAAGTCTGCAGTCTCTGGTAATCCCCTGTACTAGATACACAGTTAATGGTTATCCCCTGTACTAGAACCGCAGTCTCTGGTTATCCCCTGTACTAGATCCACAGTCTCTGGCTATCTCCTGTACTAGTTTCACAGTCTCTGGTTATCCCCTGTTTAATAGATCCACAGTCTCTGGTTATTCTTTGTACTAGATTTGCAGTCTCTGGTTATCCCCTGTACTAGAACCGCAGTCTCTGGTTATCCCCTGTACTAGATCCACAGCCTCTGGTTATCTCCTGTTCTAGATTCGCAGTCTCTGCTTATTCCCTGTACCGGGAGGGTTACCTTGCGGGCGCGCTCCCAAGTCCAGCACTCGGCGGCCATAGACACAAATGCCGGACTTGGCCCCACCCCCCGGCGCTCACGTCATTGGATTTGATTGACAGCAGCGAGAGCCAATGGCTGTGCTGCTATCGATCTATCCAATCAAGAGCCAGAACCCTGTGCAGAGAAGGACAGCGCGTCTCTGCCAAGGAGAAATACAGGGCTCAGGTAAGTAAAACGGGGGGGCTGGGGGGCCGGTTACTGCCAGAAGTTTTTTCACCTTAAGATGCATTAAGGTGAAAAAACACGAGGGTTTACAACCCCTTTAAGCCACACTCCTCTGGTTCTGAAGCACAGCGGGTCAGCCTGATTATTACATGGCTGCAGGGGGATCCCCGGTCTTGGGCGTTTAGTCTTCCCACAGATGACCCAGTCAGAGGGTCAGTTGAAGCCTTTTTCAAAGCCTAAGGTTTACTCTATGATGATCCTGATTGTACCCACTCAGCAGAAGCTAATGTTAGGTCATTATGTCAGGGTAAACGCACCGCTGAGCTATACTGTTCTGATTTCTGCCGCTGGGTGCCTGACTCAGAGTGGAATGACCGCGCTCTAAGAAGCCAATTCAGGTTTGGCTTATCAGACTCTATCAAGGACTCCTTAGTTCACTACCCTGAACCGAAGTCATTGAATGAAGCCATGCAAGTAGCCATCCGTATTGACAGGCGTTTACGGGAAAGGCGTACAGAGAGGTTTGTGTCTTTGCCCCCAGTACGCTGTGCACCTCTTCTTCTACCAAACCAGTTGGCGCAGAGCGCACGCAAATATGCGGCCTCTCAGAGGCCAGGCCTTGGCGCCAAGCAGCCGCATATTTGCGTGCAATAGCACCAACAGTGCAATAATACAAAATTATTTCCTTTTCTGGTCAAGTGTTCATAGCCTTTAGTGTACTACCTCGTACACACGACCGGTTTTCCCGGCAGGAAAAAAAACAACGCTTTTCCCGACGGGATTCCTCTCAAGCCTGCCTTGCATACACACGGGCACACAAAAGACCGCTGAACTTTTGACTGCCAAGAACGCTGCGACGTCAAAGACTACGGCGACCCGACAAAATGACGTTCTATGCTTCCGCTCATGCGTTGAATTGTTTACAAGCATGCGCGTTTTTTTTCCCCTCGGGAAAGCATACACACGACGGTTTTAACGACGGGAAAAAGACCACCGGGAATCCCGGCGGGAAAAAAGAGACAAGTTCTCTTTTTTTTTCCTGCAGTTTTCTCGTCTGGAAAACTGCGATGGAGCATACACACGGCCGGTTTTCCCGGCCAAAAGCTGTCATGGCAGTTTTCCCGACGGGAAAACCGGTCGTGTGTACGAGGCATTGGGCTATTTTCTCTATCGAACAAATGTTCTTAAATGTTTTTAGCTGAGTGTTCTTAAAGGAGAAGTATAGGTATATAAAAAAATATGTACACATACTCACCTCTATGCTGCAGCTGTCCCACATCAGCACTAAGGCCCTTTCACACAGGGTGGATCCACTCAGCGGACTCCTCTAGCTCAGCGGGAGATCCATCCATTGATCCCTGCTGAGCCGGCGGATCACAGGTCCGTTTCTGCTCACTGAGCAGGGATGGACCTGTCAGAGCCCTGCTGATCTCTATGGGAAGATAGGATGTAAACGGACAGCATGTCCCGGCTTCAGCTTACAATATTGTAGGGATCCTGTCATGTCAGTTGACAGCGAGCAATAGCCCAAATCCAGAGCTCTGCTCAAGATCTAAACCACCTGTACATGTACAATTTGGGTGCCATCAACTATAGTCTGTCTCAGGAATATGGAAAAAAAATGTATCAGCCACACTCAAGTCAACTCCTTTTGCCGTATTTATTAGTTGTCTACAAAAGTCAGTCATTTTGTTGACAACTAATAAATAAGGCAAGAGGAACTTAGAGTGGCATGCCTAAAAGGAAGGGTAGAGGTTCTTCACACACAGCTGATAGAGGGCGAGCATGTCTGTCTTTTCTTTCTGACAGTTGGCAGGCTAAAAAGCCAGAGCCCACATAGGACGTCAGCTTCCTCCTCCATGGCACAAAGCAGCCAGTTTGCCCTTTTCTTCCTCCACTATCAGTAACTGCCTGTAGGAGGATGTGAAAAAATTAATGTTACCTAAAATTGAGGAAGAAAGCACCAGGGAGGGCACATTGGGCAGGGGGCAGCAATTGGCTGTAATGTTGCTGCAGCTGCAGATTTCTGCCAAGTTAACTTAAAGCGGAGTTCCACCCAAAAATGGAACTTCCGCTTTAAGGGAAGGTGACCCCCTGACATGCCCTATTTGGCATGTAATTTTTTTTGGGGGGGGGGCGGAAACCCTCTTTTTAGGGGGTTCCAGCTCCCACTTCCTCCCGGGGCTCTGCGGCACCGGAAGGAAGTTCACCTCTCCCCCCTCCCTCTCGGCAATCATCTGGGACACGTCACAGGTCCCAGTTTTTTGCTCGGCCAGTTACATTGAGCAGCGTGGCTCGCACATGAGCAGTGCGTGCCCGGCTGTGAAGCCACAGCCGGGCGCCCACAGTGACAATGCCGGCACCGTGGAGAGGAGGGGGAGACAAGCGGGGCTTCATTCCCCCGCATCGCTGGACCCTGGGACAGGTAAGTGTCCAATTATTAAAAGTCAGCAGCTGCAGTATTTTTAGCTGCTGACTTTTAATATATATTTTTTAGTAGGAACTCCGCTTTAAGTGATAAGGAGGGTGGGATGATGAAATGGCAGACTACTTGGATGCAGAGATTTTAGAAGAGTAAAATGAGGTAGAGGCACAACATCATCAAGGCAGAGTTTCCTCCAGGGGCAGGGGAAGATTGCAGAAGCCTGGATGAAGCAGTTCTCCTATTCCACCAGGTGGCACTGCCCCACTGATACAGACCACTGCTCTCCCCAGGGCTGCTCCACATAGCTCATCAGTCTTGGTCTTTTATAACACATCGGTTCACTGACCACAGCATTGTGGTTTGCAACCTCTGCCTGCAGTATATCAATTATGGTAAATCTACTAGTCATTTGGATATCACGTGCATTAGAAGACAGAGGAATGTGCACCACAAAGCTTGATGGGAACAGCACATCCTATGGCTGTAAAATGCTTACACTGCTCCTCATTTCTGTCCACTTTTACCCTCACAATATTCTCCATCTGAATCCACTTCAACATTTGTGACTTCAAGTGACAGGGAATAAAGTCTGATAAGGTTTGAGAGTCTTACCTTATAGCACATCAAGCAGGACATCCATGCTGAACCACTGTTCAGAGCTTGCACAGTACGCAGCGGTGCTTCTGGCTTGCTCTGCAACCAGTGTGCTGTCTGAGAGGGCCTAGCATGCAGTTTTGTGACAGAAAGATAAATTTGTCTGTCCTCAGCAGTAATTACAAAACCCCTCATGCCTCCTCTGCTGGCCTACAGTCATTACTAGTTCTTGCCCCTTTGCTGGACTGTACCATTACCAGCTACTGTAACCATTGCTGGCCTGCCTCTATTACCAAAGTAAAGAGCAGCATTGGAATCCCACCCATAATATGTTGTAGTACTCACCGAATATATATATATCTCGGGGGGTGTAATCAATAATTAGACTAAATCAAAGAAAAGAAAATAATAAAAAATAAGATATATACACACCCTGAAGAGTTAATCTACAGTTAAATTGTATTGCTTAAAAAAAGCCAAATATAGAAAGGTTATAGCAGAAATCCCTAATCCCCTATATCCAGATCAGGAAGGAAGTACCTATGAAATGGAGTTCCTTAGTGGTCTAGACCTACCCAAGCCAATGAAACAGATAATATATGTAAAATGGAGCCACCCTCCCTTCATAAAGGAGAGGAAAGGCAAACCTCACAGTCCACAAATCCCCCCCTCCCCTACTATAAAAATACTCCCTATAAATACCTGATAAATACCAAAGCCACCTAAAAACGGGACCCAAGCAGTAAAATTCCTAAAAGAGGACAATGTGTTCCTGCACCAAGCAGGCTGTATCCACACTATCCTGTAATGGAATGAAGCAGGACCTGCAAACAGATTAAATAATACCCATTTTGCTGCCCTAGTCACCGGACGGTCAGTCAGGGGAACTCTGTAATATAATGTAATGATCACATCGATGTTGTGTGTTGTGCTTTTCTTCAGCAGGAACAGGGAAGCTGCTCAGAGTTGATGGGAAGATGGATGGAGCCCAATACAGGGCAATCTTAGAAGAAAACCTGTTACAGTCTGCAAAAGACTTAAGACTGGGGCGGAGGTTCACCTTCCAGCAGGACAACGACAATAACCATACAGCCAAAGCTACAATGGTATTGTTTAGATCAAAGCATTTTCATGTGTTAGAATGGCCCAGTCAAAGTCCAGGCCTAAATCCAATTGGGAATCTGTGGCAAGACTTGAAAATTGCTGTTCACAGACGCTTTCCATCCAATCTGACAGAGCTTGAGCTATTTTGCATAGAAGAATGGGCAAAAATGTCACTCTCTAGATGTGCTAAGCTGGTAAAGACATACCCAAAAAGACTTGCAGCTGTAATTGCAGCGAAAGGTGGTTCTACAAAGTATTGACTCAGGGGGGCTGAATACAAATGCACGCCACACTTTTCAGATATTTATTTTTAAAAATATTTTGAAAACCATTTATCATTTTCCTTCCACCAAACAATTATGCGCCACTTAGTGTTGGTCTATCACATAAAATCCCAATAAAACACATTTACATTTTTGGTTGTAACATGACAAAATGTGGAAAATTTTACGGGGTATGAATACTTTTTCAAGGCACTGTATTTTGACATTTTATAAAAGTTAAGTTAGACGATACAAAAAAAAAGCTCACAAACTATACTATAAAACTGTTTAGCCACTTGGCAGTTGGTATAAAATTAAGGGCTTTAGCTTTATTTATTTATTTATTTAAGAGTACACTTTCCTAGAACTTTTAGACCCCATTCACACAGGGGTGACTCGTCAGCCGACTCAGCCGCCTGACAAGTCGCGTCCCGTTCTGTACAATGGAACCGTTCTAATAGGAGCGACTCAAGTCGCTCCGACTTAGAAAAAGGTTCCTGTACTACTTCAAGACGACTTCAGGGCGATTTCCATTGACTTCAATACAGAAGTCATTTTGCAAGTCACCTTTGAAGTCGTGTTAAGATCGCCCAGCAGAGTCGCGGGACAAGTCGTGCCGCCCCTGTGTGAATGGGCTCTAAGACCTGTTGTGGCTGCTACTTTTACTGGTCAATTCAGGCCTATTACTGCTGGATAGAAAAATCAGGTGTTGCAGACAAAACTACCTAAAAGGTACTTTTTTCAAGTTGAAATGAATCAGATTGGGGCTCTGCTGCTGTATTTAATCCAAACAAGAATATACAAATAAAAAAAGATCTATTACACATGCAATGTACTGGATGTGATGACAGAATACAGCATCACTGACACTGTCCATGAGTACTGCTCTGTAACACCATATACAGCTTAAAGGCATCTCCCATGCATGTAATTGTAAATCATGTTTTTACTTTGAACTCCACATGCATTGGTACTTGTCTCTCATAAGCCATCAATGCACAGCTCCTCATGCCATTTGTTTGGCAAGCTCTTGCCTTTTATCCTTGAAATTAAACATTAGTTAGAATTAGAATTAAAATTTGTTTTGCTTTTCAAGACTCACCCCCCCCCCTGTAGATTTAAATGGGGTTAAAATTAAAGTTTGCCATTTTTACACTTTATAATGGGTAGAGAAATATCCCTCAAATTGAACCCAGACACATTCGCTCATCCCTAATCTCTGCAATGGACTCAAAGACAGCAATTCATATTCCCCATTCCTCATCCCCTTCTTCCTTTCATTTTCCCTACCATGCTGTTGGTTTATGTAAGTCTTCTATTTTTTTGGTGACTTTATACTATGAAAAATCTCATACCCATAATGCATGAATACCAGACAATGTTAGTGATAATTATGTCATAATGATATGTCTTGTTTATTGACTGTATGTTGACGACATTACTATTTTATGATTGAACATGTGAAATACAATTACATGAAATTTCCAATAAAAAAAAAAATATATCCGATAAAAATATATTTTAGTTGCAGGTGTGATTTAATCCTCTAGGCAAAGCATCATAAGCTTTCAGTTAGTGGAGAACAATCAGTTTATTTCACCCAATGCATATTTATCCCAGCTCCCGGTGACATAAATGTACCAATGCTTCTTTATTCTTTAACACTTCCACAATTTATTTTACTGGAATTGAGAAGCAATAATACAGAATTTGTCTCTTTCCTCTGGACCTGAAGCAGCATCACTTAATTGCCCAGGAAACGCAAAACAAAAGTAATTTGCAGCACATCTCTGCAATGCATGCAAATGTCCTTTTTTATATTCATTTAGAAAAACTAAAGATACAAAAAATACATATTGATCTGCCAGAAATGCACTCAATTCTTAAACCCTGTTGTAAGCTGATAACACACAGCTTTTTTTTGGACTGAGAGGTGTCAGGTGTCAGCCCTGCCCAGTGGTTTTTGTTAAACTTCTAAACCAATTCTAATAATAACAACAACAATACCTCAACAGGTATTTTTGCACGTATCAAACAGTTATTAAAAAACACAAATTTTATTATTAAAATACTCTATTACTGAATTAAATTATACAATGTTATATTTTTATATGATACTCATGTACAAATGTTGTATGATTGTACAAATGTTATTTTTAAGCATGAAGGCACAGGTGCAAAAAAAAAAAAACAAATTTACCAGACCAAAAGGAAACAAATACACAAAACTCATCATTAGACCCCATTCACACAGGGATGACTCGTCAGGCGACGCAGCCGCCTGACAAGTCGCGTCCCATTCTGTACAATGGAACCGTTCTAATCACAGCGACTGAAGTCGCTCCGACTTAGAAAAAGGTTCCTGTACTACTTCAAGACGACTTCAGGGCGACTTCCATTGACTTGAATACAGAAGTCATTTTGAAGTCACCTTTGAAGTCGTCTTCAGATCGCCCAGCACAGTCGCGGGACAAGTTGTGCCGCCCCTGTGTGAATGGGCTTAGGATGTGTATACATTTTATGTAAGTATTGCAGTATCTTTTTTTTATGTAATATAGAAATAATTCTTAAACATGCTTACAAGTAAATTTAAAAATATTTTTTATTTGCAGAATGGCAGTTTAAATCATTTTCAAAACATAGTTAAATACTTCATAAAGTTTAGCCTTTGGGGATCCCTTAGACTGTGTTATCAATTTGTGATGTTCCCCATGGTTTGTTTTCGGAATACTGCTCTGAATCCAGACCAAATAAATTTTTGGCCACTTAGGTCTCAATTGGAAAAAAATATAAAAATTCCTGACTGGATAGGGCAGTTTACTATTAGGATACAAAGTTTTATAACAATAACATTTGATTCAAAGAAGTGAATACTTTGTATAGAAACTGATTATAAATTTAAATTGCTAAAAGTTTATTTTATCTATTTTTAAGATTCCTCCTTTTTAAAACAAGGGGATTGTTTAAAAACTGGAATGCTGTGAATGGGCACAAAGCAGGCATTTGTTGCCATAGTAACCAGATTCCTTGATTCTTTATCTTGAAAATTAAAAAAATAGTTCTTATGGTCAAGAATGCTTTTGTTTCTGTTTTTCTTTTCTCCAGCCTTCATAAGGCAGTGCCACCATCCTTCATTTAAATAGTTACTAAACCCAGGACCCTGCATTCACTACATCCGGTCTCCCACAGTACACAGAACATGTAAATAGGAGATTTCATTCTACTCTGACTGTCCTATGAGACTGCAGGACCCCTGACCCTCTGTTTGAACATTGCTGATTGGCCCTGTGTGGATAACATGCACCCTCCTAAGAAAAAAAACAACTCTCTAGCAATACACACCAAACTGACCATGTGAAGAGTGACTCCAAAGGCTCTGTCTTATCAGGAGATGGATTGGGGACAGTGAAGGAAGGGGAGGATCAGAGAAGACAGTATCAAACAGCCTTTTTACACAATGCAGAAGATTACCCCTTAGGCTCCACAGTGAATATAACAAGCATGCTTTACTGCATATAAAGACTAAATTTACTGTTGTCAGTTTAGTAACACTTTAAAGCAAATCTAAACCCATATACAAAAATGTAATAGTTTGCAGCTTACCAGTACTTAGATGTGGAAGCTGTATTAGTTTACCTTTTTCAGGTTAAGAACAGCAAGTATAGAAAAAAATCTGGTAATCACCAGGTAATGACTAAGCGCTGATCTTTGCGCGAAACACGTCTACCTTTTTGTCCCCTGCTCCATCTGTCAACCACCTGTCATATGCAATAAAAGTATTTTTGGAAGTGCAGCCGTCCGGAATTATTTCTTCACGTCACACAGCATGCGAGCTGGGCTGGCACCTGACTAGTGTGTGTGGGGATTAACCAGAGACTCACTCACCTGGAGCAGCTTTTCTTGTTTCATATAGAAAAAATCTGCTGATCTTGCCACAAATGTGGTGTCCTTGTCACCTCCTGCGAGCTGAGCATAGGCACAAAGGGGCAGGAAATATGGTTCACAGAGCTTTAAAAAGTATCCCCCTTGAGCTTCTTACATACACATGCAACAGCCTGAGGCCCCATGCACACAGGGCATTTTTACAGCCGCGTTTTTTACAGCTTAAAATCGCCTGTCCATGTTTTGTAAACATTTTTTGACCTTTTTAAAAAAAAATCATGGAGCTCAAAAACGCAAATCGCTGCGTTTTTGCGTAGTTTTTGCGCGTTTATGCGCGTTGGGCGTTTTTGCAGCTCAAACCTGGAGCTCCAGAATGCACTGGAATTGGGGTTTTTTTTGCAGCTGGAAAACGCCTATGCCACTTGGAGCTCATAAAAGCTCTATGTGTGCATGACACAATAGAATAACATGGATGGGCGTTTTGCAGCTGTAAAAAAAAACGTCTAAAGCTGCTGTTAGCAGCTGCAAAAACGCCTTGCGTGAATGGGGCCTGAATGTCTCAGAATATTGACCCAACCTCTCCCAGTCTGAGTTGTACTCTACATGGGATTTCAAGGCTGATATAAAGATTGATTTGGGTCATTTACACTACTTGCATTTAACAATAAATGTCATGTTTTAATGAAAACACCATGGTAATAAATGGTGTTTTAAATATCTGCCCAAAGTTTAGCTTGAAATCATGCTGACCATTCAATAGAATGCATTTTTATTGAAATTGTATGGGTGGAAAATATGTGTGCAGCAAATAAAATCTTACTAAGAACAAAGCTCAATGCCTCAAAAATATATGTATTTTTCCCTGACATCCAATAACTGCAAACATGAATGTTATATTTTAGTTATTCTAGCACATGGATGCTCCTCTATATTGACTTCTATGAAATCTAAGTTTTGTTTAGATTAGACCTTGCACATTTTGTCCAGAGCAAAGCACAGAGTGTTCAGTTCATCTTTGATTTGGCTCAGTGCTGTTTGGACTTTTTGGATAGAGTCTAATACTTCAACACTGCATGTCAAAGGATCATAGCGAAGTGAAAACAGTTTCTTCATCTTTAGGGCATATTGCCTGCAGAGAACAAGAAAAATAATTATGATCAATTCCAGATTTTATGCTTAATTACATGTTTTTATTATTGTTGCATTTACATATATTTAGTATGTTAATGGTTTGGGCCTAATTAACCTTATTATGTTTAACAGGGTTTTAAATGTGTTCTATCAGTCCATTTTTAGACCTTGTTTTATGTTGCACCCATATTTTGGGTTTAAGATGAAGCGTGGTCGCACACAACATTCCCCAATCCCCCAAACCCCTTACCTGAATCGCAGGATGCGTCTGCCTGAAGCATTTTGTAATTATTTGAATTTAGCATGGCTGTTCATTGTTTCGCCCCCACACAGCCACCTCATCAAGGTCTGGAAATGCTCAATGGGAATTACCAATGAGGTAGATGGACTATGTAAAGCATGCTGTAGCTCGCTCCTCTCTCTCTCCACTCCTCATGCACACTTCCTTTAGCCCAATAACAGCAGGTTCATACATCCATATGAACCCAAGCCTGGTAGGACAAATTGCAAGAGTCTGTGCTTTGCACTCATGATGCAGTGGTCCTGGGAGCATGTGTAGTAAATACCAATTGATCATTAAAAACAGGTGGACTTTATTTTTGATTTAGAGGTATTTATTTCTTAGGTACATCCCCAACAGAGATTTTCTTTGATTACTGTATTTATTGGCGTATAACACTCACTTTTTTACCCTGAAAATAGAGGGTAAACTGTGCCTGCGTGTTATACGCAGGGGGCTGTGGAAAGTTTTTTTCCTGAAACTTCCCTCTTAAAGTTATGCTGCGTACACACGATCGTGATTCACGGCGGTGAAAACACCGCCGTGAATCACGGCATGAAAAAAAATAAAAAACGAGGGAACGGCATGTTACCCCACACACGACCGTTTTTCCCGTCATTTTTTTCTTTGACGAGAAAAACGACCGTCTGTGGGCTCCGCGGCAGTGTCTCCCTATGGGAAAACTGCCGCGGAAAAAAATGATGGAAAAAACGATGAGAAAATTTAGAACATGTTCTAATTTTTCTCGTCATTTTTCCTGCCGTTTTTCTCAACGAGAAAAACGGCATAAAGCCCACAGACGATCGTTTTTCTCGGCGAAAAAAAAAAATGTCATTTTTCCCGACGGGAAAAATGATCGTGTGTACGCGGCATTAGGGTGCGTGTTATACGGTAATCGGATTTCATAGTGTCCTTCAAAGTTTAATTCCATCCTTTTTTTTACATTTGCCACAAACTAATCATAATTTATGTAAAAAGCTAATAAACTTGGTAAATAAAATGATCTTTTTCAATTTTGCTAAAACCTAAGGACATTATGTTGCAATTGAAAAAAAGCTAATTTAAAGTAGTTGTAAAGCCCAGAGGTTTTTTACCCTCTGTATGCAGCTCCCCCTGCTTGAGCCAGATCCTGATCCAGATCCAGGGATCTACATGAGAGCGGCTGCTGTCCTGGCTCTCTGCCTCCTCGTTGGCTCAGAGACAGCAGAGGGAGCCATTGGCAACCCAAAACAAAAAAATGCTGCATTAATATGAATTTATTTAATATTTCTTGGTTTATGTGTCTGTCTAATTCTGGACTTATAGGTCCCGCAATTTCCTGCACAGTTAGAGAAGGGAAGTACAGAAGGTGAGTCAAATATAGCCATCCTGCACTGCACTGCACAGTATAGAATAGTATAGAATAGTACTTTAACTCTTAAATAGGGTAAATTGTGTCTTAAAGGGTAACTCCACTTTTGTGGGGGGGGGGGAATAGCAAATAAAGAAAAAAAATATAGAGTATACAATTGGGACCCAAGTCATATTGTAATTGAATGTCATTAAAAATTACCTTTCCTTTTCAATCTGCAGCTGCTGTAATTTTCGGAAACATGCAATGCAATATGGCTACCTGGAGTTGTTATGTACACAGAATGTGTACTGAACACACCCCAGAATAATCATTTCCAGCTTGTGTGATTGGCTCACCGATTTTCCCAGAAGTCTGCACTAAGATACAAGTCAGATTTCAGGCACCCCCTGCAACAAAAATTTCATTTTTGGTGAGATACTCCCAATAGAAACACATCTAAAGGGATGCAGGCCCAGCAGATTTCCTCATTAGTGCTCTGCAGCTGCCACAGCTGATTAATATTTATGAAACCACTCCCATTAGACCCACTCACTAAAGAGGCACAGAGAAACACACAGGGATTTCTTCAGAATAACAAAAGGTAGGAACCTGCAACAAAGATTGTTATAATCCTTCCAATGTACATAAATCACCCAGGGGGGAATGTTTTTCTCTCAACAAAAGTGGAGTTACCCTTTAAGAAAAGGCTATTATTTTTTAAATTGGTTAAAAATTATATATCCACTACATAAATTCCTTCTATTATGAAAAGTTGTGGTGCCTGGAGATACAAGTGGATAGCACCTAAAAATGTATGAGAAAGAAATGTAAACAAGATCTTTGGCTTGATTAAATCATTCTTATAGCTAAATGATTTACACAAGAGTGTTCTATCTAACTCATTGTTCTATCATCGATTATCTGCCATAGGTGTGCATAGCCTATTGCATTAGGGTGTGCACCCCAAAGCTCAAACACATATGCGTGTGTGTATATGTATATACAATATATATATATATATATATATATATATATATAAAGAGCGCCAACAAATTGATCTCCCTGCCACCACAGAAGCACTTCTTTTATGGCAAAACCAGTCATGGGGAGATCTTTCCCATCTCCCTGTTGGCCCACAGAGCTATAATACTAGTGTGCACAGGGTTACTAGGGTGTGCCCAGGCACATTAGGCACACCCCATGCACACGTCTATGTTACCTGGTAATGCCTTACATGTATGACACTGGTGTTGTTTCCATTTTTATTACAGGATAAGGGAGATTTCCATGCACTAAGGATAGATAAAAATAATAAATTCTCAGTGTTCATGTGTTAGCACTCTGTTAACACACTAATATTGACAAAATCTCTGCATTTCACCTCTGGCCATGAGGCGAATAACCCTATTCACTAAAATTACAGGCGTTTCCTTTAAGGATATTTTTGTTGTTTCAAAACTGTAAAGATGATTTTCCAACTGAGCACCAATAAGTGAAGTGTACAGATACTTGAAGGTCAGCAGTTTGTCCTTGCAATAAAACATTTATTCTCTACATTTAACCCATTTCGAAAAGCTACTGTTAGTTATTCACAGATAATCTTTTTTTGTCTGACCCATATTTTTATGAACACCCACTCACCGAAGTTTGGCTTTGGAGTCATCAAAGCTTTCTGACACAAAATATACTGGCTGGAAGCAATTGTCTTCATATGGCTGGACTGCAGTAATTTCTGGATCAAAAGGTCGAAGCTCAGGCTTATTTGATAATGCATACTGAAATAATACAGAAACAAGTGTACATATATGATATGTAAAGGTAATACAAGAGAGAAAATAAAATAATGTAGCAGTTGGGAGGGGGTTGACTACTCAGGGGAGAGTGGCCTTTAATTTGCTTAAGAAATAGTGAGGAGTCAGCTACCAACTGAGCAGAGAATAATCAATGTTATAGAGGGAATTACACTGTATCCAAAATGACTAGATCCTAAAGTCTTACCTTTTGAAAGCAATCACTGTGCAATCTAGGGTCCCCAGTAGGTTACAAATCACTGTTGAGTTTCTAAAACTGTAGCTTCTTTTGAATGCCATTCCTGCAGGTTTTTTGCAGCACCCCCCACAGCCTGTCCCAAAAACTACCATTGCCAGTGATCCTGTGCCTTGCCTAATGTCAGGGAAGCAAAGTACATTGAGCCAGCACACCCAGGATTGAGCACTCTTCCTTATTTGAAACCAGTGCACGTGTAATGTGGGAGTGTCTCACTTTGATAGCAGCAGCAGCTCCTTCTTCCACAATTGCATTTTGTTTGGTCTTACTTATTGATTGATTCCACTCTTCAAAGAATTAAAGAGAAAATGGTCCTAAGGTAGGTGCAAGGCCTGGTCCCCAGTCATATGAAGGCATTCCTACCAGAAGTGCAGATTTGCATCATCTGCTCTGCCGTCTTAAAAATGTAGGATATATTTTTCTGCTGAAACTCATAACAGATGAGGAAAGGGTCTATTTTACAATAATACATTAAAATATAGCACATAAAGGGTTATATAGGACAGTATTTGTTGAGGGGGCCCTTGTTAACTATGCTAGAGGGTCCTGCAGTTTTTATTTAGGCATCTCATGATCATATTGGTTGTGCTTTTAATAACCAGGCAGTAAATGTTATATACTGGTATATAATGGCTTGTGACAACATGTTTGAAATCATATTATTTTTACATTAAACAGTTTATAAAATGTAGACCACAAATCTCCAACCAGACCAGCCAACCCTGTAAATTTAGTCTAAAGGTATCCTATAATGTATCCTATAATGTTGCTTACATTCACAATAAAGGATGGAAACTTTCAGGTCAATATGCAATTAGCTTTTTCAGGAGAAAGGCTTGCATTTTTTAAATATACCTCTTTGTAGACCCATGTCATCACTGGGTCTCTCAACCATTTTTGGCTTTTCTGTAAACTTTAGACATGTGCGCCGACAATAAATTCATTTTGTTTCGTTCCGTTTCGTATTAGCCGTTAAATCGTATCCGAAATTCAATTTGGATTAGTACGAAATACGAATTTTTGTTAGGTTCGTTAACTTTTCGTAACAATTATGAACGTCCGTTATGATGAATTTAAAAAGCAAAAAATACCTTTCTCAATATGGCAGTCGTCGACTCATTATTGCTCATTATGAGGGGCTCCCACCATCCCTGTGATGTGCTGACTTCCTGGGTTTGTACCCTTGCTGTGCTCATTATGAGGGGCTTCCACCATCCCTGTGCTGTGCTGACTTCCTGGGTTTGTACCCCTGCTGTGCTCATTATGAGGGGCTCCCACCATCCCTGTGCTGTGCTGACTTCCTGGGTTTGTACCCCTGCTGTGCTCCTTATGAGGGGCTCCCACCATCCCTGTGCTGTGCTGGCTTCCTGGGTTTGTACCCCTGCTGTGCTCCTTATGAGGGGCTCCCACCAACCCTGTGCTGTGCTGACTTTTTCCTGGGGCTGTACCCCTGCTGTACTCATTGTGAGGGGCTCCCACCATCCCTGTGCTGTGCTGACTTCCTGGATTTTTAACTTCATCATAACAAATAATCGTAATTATTATGACAATAGTAAAACGATATTGCAACAAAGGGTTAAAACAAATAATTGTGTACTGAGTACAAATAATTGTAAAACCAGATAGCGCTAATACATGTAATAAAACATATACATCCACATTAATTGATACAAGTCCATATTAGTGAGATTACACTTGTAGGCTGAAAGATGTGGGAATAAAACAGAAACGTCCAAAAACTCTTGATAGATGAAGAAGTGCTGCTGACACCAGAAGAAATTAGGAAAAGACACCTTCACTCTTGTGCTGCAAACGAAAAAGGGGGGGGTGTGTACAGAAGCCCCCTCCTGAATAGACTCTTACCACAGAGCGATCAAATAACAGCCCATAGACAATCAGTGAAGGAGATCCCGGCAGAACATTTCCCTCACTCCTGGTCATTAGTCAGATTGCTCATCATTCACCATAGGAAAACAAAGGAAGTGGACATAACGTAATCCCGTTTCAAACTTTTAATTCCAACTCATAAAATCACTGTACAGATGTACACTCACATGTATGCAATAACAATCAGGCATTTGTTCACATTTAAAAGCGCCGAACCAGGCTCTATAAGTACAGCCCTACCACACTCGCTGCTCGTGCTGCGGGGATGGCTGCCTTAATTCTGGGAGCTGGATGGCGTCACCGCTTGTGTGACTTGTCTCCACCCTGACAAGTTTCGTCAATACGACATCATCTGAGGGTGGAGACTAGTCACACATTGATAGGATTTATGCCCACACGCGATCACTCGCATCAGTTTTTTTTTAGACAGCCTTTGGATTTTTGCCTGTCTCACAATTATTTCTGGTATGACCAACACTTCTATTCTCAAAGTAAAGGTGTCGCCATGGGAGCCAAGTTTGCTCCAAGCAAATTTGTTTATGGGGGAGTGGGAGGATAAAGCTGTTTTTTCACAACAAAGAGATCAGTTACTCTTCTACAAGAGGTATGTTGACGACCTCTTGTTCATATGGAATGGTACTGAGGACTCATTACAGAAGTTTATGATCGAGTTAAATACCAACAATAACAATATCGTGTTGGACTATGAATATAGTAGAGAACAAATTCACTTTTTAGATGTGAATATTATAAGACAAGGAGGCAGTCTGATCACATCTGTATATTTCAAACCTACAGACAGAAACAGTTATCTCCCGATTACCAGTGGTCATCACCCGCATTGGCTTAAAAACATCCCTAAAGGCCAAATAATGAGGGTTAGGAGAAACTGCACGTCAAATGTTGATTTTCAAGCTCAGTCTGGTATTATACAAAAACACGATTCATTCAAAAAGGCTATACTGAACAGGTTTTGAAATCAGATTATTACAGAAGTTGAAAATATTCCTCGTGAATTATGCTTGGAGAATAAAATCTATGAGAAGAACTCTAAGCATGAATGGGGTTTTATCTCTAATTTTCATGACCAGTATAGGGACATAGAGAATATTTTCAAATGACACTGGCATATACTCTGTATGGACAAGACCCTGAATCAATCTTTACCAAAGAATCCCCCTTTTATATACAGGAAAGCTCCCAATTTTGGAGACAAGGTGGTGAAGAAAGTACTCGATCCACCAGTGAGACCTAAAATGTTTTGGGATTTTGCGGGTTTTTACGCCTGTAGAAAATGCAAAACATGTGCTAAAGTCTCCTCACCAATCCGTGGCCTAACTGAATTTACCTCAACTGGTAACAACGTGACCTATAAAATAAAATAATTTATCACGTGCAATGCCCGTGCAACCTAATGTACGTTGGCCGTACGAAAAGGACTCTCAAAAAACGTGTTTCGGAGCATATTTATAATATTTAAATAGGCTTCAAGTATCATGGTGTCTCCCTCCATTTTAAAAAATACCATAATCAGGATCCCTTGGGTCTCAAGTTTTGGGGTATAGATAGATCTTACCCAAACTGGCGAGGTGCAAATATGGTGAGGGAGATATCAAAAAATGAGACTCGCTGGATATTTTTAATGAATACTTTGATGCCTGCTGGCTTAAACGTTGAATTAGATGTCAGTTGTTTTATCAGTGATTATTAATATTAATTTATTTCGGAGCCTTACCTCTATTTTATCTATCTTTATCTGTTTGAAATATTTTATATATTTTTATTAATTTTTTATATATATATATATATATATATATATATATATATACATTTTTTCCTATATGGGCCTTTTGATGGACATTTAGGTCGCACCTCCCCTATATATCTTTTACAGATGTTTATCTATACAGTAGACCCCTTTTGGTTAATGTCAGATAAATTTTACCAGCTAACTTGAATAGCTTGTGACAGTAGGGAGATTTGTCAAGCGGTCACTTTGACAAGTCCAGCTAAAATGGATCATGTTCCACATTGCCAATAACTGTGACATCGGTAATATTTGACCTTATAGTTGATGGCATTTATGTGGCTTCTTATATATACATTTTTTCAGGATTTTTTTATATAACATAATTTTTTTTGATGCCTTTTCAACCCATTTAGATTGTCTCCCTTTCATGGTCATAGATCACTGCTTCTTTCTTCTCAATTTAGGGGGTCGATAGATATATAGGATGGAGTATTTGATACATTACTATGAGTACTAGTCTTTTCTTACGCATATAGACGCAATCCACACCAAGTGGTGTAGGATTCGCACCGGCTTTAGGTCTATATATACATTTTTTCTGATGTATTCTGTTATCCTTACTTGATTTAGTGCTTCTCTCTGGTTTTATATATTTTTATGATATTACAGTATTTTAACGTATGTGGATATTATATTAATGTTACATTAACATTGTAATTTACCTTTAATTGATGATGCATAATTTGAATAGCGTTAGTATTTGCATACACTTTTTATCAGAATAGTTGTTTTTAATATCCTTTAAAAGGATATATTCTTAATATCGCTTTGAAAAAGTATAGGAAAATTGGGTCTGATTAACTTCAAATCATTAAGGTATGCGGCGCCGAGTCTCACATCAGTTCACGGAGGATCAGCGTGCAATGCAGATTGTTTCCCTGCCCGTGACCCATGTGACCAACAGCTGAATGTATGTTACGGCCACGTTGCCGTGAGAACTGTCAGCTGTGAGCACGCAGCCAATAGGATCACTGATGCGAGTGATCGCTTGTGGGCATAAATCCTATCAATGTGTGACTAGTCTCCACCCTCAGAAGATGTTGTATTGACGAAACTAGTCAGGGTGGAGACAAGTCACACAAGCGGTGACGCCATCCAGCTCCCAGAACGAAGGCAGCCATCCCCGCAGCACGAACGGCGAGTGTGGTAGGAGACGCTGTACTTATAGAGCCTGGTTCGGCGCTTTTAAATGTGAACAAATGCCTGATTGTTATTGCATACATGTGAGTGTACATCTGTACGGTGTTTTTATGAGTTGGAATTAAAAGTTTGAAACAGGATAACGCTATTAGAGATGTCCCGAACTATTCCCTGGCGAATAGTTCCCGGCAAACATAGCTTGTTCGCGTTCGCCGCGGCGGGCGAACATATGCGATGTTCGGTCCGCCCCCTATTCGTCATCATTGAGAAAACTTTGACCTTTTCCCTTACAGTTAGCAGACACATTCCAGCCAATCAGCAGCATACCCTCCCTCCCAGACCCTCCCACCTCCTGGACAGCATCCATTTTAGATTCATTCGGAAGCTGCAGTCTTAGTGAGAGGAGGGACAGTGTAGCTGCTGCTTATTTAATAGGGAAATCTATAGCTAGGCCAATGTATTCAGTGTCCACTGAAGTCCCGAAAGACTCATCTGATCTCTGCTGTAAGGACAGCGTCCTGACAGCACCCCAAAAAGCCCTTTTTAGGGCTAGTACATCAGTCTGCTTTTTTTTTTTTTCCTCTGTAATCTAATTGCAGTTGCCTGCCAGCGTGTGTGTATTCAGTGTCCACTCCAGTCCTGAAAGACTCATCTGATCTCTGCTGTAAGGACAGCGTCCTGACAGCACCCCAAAAAGCACTTTTTAGGGCTAGTACATCAGTCTGCTTTTTTTTTTTTTCCTCTGTAATCTAATTGCAGTTGCCTGCCAACGTGTGTGTATTCAGTGTCCACTTCAGTCCTGAAAGACTCATCTGATCTCTGCTGTAAAGACAGCGTCCTGACAGCACCCCAAAAAGCCCTTTTTAGGGCTAGTACATCAGTCTGCTTTTTTTTTTCCCTCTGTAATCTAATTGCAGTTGCCTGCCAGCGTGTGTGTATTCAGTGTCCACTCCAGTCCTGAAAGACTCATCTGATCTCTGCTGTAAGGACAGCGTCCTGACAGCACCCCAAAAAGCACTTTTTAGGGCTAGTACATCAGTCTGCTTTTTTTTTTTTCCTCTGTTATCTAATTGCAGTTGCCTGCCAGCGTGTGTGTGTCAGGCTCACAGCGTATACTGTGCCCACTTGCCCAGTGCCACCACTCATATATCTTGTGTCACAGTAGATTACATTTAAAAAAATAAAATAATTTTTGACTGCAATAGAATAGCAGTCAGTTGCCTGCCAGCGTGTGTGTCAGGCCTACAGCGTCTACTCTGCCAACTTCTGCCAGTGCACAGTGCCACTCATATCTGGTGTCACAGTAGCTTGCACGCATAGTACAACTAAACTAGTCTAAAAAAAATGATAGGCAGAGGCAGGCCACCCCGCAGGGGCCGCCGTGGTCGTGGTGCTGTGATTCCCTTTGGCCCTAGAATAATGCCCAGTGTTCAGAGGCCACGTACCCTGAACTCGAAAAGTTCTAAGGACATAGTTGACTGGCTAACACAGGACACCCAATCTTCTACAGCTTCCGCTCGGAACCTTGACGCATCATCCTCCTCCAGCTCAGCTTCGGGCACCTCTCAAGTTACCACTCGCCCGCCTGCCGCCACCACCAACACTAGCACCACAGCTGCTTCACTTGATCTGTCAGAGGAGTTATTTACACATGAGTTGTAAGAAATGACTGATGCGCAACCAGTATTGCCAGAGGATGTAGATAAAAGGGATATGTCTCAGTCAGGCAGCATTACACACATGAACATGGACATGGTGTGATGATGATGATGTTGTACCCGCTGCTGCTTCCTTTGCTGAGTTGTCAGATACAAGTGAAGCGGTTGATGATGACGATGTGTCCGTGGATGTCACGTGGGTGCCCGCTCGAAGAGAAGAAGAACAGGGGGAAAGTTCAGATGGGGAGACAGAGAGGAGGAGGAGACGAGTTGGAAGCAGAGGTAGGTCGTCGCAAGGAGCTAGTGGCACAGTCAGACAGCATGTATCGGCACCCGGGGTCAGCCAGACAGCACGCCAATCAACGCATGCTGTTGCCACCACCAGAATGCCGTCATTGCAAAGCTCAGCAGTGTGGCATTTTTTTGTGTGTCTGCCTCTGATAACAGCAATGCCATTTGCAACCTGTGCCAAAAGAAACTGAGTCGTGGGAAATCCAACACCCACCTAGGTACAACTGCTTTGCGAAGGCACATGATCGCACATCACAAACGCCTATGGGATCAACACATGATGACGAGTACAAGCAGCACACAAGCTCAAAGCCACCATCCTCTTCCTGGTCCAGCATCTTCAGCCACGTCAACCACTGCCCTCCTCCTTGCCCCCTCTCAACCATCCGCCACTCCGTCTCTCGCTTTGAGCAGTTCCTGCTCATCTGCCCACAGCCAGGTGTCTGTCAAGGACATGTTTGAGCATAAGAAGCCAATGTCACAGAGTCACCCCCTTGTCCGGCGTCTGGAAGCTGGCTTGTCCGAACTCTTAGCCCGCCAGCTTTTACCATACAAGCTGGTGGAGTCTGAGGCCTTCAAAAAATTTGTAGCTATTGGGACACCGCAGTGGAAGGTACCCGGCTGAAATTTCTTTTCACAAAAGGCAATCCCCAACCTGTACTCAATTGTGCAAAAGGAAGTCATGGCATGTCTGGCACACAGTGTTAAGGCAAGGGTCCATCTGACCACTGATACCTGGTCTGCAAAGCACGGTCAGGGCCGGTATATCACCTACACTGCACATTGGGTAAACCTGCTGACGGCTGCCAAGCATGTAATGCGTGGCTCTGCAGAGGAGTTGGTGGTGACACCGCCACGACTTGCAGGCAGGTCTGCTGCCACCTCCTCTACTCCTCCTACTCCATCCTCTTTGATAACCTCCTCGGCTGAGTCCTCTTCTGCTGCTGCGTCTTGCTCCACATCAACTGCACCCCCCCAGCTCCCCAGGGGCTATTTCACATCCCGGATATGACAGTGTCACGCGGTCTTGGGGTTGACTTGCCTGAAAGCAGAGAGTCACACCGGACCAGCACTCCTGCCTGCCCTGAACGCACAGGTGGATCAGTGGCTGACTCCGCACCAATTGGAGATTGGCAAAGTGGTGTGTGACAACGGAAGCAATTTGTTGGCGGCATTGAATTTGGGCAAGTTGACACATGTGCCGTGCATGGCACATGTGTTGAATCTGATTGTACAACGCTTTGTGCATAAGTACCCAGACTTACAGGACGTCTTCAAGCAGGCCAGGAAGGTGTGTGGCCATTTCAGGCGTTCCTACACGGCCATGGCGCACTTTTCAGATATCCAGCGGCGAAACAACATGCCAGTGAGGCACTTGATTTGCGACAGCCCGACACATTGGAATTCAACACTTCTAATGTTCGACCACCTGCTCCAACAAGAAAAAGCCGTCAACGATTATTTGTATGACCGGGGTGCTAGGACAGCCTCTGCGCAGCTGGGAATTTTTTTGCCACGTTACTGGACGCTCATGCGCAATGCCTGTAGGCTCATGCGTCCTTTTGAGGAGGTGACAAACCTAATCAGTCGCACTGAAGGCACCATCAGCGACATCATCCCATTTGTTTTCTTCCTGGAGCGTGCCCTGCGAAGAGTGCTGGATCAGGCCGCAGATGAGCGTGAAGAGGAAGAGGAAGAGTTGTGGTCACCATCACCACCAGAAACAGCCTTATCAGCATCGCTTGCTGGACCTGCAGCAACGCTGGAAGAGGAGTCTGAGGAAGAGGAGTCAGAGGAGGAATGTGGCTTTGAGGAGGAGGAGGAAGACCAACCACAGCAGGCATCCCAGGGTGCTCGTTGTCACCTATCTGGTACCCGTGGTGTTGTACGTGGCTGGGGGGAAGAACAGACCTTCAGTGAGATCAGTGAGGACGAGGAACGGGACATGAGTAGCTCGGCATCCAACCTTGTGCAAATGGGGTCTTTCATGCTGTCGTGCCTGTTGAGGGACCCTCGTATGAAAAGGCTGAAGGAGAACGACCTGTACTGGGTGGCCACGCTACTAGACCCCCGGTATAAGCAGAAAGTGCCTGAAATGTTACCGAATTACCGGAAGTCAGAAAGGATGCAGCAGTTCCAAAATAAATTAAAAAGTATGCTTTACACAGCATATAAGGGTGATGTCACAGCACAACGGGAATCTAACAGGGGAAGAGGTGAAAGTAATCCTCCTCCTACCACGACCACGCCGGCAAGGACAGGACGCTTTACAGACGTGTTGTTGATGGAGGACATGCGGAGCTTTTTAAGTCCTACGCATCGCCACAGCCCTTCGGGGTCCACCCTCAGAGAATGACTCGACCGACAGGTAGCAGACTACCCCGTCTTAACTGCAGATATCAACACTCTGAGGAGCGATGAACCCCTTGACTACTGGGTGTGCAGGCTTGACCTGTGGCCTGAGCTATCCCAATTTGCGATAGAACTTCTGGCCTGCCCCGCTTCAAGTGTCCTTTCAGAAAGGAGCTTCAATGCAGCAGGAGGTATTGTCACTGAGAAGAGAAGTCGCCTAGGTCAAAAAAGTCTAGATTACTTCACCTTTATTAAGATAAATGAGGCATGGATCCCGAAGGGACGGACAGTGAGCGATACATTTGACTAAAAAAGGCCTGATGAGATGAGCTGCCTTGGGCTAAAAATGGTCCACACGCTGCTGTATTTTATCTCTGCATGCCGGATGACTTGCGTGACTTATCCGCCACCAACTAGGGTTCAAGCCTGTCAGGTCACCTGTGGCCAGATGACAGATGCACACCGTAGGAGGACAGGAGTGCACCACAAGATAGTGAACCCTATGGCTAACGGCTGCGGATAGGAAACTGGGTGGTTGTGGAAAGCGGGACCAGAGGAGCTGTCAGAGAAATTCCCCACCTAGTGTCACCAATCTGCGCCCAGCACGCATGCGCGGCGGAACGACGCTTTGGCGCGTGCACGGTGGAACGTCGCTCCGGCGTTCACGGATGCGCGCTTGTGCGCAACGGCGCATGCGTGTGCGCAATGGCGCATGCGCGTGTGCAATGGCGCGCCAATAGGACGACAGGCGGGCCTATTTAAACCAGCTCAGTGACACAGTCTGGTTGCTGGTTTGTCAGCGTTCCTGTGTTCATAGTACCTGAAAAATACGTTTTGATCTCCTGCTGTGACCCGGACCGGATTGACTACTCTACTACCTCTCCTGCACCTGACCCCCTGGCTTGCTCTACGGACTTCTACCTCTCTCTCAGTGTTTGACCCTCGGCCTGTGACTCGGATCTGCTGTTGTCTCCAGCCCTTGACCCCCTGTCTGTACCTGGGACTTCTTTGCTCAGCCTGCTTCTAGTCTCTGCCTGGACTTGTTTACCCGCTGCTAGTTCTTGCCTGGACTTTGTTCACTTGCTGCTGGTTCCTGCCTGAACTTGCCTACTCCTAGTGTCTGACCCCCGGCCTGCTCTCAGTCTACCCAGCACCACTAGACCTTCCAGCAAGACACCTCTACCTGCTGGTAGCCAGTGCTCCCCTGTGCCGTCCTCTCCCTGTCTCACCTCCAGGGGGCGGAGTGCGCTTGGGTGCAAGGGTGAACCACTCTCTGCATCTCTGCCTCAGTGAGTACTCGCCTGATAGGAGCACAACCGGAATCCACAGGAAGCTAGAGCCGAGATTCCCCAGGGCGCGGAGTCTAAGACCCAGCAGGTATTCACCAGAGCCTCTAGTGGTGAGGATGTTGCGCTGCAGCTAGGTCCAGGTCGCGGCCCCTAGAGTCTCCTAGCTCACGCGCCATAGGGTAAGGGGGAAAGAAGGGAAGCAGCAGCACAGGATACAAGAATAGCAAAAGACAAGCCGAAGGTCAAGGGTCACAAGCAGACAGTGATAGTCAGGAACAAGCCAATATCGTAACAGAGAGACAGACGTAGCACACGGCAGGCAGGAACCCAAACACACAATGCTTAACAAACACGTTGATCAGCAAAGCAGGCTTGCAGTGCACAGGTTAATATAGTGTTCTGTGATAGGGCCTGGGGTGGAGTCAGGCTGGGAGGAGATTATAAAGGAAGCCAGGTGAAAGGGTCTGGCCTCTAAGATGAACACATGAGGAGGAAAGGTAAGATGGCAGACAGACATTAGTGCATATCCATGACAAAGCCGCAATGTTTTAGGGCACTTTCTGCCTGGAAACATCATTTTTTCTGGCCGCTGCTACAGCAGCGGCTGCAACAAAACCAAATTTTTCAGGCATGTGTACATGCCTAATTTTTCTGGCCTCTGGTGCTGCACTGTGGCTGCAAAAACAAAACAAAAAAATAAGCACATACATGTGTCAATCCCCCTTCGTGATCGTTACCTTGTTGTGGTGACTGGTGAAGGGGCTTGCGTATCACAATGAAGCGACCACCTCTATGAGTGTGTTGGCAATGGCAATGTTGGCCACCCCAGATGATAGGTCGTTGCTTCATTGTGAACAGACCAAAAGCGATCAGCTGGATAATTTTGCATAGAAAAAACATAAATTTTCTTTGTGATCATCTAAGGTGATCATTAAAGCCTTGCGGTTGTGCAAATGGACTGTTTGCGGTTGTTTGCGGTGCGTTAAACGGGGAGTTTGGTCTGTCACTGTGAAGGGGGCGTAACCCTTACACTACCTGATCGATACAACATCATACCTGATGTTTTAAAGCACGTTATTCCAAACAATTTAGGAATGTTACGTGATTTATGCCCTTTATGGAATAAAACCAGACTCTGCGTCAACTACGTAATTTTCCATGGGAGTTTTGCCATGGATCCCCCTCCGGCATGCCACAGTCCAGGTGTTAGTCCCCTTGAAACAACTTTTCCATCACTATTGTGGCCAGAAAGAGTCCCTGTGGGTTTTAAAATTTGCCTGCCTATTGAAGTCTATGGCGGTTCGTCCGGTTCGCCCGGTTCGCCCGTTCGCGAACAGTTGCGGAAATTCGCGTTCAACGTTCACGAATGGAAAATTTTATGTTCGCGACATCACTATACGCTATGTCCGCTTCCTTTGTTTTGCTATGGTGAATGATGAGGAATCTGACTAATGACCATGAGTGAGGCAAATGTTCTGCCGGGATCTCCTTCACTGATTGTCTATGGGCTGTTATTTGATTGCTCTGTGGTAAGAGTCTAAGTGAAGGTGTCTTTTCCTAATTTCTTCTGGTGTCAGCAGCACTTCTTCATCTATCAGGAGTTTTTGGACGTTTCTGTTTTATTCCCACATCTTTCAGCCTACAAGTGTAATCTCACTAATATGGACTTGTATCAATTAATGTGGATGTATATGTTTTATTACATGTATTAGCGCTATCTGGTTTTACAATTCTTTGTACTCAGTACACAATTATTTGTTTTAACCCTTTGTTGCAATATTTTTTTCTACCTGTTTTTTTAAAAAACTGGTTTGTTAAGGTAGCAGCTTCAGCCACTTAGGCTGCTCATTTTCTCGCATCTGATCTATGATTCCAAGAGTGCTTGTTTTTGTTTTTTGAGGTTAGGCCTGACTCAAAATCAATTTTCCCTGTTTAATAAAACGATATTAACGAACATTCTTATTTTGTTCGATTCTGAATCTCCCATTGACTACCAGTACCAGTCTCCCACTCCCATATTAAAAAAGGTAATTTTCCCAACCACCACTCAGCAGCAGAAGAAAACCTCTGATTGGTCAACAAAACACCAGTCATGTTTCCGTTGTTACGGAAATTGTATCCGAAATTTGTCAACAAAATTTTTGTATTTTGCATACAATTCGGAAGCATAGAAATTCGTATTTCGAATGCTTCCGAATGTACGAATTTTCGATTCGTACGAAACGAACCGCACATGTCTAGTAAACTTGTGTTTTGTAGGAGGAGCTGGAAGATATCCTTGGACCTGCAAATTCCACCTTGCCTGTTATTGGCAGCAGACAGCAGTGGGCAGATTTTATATCTATAATTGGTCTGGAGTGCGGCTATGGAAACCGTCCACTGCTGTCCACTGTCAATGACATGCCAGGCAGACCTAATGGGACACTGGTCTTTCAGAGTTCCCAACCAGGCTCCATCCACCCCAAAACAAAACTCATTGGCCTTGCTCCTGTCTGTATGACAGTGTTACTGAGTTGCACAGAGGAAGGAGTATCCTGTATGGACACTTTGACCTCCATATGACTGATTCATGTACCTGTTTCTGACAGTTACATGAACCTATTTCAAGCACTGACAATTGTGTTGCAGTGGCTCAAAATAATTATATGGGGTGTTTTCAACACTCTTATGAATTCCATTGTATATTTTTCTTGTACTTTTCACCAAACGAAGTTGTGTTCGCTTCCATTTTTTTTTTAATTCTCTTGCATAGAATGAGTATTTAAAAGTGAACACAGGTTCACTTAATTGACTACCATTCAATTTGCAAAGTGAACATAAACCTTTCCAAGTGGACATTTACTTTGCTAAGTGAACAGCCTTTATTTTTTAGTAAAAAAAAAAAAATATTGTGTGTGTTCTTTTGCACTCACTATATTTGTTATAAGCTCCTTCATTTTCAGTGAACATTTAAGCATTAAAGAGAAATCCATGTAAAACAGAGGACAGATGGAAATGGTTATAATAGTGGGAAACCTGGTCACTCCTGTAATATGACTGCTGCTGGAAATTATTAAATAAGCAAACTGACCATTTCAAATAAGTTATGTATCTGCCTACACACTACTATATATATTTTGCTCACATTGATACATATACAATTTCTTATACACTTATCCGAGGCAGGATATGTGAAAAGAAAACAGGCTAGAGCCTTGGACCACAAGGTTTTATACACGTTGCAGACTGTCTCTTGTTTATGTAAGTCTTCAAGTTCAACATTTTAATGATAAAAATTTCACTACATGTAGCATCACTTCTGTAAATACAGATGTTATTATTTGAGATTAAAAAAAAACAACTGAAGGAAATATAAAGCAATTCTTACCTTAAGCTCCCCGTAAGATGACAGCAAGCCAGCTCCATAGGCTCTGATAGACTCGTTCTGCTTGCAGAGTCCAAACTCAATGGTGAACCAATAAAGCTGAAATACAAGATATCACCTGTTTTGCCAAACTGCATGTGTAGTATGATACTGGTAAATAAGCACCACTCATAATAACCTGTATTCTGTGCTCATATTTACAGTTATTTCCTAGTATTTTTTTTTTTTTAAATTGCCATACTGTTTCACTGGGAAAGAAAGCTGTTCAGATGTGTGATTTATTCACTTCATTTTACATAAGGTACAATAAAGAAACATGATGGACCTGGAAAAACAGGTGGTGTATAGAATTCAAGAAAACACATCAATTCAGTCATGATATAGTATCCCAAAACAATGCTACCAAGGTAAGTAGCTAGCATTATTCTGCCGATGTGATTTTGATCTTGTTTGTTTGAGTAATCAGAGTAGCGATGACAAGACAGAGTGAATTATGTTGTGCCACATACTACTGTAGGTGTGAGCATACACTTTGTATATACATATACAGACAGTGTTGGGGTACTAGAAAATGTGAGGTACTAGTGGGTCTTAGATAGTTGTTTCCATAATGCTTAGTAAAAGCTCAATTTGGGCTACTAATTACAATTAGGGCTCAAAAACTGGGCAGCACAAATTTTACCCAAATTGGCCATACATGCATACATACCAACATATTTGAGAAGACTGGATGTCTGACAACCGATTAGACTTGTGGATTATACAGGGAAAACACAAGTACTGTATTTATTGGCGTATAACACTCACTTTTTTACCCTGAAAATAGAGGGTAAACTGTGCCTGCGTGTTATACGCAGGGGGCTGTGGAAAGTTTTTTTCCTGAAACTTCCCTCTTAAAGTTAGGGTGCGTGTTATATGCCTGTGCATGTTATACGCTGATAAATACGGTAATTGTATGGTACATTGAACACATGGTCATCCAATATCCACCTATTTGATGTCCAAGTGATTAGTGATTACATCAGGTAGGAGGGGTGGCATTAGCCACAATCTCAAAAGTGTTTTCTATCATTCAAAATACTTTCCAAAATAATATTACTCATGTTCCATCACAGACATTTGGGAAAAGAGTTTCCATGTTAAGAGCTAACTCTTATAAAATGTTTTATTGTAGTTTCTATTCTCATTGTATTTAATTTAGCTTGTCAATGTCAGACTCACCGTTGCCAATTTTTGTATATCTTCATCAGATGCTCCCAGTGAGGCTAGACCAATATCCTATTACAATTCAATAGTAAAATCAATTCTCAAAATATAAACTGTGCAATTGGTAAAATACGTATTTTTTGTGTTTTTGTTGTTATTACTAGTATTGTAGTAGTATTAGTGGTATAGTAAGTAGTAGTAATAAAAACAAGCATAGTCAGAGATAAATTTACCATTAGGCACAATAGACTTGTGTCTATACTGTACGTAGCTGAGACGGCTTTACCTTACCTTAAAATTATTAGGCATTCTTTTTCTGTTACTACTGGGAATATTTCATATAAGATTATTTACACATTTTACAATATTTTATGTCAGGTTAGCACCACAAAATATTTTGGATTAACGAGGTAATCCCAGCAAAAGAACACTACAAAATGTGACAAAAGCTTGTTCCCTACCAGCATTCTTTAGAGAAGGATACTTGCTCTTGTCTGGTAAAAACAAACTTTGCACACTTTTTGTTTTACTGCACATGGAATAAATTAAAAACTAAAAGATTGATTCAGCTTTAAATCACAATATATACTATTTAGTTACAATTAATGTATAAATATGCCTTTTCAAATCTGGTGGCTGATGGTACTAAGTCCCGACTGTCAAGCTGCTTTGCGAATGAATGTTGCAAGTTCAGACAAGATTCTATCTGGGTTATTGGATGAATGAATTGGATAAATGAAAATGGGCATAGGTTCACCTTATTCTCAAACTTCTGGAATTACTCCTTCTGGTACAGTCCCCCCCCCCCCCTTACCCAGTGTGTAGTATTTTTTTAATTTATTTCCTTTTTCAAATGTTATCAGGATGGTCATATGATGTGCAGGGCCCCTTTTTCTTCAGGTCCCCTCCACTCTCCAGAGCTGCATGGTCTTCAGTTATGCAGAGTGTGGTGATGATGGCAGTGTTTTGGTGGTGCTCGCTGTAGGTATGGGTCCATGCACTCACAGGAATACCTCTGTCTTCCAGCTTAAATAATGTAAAGAATGTGTCCACACTCTGACTTGCAGCATGCATAGGGCTTTATTGTACATGAAAATACACAGCCCCACCAAGACATCACTCTCTGATGCATTTCACCCAAGGGGCTTAATCATAGGCACAGAAAAAACAGAAAGGGGTGGACTAATTTCTACTGTTATCTTCATCCAATTTAAAATCACTTAAGCCCTGTACACACGATCGGTTTTACCGACGAAAACAGTCCAATGGACTTTTTTCATTGGACAAACCGATCGTGTATGGGCCCCATCGGTCTTTTTTCCATCGGTGATTAAAAATAGAACATGTTTTAAATTTATCCGAAGGAATAAAAAACGATAGCAAGTTCCGATCGTCTGTGTGGAACTCCATCGGAGAAAAAACCCGCGCATGCTCAGAATCAAGTCGACGCATGCTCAGAAGCATTGAACTTAATTTTTCTCGGCTCGTCTGCGTGTTTTACGTCACAGCGTTTGGGACGGTCGGATTTTTGACTGATGGTGTGTAGGCAAGACTGATGGAAGTCAGCTTCATCGGAAATCCGATCGTGTGTACAGGGCTTTAGAGATACAGTGCCTTGAAAAAGTGTTCATATCCCTTGAAATTTTCCACATTTTGTCATGTTACAACCAAAAACATAAATTTATTTCATTGTGTTTTTTTATATGATAGACCAACACAAAGTGGCACATAATTGTAAAGGGAGAGAAAAATGATGAATGTTTTTACATTTTTTTACAAATAAATATGTGAAAAGTGTGGCGTGCATTTGTAATCAGCCCCCCGAGTCAATACTTTGCAGAACCACGTTTCGCTGCAATTACAGATGCAAGTCTTTTTTTTGGGTATGTCTCCAATAGCTTTTCACATCTAGAGAGCGACATTTTTGCCCATTCTTCTTTGCAAAATAGCTCAAGCTGTCAGATTGGATTGAGTGTGTCTGTGAACAGCAATTTTCAAGTCTTGCCACAGATTCTCAATTGGATTTAGGTCTGCACTTTGACTGGGCCATTCTAACACATGAATATGCTTTGATCTAAACCATCCATTGTAGTTCTAGCTGTATGTTTAGGGTCTTTGTCCTGCTGGAAGGTGAATCTCCACCCCAGTCTCAAGTCTTTTGCAGGTTTTCTTCTAAGATTGCTCTGTATTTGGCTCCGTCCATCTTCCCATAAACTCTGACCAGCTTCCTTGTCCCTGCTGAAAAACAGCATCCCAACAACATGATGCTGCCACCACCATGTTTCACGGTGGGAAGGGTGTGTTCAGGGTGATGTGCAGTGTTAGTTTTTCGCCACACATAGCATTTTGCTTTTAGGCCAAAAAGTAAAATGTTAATGTCATCTGACCAGAGCACCTTCTTCCACATGTTTGCTGTGTCCCCCACATGGCTTCTCACAAACTGCAAATGGTATTTCTTATGGCTTTCTATCAACAATGGCTTTCTTCTTGCCACTCTTCCATAAAGACCAGATTTGTTGGGTGCACGACTAATAGTTGTCCTGTGGACAGATTCTCTCACCTGAGCTGTGAATCTCTGCAACTTCTCCAGAGTTATCATGGGCCTCTTGTCTGCTTCTCTGATTAATGCTCCCCTTGCCTGGCTTGTCAGTTTAGGTGGAGGGCTGTTTATTGGTAGGTTTGCAGTTGTGCCATACCCTTTCCATTTTCAGATGATGGATTGACCAGTGCTTCATGAGATGTTCAAAGCTTGGAATAACCTACCCCTGCCTTAAACTTATCCACAACTTTATCCCTGATCTGTTTGGTGTGTTCCTTAGCCTTCATGATGCTGTTTGCTCACTAAGGTTATCTAACAAACATCCGAGGGCTTCACAGAACAGCTGTATTTATACTGCGATTAAATTACACACAGGTGAATTCTATTTACTAATTGGGTGACTTCTGAGTAAAGGGGTCTGAATACAAATGCACACCACACTTTTCAGATATTTATTTGTAAAACATCTTGAAAACTATTTATAATTTTCCTTCCACTTCACAATTATGTGCCACATTGTTTTAGTCTATCACATACAATCCCAATAAAATACATTTACGCTTTTGGTTGTAACATGCCCCAAATAGGTGGTAGAACTTCTTAACAGTTAGTAGATCCTGTAATGACTGGCAGAATTGATACTTCTCAAGACATTGCTCATGCTCCCCCAGCATTCTTCCAAAGACTTTCAGCTCATCCAGATATACCAACACTTCTGTCAAATTCATGTCTCTCACAGTTTGCTCAATCAACCACTGAAAAGTCAAAGAACGTCCAGTCAAACCTTGGGAAATCCTTTCAAACTGCATAGTGCATCTTCTCTCCCTGTTTACACTGGTCGACATATTTAACTGGGCAGGATTAAATTCTAATTGTGAGCTATTCAATCCTGACCAGCAGCACAGCTAGCTTCAAGAACAGACTGTGTATGAAGATGTTTCCTTCTTGAATAATGCTGTAATCTGTAAGGCAGGACTTGGGAGGTTTGGACTTTTTCTGTAGGTGTGACTGGGTGGGATTGAATGATAATTAGGATGTATTCAATCCCACCCATCATCAGAGCTATGAAGGAAGTTACATCATTTGTGGTTGTGGAAGGGACAGAGTCTATCAGAAGGATATACAGAGTGTCAGATAATACAAAAGCCACAACTAAACCCAGAATACCAGGGGATCTGCAGATATCTGAGCAACATGGTATAGAGGTATGATCTATGCTAGGGTTGATCATTCCAATCAGTTCTAGTTAAAAGAAAGTTAGAGTTCAGCTTTATTTCTGTGTTAGTCTCTACAATTAAAGAGCATCTCATGGACCCTGGCAACACACAATGGCTAGCGTGTCCAAGGTCCCTAGTTGTCCAGTGACCAGACAAATGACAGCTCCATTTGCAAGTAACCATCATAGGGGAACTTGTCTCTCCTAATGCTCCAGATCTCTAAGTCTTTAACCACTTCAATACAGGGCTTTTTGTACCACTTCAATACCGGCCTATTCTAGCACTTCTCTCCTACATGTACAAATCATCATTCTTTTGCTAGAAAATTACTCAGAACCCCCAAACATTATATATGTTTTTTTAGCAGACACCCTAGGGAATAAAATGACGGTCATTGCAACTTTTTTCTTGCACGATATTTGCGCAATAATTTTTCAAACGCCTTTTTAAAAAAAAAAATGGTTTCATGAATTAAAAAATAACAAAACAGTAAAGTTAGACCAATTTTTGGGGAAAATATGAAAGATGATGTTACGCCGAGTAAATAGATACCTAACATGTCACGCTTTAAAATTGCGCACACTCATGGAATGGCGCCAAACTTCGGTACTTAAAAATCTCCATAGGCGACGCTTTAATTTTTTTTACAGGTTACCAGGTTAGAATTACAGAGGAGGTCTAGTGCTAGAATTGTTGCACGCACTCTAACGCACGCGGCGATACCTCACATGTATGGTTTGAACGGCGTTTACATATGTGGGCGACTTACGTGTGCATTCGCTTCTGATTGCGAGCTACCGGGGACAGGGGCGTTTTAATTTTTTTTATTATTATTTATTTACTTTTTTTACTTATTTATTTATATTTTTACAATTATTTTACTTTTTTTTTTATCACTTTTATTCCTATTACAAGGAATGTAAACATCCCTTGTAATAGGAATGTGTGTGACAGGTCCTCTTTATTGAGAGATGCGGGGTCAATAAGACCCCACATCTCTCCTCCAGGCTGGAAAGAATGAGATCAGTGAAAAAAATTTCACTGATCTCATACTTACAGCCGCAATGGCGGCTTTGTTTACATTTGAGGACCCGGGCGTGACGTCATCACATCGCGCCCGGGCCTCCGACGATCATAGAGATGACTGGTGACCATCTGGTCACCAGTCATCTCTATGCTCGTCACGTGACCCACCAACGGCGCCGCAAGATTCGCTCCGGGTCCCCGATCGCACGGGAGAGCCCGGAGAAGCACTGGATGGCGGCGGGGGGGGGGATGTCCCCTCCCGCCGCCTATAAGAACGATCAAGCGGCAGAACCACCGCTATGATCATTCTTATGGTGCACAGAATCGCTGGCACTTTAAAAGGATATCTGAATGATGCCTCTAGCTGCAGGCATCATTCAGATATCCCCCTACAAAGCCGAGGACGTCATATGACGTCCACCCAGGATGGGAGATCCCATCTGTGGACGTCATTTGACTATGGCTGGGTAGGGAAGTGGTTAAGCTCAAATAAAGGCAGGTGATGCAGATGCTTGGCATAGAAGTCCCAGTACAGCAGAGTCACTTGAGCACCTGAACCAAGGAGGGCTCTTGTGTAAATGCCTTGTACTGGCACTACAGGTGGGGAACAGTAGTTTCTGGAGGCAGGGGAAATTGCGAACATGGCTAGGTGGACTTGTGTTCCATTATTCTCTCTGCAACATCCAAGGCTTTTTTCTAAACAACATTTTGAAGGTTGATGTTTATTTCTTTCTCTCACAGCAGAATGCATTGCTGAATGAGATGGTTTCATCTTTCCCTTTGAGGTACTGGGTGAGGCTCTACTGAAAGACTTGAGCCATAGTGGTGAGTGCCAAATACACAGTAGCATCAACACATCGTAACCTAGAATAGCTTCTGAGTCATAGCAACTAAAAGGGCCTCTTTCTCTTGCATTGTTTTTAGGGTGTATCATGTAATATGTTTAATTGGAGCAGTCAATCACTTCATCCCTGTGACAGCAGGTAGGGGATCCTCTCCCTGCATCCGCTGTCACATTTTAAAATCAGCGTGTCTCGGACCTTATAGACTTCATCCTGGACATTTTTGCATCCCCTCCAAACCTACACAAAGGACTCTCCCCCATATACCTATTGCTGTCTACCCCACCTTAACAGGACAAAACTAAACCACTGTTAAACTGGGAATGATCTCTTAACTTTTCTGCTACACCTAAACAATGGCAACCAACGCAAACCTACCCAATAAAATATTCCTGTTGCATTAACCATTGGGAATCTTCACAAGAGCTAATCTGCCACTGGTATCTTACCCCACAAAAATTTGCCCAAATCTGCCTCAACCAATCCTCTCTGTGTTGGAGACAATGTGGAACTTTAGGATCACTCTTTCATATCTGTTGGCAATGCCTTTTTATCCAACTATTTTGGGCCCATCTATTTCAACTAGTATCCTCAACCCTCAAAATGGACATACCTACAGATCCTCAACTGACTCTACTGGGCATTGACATCCACCCACTTCTTCATTGCTGCGAGACTGTCAATTGCATGTAACTGGAATTCACCAACACCACCGGACAATAACAGCTTAATACACATCCCAAGATAGTTAATTCCTACGCAACTGGCATTTATGGCAAAATCATCTACTTTGTACTCTACAACTTTGAAGTGATGCACCCTAATTGAATGAATGATGTTATAATATCTCCTATGAGGTATACTAAGTAGGCTTACATCCCCCAAAGTCGGAGGGATGAATGTGGGAAAACGTTTCCATACATACTGTATATGTACCTAAAAAAAAATGTAACCACCTTACCAGCTCACACCTACCTTACTCTTCTCCCCCCTCTAGCCCCTTTTCCTCCCCCCCCCACTTGCTTCTTCTTCTAACATTAACATAATTCAATTATCTCATTAAACCATTTGTACTATGTTCAATATTACAATAATCTTACAATAAAGATCCATTGAAACTAAAAACAGCATGGCTATGCATGGCTTTGTTTTGTGTATGAGTTCTGTGAATGAATAAACAAGTCTTGTCTGCAACCTTGGCAGATGGCTTGCAGTTCTCAAAGAACTGAGAGAGCACTGGTGCATGCTCTTGTAGTTCATTAATTTTTCTTGCAGTAACTGTCTGCCCAGATGGAGTTATGGAAAGTCAGCAGTACTGAGTGTCTGCAGCAGGGGGATTTTAAACACAATGGTGGAGTGTATAAACTATGACTGAAGATATTTGTAACCCACATAGGTTAACTGTGTCTTTTCACGTTATCTTAATCCAACTATGACCAACAGAGTGACGATGTCCTCTTTAAATCAGATTCCATTCACCAGTAGTGCTCTAAAAACTGTATAGTACACAGGAGGGTTGCCAAAGACCTTCTCACTAATCCAATGTCCAGTGATGGACCACCTGCAGGCCAAAAGTTTAGGCCACAGTGCCTTTGGCAGATTCCCTTGAAACCCTCCTCTCTCCCAGGTCTGCTCCATAATAGATCTTGCATGTGGACGAGTGGGATTAAAGAGGTTGTAAATCCTCATGGTTTTTCACCTAAATGCATTCTTCTGTGGTACTGCAGCCCCCTGAGCCCCCATTTTACTTACCTGACCCCAATCTTTCTCTGGTTTACAACCCCATTAAATGACCCAAAGATCCCACTTTTTCTGGTGTCAATTGGGTCTCTATCTCACATGATCAGACCAGGGCAGACTAAAAATAGGTAAGTATACACTTTTTTAACACAGGTTTGTCAGTATAGGTAGCAGGAGGGGGGATGGGACATTTTTAAGACTAATTAGTGTTAGGCCGCAATTATACTTTAATGCATGGACATGCACTATTATTTATTGAAATCAGAACATCACAATACACAGTTCACATCTGTGCATTGCAGTGCAAACTAATGCAAGTTGCATAGATGCGCTGCATAGATGTTACATAGTTACATAGTTAGTCTTGTTGAAAAAAGACTCAAGTCAATCTAGTTCAACCAATAAAAGGGAAAAACAATTATGCAATCCTATTTTCACAATCCTATACCTACAGTTGATCTAGAGGAAGGCAGAAAACCCCAGCAAAGCATGATCCAGTTTGCTCCAGCAGGGGAAAAATACTATTTCCTGAACCCCCAAGAGGCAATTAAATATTACCTGGATCAACTTTGCCTATAAATAATACTAGTATCCAGTTATATTATGTACATATAGGAAAGAATCCAGGCATTTTTTTAAAGCTATCACACATCAAGATGTGTTGGAGTGGCCCGTAAAATAAATGGATGGCAGTGAAATTGACTACTCAATACATCACCGTGCATTGCAGTAACAAATGGTAAAATGCTTGCTTTGCAATATGCTACTGCGACTGTAAGTGGGGCCTAAAATTCAGAAAGTATAGCATGTCTTTTGCCCTGAAGCATTTTCAAAAACAAGAGGTTTATTTCACATTTTACAGTAGTGGTACCATTATTATTATTACTTTGCCTATATAAATTAAAGAGATGTGCATGTTATCGCACTGATGATTATAGATGATGATTATAGCAATTTTAGTATAACAAAACCTGCCCTTGGCCTTTCTATTGTATAGCTTGAGTCTGAGATGTTTCCCACAAACCTGTATTCTTGATTTATCTATAAGTATTTTTTCTCAAGCTCTTCATGTTGTGGCACAAATGTTCAAAATACTAACATAGTTCAACATACTAGTAAAAATGTCTACCTGTGAGAACTGTGCAAATTCTTTATCAGCAAGCATGGGAATATGGCCCAGCAATTCATGGCAGCAGTCCCTAGAGATATATAAGAGGTACATTTTAGTTTTACATGTTCATTTAACAAAGAAACTAAAAAACAAAAGATCAATTTATCAGTATCACAGTGCATGTGTACAATATCCATAATGACATTTACTATAAGGCCCTTGTAGATCATTGTTTAAGACTTGTTTAAGACTACAGGATAACAGAAGGCAATTCCTAAACAGAACATTTTGTGTAACATTTTATCTTGCCTCCTCTGGCAGCTTCTAAAGCAGGGGTCTCAAGCTCAAATTCCCTGAGGGCCACAAGACAAGCTTTCATATCCCATGGGGGCCGCATGCAAGCTTTCAAACTTCAAAAACAGCACTGGTGTCAGGGGACACACTATTAACCCCCAGCACCGGTGTCAGGAGATACACTATTAACCCCTAGCACTGGTGTCAGCGGAGACACTATTAACCCCAAGCACTGGTGTCAGCGGGTACACTATTAACCCCCAGCACTGGTGTCAGCAGATGCAATTTTAACCCCCAGCACTGGTGTCAGCGGGCGCACTATTAACCCCCAGCACTGGTGTCAGCGGACGCACTATTAACCCCCAGCACTACCCCCTACACAAATAACTTCCCACCAACACTTCACAAATACCCCCTCTTCACAAATGTCAACCCCAGTCAGCCCACTATGGACTTTGTTCAGCCTTTGCTCAGCCTCAGTGTGATGGCTCACTTATCTCTCCTCCTGGCAGTCAGCTGGTGGCCTGATCTTCTGCTTCCCGAGTCCTCTCCTCCTGTCAGGTCCTGGCTCAACACAGGCCTAGTGGCAGAGCACCCCGAGAACGCCATGATCTCCCACCCTGGAGTGGCAGCAGGACCCTGGATCCGGGCACAGCCTCAGAGAGAACACTTCTGAATGATCATCAGAGCCTAGGTGGGCAGGGCAATGGGTGGATCCTCCCTCCGCTCTGTTCTCTCTGCTCTCCTGTGCTGTGTCTGTTTCCTGTGCTGGGCTGCAGCAGCATGCAGGGGAGAGGACACAGGAGATACAGAGAAACAGAGCTCCCAGCCGCTGCGCGGTGAACCCCGAGCACCAGCCCAGGATCGGCACTGCCTGCGGGCCATTTGTAACCGGTGCGCGGGCCGGTACATTGAGACCCCTGTTCTTAAGGCTTAAATCAAACTTTTCACTAAGCACGTAAAGGGTAAGTTCACCTTTACAGAAAAATCTGTAAGGTGAACTTACACAGGACCCCCTCCTCACCCCCGGCCCGCTGACCTGTTGCGTAGCAAACTCTTGTTCGGAGCCCCGGCATAGCCGCATCAGAGGTCCGGGGCTTAGAAATCCTGCTCGCCATTCACACATCTTCTTCGCCACTGACAGGACTTCTGATTAGAATTAGAATGCTCCAAAATGTCTCTCCTGATGGGGTATGTTTTGGAGATTCAGCTGCAGGGATTTCTAAGCCCCAGACCCGTGAGGTGGCTATACCGGGCTCAGAATTGGAGATTGCGGCAATCCAGGTCAGCGGGACTTTGGTGGGTGAGGAGGGGGTCCTGTGTAAGTTCACCTTACAGATTTTTCTGTAAAGGTAAACTTACCCTTTAATTAAAGCTGGCGGAGTATCCTGTGGAACCAGACAAAATCTGCTCAGTAATTGGACATGTTGGCTTCCTCCCGTCCGATTGAAGGAAATCAAAAGAAGTCACATCAAAAATTGCCAGCCAAAAAGGGGCTGCATCCAACCAGATCAGTCCCTTTAGACACTCCCCAAGCATGTTTGTGTATTTTTAATGTTGACTTCAAAGGCACATGAAAAAACTTCCTTCTACTGTAATGTATTTTTTAGAAGATTTTTTTTTTTGTATTGGTACATAGTCACAATGGCCAATGGCAGTACCCATCTACCCAGGTCAGGCTTGTTCATACCAGCTGCAGTGCACTA
The DNA here is from genome assembly GCA_029206835.1 of Rana muscosa. Lineage (NCBI taxonomy): Eukaryota > Metazoa > Chordata > Amphibia > Anura > Ranidae > Rana > Rana muscosa. The sequence continues at coordinate 829,355,132 of CM055118.1, read as the reverse complement.
TGCTATATATAAGGCACACCCACTTGTATTCGTTGTGGGAATGAGATGGGGGGGGGTGCAACGTGTTTTTACATTGCATCACACTATTTACCAAACCCGGGCAGATTCACTTATCCATAATTGTCCCAATTGGCTGTTTTCTGTTTGCGTATTGTAATGATTGCCTATTTACTTTCTGCGTTTTCTTTTTTTTTTTTTAAACAAACAATTTTCTTTTCTTGAAAAGTAAGAAGCCTTTTCAGATATCTTGAACAACAGTTATACAATAAAGATTTTTAAAGTCATAGAATACCATCACATAGAAAAATATCCACTAAAATATTAGATCATTCGTGGTGAGGGATTAGGACCCAACCTGTAGTTCTAAATGTACTGAGATGCGGCAGAGAACAATAACTCGGAGAACGGTCCAAAGTATGATCTGTTGTTGCCTAGGTTTGCTGGGACTGTGTTATAGGGGAAGGACTTGTTGAGCATGGGGTACTATAGTGGTATACCTCCATTTGAGTGTGGGTATGGTCAGTAGTTGGAAGGAGATAGTTATGTATTTGTTCTATGCCTAGCTTCTGGGGTGGGTGGTTTAGGACTATGTGAAGTGGAAAGGTGGTACTAATATGTGGGTATTTAAATGGAATACCTGAGAGGGGTGAGGTAGGGGGGAATCGGAGTAGGGGGAGAGGGGAAGGAGGGGGTGTAGGAGGGGGGAGGGGAGGAGGCCATCTCTGGCTTCCCATAGCTGTTTACATTTGAGTGAGGGGGTTCCGAATAAGAAGTTGGTTGTGTATTAGAGGGTGATAGCCTTGAGAGGGGAGGGGGTTGCTTATTCTAACAGTAGACATTTGCCTGTGTATTGTATACATATGCCTATTTAAAGGCCGTATTGTCAGAATAGCCATTTTTGCGGGGGCGCATGCGCGGCGCCAGCGGAGACAGACATGCCCCGCTGAAGCTCTGTGACTCTCGGGACTCCACAGCTGAATAAAGCTCCCGTTCAGCTCGGTTCCCAGTGGAACCAGGTGTGGGAACAGCTGGTGAGACAAAAGAGTCTATTTATGTTTAGAAGGGATGCCCGCTTGAACAGGAAAACATCTAATTTCAAAGTCAGTCAGCCCAGAGCAGCAATGAAAATGGTGCCACCCCCTTCTCCTCACACAAGCACCTCACAAGCTGCTAAACAAAAACAGCAGAAGCAGCAGTCCCAGGCTGCTCTTGTGGAGAATGACACAGATAATGATAATGACTATGAATATACTGACCCACTACAGGTCACCAAAACAGATACCATTAACCCAAACATGTTAAAGCAGTTTGAAAAAATGCTTCAGAAGGCACTCAAGAAAACTTCAGACCACATCACAAGCAGTTTGTCAAAGGAAATTAGGGAATTAGGTCAGCGCACTTCTGACCTAGAAGATAGAGTAGATGACATGGAAATTGATGTACAATCCCACCTGCATGAACTAGAGGATTTAAAGGCAAAAAATCTCATCCTAAACTCGCGTTTAGAAGAATTTGAGAATAGGGCCCGTCGTTCAAACTTGCGCATTCGTGGAATTCCTGAGGCAATTATTGATCTCCAGTCCACAGTACCTGCCCTATTTCAGGAGCTGCAGCCATCAATCACTATTGACCGCCTGGAGATAGACAGAATTCATAGGGCTCTGATCCCTCTCAAAGCTACAGGACCACTGTGCAACATTATAGTGAAACTTCACTATTTCCGTACAAAAGAACAGCTTCTTGCCGCAGCCCATATAAAAGACTCTCTTATATTCCAAGGCAATCCATATGAAATTTTTACTGACTTGTCTCCAACTACGGTTGCTAAAAGATGGGCACTGAAACCCCTCCTTCAGATCCTACAGCAAAACCAAATATCATATCAATGGGGTTTTCCATTTTCCATACGGTTTACACATCTAAGTTCAAAATATAGATGTAACTCAGCTGACGAATTGCAAAAGGTCTTTCACCTTTTGGACAGATCATTCTCCTTGTCAAATACTTTACACAAGCAAACTGCATCCTACAAAGCAAATGAAACTTCCAGCTCCAAAAGCAATGGAAATCATCACAGTCCTACTAAACGCTTTCGCTTCAACTCGCCTGACAGGAATCCTGCAGACACTATGGACTGAGAAACAGCTTTTTCATGTTTTATTTTGGAACTTCTCTCCACGGGAGCTCTGAGATTGCTCAATTTTCCCTTTTTTTTTTTCCTTTTTTCCCCCTTTTTTTGTGAAGGCCTACCGGCCATTATCAGCACTATTACTTATAGTTCATCCCTATTCAAGCAAGTTCGCTGTTACATTTTTTTTTTCTCTTGAATCTACCCTACACCACATATATATATTTTTTTATATATATATAGACGGGTGCTAAAAGTTTTTTCTTAATTTTTCTTTTTTTCAATAAATGATTAACTGGCTGTTGCGGTTCTGAGAGCTAGTAACTGCTCTCCCCACTACTCTGCCCTGGGTTTCTTCTCCTATCTGTTTTTGGAGGGGCTTCCTTGGATAGATTTTTGGCCTCTGGGTTTGTATTTTCTGCTCGCCCAGTACGCCGTATTTTTAATTATTCTCTGCATACTTGATTTATCATTAAATGCTTATATGATTATTCTTCCTATCTTTTATTTTTCCATCTTTTCTATCTTTTCTTCTAGAACTCAGCTCCTCCCCGAGGTAAGTATATTTAAATATTTCACATATATATTGTATGTTTATATTGATTTCCTGATATGTGAATGGCCCCCATAAATGTCTTATCTTTGAATGTGCAAGGCCTTAACATACCTCAAAAGCGCACAAAAGCATTTCGCTCTCTAGCTTCAACAAAGGCACATGTAATTTGTCTCTGAGAGACCCACTTTACTAAAAATTCCGCTCCTAAATATTTTGGGTCTTTGTACCCTCAGGTTTTTACAGCTTCGGCTGATACAAAGCAGCGTGGTGTACTGATAGCTTTTCATCGCACAACTCCCTTCTCACTTCAGACAGAGATCAAAGATCCTGAAGGGCGGAATCTCATACTTACTGGGCATATAACTGACTCTCCGGTTACTGTGGTGTCATACTACGCCCCAAATAAAACCCCTTCATCCTTCCTCTCTCACTTGTTACAGGTAGTTGAAACTCATAAAACTGGCACGCTACTAATTTGTGGAGATTTGAATCAAGTCCTTTATCCATTTTTAGACAAATCCCCTATTCCTGGGACACCTATCTCCCGTAAAAACACATTTCAACAATTACTCCAGCAACATCACTTATTAGATACCTGGCGAGAAGCAAACCCAGCTAAGCGACAATTTACTTTCTACTCACATCCTCACAATTCACTCTCCCGAATAGACCACATACTTATAAATGTACCTATGGCCCCTGAACTTCTCTCTTCCTCCATTATACCCTTCACATGAACCGATCATAGTGCAGTGTTAAACTCATTTACCTCTGCAATTCCAAAAGCACAAGACCCCACTTGGCAGATAAATAATTTAATGCTATCCCACCCATCCCACTATGCAGATTTAGAGACAGCCTTAAAAGATTACATTTCTTTTAATAAAACCTCTGATATCTCTCCTCTGACATTGTGGGAGGCTCATAAATCAGTGCTCCATGGAGCATGTATTCAAAAAGCCTCATACCTCAAAAAGGAAAAACGGCTGCTCCAACATAAACTAGAGGCAGAATTCAATTCAACCCATGAACTCTTTCAGGCAAACCCTAATCCTACTACGAAATCACACCTGGATAGAGCACGTCTAGACCTTGACCTTTTTCTCTCAAACTCTGCTGTTAAAACACTGAGTAAATATAGGCATTCATTCTATCTTAAAGCCAATAAACCTACGACACTCCTTGCCCGGGCCCTTAAAAAATCAATACACTCTTCCAATCCGATACGTCTAAAATTGTCCCACGACACCTACACCAGTAACCCAGTAAAAATTCTTCACACTTTCCAAAAACATCTTGCCACATTATACAATAAAGAAGAACCCCTAAACCAGGCCTCTGCAGATTCCTTTTTTTCCCACATCACACTTCCATCTATTTCCTTGGTCAACCGGGATAGCCTTGAAAGCCCTATAACCACTCATGAAATTAACATGGCAATAAAATCTCTTAAGCTAAATAAACGTCCAGGCCCAGACAGCTTTTCAGCCATGTATTATAAGAAATTTGCACATATATTAACCCCACTATTGACCGAAGCCTTCAATTCTATACTCTCTGGGCATTCCTTCCGACCTGAAACACTGACAGCTATTATTTTCATGATCACTAAACCAAATTCAGATGAATCAGCTCCCTCCAATTACAGACCCATCTCTCTACTTAATTTGGACATAAAGGTTTTAGCGAAAGTTTTGGCAACACGTTTAAATAATATAATAGGATCTTTAATCCACAAGGACCAAGTAGGCTTTATCCCAAAACGCCAGTCTGGATATGCGGTACGTAGAGTGGCCTTACTTACCCATATTGCCCAAAAAAGACGGATACCTCTTTGCCTGTTATCCTTAGGTATCAAAAAGGCTTTTGATACTGTATCATGGCCCTACCTCATATTTTTCTTACAGCGCTGGGGATTTCACCCCCACTTCCTTAGTTGGATCTCATCACTGTATAACCACCCCAAAGCCTATGTGAAATATGCAGGTTATAAATCCAACCTATTTAACATCCTTTGAGGAACCCGTCAAGGTTGTCCTCTTTCCCCAATTCTATTTGCCCTTCTCATTGAACCCTTAGCTCAATCTATCTGTTCTGATCCATCTATTAAAGGCCTTGAGATAGCTGGACATCATCATAAAATTTGTTTATTTGCTGATGACATTTTACTTTTTATGTCCTCTGCCCATATCTCTGCTCCTAACTTAATACAGAAGTTAGACCAATTTGCCCGTATTTCAGGTTTACACGTCAATCTTCAAAAATCCTCAGCACTCAATATCTCCTTATCTTCCTCAGAATTACAACAAGCACAGGTATCCCTTCCCTTTTCCTGGTCCACTTTGCGTCTACCCTACCTGGGAATCAACCTCACGTCTCATATTACAGGACTCTTCTCAGCCAATTACCCACCTATATTACGCCATATCACCTCTTTGTTAACACATTGGTCTTCTCTTCCTATATCGTGGATAGGTAAAATTAATATTATTAAAATGTCTATACTTCCCAAAATTCTGTACTTTTTTTGAGTTTTACCCATCACTCTACCGGCATACTTCTTAAGAATACTACAAAGTAGAATAACAAAATATGTTTGGGGTACATCTAAACCCCGTTTACCTAAGCATACTCTTTACCTCCCTAAATGTAAAGGTGGTCTGGGATTTCCTAATTTATCTACCTACTACTACGCGGCCCAACTAGCACAATTAACCAAATACCATGCAACCTCCGAAATGTGAAATGTGAATATACACTTAATAAAGTCCAATTACTGATGCTGCTCCAGCAGCATACACATGAAAAGTTCAAAAGAAAAAATCCATAGAAAAAAAAAAATGCCACCAAAGTGTGTAAAAACACCAAAGTGTATAAAAAGGACAGCAGATGTAGATCTTCAAACATGGGTATAGACTTCAGCGGCAAAGAATGTATACACAGGAGGCTTACCAGAACAGATGGGTCCCTATTACGGGGACCAAACGGGCTCAGCAAAGAAAACCGATCAAGGTGTCAGCGATGTGATCCTATGGGTCCTCGCTCAGCTCCAGCACCGGTCAGCAAACGTTGGTACTCCCCACAGTAGTGTAAACACTCGTCCAGCATGATGTTGTTTTCAGAAGGAAAGATAATAAAGAGGCTTCATGGTGTAGATTTGTTTAAAAAAAAAAAAAAAACCCTTTATTGCAATGTGCGGGTAAATAGACGTCCATACACGATAAAAACAAACGTTTTCAAAAAGGCACTGCAACCCCGCCAGGCGTCAGCCGATCAGCTGGGGGCGTGGTGACGTCAGGGTCCTGAGCTCCACCCTACGCTGCGTTTCTCCGTAAGAGGCGTCGTCTGGGAAAGGAGGCTGGATCGAGACGTCACGCACCACGATATTTATATGCAAGGCAGGAGAGTGACACCGGAAGTCCCGATGATTCCATCGAATCATCAGTTCCCCGGCGCACTGTACCCTAAATATAGCGGACGAACACCGCAACACAGAGGTATCATCCTACATGTCAGCAATGTGCACCTCGCTTAGTCCGTATCTCTGAAGAGATACAGTAAATAAAAATAAAAATAAAAAATACATCTGAACATTAAACATAAAACATTATGATTGCAATATAGCTCCCTATTGAAAAAATACCATTTTTACAATTGCAACCATACTTATAATAAATGTAAAACAATTTATAAAATATTGTAAACATTTAACCCTACGTGGTGCTGTACTCTGGGAAAGGGTAAATATTTGACAAAATGAAACTACATTTAATAATGCTAGCTCAAAGCTATACCAAGGGGTCAGTTTCAGAGAATCAGGCGAAATTGTTCACGGGTGGAGGATTTTGAATTTCAAACCACCATTTTGAAAAACCGGTTCCTAGAAAAAGGGTACCAATCCACTATGTTGGACAAAGATCTCAGGGAGATCACATCTATGGACAGACAGGATTTACTTGTCCCCAAGATGAAGGATAAACATAATACACCTAATGACCTGCAATGGTCCTTCCTGACAACTTTTTTGTCTCATTTTTGGTGGCTTAACAAAATAATAAAGAAACATTGGTTGGTCTTGAAAAGTGATAAGGTACTGGGACCCTCGCTGCCTGAGTGCCCCAAAGTCCTATATAGGAGAAACCAAAATTTGAAAGATTTGGTGGCACCAAGTGTCGTTGACCCCCCACCTAGAATTCAGATGTTTGGTCAATTAAAGGCTTTTTTCCGTGCAAGAGGTGCAAGGTGTGTAGAACATCTAAAACCTTGAGAACTTCTACCTTTACCTCACATGTCACCTCTCAACAATATAACATATCAGAATTTATAACCTGCGGTACAACGGGAGTAATTTACCTCTTGCGTTGTCCGTGCGGTTTTCAGTATATTGGAAGGACTACTCGCGCCCTAAAAGTTAGAATAGGGGAACACCTGTCCAACATACGCAGGGGTTTTAGGAAACACAGCGTGTCGTGGCATTTTCGCCAATGCCACAATAGAGACCCCTCTTTGTTGGAAGTGGTTGGCATTGAGAAATATGTCCCCCACTGGAGGGGCGACAATTTGAAACGCCAAATCTCTCGCAGGGAGACTCGGTGGATTTTTGATATACAGTGTTATAGCCCGTGGGGCCTTAACATTGAATGGGACATAAACTGTTACATCAATAACAGCTGATGGGTCCCATCAAAACCACCAGTTTCATTTACAGTATCCACAATATATATATATTCTTCCATGTTTCTGTATGTTTTATACATAATTACCATCTTCATGCTCAATAGACATATGCACACATGCACATATGTATACATTTTCCCCCCTTTTTCCATTTTTTCATTTGCTCCTTTACTCCCCCCCCCCCCTACTATTTTGGCATCTTTGGATAGCCAAGGGGGGACTGTAGTACAATGGGGCTGGGTAAGCTTAGGCTTCCTTGGTGAGATAAATATGATCAGGAGGTTTAGTTTTTAATTTTTAATTTAATTTTCATATATATGTATAGGATTGTTTCATTATGTATTTAAAATATATGCAATCTTTAGGCATTATATATATATGATAATTTATGTCATGGAATGCCCAGTGTGCCGAACTTCCTCGATGCGCACTGCGTAATACGCACTGGCATTGTTAGGAGGTGAGGTGGCCCCCTGTGACATGGGTTTGTAGTGTATAGGTACCCAGGTGTTTTATGTGTTTTTGCTGCACCACCCCTCTCAGTGCCCGTTGGGTCCGCGGACACTGTTGGGCTGTGGGGGGTAATTTTTATGAGCTAGCATTATTAAATGTAGTTTCATTTTGTCAAATATTTACCCTTTCCCAGAGTACAGCACCACGTAGGGTTAAATGTTTACAATATTTTATAAATTGTTTTACATTTATTATAAGTATGGTTGCAATTGTAAAAATGGTATTTTTTCAATAGGGAGCTATATTGCAATCATAATGTTTTATGTTTAATGTTCAGATGTATTTTTTATTTTTATTTTTATTTACTGTATCTCTTCAGAGATACGGACTAAGCGAGGTGCACATTGCTGACATGTAGGATGATACCTCTGTGTTGCGGTGTTCGTCCGCTATATTTAGGGTACAGTGCGCCGGGGAACTGATGATTCGATGGAATCATCGGGACTTCCGGTGTCACTCTCCTGCCTTGCATATAAATATCGTGGTGCGTGACGTCTCGATCCAGCCTCCTTTCCCAGACGACGCCTCTTACGGAGAAACGCAGCGTAGGGTGGAGCTCAGGACCCTGACGTCACCACGCCCCCAGCTGATCGGCTGACGCCTGGCGGGGTTGCAGTGCCTTTTTGAAAACGTTTTTTTTTATCATGTATGGACGTCTATTTACCCGCACATTCATTGCAATAAAGGGTATTTGTCTTTTTAAACAAATCTACACCATGAAGCCTCTTTATTATCTTTCCTTCTGAAAACAACATCATGCTGGACGAGTGTTTACACTACTGTGGGGAGTACCAATGTTTGCTGACCGGTGCTGGAGCTGAGCGAGGACCCATAGGATCACATCGCTGACACCTTGATCGGTTTTCTTTGCTGAGCCCGTTTGGTCCCCGTAATAGGGACCCATCTGTTCTGGTAAGCCTCCTGTGTATACATTCTTTGCCGCTGAAGTCTATACCCATGTTTGAAGATCTACATCTGCTGTCCTTTTTATACACTTTGGTGTTTTTACACACTTTGGTGGCATTTTTTTTTTTTTTTTTTTTTCTATGAATTTTTTCTTTTGAACTTTTCATGTGTATGCTGCTGGAGCAGCATCGGTAATTGGACTTTATTAAGTGTATATTCACATAGTTGCACTTTTTTTCAGGTCATCTATATTTTGTTTGGCACTTTGTTTTGCCTTTTACAGGGTTGCGCAATATATTTAATTTTATGCATATGTGTTTTTTGGCTGAGTATTCCAGCCAAAGGTTTATTTGCAGCACCAGTCATATTCTTATTTAATTTTTTGTGCTAGTTTTTTGTTACATCATTCATGCACACATGTTTTCTTTTGCCTTTGTTTTTACAATACAACCTGCACTTAGTGTATTCACACTCAGGATATGTTTTGTTTTTAGCACAGGGAGTTAGCGCGGATAACCCCCCCCCCCCCCCTTTTTACAAAGATATTTGGCAACCATGGATAACTCAGTTTTTGCCACCAAACTTTGATGACACCTTGTTGATGCCTTGATGTTTTACACTCTCTCGCACTAACTATCTATAAGCAAATGGCTATTGATGCATTTATCCCCGGGGATTCTTCCTGTCACTTCCTCTTCTCCTTCTCTTCTTCTCTTCTTCCTGCTCTTCCCCTTCTCTTTTTCTCAACTTGTTTATATGTTTTTTTTAAGTTTTTTTTTTTTTTTTCATATATATAGGTTCAACAAGTATACCTACATATGTTCCTCTCAATTTTTTTTTTAGGCACAGATACTTGATTTTTAAGAGTTATATTGTAGCAATCATTCTGTCTCATACCTTTTGAGGCTTTAATACATTTCTTTATCCTCCTTAGGTGTTTACCTTTAAAGCCCTGTACACACGATCGGATTTCCTATGGATTCTAATCCGATGGATTTTTCCATCCGAAATCCAATGAAGCTGACTTCCATCAGTCTTGCCTACACACCATCAGTCAAAAATCTGACCGTCCCAAACGCCGTGATGTAAAACACTCCGACAAGCCGAGAAAAATTAAATTCAATGCTTCTGAGCATGCGTCGACTTGATTTTGAGCATGCGTGGGTTTTTTGTCCGATGAAGTTCCACACAGACGATCGGAATTTGCTATCGTTTTTTTCCCCATGGGATAAATTTAAAACATGTTCTATTTTTTCTCACCAATGGAAAAAAGACCGATGGGGCCCATACACGATCGGTTTGTCCGATGAGAAAAGTCCATCGGACTGTTTTCATCGGTAAAACCGATCGTGTGTACACGGCATAAGGCTTCAATTGTAATTCTCATTCTGAGTCTACACTTTATTTAGACTAAGTGAAGTAACTCACTCTGATTATTGAGTGAAGCAATCGTCTCTTGATCCATGATATATATATATATATATATGATTTCATATGCTAATTTTGAACCTATTGTAGTGATTACTGTGATTGTTGCTTTATTTATTTATTTATTTATTTTTTTGTTATTATTTCTCTGTAATTTGATAAAATTCAATAAATACATTTGAACAGAATAGCCATTTTTGCCAATGTATTGTGAATTCACCGTTTTTAGAGTATCATATTACTAGAATTTAGTGCCCTTTAGGCTTGTCACTATCAAAGCAAGCTGCTATTATGTATATGTTCTTCCACAGTGCACAATGTGTCCAGCTATAAGATGTATTTCATTTTATTTAATGCACCGTTTTTTTTCCCCCCATTTGTCACCACTATTAAACCTTCAAATATGTGTTTTTGCTAACATGATTATATATAAAACAGATAAAGAAATTCTTCACAGTTTTTTCTGCTCATTGTAAGTACCAAGTGGGGTATGCCTGTATTTATATCGGGGATATGCAATTAGTGGACCTCCAGCTGTTGCAGAACTACAAGTCCCATGAGGCATAGCAAGACTCTGACAGCCACAAGCATGACACCCACAGGCAGAGACATGATGGGACTTGTAGTTTTGCAACAGCTGAAGGTCCGCTAATTGGCTATCCCTGATTTATATGATTTCATGATTACAAGTGAAAATAATTTTGACATGAATTACTGTAGATATATAGAGAAGCATGGGGAGAATGTTGAAAAATAGTCAACCCTAGGTGTCAACTATGTAAGGCATGCCACTGCACTGAATAGTTCAATATGAGAACTGCATATTAAGCAAACAGCATTTTACCAGAAAGAACCTTCTAGCATACTTTATGATAAAAAGAATAACAGTAGTCATATGTGCTTAACCACTTCAGCCCTGGAAGGATTTTCCCCCTTAATGACCAGGCCATTTTTTGCGATACGGCACTGCGTCACTTTAACTGACAATTGACCGGTCGTGCGATGTTGTACACAAACAAAATTGATGTCCTTTTTTTCCCCACAAATAGAGCATTCTTTTGGTGGTATTTGGTCACCTCTGCGTTTAATTTTTTTGCGCTATAAACAAACAAAGAGCGACAATTTAGAAAAATCGCAATAGGCGTATATTAATTAGTTTGCGCAAAACTTATCGCATCTACAAAAATATGGGATAAATTTTGGGACTTTTTTTTTGTTTGTTTTTACTAGAAATGGGGCAATCTGCGATTTTTAGCGGGACTGTGACATTGCAGTGGACAAATCTGACCCCAAACTTTTTGGGGACCAGTGACATTATTACATTGATCAGTGCTATAAAAATGCACTGATCAATGTAAAAATGACACTGGCAGGGAAGGGGTTAACACTAGGGGCGATCAAGGGGTTAACTGTGTTCCTTAGGTGTGTTCTAACTGTAGGGGGAATGGGCTGGCAGGGACATGACAGAGATCACTGTTCCTGATCACTGGGGACAGTAGATCTCTGTCATGTCTCCTGTCAGAATAGGGATCCGCCTTGTTTACAAAGACAGCTCCCTATTCTGCCTCTGTACTAGGCGATCGCGGGTCACCGGTGGACATCCGGTCCACCCAACCTGCGGGCATGCTCCCTATCCCTATCACGCCTGCGTGAGCTGCTGTACAGCTACGGCGATTTGCGCAGGAGAGCCGACCTGCTACCATATATAGACGGCGGCTGGTCGGCAAGTGGTTAAACTTCACTTTGATTGAATCCTTTTTTTACCAAGTTATGTTATAGCATATTGCAATTGCTACACAAGCCATATTGTATATTAATTTTATCAAACATTTTTTCCTCTTCAAACTTCAGTACTGTAATTTTCTGTAACACGCAAAGCAATATGGCAACCTGGAGGCATTCAGTATACAGTTGGTATACAGAACGCTCCCAGAAGTGTAATTTTCTGCTTGGATGAAAGATACAAATTAGGTTTTAGGCATCCTCTGCAACAAAAATTTAATTTTTCCTGTGATATTCCCCAGAGGTTAATCAATTCTAAAGGAATGCAGACACCTCAATTTTGCTCTCATTAGAACACAGAAAGTGCACCATAGTGATTACCCAGAAGGAATTGTTTTTTTTCAACAAAAGTGGAGTTACTCTTTAAAGTTGTGTGGCCTCTAAACATAGTATAGTAAATACTGGAAGTGGTGTCAGTGTACTTACGGCTCTGGAGAGTGCATGACAGTGGAGGGATGTCTCAGGTACTGTGTTGTCGGAAATACACGGAAAGCTAGACAAGCCAGGAAATCTCTAGCAGAAAGCAAACCAGCTGCTGGTCTCAGTTTAAATCCAGTTCTTTCTAATAAAAAAATGAAAGTCTGTAAGATTAAAGGGAACCTGTACTGAGAGACATACTTAGAATGTAATTCCTAGTACACTTGCTGTTATTGCTAATTGAATGGGTTTAATACATTGCGAGACAGTGACCCTCAAGTTTGCAAATTGCGTGTTTTGACTTCCTAATTTCAGACTAATTTCCCTGAACCTCATGCTTTTCTCTGACCTGGCTGCCAGAGGCAGCCAGGCAACTAGTGTTTTCCAAAGGTGGTTAGCAATAGTAGCCTGCACATTTTTCCCAATACAGGTTTCCTTTAACTCAACACAGTTTAAAAATCATTAAAGTGATAATAAACCCTCAGTTTTTTAAGCACTTTTTTTTAAGCAGCTGATTTAACCTCTTGCGGACCGCCCACCGCACATTTACTGCAGCAGGGAGGCCTGGCTGTGCGAAACAACGTACCTGTACATTGTGGCTTCTTCCGGGTCTCGGGCATGCGCCCCCGGTGACCCACTCCCACTGGACACAGCGGGAGCCAATCAGCGGGTCCGGCGGACCCAATGTTCGACAGCACCAGGCGATCTCCCCAGAGAGAGGCAGAACGGCTGTCTGACTATGTAAAAAAGGCAGGTCACCATTCTGACAAGGGGAGAAGATGGAGATCTTGTGTTTCTGCAAAGCAGGAACACAGATCTCTCTTCCCCCAATCAGAGCATCCCCCACACAGTTAGCAAGCACTCCCTAGGAGCACACAAAACCCTTTGATTGCTCCCGATGGTAACCCCTTCCCTGCCAGTGTCATTAGTACAGTGGCAGTGCATTTTTTAGCACTGATCACTGTATTGGTGTCACCAGTCCCCAAAAAGTGTCACTTAGTGTCAGATTTGTCTGCTGCAATGTCGCAGTCCCGCTAAAAATCGCTGATTGCCTCCATTACTAGTAAAACTAAAAATAGAAAAGCCATAAATCTATCCTATAGTTTGTAGATGCAATAACTTTTTCACAAACCAAAACATGTAGCAGAAAGCAGAATACATATTGGCCTATATTGATGAAAAAATTTGATTTTTTTATATTTTTTTATTCTATATGTTTTATAGCAGAAAATAAAAAAAATATTGTGTTTTTTTTTTTTTAAATTGTCGCTATGGTCTATAGCGCAGAAAAAAAAAAACCTGCAGAGGTGATCAAATACCACCAAAAGAAAGCTCTATTTGTGGGAAAAAAAGGGCAAAAAATGTTGTTTGGGTACAGTGTTGCATGAATGCGCAATTACCAGGTAAAATAGCGCAATGCCAAATTGCAAAAAATTCTCTGGTCAGGAAGGGGATTCATCCTTCCGGGGCTGAAGTGGTTAATCAATTGCAGAGTATGGAGCTTCTTTATCTTTTAAACCGTGCCTATGTTTTCATTTTAAGCTCATGCCATGACCACTGCCCTAGGCCTCCGTTTTCAGGGTGGCGCCTTTTTTATGCAGCATCCTTCAGAGCCCCTTTTACATGCAAGGACTAGAGTTGTGTCTCCGGACACTGTGTGCATCAATAGAAACACACAGTCCCATAGCCTAGAATGGCAAGGCACTCCCCTGCTCCTCCATCCTCCTTCCCCCTCCCTCTTTCAAACTAACAGAGAGCGTAGAGACTGCACCATCTAATGTTAACTCTTTCCTGTAAAGACCAGAAGTTCAGGTAAGTGGTGCTGAGAAAGTAGCCCTGGTATTATCTGCATTTCTGCTGAAAGAGTAGGAGCCAGCACCATTCAGTTGTAAACTGAAAGTGCTGTTTTTTTTTTATTGTGCTCAGTGTTAAGCTAAAAAACTTTGAGGGTTTAATACTACTTTAGGGCTACATCCTACTGCATGGTCACTTGTCCCACCAAGTCCCACGCCTTATTTTATGTATGTTCCTTGCTTTAGAACATTATTTTTTATCAAGTTGGTATGAGTAAAGTTCTGCTTTAATAAAGGGGTCTTATGTTTCCCTGAAACATTACTTGCTGAACATATGTGCAACATGCTCCATTGAATAAAACACTTGATTTGGTCATCAACATGCCCTTTTTTTTGGCAATTAGTCCACATGATGCCACCGTTGGCTGTGAACTCACACTAGATGTAGCTTAGAGATATGGTTGCAGGATGGCTTACTATGTGCATAAAAAATTGTCACATTGCAGATTCCGCCAAATAATTCATTGCTAATCCTTTTTTTTTCCAGTAAGTTAAATTTCCTGTCACAAGGAAAGTCTGTGCATGCCAAATAGGTGATGATGCATATTCTAAGCATTTGCTGTATATGGAATCTGTATAGCTTTGGATAAGGCACAATAGAAGTGTACAATGTAACATTTTGGGCTTTTTTTTCTATGCCTGGAAAGCCCTAGTGTTGCGTAAAGTCTCCCATAGACATGAATTATTGTGCTGTACGTAGTTCTTGGTTTAAACCCACATATAGCATACAGATGAATTTCCTGAATTCAGAAAGTCAGTATGCTATAGGCAGGTGTACATGAGTTGAGGAATATGTCTGTCAGTAAAGTCTGCATCCTGGGAATATGCCCATATGCTATATACAGATGAACTGCCAAATACCCAGGGGAGGGCTGGGCCAGGGGGCAGGGTGGCAATTGCCTCCCAGGCCGCCTTAACTTATTTTCAAAATGGCCGGCAGCCACTGCTCGCTACCATTTTCTTTTTTATTCTGGTCTAGGAAGTCGGGCCGGGGGCATGGCCTTGGCGGCCGACCACTAGCTGTTGCATTCCAGGAGTTGTAGTCCGCACTCAAGCTTCTGGTGGGTGGAAAACACAGCAGCGCAGAGGAAACTACAACTCCCTGGGACCGGATTCTTGGAAGCAGGCAGAGGCAGGGCATGCTAGGGAGTCGGGACGCAGGGTTGCAGGGCTGGGCGCTGGCTGCAACTTGACCTCAGTATCAGGAGCGTTACCCCCCCAGGAAACCGTGGCGTGCAAGGACCTGCTGAGCTGAGATCACTGAGGTGAGAGACCCCGACACCCCTAGCTGACCCCCCATCTACCCCCCATACACCCCATGTAACCTGCCCCAGTGATCAGGCTGCATTGATGGGCACTGGAGTTGGCTGCACTGATGGGCACTGGTGAGCCTGCATTGAAAAACCAGGTGGGCCATAGATGGTGAGCTGATTCGGCAGTTCAATGGGCCACTTGACTGGACTTGCCCCCCAGGCCTAAGGTCGCCAGCCCTCCCCTGCAAATACCCTCATACAGCTGAACACTCCCATTTATGGCTGCTGTACGCAGCACCTGGGCTTCCCGGGTATGGAAAGAAGACAGAATTTTACATTGTATGCCTCTAATGGGCCATTGTGCATGATGCCTAAATGTTGCACCTTCTTGCAAGCTATCTTGTGGCCTTTAAACCAACTCAGTAGATGTGATTGCTTTAATTTAATTTCTGTTTAATACATTACCTTTAAGAAAATTAGACACATCCTGAAGTTGAGGTATAGAATTTTCTGTAAATCCGCAATATTTTTCCAGCTGTTGAAAAGCATCTAAGTATTGCTTGCAAGCATAGTTTGGATAGAGAGTGCTGAGGGATTTGTAGACTTGTTTCCTAGAAGAATAGTAGTCATGAATAGGATATTAGCATCACCACCATGTACAGTTACCAAACTGATCATTTAAACACATTAGACAAGTGACCCTTAGGTGAATTTACATTTGCATCCTCAAATACAAAGACATACAAGCAAATGGTGGTTGTGTAAGTGTAGTGTAAGAAATGCATGATTAATAAGGTAGGTTTTCTAATATGGTTGTTAACAGAATAAATATATAATACAGGTTTCATACTAATGACATGTTAACAAGCATTGGCGCAATAGTCCATACTGTGGTCTTGCATCACAGGGATCCCAGCTTTCGTTCCAAGCATAAGCACCATTTGTATAAGGTTTGTATGTACTCACAATCTTTACAGTGATTTTCCCTGGATTCCACAGTTTCGATCCACAGTGGTATAACTATATACTGTATAACTAAATATGTAAATATACAATAGAGCTGGTAAGTGTGCTGGTAAATACATTTTGTTTTGTTTGCTCTGCTCTAAGCCCTTCCACGTGCACCTTACTTTATAAGCTAAATAAAAATTTGTATCTTCGTAATTTTTTTTAGCTTGGGATTAGTGCAAAGACACATTGGGGGAGATTTACTAAAACTGGTGCACACAGAACTTGGTTCAGCTGTGCATAATAACCAATCAGCTTCTAACTTAACCTTGTTCAATTAATCAATAAAACCTAGAATCTGATTGGTTACTATGCACAACTGCACCAGATTCTGTGTGCACCAGTTTTAGTAAATCCCCCCCCCCCCCATTGGATACCTTCCACTGCCATTGTGCTTTGCTGGGCTTCTGGTGTGTCCCTAAGGAGGAATTGGCTGCCTCTAGGCATGCCTGCCCTTAATTTATCCATTGCTATATATGCTCCAATATGGTGACTTTCAAAGAGTAGATTTAGAAAAACACTATTTAAAGGGGGCTTGTCAAGGCAGTGCAGCTTCCACATATATTTGCAAATGTTTATATATTGTGTAACTAAACCTTTTAACAATTTGATGCAAATTGTTGGACAGTGTAATTTGTATTACTAGTTGTATGGTAAGTGTGCTGGGAGATATATTCTGTTTTGTTTGCTCTGTGCATAGCCTCTCCAAGTGCTTCTTACTCTAAAATCGAGTTATAAATTGGGGTGGTTGCCATTTTTGTTTAATAAATATAGAAAAGAGTGTCTGTATAGGATGAATTGTATACTGGTACTGTGCAATGAGAGAAATGATGGGGTGGGGGGTATGCCTGTACTGTACTGTAGATAACATACATATACTACACTACTGCCACCACTGATAGTTCTGTAGATACATAGTAACTGTACAGCACCAGAGAAATGTCTGTATATACCTACTAGAACACCGTAGGAGACAATGGTGAAGGTATTGCATTTATGCCTTTTGTATTACCATGACCAACCATCTCACCACAGCCTCTCCTGCTTACCATGACTATTTAATTAAAATTAAATATGTCTTACCAAGTGGCGGTTTCTTCTGCTGTGTATTCAACCCTTGGCAAAGCATCTCTACTAAAGAAACATAAACAATGTATTACTCCTTCAGTTGCTTTACCAGTTACAATAATTAAGGTCAGTTAATAACAATGTAAATAGCAGAATAATAGGATTTTCTTACTAGTAAAATCTGTTTTTTGGAGTAAACACGTAGTCATTGCCATTGGATTACACGCAGCTATTTTTAGTTGACTTGACACTGGCAAAAAGAGAAGGTTGCAGGGGCATCTCCCCTAAATAACTCCTCCTACTCTCAGCTAGCCTCAGTTTTTTAGCAAGCAATAGGGAGATCATAGGAACAGGACATGGGGCCGGTGTCCCACGCTGTAGTCCAAGAAACAGTTTTTGCTGGTATGTAAAAATCCTACTTTCTTAGTTGTGCGGTACGGAACACAAGATATGTAGTCATTATTATTTGGACATCCTAAAGCAGTTTGATTGACGGGTGGGAAGCACATCAATACATGGCATCAGGCCCAAAAAACCAAATAAGTCAAGAAGGTTCAACAGACTTTTGAAGCATCCTGTAGCACATTACACCCAAAACTGGCATCAGAGGAGCCCTGAACATTCACCTGGTGGTATACAAATGTCTGAACAGAAGCACAGCGGTGCTAGCCTTGCAAATCTGAGAAACAGATGCTTGATGCTGAAAAGTCCATGAAGTACTAGTAGACCTGGAAAAGTGTAATTTAACAGGGAAGGGAGGAACCCTATCCTTAAAACCACTTGATTGCATAAAAAAAATTCTGATTCACCTATCAATGTTGGAGCGCCAAGCAGGGAGATCCTTGTGGAAAACCTTGGCACATACAAAGAGAAGATCCAACTGCTCAAACGAGGCAGTAGTAGTACACTGTCACAGCACTTTAAGACAGTGGAAATACATTTTCTGCCTTCCTGGATGTTTCAGAGCAGGACACAAAGAAGAAAAGACAGTGGGCTCAATTTACACAGCGATAACTTACCACATCCAAGTATGCGGTAAGATACCACACAGCGTTTTTTATGAAGTATTTTAGTAGTGAAAACCTGCGATAATTTACCGCATGCGGTAGTTGGCGTCCTTAAAGAGGAGCTCCACCCAAAAGGGGAAGCTCTACTTCTTTGCTTCTTTCCCCCCGATGCTGCCACATTTGGCACCTTTAGGGGGAGCAGATACCTGTCAAAGACAAGTATCTGGTCCAACTTCCGTGTAAGATTGCCGCATTGTTGTGCGGCGATCTACGAAACTTCCCCCCCCCCTGCTGCCTTATGAAAGACACACAGGTCGCAGAAGACAGCAGACCATTCAGAAAGCGCAGCACGACTCGCCCATGCGCAGCAGGAAACAGGCCGCAAGGCTTCAGTTCCTGTTTTCCTTAGATGCCGGCGCCTGCACCCGGGGCCGCTGAATGCATCGTCTTAAGGTGCCGGCATCGCGGGCTCCCTGGACAGGTAAGTGTCCTTAAATAAAAAGTCAGCACCCCCCAGACTGGAACTCCTCTTTAACAAAGTCTGTAATTAGCTGATTGTAAAAGAGCGGGCGGCTGCTGGTGTCCTTAACAATCAGTAAACAATATGGTTGTTAACCACTTCCCTACCCAGCCATAGTCAAATGACGTCCACAGATGGGATCTCCCATCCTGGGTGGACGTCATATGATGTCCTGGCTTTGTAGGGGGATATCTGAATGATGCCTGCAGCTAAAGGCATCATTCAGATGTCCTTTTGAAGTGCCGGCGATTCTGTGCACCATAAGAACAATCATAGCGGCGGTTCCGCCGCTTGATCGCTCTTATAGGCGGCGGGAGGGGACATCCGGTGCTTCTCCAGGCTCTCCCGTGCGATCGGGGACCCGGAGAGAATCTTCCGGCGCTGTTGGTGGGTCACGTGATGAGCATAGAGATGACTGGTGACCAGATGGTCACCAGTCATCTCTATGATTGTCGGAGGCCCGGGCGCGATGTGATGACGTCACGCCCGGGTCCTCAAATGTAAACAAAGCCGCCATTGCGGCTGTAAGTATGAGATCAGTGAAAAATTTTTCACTGATCTCATGCTTTCCAGCCTGTAGGAGAGATGTGGGGTCTTATTGACCCCGTATCTCTCAATAAAGAGGACCTGTCACACACATTCCTATTACAAGGAATGTTTACATTCCTTGTAATAGGAATAAAAGTGATAAAAAAAAAAAGTAAAATAATTGTAAAAAAATTAATAAATAAGCAGCGCTCCAGTGAACAATAGGTAATTACTAGCACAGATCGGGCTGTATTAGTTTCTATTCAAGACTCTTTGTGTTGAAACATAGCTCTTGTTTTCTTTCTAAGGGAAGTCCGGAACACTTTGAAAATGTTTCTGGTACAAAAGTTTATTTCCCCCTGGTCTGCAAACGGAGTACTTGAAATCTTTTGGTGATCCTCAGACTTAGATTTGCCTTGAAAAACTACTGAGGTAGGTTTTCACTAGTAGGGATTTCCACTTTTGTGCCTTTTGGCTTTTGGAAAATATCTATGGAAAATATCTATTGATTTTTGCCTACCTTTTATCCAGATGGACGTTCAGATCTTCCTAGTCTATTACCCTTCTCTATGATGCTCCCATATGCTTCTCCACAATTATTGATGACTGTAACACTTTGAATGTTTAAAGGTTGGTACCGTGATTAGAACATGCCTACTGTTTATTGTCTACAGTCCACTATATAATTGTATAGAATTGTTTTTCTTTAAAATGTTTTCTATTGTTTGTTTGTTGTTTTTTTCTAAATAGTTTTCTCTGATATATATTTTTCTATTTTAGTGATCAGTCTACATACATAGTGTCTATTGTAACAGAATCTCCTGAGGAAGCCGTAAAAGGCGAAACATGTAGAAATACGATTACACTTTTGTTGGTATTTGTTACTGATCTATTGTGGGATGTATATTTTTTCACCTATGAATTTTTAAAACAAAATACATTTTTCTAGTTTTCTAAATATTGTCTTTGTATGCGCTTAAAAAGTCCCAATTCTCCTTTTCCATGTTTTAATTACCAAAAGAGATGTGGCGCCTTTAATGAGTTTTTCCAACAGACTAGCTCTACAATTATATTACACCAGGGGACATTTATTTTTTATTTTTGTTTTTTTAATAAAGGACATAAGAACTGTGTTTTTTTACACTACACCTTTTTTTTGGTGAATGAGTAGCGGTACCATGGGTTGTGGGGAAGAGGCCTTTGTTCCCTTGGAACAAGATGCTATCGGGGCCCCCAAAGTCCCCTCTGCCCCAAGGCAACCCCACAAGTTGAGGGCATGTGGACTGGTATGGTTGGGGGGGCGACCCAAAGAGCCTGGTATGGATTGGGTAAGGAACCCCATGCCGTTTTTTTCCCTAATTTGTCATTGCTGTTTTTTTTTACATTTAGCTGTCAATGGGAAAACTGCTGACAGTTGATGACTCATCGGTTGTTAAGAAGGCGGCACCCACCTCCTCCTTAACAACCATATTGTTTACTAGTTGCTAAGGATGCTGGCGGCTGCTGGTTCCTTAAATATTTACCACATGTATTTTTTTATTTTGTGGATTGACTTTTACTCCTGTTTTATACCGCATATACAACCTGTTTTTGCTTTAAATACCACATAAAGTAATAGTGAATTGACATTTTTAGGATTGCATGTGGTATTTGGGAAAGCACTTAAATACTGCATGCGATCTGCTTTTGTGAATGGAGCCCAATGTCCTGGTGGAGTTGGAAAAATTAGACAACTTTTGGAAGAAAGGCAGCTTTAGGCTCCTTTCACACGTGCGGATCCCGGGAGCATCCATTTTTGGACATCTGCTTGCTCTGCGGGGATCGCTCTGTTGATCCCTGCTGAGCCGGCGGATGACTAGTCCGTCTCTGCACACTGTGCAGAAACGGACCGGTCAGATCTCTGCTTTCCTCTATGGGGGGATCGGATGAAAACTAACCGTCTGTCCGTTTTCATCTGATCTGATCCGCCGACGGATGGAAGAATAGGGTTTTCCTCCGTCATCAGTTTCGGAGCATAGCGGAGACTGATGTCATCGGATGTCAGCGAATGTTCATCCCCTGACATCCGCTATCCCATAGGGATACACGAATGTCCGTTTTTCATTCTAAAATGGATGGATGAAAAACGGACATACGGTCCGCACGTGTGAAAGGGGCCTTAGGCCTCAAGACAACCTAGTCCTTGTACAAAACTAAAAAGAGTTCCTTAACAGGACAAGGCTGTGACCCTTCACACAAGGGTGATAATAACAAGAAAGATTACCTTGTGATGCGAACGTTCGAAATCTAAAGTGCTAATTATAACGACTATTATGCATGTTATTGTCCTAAAAAGGGTTTGGGAACCCGGGTTCTGCACCAGGGGACATGTATCAATGCAAAAAGAAGTTTTAAAAACGGACGTTTTTCTGGAGCAGTCATTTTAATGATGCATAAAGTGAAAAAAAAAAAGTCAAATATTCCTTTAAATATTGTACCTGGGGGGTGTCTAAAGTATGCCTGTGAAGTGCCACGTGTTTCCCATGTTTAGAACTGTCCCTGCACAAAATTACATTTCTAAAGGAAAAAAAGCCATTTAAAACTGCTTGCGGCTTTAATGTAATGTCTGGTCCCGGTAATATGGATGAAGATCTTTAAGAAAAATGGCATAGCTACCCCATCACACACCCCCCCCCCCTACCCCAGCCCATTACCAGCCCCTTTGGGTCTTGTATGGATATTAAGGGGTACCCCAGCACACAAAATAAAAAAGGCCCTATATACTCTGAACAGCCGTATACAGGCGGTGCATACAAGACAGGGACTGTAGGTTTGTTCTTATGTAGAATCTGTTTGTAATTTTGAACAGGTACATTGTTTAAGTGTAGCTCCAGGCAAAAAATCAATTTTTATGCTTTTTGGAAATTATAGGGAAGGGTTATCACCCCTGTAACATTTGTTTTGCTGTCTGTGCAGTGTGCACCTGTTCAGAACAGTTCAACTCACTTTCCGTCCTAATGACAAATGTTTTTTGAAAATTTGGGGTTTTTATTGAAACAAGAATTGGTGATAAAGCATCAGTGGAGAGGAGACACTTTTTTCCCCATATTAACTCTTACAGGAGAGAATTTGCCTTCCTAGGGGTAGATTTCCTCTCACTTCCTGTTGTATCCTTCCGTTTGCAAGGAGGAGTCGTTTGTAAGTTGGATGTTTGAAAGTAGGGGCCTGCCGTATATACTCAGCTGAAATTTGCCCCTTACATGTTGGTGTTGCCACAACACTGTGAGCCCTCACAGTTACTCTTGGTGGGCGCATGAATGGGCCCTGCTGTGAATTATTAGATCAAGAATTGTAATTGCATGCCCCTGTTGAACAGGGGCTGAAAAATTGGGCCTTTGGTGGTGGTGTTGACACAACACTGTAAGGCCTCACAGTTAGTCTTGGTGGGCGCAGGAATGGGCCCTGCTGTGAATTATTAGATCAAGAATTGTAATTACATGCCCCTGTTAAACAGGGGCATAAAAATTGGGCCTTAGGCACTGGTGCCACAACACTGCAACCCCTCACAGATACTGTACTTGGAGCACAGCAATGAGCCCTGTTGCAAAGTATTGCATCAAAAATTGTAATTACACGCCCCTGTTAAACAGGGGCTGAAAAATTGGGCCTTTGGTGGTGGTGCTGGTGCCACGACACTGCAACCACTCCCAGATACTCTAGTTGGAGTGCAGGAATGAGCCCTGCTGCAAAGCATTGCATAAAAAATTGTAATAACACACCCCTGTTAAACAGGGGCTGAAAAATTGGGCCTTAGCCACTGGTGGCGGCACCCAGAAACAAAAATGTTCTTCCAAGCTATCATCGTCAATCGGATCATTGAGGAGGAGGAGGATAGTCAGTCAACATAACAGGACAGTCTCTCAGCATCAGCATCAGTCTTGAAGGGATGTGACATTTGAAAATAAATTAGTCTGTTATATCAGCTTCAGGTGTTTGGCAGCTGGTGGTGATCCAAGACTGGTTCATCTTTATGAAGGTCAGTCGATCAACAGAGTCGGTGGACAGGCGCACCTTGTGATCCGTGACAAATCCTCCAGCAGCACTGAATGTGCATTCTGAAAGAACGCTGGATGCAGGACAGGCCAGTAGCTCAATTGCATACTGTGCAAGCTCTGGCCAGTGATCCATCCTCAAGACCCAGTAAGCCAGAGGATTTTCGGTGGGGAAGGTGTCCAAGTCTGACCTTGCCCCTAGGTATTCCTGCACCATGTATATCAGACGCTGGCGATGGTTGCTGGAACCGATCATATCTTGGGGCTGCGGACTAAAGAATTGTCTGAACGCTTCGGTCAGACGGCCACCTTCCCCACCGCTCCTTCTTTGACTGACCGAAGCCTCAGCAACTCGTTGTCCAGGACCAGGAGTTTGTAACCTCCCAGTCTCTGGGAACGCGTTGCACAGACCTTTCTGCAAGGCCTCCCGGAGTTGTCTCATCCTCTGCTCCCTCTGCGACGGTAAGATAAGGTCCGCAACCTTACCCTTGTACCGTGGATCAAGGAGAGTGGCCAGCCAGTAATGGTCCCTCTCCTTGATCCGAAGAATACGAGGATCCTTCCGCAGACTTTGCAGGATCAGGGAGGCCATGCAGCGTAGGTTAGCTGAGGCATTCGGTCCGGAGTCCTCTGGGTCACTAAGGACGACATGATCCGCAGCCACCTCCTCCCAGCCACGTACAAGTCCACTGGTTTCTTGGGACTGTAAATTATCCCTAAAAGACTGCTGCTGATGATGCTGAGTGCCAGGCTCCACCTCCATGCTGACACAATCCTCCTCCTCCTCCTCCTCCTCTTCTTCCTGTGTGATGGGTGGGACAGAAGGAACACTGTCTGGGTAAAGGGGGCCTTGAGAGGCAAGGAAGTCCTCCTCTTCCTGCCTCTGTTCTGCCTCAAGTGCCCTGTCCATTATTCCACGCAGCGTATGTACCAACAGGTGGACAAGAGGTACAGTGTCACTGATGCATGCACTGTCACTGCTCACCATCCTCGTGGCCTCCTCAAATGGTGCCAGGACAGTGCATGCATCCCTGATCATGCCCCACTGGCGTGGTGAAAAAAACCCGAGCTCCCCTGACCCTGTCCTGGTGCCGTAGTCGCACATGTACTCATTGATGGCCCTCTGCTGCGTGTGCAGCCGCTGCAGCATGGCCAACGTTGAGTTCCACCTGGTGGGCATGTCACATATAAGGCGGTTCTTGGGCAGGTTCAACTCCTTTTGCAGCTCAGCCAGGCGAGCACTGGCATTATAAGATCTGCGGAAATGCACACAGACTTTCCTGGCCTGCCTCAGCACATCCTGTAATCCCGGGTACCTGCCCAAGAACCGCTGCACCACCAGGTTAAGGACGTGAGCCACACAGGGCACATGGGTCAGTTGTCCCTGTCGGAGAGCGGAGAGGAGGTTAGTGCCATTGTCGCAAACTACCATTCCTGGCTTAAGCTGGCGTGGCGTCAACCACCTCTCGGCCTGCCCCTGCAGAGCAGACAGAACCTCTGCCCCAGTGTGGCTCCTGTCCCCCAAACACACCAGCGCAAGCACGGCATGGCATCTTTTTGCCTGCGTACTTGCGTAGCCCCTTGAACGCCTACGGAGCACCGCTGGTTCCGAGGACAAAGCACAGGAAGAGGCCACAGAGGAAGAAGAAGAGGAGGGGGTGGAGGACAGAGGTGTGTCACAACCAGTAGTAGCATTTTGGAGGCGTGGCGGTGGAACAACCTCCAACACTACTGCACCTTGTCCTGCATCCTTCCCAGCTGCCAAAAGAGTGACCCAATGGGCCGTGAAAGAAAGGTAACGTCCCTGTCCATGCCTGCTGGACCATGAGTCAGCGGTAATATGCACCTTACCGCTGACCGCCCTGTCCAGCGAGGCCAAGACATTGCCTTCCACATGCCGGTAGAGAGCCGGAATCGCCTTCAGTGAGAAAAAGTGGCGTTTGGGAACCTGTCACTGAGGAACCGCACATTGCACAAACTCACGGAAGGGGGCAGAGTCTACCAACTGAAAAGGCAGCAGTTGAAGCGCTAGCAATTTAGCCAAGCTAGCATTCAACCGCTGGGCATGTGGATGGCTGGGAGTGAACTTCTTTCGACGGTCCAGCAGCTGGGGCAGGGAAATTTGCCTGCTAGAATCGGACGTCGGTGTACTGCTAGCAGAGTGCCCGCAAGTACTTGGCTGTGACACACCTAATTCTTCACCTTCATTCCTCTCAGAGCAGGTTTCAGAGAGTACTGAAGGTATAGTGGGGTTGGAGATCCCAGCTGATGCGGTGCAAGAAGAGGTCAGCTTTGTTCTTTGGTGTGGGTCTTTAAGGTAGGCTTGCCAACGAGCTGCATGGC
This sequence comes from Rana muscosa, assembly GCA_029206835.1. Classification (NCBI taxonomy): domain Eukaryota; kingdom Metazoa; phylum Chordata; class Amphibia; order Anura; family Ranidae; genus Rana; species Rana muscosa. Next base: position 829,329,114 of record CM055118.1, on the reverse strand, counting down.
AGGTAAACATATGTCTGGTCAAGCATGTGGTGCCCAAGTGGGTGATGTTTTGGCCACGTGATATACGCTTGAGACATATGTTGCAAACAGCAGCTGTGCGATCTGATGCACTCGACTCAAAAAAGGCCCACACCAAAGAACTTTTTGAATAACGGGCAGAGGCAGCGCCCTGCACAGGTGGAGCTCTGCGGTGTGATTTCGTCGGTGTGCTGCCCTTACGCTGGCCCCCCGAGGGCATCCTGCCTCGTTGGAGATGTGCCTCCTCCACATCCTCCTCCTCCTCCTCCTCCTCTCTCCTATTAGGCACCCACGTGGAGTCAGCGACCTCATCATCCCCTCCCTCCTCATCACTGGAGGCAATCTGGCAGTATGCTGCAGCTGCTGGAACATGACTGCCAGATTGGTGTCCTTCTTGATCATCCCCTCTCTCTGCTCTCACGCTACTGCCTTCCTCTAGCTGGGTATCATCATCAGACCCTTCGAAGCGCTGGGCATCCTCCTGGAGCATGTACCCAACACTGTGCTCAAACAGTTCGGGGGACTCCTCAGGAGGACATGGTTGGTCTAGGGAAGGAGTGACTGATGATGACATTGATACCAGGGAAGAGGACGCTTTGTCAGCTGCTTTGCCAGTACCCTGAGCCTGGGTGAGAGAGGATGAGGAGGATGAGGAGGGCTTGGTCATCCACTCTACCAAGTCTTCGGCATGATGCGGCTCAACACGTCCAGCTGCCGAAAAGAAGGACAAGCGTGTCCCATGGCCACGTGCTGATGGCGATGCACCGTGTCCACGACCAGCACTGTTGTCTCTAGACACAGAGCCTGCTTGCCCACTTTTATTGGCTCCTGACTGTCTGCCTCTCCTTGTTTGCCTTCCAGACATTCTAATGGCCTGCAGGGAAATGGGAAAAGCAGCAATACAGGCTAAGTTAAGGTGTAATATGGTCAGGAGGCACACTCCGCCCGCTATAAGTGCCGCAAAATCCTGTTGGTGTAACACACCAGGAAAAAGCAGCAATACAGGCTAAGTTAAGGTGTAATATGGTCAGGAGGCACACTCCGCCCGCTGTAAGTGCCGCAAAATCCTGTTGGTGTAACACACCAGGAAAAAGCAGCAATACAGGCTAAGTTAAGGTGTAATATGGTCAGGAGGCACACTCCGCCCGCTGTAAGTGCCGCAAAATCCTGTTGGTGTAACACACCAGGAAAAAGCAGCAATACAGGCTAAGTTAAGGTGTAATATGGTCAGGAGGCACACTCCGCCTGCTGTAAGTGCCGCAAAATCCTGTTGGTGTAACACACCAGGAAAAAGCAGCAATACAGGCTAAGTTAAGGTGTAATATGGTCAGGAGGCACACTCCGCCCGCTGTAAGTGCCGCAAAATCCTGTTGGTGTAACACACCAGGAAAAAGCAGCAATACAGGCTAAGTTAAGGTGTAATATGGTCAGGAGGCACACTCCGCCCGCTGTAAGTGCCGCAAAATCCTGTTGGTGTAACACACCAGGAAAAAGCAGCAATACAGGCTAAGTTAAGGTGTAATATGGTCAGGAGGTACACTCTGCCTGCTGTAAGTGCCGCAAAATCCTGTTGGTGTAACACACCAGGAAAAAGCAGCAATACAGGCTAAGTTAAGGTGTATAATGTGCAGGAGGCTTAGCAACAATGACACTGACACTGTCCCCTGCCTATCCTTCTCTCTCCCTGCACACAAGGTTTATCAAAGTATATGACACTGACACTCTTCCTGCCTATCATTCTCTCTCCCTGCACACAAGGTTTAGCAAAGAATATGACACTGACACTCTCCCTGCCTATCCTTCTCTGTCCCTACACACAAGGTTTAGCAAAGAATAGATTTGGCAAGATTTGACACTGTCCCTGCCTATCCTTTACTTTCCCTGCTCCGGAACACACTACACAAGGCCGCCGCGCTGGCGGCCTTTTATAGTGTGGGGCGTGTACTAAACCCCCATAGCTATAATTGGCCACAGGCATCCTGCCTGTGGCCAATCATTGCTCTCCTCGCTGCCGGCGCTGTGATTGGCCAAGCATGCAGGGTCACAGTGCATGCTTGGCCAATCACAGCGCCGGGATTACACTGCGATGGCGCAGTGTATTGTGGGCCGTTCGCGTCACTCGAATTTGGCACAAACGGCCCAAATCGTTCGTTGTTCGCCGAACGCTGCGAACAGCTGATGTTCGAGTCGAACCTATGTTCGACTCGAACACCGAGCTCATCCCTACTTGTGAGTGAGGTCAGACAAAGATATATCCATAATAGGTTCAAAAGGTGGCTTCTGAAGAGCTGATAAAACCAAATTAAGGAGATACAGGGGAACACACATAGGGAAAGATGTGTTTAACACTTAAAAACAAAGACCTTAAACAGGGAAGTAGAGGACAGGGTTCTCTGAAAATAACTGCTAAGGCTGAGATTTGTTCTTTGATGGTACTCAAAGCCAGATACTGATCCAGACCACCCTGGAAAAAGGAAAGAATATATCCCATGTACATATGCATAGCTCCCAACTGTCCCTTATTTCAAGGAACTGTCCCTAATTTGGAACAAAGTCCCTCTGTCCCTCTTTTCACTTCACTTGTCCCTCATTTTGGTCTGATCTATATAGTTGTATAGAGAGAAAATGCACTTTTTTCAATAAGTGTTTTCCAGTAGTAAACATTTCATCCAATTTCTAAATTGCTGCATTTGTAAATGAGAACTGTCCTTGCCTTTGTAGGAAAGGCCTTTCCTAACTCCAGCACTGTGTTGGAAAGCAACAGTCTGGCCTTGGGGTTCAGTATATGAGGTGGCCTATGGACTGAGTCTGATTATCCTTTGCTGCCAGAGTGTTGAATTGCAATGGTAAGGAGTGTAACTGGGTGCACAGCAAAGCCTCAAAAGAGGCAACCATTAGATCCAAGCTCTTTATATGGGCACAATTTAAAGGGCTTCCATTGGACCTGAAGAGCACTTTGCATGAGAGTGTAAACACAGATGTTTGGTAGGAAGATTCTGGAAAGGGTCATGTCCTGTGTCAGGTCTGGGTCGTCAAATATGTAAGATAGGTCTAGTGATGGCTTCCTCAGATTGAGGATCCAACCAAAGCTCTGCATAATCTGCACTGTCTGCTGGCAAACAGGGAAAGGAAAGACTGGTCCTTTTAACAGGAGATTGTCCAAGTATCCCAAATCAATAATCTTATGAGCATGGAGCACAACTTAGACCAAGGCAAGCACCTTGGCAAAAATAGGATTTTTTGTACTCACCGTAAAATCCTTTTCTCTGACATCCATGGACTGACACGGTGTCTCTTTACACTTTACACGTGGGTTATGTCCCTGCTTGCAGGAGAAGACCTAGGCAGAATGTGAAATGTTATACATACATTCTAAAAGCCAGAGCCGAACAGCCCCACCCAGGGGGCGGTCCCTCCGGACATAACCCTCCCACTACAGTCAGCATACTTCAGTTCGTAACAAAGCAGTACAAACTTAAAAGGAAGGGTGGGTGCCGTGTCAGTCCATGGATGTCAGAGAAAAGGATTTTACGGTGAGTACAAAAAATCCTATTTTCTCTTACCATCCATGGACTGACACGGTGTCTGATTACACTTTACATGTGGGATGTCCCAAAGCAGTGTCAAGAGGGATGGGAGCAGTATAAATGGAAAAACCAAAACTTCACTCCAATAAGGCAGAGCTCCTCAACGGAGGAGTCGCAACTTTAAACAGCGGCCTGCAGCACCCTGCGGCCGAAGGAAGCATCCGAAGATGCATCCGAAGATGCAGCCACATTAACCTTATAAAACTTAAAAGGCATGAACAGACGACCAGGTCGCCGCCTTGCACACTTGTGCAACCGACGCTTGAAACCCAGGAAGCACCAATTGTCCTGGTGGAATGCGCCGTAACCGGAAAGGGAGGCGCCCGCCCTTTGAGAGCATAGGCTTGAATGACGGTTTGTCTGATTCCCCTAAAAATGATGGCAGACGAAACCGCTTGGCCCTGTTATGGACCAGAGACAGTCACAAATAGTGAGTCGGACTTCCGAATAGAAGCAGTAGCAGACAGGTACACCCGTAAGGCTCGTACCACCTCCAATATGTGCAGCGCAAACTCTCTGGGATGCGATGGGTGAGGACACAAGGACGGGAGGGCAATGTCCTCATGTAGGTGAAAGGTCGACACCACCTTTGGCAAAAAAGGAAGGTCGCGGATGCAACACCGCCTTATCCTTATGGATGACTAAATATGGCGACTTGCAGGACAAAGCCGCCAACTCAGACACTCGTCAAACAGAAGTGATTGCCACTAAAAAGGCCACCTTCTGAGACAAGACAAGAGGGGAATATCCCGGATATTCCCAAAAGGAGGTTCCTGGAGGACCGAGAGCACCAAATTCAGATCCCACGGTGGGAGAGGAGGCTTGACAGGAGGGAGCACATGGCGAACCCCCAAAACAAGGTGCTAACCAAGAAAATGACCTGCTAGAGGTCGCTGAAAGAAGACGGCCAAGGCCGAAATCTGATCCTTGATGGTACTCAAAGCAAGCTTTTGGGTCACTCCACACTGCAGAGGACGCAGGATTCTGGAGACGGAATACGTCCGAGGACGCCAGTCCAGCACTTATAAGCTTTCCAGGTACGGTGATAGATCTGCCTGGAGGAAGACTTCCGTGTCCTTAACATGGTCAAAATGACCGAGTCCGAGAGACCTCGGTCCCTCAACACCTGGCTTTTAACAGCCCTGCCGTTAAAGCCAGAGACTGTAAGCCGGATGAAACATAGGACCTTGAGACTGAAGGTCCTCCCTCATCGGCAACCGCCAGGGAACGTCCGCGACGAGACGTACCAGATCAGCGTACCAGTGATGCTGAGGCCAATCCGGAACAATTAGGATCGCCAGAGTTTATATCAGGCGATAAGGACCCTATGGGGCCACCAACGCATCCGAGGCATCGCACAAGGATCCCTGGATCTGGCCACAACCTCGACCCTTGCGATTGAGTTGAGAGGCCATCAGGTCCACATCCGGCGTGCCCCACCGTCGGTAAAAGAGTTGAAATATGCAAGGACCACTCTTCTTGGTCCGGTGTCTGGCGATTGGCGACTCAGACTGCCCATTGTCTATGCCCAGAATGTAAAATGGCCTACAGAGCCGGCACGTTTCTTCCGGCCCACTTCAGGATACGGACTACCTCGGAAGCCGCAGCTGAGCTCCTAGTTCCCCCTTGATGGTTTACATACGCCACCGCCGTGGCGGTGTCCGACTGGCTCCTGATGGAGCGACCCCGTACTCTCTCTGACCTGAGGAGAGACACAGTCCGATGGCCCCTATTACCAGAACAGTGATTGGTAAACGGACTCGTCCGGAGTCCAAGGCCTGAGCCGACAGGACTCCCCAGACTCCACCCCAGCCCGTCAGGCTGGTGTCCGTCGTGAGTACCGTCCATTGGATGGGAGGGGAACGACTTTCCGGACCGAAGAGCCGAGGATCTCAACCACCATGTCAGGGGCGCCCTGACCAGGTGAATCACCTGGATCTGAAGATCCAAGGACAACGGGGATTTGTCCCAGGTGGACAAGATCTCCTTCTGCAATGCCCTGGTGTGTGATTGGGCATACGGAACGGCCGCGAAGGAGGCCACCACGAGTCTCGGGACTCTCATGCAAAAAACGGATTGACAACCATTTTTGGGATGTCAGCACCCGCACCGCAGACTGAAGTGTCAGCAACTTCTCCAGAGGTAGGATACCTTTGCCTCCAAGGAGTCCAGAATCAGAACTAGATACTCCAGACACTGAGTCGGGACCAGGACTGACTCCTGAATGTTCAGGAACCACCCGAGTCCCTGAGGGTCTAATTGACGATAGTCACCTTTCCTCTAAGTCTGATCCACTTTCTGCTCTTAGCAGAAGATCGTCCAGATAGCCCACGACAGCAATACCTCGCTGTAACAGAAGGCTAGAACCAGAGCAAGCACCTTGGTGAACACCCTTGGTGCCGAGGCTAGGCCGAAAGGAAGAGCCACAATCGATAGTGGACTTCGCTGATCGCAAAGCGCAGAAACTTCTGGTGACTTGCGCAGATCGGAACATGCAAGTAGGCGTCCTTGAAGTCCAAGGACGCCAGAAGAAAATCCCTTTGGTGGAGTGTAGCGATCACCGTGCGAATGGATTCCATGCGGAATTTCTGCACCTTCTCGAAGGCATTCAGGGCCTTCAGGTCCAGGATAGGTCGAACCACGTCCTATTTTTGGGACGACAAACAGATTTGAGTAGAATCCCTGAAAACTCTCCTGTGACGGAACCGGCACAATCACTCCGGACCTGATCAAATCCTGTACAGCCCCCAAGAGGGCTGCCCGACAGGTAGGAAGGAGAGGAAGATTTGAGGGAAAGAATCTGTCTGGGGGCCAGGATCGGAATACTATCCTGTATCCTGAGGTGACCTCCTCGCACACCCACCAGTCGGAGATTCGGGAGGACCACCGATTCGTGACCTGCGAAGTCGTCCCCCCACCCCAGAGTCGGGCGGAGGCAAGACTTCACGCGGAGGCGGGCTTGGGAGCCGCATGTTCGGCTTACGCACCCAGGGGCACTTGTGCCCACCAGCCGCACTGCCGTCAGTCTGAGAGGGCCTACCCCTGGACTCTGACTGACGAAAAAAAAACCTTTTGCTGGAAAGGAAGGCCCCTGTTTGCGGCGGGCCTCCTCACCCTTGCTAGTCTAAGGAAGAAGAGTGCTTTTACCTCCCATGACATCCATGACGATGTCATCCAGAGCAGCACCGAAAGGTCTACCACCTTTAAATGGTAGATCCGTCAGGAGCTTCCTAAGGCTAGGTCAGCAGACCAGCACTTCAACCAGATAAGACGACGCAATACCACCGCCGAGACAGAGGCCCTGGATATTAAAGGGGCCGCGTCCAACGTGGCGTCGCACACATAAACCAGGCCCTGAACCAGTTGGTGGGCCAAAGCAACTGTGTCTGGAGGAAGATTATGCTCCTGTACAGCTAGGTGCAACATTTTTGCCCAACCTGTAAGTGTTTAAGACACAAGGATCGCCGCTACCACAGGCCGTAGGGCGAATCCCAACAAGGCAAACATGGCTCTGCTCACCACTTCTGACCTCCTGTCAGTGGGGTCCTCAAATGCAGGAGTCCCCTCCATCGGGAGAGCGATGGCCTTGTTCAACCGGGCGACTGGAGAGTCGACCCTGGGGGAGAAGCCCACTTTTTAAGTAGGGCATCTTCAAGGGGTATCTGATAGACAAACGCCGCGGGACCATAAAAAAAATCTTCTGCGGCTTTTCCCAGACCTTATCAATGAGCTGGTCAAAGAAAGTACATATGGAAAAACCTCTTTAGAAGGCCTGGCCTTAAAAGAACCAAAGGAGACTGTATCCGCCTGAGGTTCTGCATCCGCAGCATTTTAGCTTGAGAGTGTCCCTCACCGCAGTCATGAGTACACTAACAAGCGCCCTGTCATTTACTGACTCAGAACTGGAGTTTTCCTCATAAGGAATGTCCTGTTCAAAACCATCCAATACATTCAGAACTAGGGTCCTGAGCGGTAGTGGCTAGGCCCATATCTGAATCAGCGCACTGCCCTCATGAAGTAAAGTGGGGAGAGGGCGCTTTTTTGCTCCCTTGCGCTTGCACACAGCCCCCATCCTGGTCAGAAATGATTCCAGGACTGCCCACAACTGGTCCTTAGGGACCGCAGGTGCTGAAGCACTGCCTGTTGTCCACTGACATTTAGGGGAAGCTGGTGACAGAGACTCCATATTGCCCCCCTCTGAGACTCCTCAGATAAAAAGTCCACCCACAGGCTGTGCTGACTGAGGAGGGGGCGCCCAGGGGACTCACCAAACCGGACCAGGGGCCGCTCAGTTCCGCTGTCTGTACCGCGCTGTATCAGCGCTGGTGAGCTGTGAGGAGATTGTGAGGAGATTTGCGCTGTTACAGCAGCACTAGAGGCCAAAACAAGTGCTGAAGAGCGTGCGGGCTACAAGAAAATGGCCACCGCACTTCACTGAGGCGATCCGCGGCAAGATAGCCGCCATGACTCAGCAAAAGTGAAAAAAACAGCACACACACAGCGCCGCTCAGGCCCCAAAATACACAAAAAAAGGCCCCAAGCTCTGCAGACCAGCATTAGCCCCTCCAAGAACAGTGTGACCCCCAGGCACCCCACACAGCACAGCGCCAGCAATGGTGACAGAGAGTGACAATGAAATACAGGGGGAGACAGGGAAAATCCCCCACAGAGAAACACACAGCCTTTTGTACTCACCTGCAGGCAGGAGAGACTACTTACCCGTCCCCTGAGGGACCCACTGGTGTGTTTCTGACAGGACTATCACAGTGCAGTACTGAGTAGCTGTCGGCCCGGTCCACCGTGAAAGATACAGTCAGTCAGGAACTGTTCAGTCTTGAGAGGACCGTGGGAGCATGAAAGCAAACCCGGCCACCCCTGGAGTCATGGGGCCTGTCGTGAACTGAGTCTCACGCACACAAGGCGAGGATCAGCATGCTCGATGGTCGGACAGGGAAGACTACGAGGATATCTTGTACCCAACCTGTTGCCCAGCTGACAGTTGATAGAAAATTCTAAAAAATAAAATAAAAAAGAATTCCAGAAAAGGAATAAAAATAGGTCAGGAGACTGGCTCCTGAGAGAGCCACGTCTTCTCCTTCTGCTAGGCAGAAAAAAACTGAAGTCTGCTGACTGTAGTGGGAGGGTTATGTCCGGAGGGACCGCCCCCTGGGTGGGGCTGTTCAGCTCTGGCTTTTAGAATGTATGTATAACATTTCACATTCTGCCTAGGTCTTCTCCTGCAAGCAGGGACATAACCCACGTGTAAAGTGTAAAGAGACACCGTGTCAGTCCATGGATGGTAAGAGAAAACCCAAAGGGCCAAAGGGGAGAGCAAGAAATTGGTAATACTGATTACCCACTGCTAAATGCAGAAAGCACTGATGAGGGGGAAAGATGGACATGTGAAGGAAGCATATCACATTTCTATTAAAGCCAGAAAATCCCCTCAAAGGAGCAAGGCAAAGAACGAACTGGCAGTTTCCATGCAGAACTTTTGAACTCATAAGAACAAGCTGAGGGTCTTCAATTGCAGTATAGGCCAGACTTCTGTATTTGGTTTGTAAATCTTAAAATAGTTTGAGCTGAAGCCAATGTAAAGAGCAGAAGTACTGCGATTAAAGCTAAATAAGAGCTTAAAGTGGAGTTCCACCCAAAAATGGAACTTCCACTTTTTGGAATCCCCCCCCTCCAGTGTTACATTTGGCACCTTTCAGGGGGGAGGAGGGAGCAGATACCTATGGGTATTTGCTCCCACTTCCTGGCATAGATCACTGCGGTGATCGCGGTGACCTATGCCACTTCCGGCGCCTACTTTGTCATCCCCCACTGTCTTCTGGGAGACACACAAGTCCCAGAAGACAGCAGGGACCAGTGAGGACGCACAGCGCGACTCACGCATGCGCAGTAGGGAACCAGGAAGTGAAGCCGCACTTCCTGATTCCCTTACCGAGGATGGCAGCGGCAGCAGCCGAGAGCTGACAGACAGATCAGCTTCAGCTGCCGACATTGCGGGCGCCCTGGACAGGTAAGTATCCATATATTAAAAGTCAGCAGCTGCAGTATTTGTAGCTGCTGGCTTTTAATATTTTTTTTTCTGGCGGACCTCCGCTTTAAGAGCCAGATGGGCTAGCATTTCCCTTGTGTGGGAAACCTTATGTGTTTTGGACTTTGCATTTTTCTTTTAATAAAAGTGGGCTACCAGGCCTTTAAATATAGTTCCTGATTGACGTGAACGTGCTTAAAACGTGCTTAAAACCGCAGCTACCACTGAGCTAATGATCCCTCATGTCACAATATGTACACACATACACAGGTGTCTGCACCTGTATCCTCAACTCAGCCAGGTGTGTCATAGAGTACAGAGCTGTTCAAGTCATGGGCATAAGAATAAAAGCCCTGACACATCATGCGGCTCCTTCAGAGGTAAACGCTACCCTGTAAAAAGGACAGATTGGCAATGGGGGCCTTTTATTTTTCTCAATACAGGTTTTTTTCAAAGCAATCTATCCAATTGAACACTTTGATTTGCTACCTGGTTAGCGAAGGTCATGTCACTTGCAGCTTCAGAATAGTTGGTTCTGTAAGCTTCTCATAATGGCATTTTTTCACTAACCTAACTATCTACACTATATTCATGTGTATAATGTCACAAATAAAACACATTATTTTTATAACTCACTCTTTGTATGTGAAGGCCAGCTCTGCAAAGTATGTTCTTCTCTTTTTATACTCTTGGTCACCATAACCCTGTGAATATAAATGCAAATATGTTATAACATTATTAATTAAAATATATAACACAGATTAGCTCAGGCAAATATAACAGTAGCATTCAAACACAACTTGGTCCAGATGTCCAATCACTGGAAATAAATGACTAAAGATATAAGGTCTATCCTACATCCAGAAGGTAGGTTACACATACTCATGTGTACTCTACCAATAAATCATAGACATTACAGTTCTTTACAGTACCTCCAAGTTTTAGAACACATTGGTCATTTATGGAAGCAGCATCGTGCGAACAGGTGTCTAGTACTCTTGCCTCCCCACAGTTAAAAGAAGCAAAATAACAAAAAATATTACATAAATTATAAAGTATACATTCTGCAGACAATACCTAAACAGTGTATACATCTCAATCTTTTTATTTAAAACTATGATGACAAATTATCCAATAATCTTAACCAAATTTCAGTGATTTGGTTCATCAGTAAGAAAAAATTGAATTTTTTTTTTTTTTTAAAGAAATGTATTTTAACTAGTGTATACCAGCCCTTTAAATCAGCTATACTTTCAGAAAGATAATATATTTGTGAATATTTGGAGATGGCAATTGAAAATGACATGTAATAATTAATGTGGGTAAAAACTCTTTAAGACATGAAATGCGATCATTGTTGTTGATCTTATAGTAAAAGAGCATGCAAAATACACATCTCCCAGCTGTACCGAGCAGTCCGTGCAGCCATGGGAATGAGTCCTGTTTCCAGGCCATATGGTGTTAGTTACTCAGCACATACCCACCCAGGGAAATAACCTCTCCATGCCTCAATGGATGACATTTTCTTGATCCTAGATCTGACAGCAATGGATGTAAAACATCCTAATTTCTATGTAAATGATCTGTCTGGGAAAATTATATAATACTTGATTCACATAGAATTTTTGTGAGCCAAAGGTCTTTGCAATGTGGGTTCCCTACAATTCTGCTGGTAAGGAGAAAAATGTCCTATTAGTTTTAAGTATATGTATAACTGGGTCTGTCAAATGTTCATCAGACTGGATAAAAATCATTTTAGCATCTATGGTGCTTTTCAAGCACAACAGTGAGAAGCAAATATCCTTTGATGTGAAAATTGATTTTGGCCTTTTCTTGTGTTATTTACTAGTAGGGACTAGTTCATTAACACTGTTAAGTAAACCTAATAGGTCCGGTGAATATGTCATATGGAAAACCAATTTTCATAGCAACATTAGTAGCATTCTACACGGTTTAGGAGATATTTGCAAAAAACACTGTACCGATGTCTATGGTGCATGCGCGCCGTAGACAACGGCGCAGGCGCACTGAGCGTGCCGTTTTATGAATGGGGTCATACCGTAAGGCGCCGTCACGCGACTCCGTACAGTCACAGAGCCGGAGTTCGCAGACCCCTGAAGAAGAGGGGTGAAGAATAGCCGCTCGCTACTCGCGAGGAAGACCAGGACATTGCGGGCTTCTCCTGCAGGTAAGTGACACATAATGGGCTACTATGCAATGCATAGTAGCCCATTATGCTTTACCTTTGCATTGAAACAAAGAGGAAGTAAACCCATCAGGGTTGACTTCCTCTTTAACTTACTTGATTCTATGCTCCAGCCAGTTCCAGTGTTTTCTTCCTCCCTAACACAGCATCACATATAAAGGAAGATTAGCCCCGTATGATATGAAGTTGAGGCTGGAGTGTGACCAATGTCAGTCCCGGCTTATACTCGAGTCAATATGTTTTCCCAGTTTTTCGTGGTAAAATTAGGTGCCTCTGCTTATATTCGGGTCGGCTTATACTCGAGTATATACGGTACCTAAATTATAAATAAACTTTGGTTTTCTAACAGACATTTTAGGTTTTGCCAGATTTTCCAGACTGGGTTTCCAGTTTTGTATACTTACTGGATGGTCCTGGTCAAAATGTGGCTCAAATTTCACAATTAAATGCTGCTGGTACATATCCAGGTCTTGAACTTTTTTTGGAAAAGAATGAGCTGTATTAAATATATAAAAATATTATATGCATCATCAATTATTCAACTTTGCTTTTAGAATGCAGTAGTAAACACGATATAACAGTTGTAAATGTGCAATGTCATTTAACATACTGTAAATGTAATGAGAGTTCTCTGTAGGAATGCAGTAGACTTTGTGATAGAAATGTTTTACGTTATCATCCATAGCAAAATTTTGTTAGGGCTCCCTTGAGTGTAAAGGTGCCTATAATGTACTTCTACTTACACCACTTTATTTATTTATGGTAATTAGGCTGCTTTAGCTGTAGTTATATGCTTGGTTATGGTGGACATAAATGACTTGAGATCATCCCCTGACTTAACAGCCCAACATTACCCTCAGGTGAGCCTCAGCTCATTTAGGGCTTATTGAGGGAACAGTAACTAGCACTACTGAAGACCAGTAGACCTCAACCACACAGAAATCTCCAACTTGCTGAGGCTGATCCTTCCCAAGAAAGAGCAAGAAAACATAATTCCTGTTCCTGGGTGGCTACGTCACTCTTCCACTGTATCCATAGTGGGAGCTATGGCTGTCAAACTAGGCTACTCTCCTGATATGGACTACAAACATATCTGTATCTCTTCATATCCATTACATAGCGGGCAGGGCAAGTGATAGATTACAGAAGATAGCAGGGAAGTAAGATAAGATATTCTTCAATGAAGCTCACAGAAAGTGACAAGGACTCTGCATCACTGGCAAGATCAATAGTTGGTTTTTGTATTTGCTGAAAATGTTCTTAACTTGAAAAAAGAGGAAACTAATGCAGCTACATCTAGGGATTTTAAGTTGCAATATATTGCATTTTTGTGCTTGGGTTTGGTTATCCTTTAACATCCACTATACTAGCCAAAAATGTAGTAAGTTAACCAATTTTTCTTGTATCTTAAAGTATAACTAAAGGCAAAAAGTTTTTTCTTTTAATTTGGAGAAAATAGAGAGGGATTCAAATATCTGTCCGTTTTTTTATTGCTGTCAGAGCTCCCGTTAGGGAGATTCACTCTCTCTATTTGTTCTGTTTACCATTATCATTGAAAGTGAAATTAAAAGAACATCCCAAATTTTGGGTTGTCCCCAGAAAAGTAATAGAGGGAAAATCTTCCAATGGGGACACTAGTTCTGGTGACCAGGGGGTCTCCAAGGAATTCCCCTAATTTGCAGGGATTTCCTCTCATTTCCTGTTTGGCTATGGGACAGTAAGTGAAGGGAAATCTCCACAATGGGACACCAATGGCAAAAATAAATTTGACAGGCGTCATAACCCTCGATTGCTTTATCAAAAATGAAAAAAATAAGTTTTTATGTTGCCTATAATACTACCTTAATTTGCAAAAATTAACACAATTTTCTGGATTAACAGCACAGAGAAAATAGACAACTTCTGAAAAAAATAATCAAGTAATGGCTATTGCGTCAAAAGCATCTAGATGTATTCCTTTCAAATATTCTTTCATTTTTTTTTTTTTTTTCTTAAACAAATACTAGATTAAATTATCATGAAAAAAGATTACAAACTATAAACATAATTATTCCCTTACATAATTCATCTTTGAGTACTTTTACATCTCCTGCCACCTTTTTCAAGGAATGTATGAAGATGTTGATGGAAGAGTTAGGAATAAAGCATTTCAGATAACATTCTAGATCTTCTTTATTCTTGTATTTTACAGCAGGTCTTGTCTCCATGTGAAAAACACAGGTTTCATTTTTCTGAAAATGAATGAACAAGTGAATGAACGAATGCCTAAAAAATCAAGTGTTTAAGAGTGAAAAGGGAAAAAAGGGAACATTGCAGCGGAGTTTGTATCAAACAATTAATATAATGCAGAACCGGATTGTTGTCTATATGTCTATTGTTGATAGCTTTCACCTCTGAAACCAACATCACTTTGAAGTGTTATTTATAAAACCAGTTCCTCCATTTACCTAAGAGAATCAGGAGAGTGTCATTTTTTTTTATTTTTTTTTACAAAATCCAAGAGGAACAATTATTTGTGCTTTGATTTTTACATACATTTTGAACAGACAATTAATGCTGAGGAGGAGCACCAATTTGCTGATGTGATTTATAGCTTAAATTTACAGGACATGCATAGTTCACCTAAAATAGAAATATTCTGCTAAATTAGAATTCCCTGACTACAGAGCCAACACAAAATATAGTGCATGTAAAGAACATATAAACAATACACAGCTGCATAAAAAAAAATAAGTGTTTTACTAGTGTAGAGTTTTACTTGAGTATACAATACAAATGTGTAGCCTATTAAATGATGAGGACCATTTTTTAGGAAATGGTCAAAAAGTAGTGCAAAGAGCAGCAACTAGTTAGAACTCCTTGTATAAGGGTAAGACAAGTAAGGCCCCTTTCACACGGAGGTCCGTTCAGGTCCGCCTGTCAGTTTTTTAGGCGGACCTGAAACGGATCCTCCATGTACCCCTATGGAGGCACGGATGTCAGCGGAGACATGTCCGCTGACATCCGCTCCGCTCCGCCAAAGTGTGACGGAGGAAAACCCTATTTTTCCTTCCGTCTGCGGAGCGGATCGGATGACAACGGACTCTACGGTCCGCCGTCATCCGATTCCCCATAGGGGAGAGCGGCGTTCTGACAGGGCGGTCCCTGCACAGTGTGCGGGGACCGCCCAGTCATCCGTCGGCTCAGCGGGGATCAACGGAGCGATCCCCGCTGAGCAAGCGGAGCTTCACGGGGCGGATCTGCACGGATCCGCCCCGTGTGAAAGAGCCCTAAATATTTAAGTCTGACTGAATGATATGGGTACTGCACATTGCATATGATGCTTTCCTCCTTAAGTCTCGTACACACGGCTGGTTTTCTCGGCAAGAAAACAGCTGGGAGAGCTTTTTGCCGAGAAAACCAGTCGTATGTATGGTTTCTCATCGGGAAAACTGCCGGGAATCTCGACGAGAAAAATAGAGAACCTGCTCTCTATTTTCTCGTTGGGATTCTCGTTGGCCTGTTTCCCGACGAGAAAACTGTGAGAGTGTATGCTTACCTGTCCATGGTAAACCCGTGCATGCTCGAAAAGACTTTGACGCATGCGCGGTAGCATGCAAGTGTAGTGTGGGGTGTAGCAAGATACAATTACTAAAATTGATTTGAGTAAAAAATATAAAATTCAATTACACAATTTAAGAAAGACATTAAATCCAAGTAGTAATATTGACTTTAAGTTTATATGACAAAGTTGCATATTATAAATATCAATCAATATATTACACACAATATTTCTCTCTAAAACTGCATCATTTAATTGAATATGTTTTAGTAGCTTACCGAATATATACTCACAAGGTTGTTAACCCTTACTTACCCAATCATCAATGCAGTTGAAAGCATGTCTGGAAATAAATGTAGGCTTCCATTGCTGGCCTCATTGTAAAAAATTAAATTTTCTTGGCTGTCTCAGGTTTCCATAGCTCAGGATTACAGAGGTGGTACAAGTGTGCAGCACATGAGTGCAAGAGAAGTGCCGCAATTTCTTATTTCAGTACTTGCCCATGGTCAGTGATTTGAAATGCATGCCCCAGATCGAAGATTTTTTTAAGCATCCCATACATACATTTTTTATTGCAGTCTTCAGGCTGATCTGGTGATGTTACGGATCCTTCCTCTTTTCCTCATTGGAAATGGGTGGGTTCTTCCTAATGAACTCACGTATGGACATGCAAGCTCTACTTAGTTTAGGAAAACTGTGAGCCCCGGCTGTGTGATGACACTGTCCAGGAGGGCTTGTCCATGACAACCTGGGTTCACAGGAATTGGGTTGGTTGATGCTCATCTTCATTCAACCCCAAAGACTGGAGACATCTGATGGCAGAGAAGAACTACTGGAGGAGGCAGCTCTGGGTTTGAAGGTGATTATTGCAGCAGTTGCTGCTTCTTTTTTTTTTTAACAGCTGCACAACAGCATTGTTAAAGAAAATGCCAGTGTTAAAGTAACCAAATTATAGTAACTTAGAATCTTAGCAATTTAGAAAATGCTGATAACTGTGATAGACAAGGTATTAGCAAGCACACTTTAAACAAATTAATGTCTTACATGGTAGGGCGGCATAACAAGCAAATACTAATGCTTACAGTGCATTAACCAAGGTAATCAACCGATAATGATCTGAGATAAGGTGAAAACTGTTAGGTTGCCTTAGGTTACTGAATTTGCATATGACAGTTGCTTATTGGACCCCATACACACTATTAGATTTTCTGCAGATTTTTGTCTTCAGATTTACCAAAACCATGTAGTACAAGGGCCTGCCTGATTGCATACAAATTTAAACTCCGAAGGTTTGACCTCATATTATATGATTTTGGTAAGTCTGAAGACAAAAATCTCAAAAAAATCGAATAGTGTGTATGGGGCCTTAGATTGTCATTTAAAAACATGTAATATATACTGGTAGATATTTTATATTTCACAACAAATATAAAGACAATTAAATTGCTAGACTAATGCTAGACTAATACACCTCACTAACCGATCCGTGACTGCTGCTCCTCTCTGCCAATCCCTTCACTGACTTCCCCTACCCCACCGTGTAAAATTCAAACTGCTTACCGCAACATACAAGGCCATTCACAACATCGCCCCCATCTACATCACCAACCTCATCTGCAGATATCACCCAAATCGTCTCCTTCGTTCCTCCCAGGACCTCCTGCTCTCTAGCTCCCTTGTTACCTCCTCTCATGCTCGCCTTCAGGACTTCTCCAGAGCCTCTCCCATCCTCTGGAACTCCCTGCCCCGGTATGTCCGATCAGCCCCTAACCTCTCCACCTTTAGGAGATCCCTGAAAACTCATTTATTCAGGGAAGCCTATCCCACAACCACCTAATAACTGTCCCCGAGCCACCCCCATCAAATCATTCTCTGCAGCTATTACCTTTTGTACCACCCCCCCTCCCTTTAGAATGTAAGCTCTACAAGCAGAGCCCTCCTGTACCTTCTGTATTGAGCTGTACTGTAATTGTGCTGTCTCCCCTCTACATTGTAAAGTGCTGCGTAAACTGTTGGTGCTAAATAAATCGTGTATAATAACAATCGTGTATAATAAATTGTATACTCAAGGTGACCACATGTTCAAAATGTGACATATTGAAAAAAATTATATCATAGAAGTAATAACTTATTTTTTTCTTCAAATGCCAATTAAAAAATATAACCAATCAGCAATCAACATTGTTAGAGTGGTATTAAACACGAAACCAAACATTTTTTTATATCCTGCAGCTTACAAATTCTTATATGTAAGGCCCCTTTCACACGTACAGACCGTATGTCCGCTTTTTCATCCATCCGTTTATGGATGAAAAAGGGACATACATTGGTCCCTATGAGATCGCGGGTGTCAGCGGATGAAACATCCGCTGACACCCGATCTCATCCGTGTCCGCAACGCTCCGTTTTTCTGGAGAGAAAAATTCCTATTTTTCTATCCGTCTGCGGAGCAGATCGGATGAACACGGACAGACGGTCCATGTTCATCCGATCCCTCCATAGGGGAGAGTGGAGATCTGACAGGGCGGTCCCTGCACAGTGTGCTGGGACCGCCCTGTCATCCGCTGGCTCAGCGGGGATCAATGGAGCGATCCCAGCTGAGCAAGCGGAGGTTCACGGGGCAGATCATCACGGATCCGTCCCGTGTGAAAGGGGCCTTATGGCTGCATTCCATTCATTTTCTTTTTTAAGCTTTTTTTTTTTATCACCTGATGATCTGCCCAGTAAGTATGTTGCTTTTCAACAGAACAAGCTGTCTTGCAGATGTATCAGTTAAGAGTGTTGTTACAAACCATTTACCACTGACAGGGGTGCTTACAATGATCAGCTTTTATGTATTCATGTAAGGCCTTTATCCCAAAAGGAACAAAAATGCTGTTACTGCAGTATGGGCTGGAGTTTGCCTTCCATCAGTTAGTGTATCTAAATTTGCTTGCACATCTAACACTCCCCTCGCCCCAAATTAACAATGCTGCTGTCTGCTGTGCTCCCTCATCCAGAGGGGAGCACTCTAATACAGGAGGTGTGCTACTGGCAAGATTACCAGGTGAAAACAGAGGGAAGAAAGACTAAAAAAAGAAAAAGAATGCAGCCACCACATTGGTAAGTGGTAATCACATTGGTGATTGCTAAGCTGCAATATATTATATTTTTGGTAATGTGTTTAATACCGCTTTAACGCTATATTATTAGTACCAAAGGCATTAATAACAAAACATTGGGAAAATTTATCATTTAAGAATGGCACAACACTTTCACAAATTTAGTTAAAGTAGAAAAACAATTTACTTACATAAAAAACCTAAACTATTTTAATATCCAGTGGAAACTCTGGTTTGATCATTTACAGTACATAAACAAAAATCATTAAATTCTAATAACTATTATTCCTACACAAATGATGGAACAGCTCATATAAGATGTAATACCTTTTAACCATATATCCATACAAAACAATGTGTAGCTCAGTAAATTCAAATTACATAAAGCTTTATTTATTTCTTGCATTCTATTCACAACATGTTGTTAATTTTATGTGTGTGCACTTTTTTCTTGTCCTTAATGTTACTAACCTTTTTCCTTATTGTTACTAATCTTTTTTGTGCAAATACAATTAAAACATTACAAGAAACAATGTGACCTGTCTTTTATCTGTTTCTTAAAGGGGTTGTAAAAGTTCGTTTTTTATTTTCTAAATAGGTTCCTTTAAGCTAGTGTATTGTTGGTTCACTTACCTTTTCCTTTGATTTACCTTCTAAATGTTTTTTTTCTTTGTCTGAATTTCTCACTTCCTGTTTCTCCTCACTAAACTTCACACCATCATCCGAGTGGTGTGGAGTCAGCCAGAACAGCTTACTGAACAGCTTACTGAGGAGGAACAGGAAGTGAGAAATTCAGACAAAGAAAAAAAACATTTAGAAGTTAAATCAAAGGAAAAGGTAAGTGAACCAACAATAGCTTAAAGGAACCTATTTAGAAAATAAAAAACAAACCTTTACAACCCCTTTAAATATTCTATGTGAAGTGGTGGTAAATAATCTGGTTTATTTCTTCTAAAAACATTGATGGTGATAGCAGAGTCTGTTCTATGACAAAATGTGATGCTGAGCAAATTAGGAATTCTCTAGATGAACTTTACATTCAGCACCTAGGATCTTTAAAAACATAGTTAAAAAAATAAAAAAAATTGAAAAATACTGTGGTCACTTTACCTCCAAGATCTTTAAAATAGCTTTAAGTGAAGAAGTGCTAGGGCTCCTGACTGTAAACATCAGATTTAAGGTGGTGCCATTGTCTTCACCCAGATCTCTATTATTTACTTCTTGAGGCTCCGGTGCAGGCAGGACTGAAGCTTCTTTCTCCTTGCGAGCATCCTCTATGAGACTCTGCTTCCTGCATTGAGAGACTCCCACTTCAGCCTTCATGTCTAACCTGCTCTTAGAAGATAGTGGAATAAGGCAGCTTTGAAATATATAAACAATGCTACAGCAATATCATTTTTTTTATGAACAAAAGCCTCAAAATTTTCGTCCACGTACCTAATTTATTACCTGTTGTACTATCAGCGAACCAACAAACTGACCTGCAGTAGAGTAGATTGGGTCCTTCTGCCCCATACAACCATGTCTTATATACTCATTGTTGGAGGATTGGGTTATAAATATTCATTACGTTATGTCATCAGATATATTGTGTTTGTCATTGAGGCTCCTCATTATTATTGTAAATTCACATCATAAGGGTTGAAGCAGCATTTAATTTTTAGAAGATAAAGATGAGTACCGTAATTAGGATGTTGTTATACCTTTTTTCATCACCTGGATGTTTTCAGCAAGTAAGCAAACTGTGAATCTTTCTAAGCAAATTGAAATGATACTTCATTTATAATATACAGTACAGTGCCTTGAAAAAGTATTCATACCCCTTGAAATTTTCCACATTTTGTCACGTTACAACCAAAAACATAAATGTATTTTATTGAGATTTTATGTGATAGACCAACACAAAGTGGCACATAATTGTAAAGTGGAAAGAAAATGATAAATGGTTTTCATTTTTTTATTTTTATAAATATGTGAAAAGTGTGGCATGCATTTGTATTTAGTCCCTTTACTCTGATACCCCTATCCTAAACCTAACCTAATTAGTAAATAAAGTCCACCTGTGTGTAATTTTTTATTTTTTTTCAAATATAACATTTTTATTAGACACCAAAAAAGGGTGAGGCCCCAACAGAACAAAAGAGATGTGAAAATTTCTGCAATCACAAAGTCCAAATACAGTGCTTAAGATAAATGTAAGCATGCTACATTTTAGCTTTAAACATTGGATCAAACGCTCGTAGCTTAAGTGGTGTACGTTCACAAATATCAAATTCTGTGGAAATGTCAAGAGGCAAACCCTTATTTCTTTTTCACCTTTTCTAACAAACATAAACACTGTTGGTGCTTGGGGTATATCAGGGTAAGGGAAGGGGACTCAACTTAGGGGGAAGGAGGGGAAAAGAAAGGGGGGGAGAAGAAGAACCTGTGTGTAATTTAATCTCAGTATAAATACAGCTATTCTGTGAAGCCCTCAGTGGTTTGTTAGAGAACCTTAGTGAACAAACAGCATCTTGAAGGCCAAGGAACAGACCAGACATGTCCGGGGATAAAGTTGTGGAGAAGTTTAAAGCAGGATTAGGTTATAAAATAATATCTCAAGCTTTGAACATCTCATGGAGCACTGTTCAATCCATCATCTGAAAATGGAAAGAGTATGACACAACTGCAAACCTACCAAGACATGGCCGTCCACCTAAACTGACAGGCCGGGCAAGGAGAGCATTATACAGAGAAGCAGCCAAGAGGCCCATTGTAACTCTGGAGGAGCTGCAGAGAACCACAGCGCATGTGGGAGAATCTGTCCATAGGACAAAAATTAGACGTGCACTCCACAAATCTGGCCTTTATGGAAGAGCGGCAAGAAGAAAGCCATTGTAGAAAGAAAGCCATAAAAGTCCTGTTTGGAGTTTGTAATAAGCCATGTGGGGGACACAGCAAACATGTGGAAGAAGATGCTCTGGTCAGATGAGACCAAAATTTAACTATGTACCCTATTAATTTTATATATAATATACTGCAAACCCATGGTATGTATTCTTCTAGGAAGTGTAGGCCCGAGCCTGCTGATGTGAGTGATGGCTGGGAAGGAGCCCGCCCCCCTCCAGACAATGACAGATAAAAACAGAAGATCCCAGGAGCCGCACATCAGAACAAGACTTGTTGTGTGTAGATAAGTGGCAGTCTCAGCCTGGACCCCCGCCAGGCCTCATTCCAACGCGTTTCACTCTGCACAGAGTATGGGTATCTCTTATTTGCTCAGTTTCCGTCTGTTAAATAAACCATTGAAAGAAAAATCTGTCAGAAATATATTGAGCTGATAACTTCCTGTGTTATCTGCCTTTTCTGCACTGTTATCAGATAGTATTGTTCAAAGGTCTCAATGTTGACTACAGAACACCTCCTTCTAGAGCTGCACGATTAATCATTAAAAAATCGAGATCACGATTCAACCCCCTCACGAACTTAAAACAGCCTTTCCCCAATTCAACTAAAAACTAAACAGTAAAGTTAGCTCAATTTTTTTTTATAATGTGAAAGATGGTGTTACGCCGTGAGAATCATGATCTTTATTCCAAGCAAAAAAAAATGTAATTCTCATTTAAGCCAGAATCGTGCAGCTCTACCTCCTGCTAAACAAACAATAAAAAGAAGGGGGCACAAAGTCCAAGGGTATTACCTTTATTATTTTTTAATTTAGTAGAAAGATATTCCCAATCGGAAAAGGGCTGCGTTGGCAAAGCATACCTGTTCTCAAAGTGGATGGGAAGGAATATGATGATTCCCCTGCATTGACACAAATCTCATCTCAGCATTACCTCAGTGCTGTGGTGTCAACAGCTTGGATTCAACTATTTGATACAGAACACCTCCCCCCTATTCTATAGATATGAGGAGAGGGGGGCATTCTGTAGTTGTGGGGTAAGAATGTTGTTTCTCTACTACAGCACAGTGAGTTATCATTATGACCCCAGGACAAAAAGTATGTTACTGGCATCATTACCAATAATAAAGATAAAAAATGCTGAAGAGAAAACTAATGTAGCCACCATGTATAAGGACTACACTATAAAGTAAAATGTATGGTTTCTATCCCACTGTGTATTTCTTTTGGGTGAACCAGGCTCATTTGCAAATTGTATATGCAGATAACAGACTGCAGATTGTTGGTCTTCTTTTTTTTGGAGGAACTTAGTTGCACCTCCAAAAACAGTTGCAATAATAAATAAATATTTAAATCCTTTTTTAAATATGGTTAAAATAAAGGTGTGCGGCAGTATTAGCCACCTAGGCAAAAAACAATCTTCTAATATTTTGTTAAACTGTTAGAATCTGCATTTTTGACAAAAAAATTGCTTAAAGCCCCAAACAATGATATATTTTCTGAAAGTAGGGCCATATAGAGACCCTGCAGAATAACTATTTTTTAAAAAATTGTGTACATAAAAACAATAGAAATCTCAGTCTTTGTATGAAATAACAAATTAGGTTGTATCGAGTAAATAGATACCAAATACGTCAAGCCTCAAAACTGGGTGCCCTCACAAAATGTCTAAAAATTACAGTGCCAGAGATGGTCCGTAAGCGATGCTTTAAATTCCTTTACGGCTGATCAGTTTAGAGTTAGCCATAAATGAGGGACATTTGTGTGTGGGTTGATAATTTATAACTTTAATACTATTGCAAGGTTAACAAGCCCCTGTGTGATAGCATAGGGCAAGTGCCAGGTACTCTTTATGTAGACATTAGTGGTCTGTTAGACCACTAATTTCATTCTAGCCCCCTTGTTTTAGCCAATCAAGCACAGACTGTGGTGAACTGTTTACCCAGTTTTCAGCAGGAATTTGACAGCTCGGAATCTGTAAATGCTCACCACCCTGACAGCTTTTTTTTGTTCCTAGGCTCTCAGGAGTAGCTTGGGAACCACAGAGAAGGGGGAGCGGGCAGGGGGGTGCTACCTGCGAGTTATGTAAAAGGTAATGGGCGGCTCTAAAGCTGATGAAGTCATGAACTTGTTTTAACTTCTTAAAGCCTGGGCATACCAGACATGCCCAAAGGGGTCAAGGGGTTAATACAGGAACAAAATAAAAACCATCCTGTTGCCCCTTTTGCCTAGGGTAAAACTTTTATCTATATACACTTGGCAATAGTATTTTATAAATCCACATTTCACCAGAGTTTTCTCTGTTGTCAGACCTATAATTATTTAGGTCTGACAATTATTTAGTATTTTTTTAGTAAGGCAAACTTCTAATGAGAGAAATATGGTGCTGCCATTGCTGATCTGATTCAGAAGAGTTGCCTAGCTGTGGGGAGGTGCGGCGTGGTGCGGCAGCAGTAAACACTTACTGTAGAGACCAGTTGCAACAAACGTTGTATTAATGTAAAGTTCAACAGCCAGGTGTGCAGGCGTCTGACTGGGAACATTTATAGAATCCAACAATGATGTGTAGCAGAACAGGTCTCGGGCGTGCCAACAGCGTCTGTCTTGAGGGGCGGAATGCAGCCTAGCTGGTCTGTACCCAAATGGGGAGGTGTTCAGGAAAGATTGCATGTCTCTATCTTTTCCCTAATCGACTGACTCCTTATCACTGTCCCTGTCAGACGGGTTACCTGTCCCTACACTACCCACATGCAAAATGTGAGCCAAGCCTGAGAGCTAGGGCCCTAAATAGGCTTTGCTTGACCCAAGACAGCTGCTAGAGCCACGTGGGGTGGCATCATCCAATCGGAAAGCTTCCCCAGTGACCCAGGAAACCATAGAGGAACCATGTTCCTCCTGACTTTCCTCCAATTGCAATGCCGCTGT
This sequence comes from Rana muscosa, assembly GCA_029206835.1. NCBI lineage: Eukaryota > Metazoa > Chordata > Amphibia > Anura > Ranidae > Rana > Rana muscosa. The sequence goes on along the minus strand of CM055118.1, from coordinate 829,304,809 downwards.
GGACAAGTGCCACCTACAGTGGCTTTTGAATGATCTATCATCAGATATATTTTTTAATATTAAGTGCACGCCTACTAGGTTACTAGGTGCATGCCTACAGAGATCACAGTACTTCCCTTGGCAATGCATCTATTTCAGGGGCATACATACAGGGGTTGCCATTGCAACCCAGCCCCATTCTCCTGGGGGCCCATGCAGCCCCCCGTACACCTGAATAAGAGGGCGGTAGCATGTAGAGGAACTGATCCTTTCCTGTAGCTGCTGAATGCCTGCTTTTTCCCCTCTGCCTCCAACAGACCTTCAGCGGCTGCAGGAGGGAAATCAAGGGCATTGGTTCCTCTAAATGCCATTCCCACCGCCTCACAATCCCTGTCCTGCTGCCGTGGACCCCTGTGTGTTTCCCTGGCCCCCCTCACCCCTCCCCCCCCCCTCTGCAGTGCTGCTGGGTTTCCCCCTCCCATCTCCCGCCGGCTACTGAAGGGATCTGTCAGGGTGGAGACCTCCCTTGTCTATTAATGAATAGTGTCAGTGAGCGTTACAGATTTTTTTTATTTATTCATAGCTGAGGCATAGTAAACTGTGTTTACTATGCCTCAGTTTATGAATGAACCTGAAGCTCTGTACAGAGCTATTCCTGTTCATTCATTCTGTGCAGCTGGGGCTGCAGAGAAAGGGACTGATGAGTCTGTCCTCAGTCACTTTCTCTGTCTCAAAAGTGAGACATCGGGGGTCTGTTTAGACCCCTGATATTTCACCATAGTGCCCAGCGGGGGTCCTAAAAAATATGTAAAATAATAATAACATTTGTTAAAATAAAATGGTAATAAAAAAAAAAAACAACAAAAATAAAAAACTACTGACACCAGTGGCAGAACTACCAGGGTCGCAAAGGCTTCATTTGCAATTGGGCTATGGTGTTCTGCCACCGTGGGTGACCCCAAGACCACAGGAAGGTGGCCTGCTGTGGAACCGTAATAAAAGGTCCCACAATGGGAGTAAAGAGCCAAGGGATCAGTGGAAAGGAGCCCAGACGGGGGGCCAAGGGGGCCCTTCATGTTATTTTGCACTGGGGCCATGAAGGTTCTAGTTACTCTTCTGTTCTATTTACTTTACGTTGCAGAAGGATGGAGCCATCTTTGTTCTGGGACAATAGGGGAACAGAATTTACTTAGTAGATTGAGATGCTGGTTGACGGATAACGCAACATTGATGATCCTAATGCCTGTACAGATCTTGGCTGTGTTCAAAATGCCTGACATAGATCATCTCCTGTTGCGGTCTCTCACCATGTCATCTGCTACAAAGTCAGATCACTGAAGGACAAAAAACTGAGGAAATACTTCCTCCTGTTTGTAACAGGCAAAAAGTCACTTGCCTAAAGCACAAATATGGTTTTTTAACGATAAAAGATACAGTTTATATATATATATATATATATATATATATATATATATATATATATATATATATATATAGTATATATATATATATATATATATATATATATATATATATAGTATATATATATATATATATATATATATATATATATATATATATATATAATACATACACAGTATATATGTAGCACTACCCCCGCATGAGCTGCTGGTTTAATTTTGGGTCTGCACTCTGCCTGTCAACCCCAGAAATTTGTCTCAAACCCCCCTTGGCACAACTGGACAACAATATAAGTGCGGAACCCAGTAGCAGAGGGGACCACAACAATACCACACTATAATGTATATAGTTACTGTTACCTTGGCACTGGTCACCTGGTCCCACACATGTAGTAATTAACCAGTTGTAAACTGTTTACTTGGAAAAGAGTAACACAATGGTTATACAAATAACATTCGACTGTACACAGATCCCTGCAAAGTCAATGAAGCATAACCAGTTCAAGATTTCTATAACACAAGACCCAATTACCATACCCTGAGTCAGATGTGAATGAGTGTGTGGTGGAGAATTCTCCCAATACTATGGCATCGGCACTGGGACACCTCTCCACCAAGGCTCACACAAATCACTAAACAACAAAGCAACAGATATAGTGCAAACAGTTACATTAAACCCTAGAGTTCATATGGCTGTATGGCTCCCTCTAGCGGGCAGTTCAAACTGGTGCGTATCCCTTTGCAGTAAACGCTGAAAAAGGATAAGGTGGTGACTGTTCCTTTAAGTTCAGCTTGTCTTCTGCTAGCTCAGTTGGTGCACTTAATTGTATTCCAATCAGTATGTAAAGAGGCAAAAAGTATTCACTCAATGAAAGTAGAATAGAAGCAAAGGAACCGCTAGCTCTCCCAGGCCACTGTACTGCACGCGGTTGCAAGGGATCCCTATCTGTGGCACTGCAAGTGTCAGCAACTACAAGTGGGATTATATAGACCACTCTCCTGCAACTCAGGCAACTATGTTGGGAGGCAAGTGCCCTCTCACCCGGCTAGAAGCCTCGGCTCACTGATGGATCCCCGTTAGGCAAGATGTCGCCGGTTCAACGCGCGGCCCTCACAAGGTGCAGATGGACGGATGGCCTCAGATGCTGTGGAGCATAGGGCGGTCCCCTCTCTGGCGCAGTCAGCGATGCGGTCCAAAAGGATCCCCTCGTCGGCGATCCGCTCTCCAACTTTAGGCCCAGGCTTCTACGGCCTAGGCACGCTCACAGCAGGCCTCCTGCCTATTGAAAGATGGCGTCCAGAGAAAGCGTGCTGAGGCCTTACTAGTCTGTTATATAAGATCCCCCAGCAGGCTGTGCAGTGGCGCACTGTTTTCTGGTAGCACAGTGGCACTGTGGGTATTGTAGTCTCAATCCAACCCACGGCAATAGTCACTTCCTCTCGCACTACAATGCCCACCATGCTTTGTTCCATAATGCAACTGGACTGAACAAACTTCTATGTCACAACATAAACAGACACCAGAGGGAGCCAACCTCTTAGTTAGGAACACAACTTAGTCTTTAGGATACTTTGGATCGTAACCCCTTGCTACATATACAGTATATACAGTGTCTCACAAAATTGAGTACACCTCACATTTTTGTAAATATTTTATTATATCTTTTCATGTGACAACACTGAAGAAATTACACTTTGCTACAATGTAAAGTAGTGAGTGTACAGCTTGTATAACAGTGTAAATTTGCTTTCCCCTCAAAATAACTCAACACAGCCATTAATGTCTAAACCACTGGCAACAAAAGTAAGTACACCCCTAAGTGAAAATGTCCAAATTGGGCCCAAAGTGTTTGGGATCGTTATGTTGGAATGCTGCCCTGTGGCCCAGTCTTCAAATGGAGGGGGATCATGCTCTGCTTCAGTATTACACAGTACATGTTGGCATTCATGGTTCCCTCAATGAACTGTAGCTCCCCAGTGCCGACAGCACTCATGCAGCCCCAGACCATGACACTCCAACCGCCATGCTTGACTATAGGCAAGACTTGTCTTTGAACTCCTCATCTGGTTGCCACCACACACACTAGACACCATCAGAACCAAATAAGTTTATCTTGGTCTCATCAGACCACAGGACATGGTTCCAGTAATCCATGTCCTTAGTTTGCTTGTCTTCAGCAAACTGTTTGTGGGCCTTCTTGTGCATCATCATCTTTCTGGGACGACAGACATGCAGACCAATTTGATGCAGTGTGTGGAGTATGGTCTGAGCACTAACAGGCTGACCCCCCACCCCTTCAACCTCTGCACAAATGCTGGCAGCACTCATACGTATATTTCCCAAAGACAACCTAGCATGACAAATGCTGAGCATGTGCACTCAACTTCTTTGGTCGACCATGGCGAGGCCTGTTCTGAGTGGAAACTGTCCTGTTGAACCGCTGTATGGTCTTGGCCACTGTGCTGCAGCTCAGTTTCAGGGTCTTGGCAATCTTCTTATAGCCTAGGCCATCTTTATGTAGAGCAACAATTATGTTTTTCAGATCCTCAGAGAGTTCTTTGCCAAAAGGTGCCATGTTGAACTTCTAGTGACCAGCATGACAGATTGAGAGCAATAACACCAAATTTAAAATACCTGCTCCCCATTCACACCTGAGACCTTGTAACACTAACGAGTCACATGACAACAAGGGGGGGGTGGCTAATTGGGCCCAATTTGGACATTTTCACTTAGGGGTGTACTTTTGTTGCCAGCAGTTTAGAAATGAATGGCTGTGTGTTGAGTTATTTTGAAAGGACAGCTAATTTACACTGCTATACAAGCTGTACACTCACTACTTTACATTGTGTTACTTACAAGTGTCATTTCTTCAGTACTGTATTGTCAAATGAAAAGATATGTAAACTTTAAATTTAGGACCATTTGGGTGATGTCTGTTATCATTAATAAGGTTTTAAAAAGGATCCCAAAAATGTGATAATAAATGGCTTCACGTGATAGCTATCCTTAAATAAAAGACTATGCAAACTTTTGAGTAACAACTGTGTCTATGTATATATATATATATATATATATATATATATATATATACTCTCTGCTCAAAAAAATAAAGGAACACTTTTGAATCAGAACTCCTGGGATATTGATCTGGTCAAGGTAAGTAGCAGAGGGGGAGGGGTGTACACAGAGGGGGTTGTTAATCAGTTTCAGCTGCTTTGCTGTTAATTGAAATTAACAACAGGTGCACTAGATGGGCAACAATGAGACAACCTCCAAAACAGGAATGTTTTTTCAGGTGGAGGTGTCTGCCATTTTTTTTCCCTACTCATCTTTTCTGACTGTTTTTCACTAGTTTTGCATTTGGCTAGGGTCAGTGTCACTACTGGTAGCACGAGGCGATACTTGGACCCTATAAATGTTGCACAGGCAGTCCAGCTCCTCCAGGATGGCATATAAATATGTGTCATTGACAGAAGGTTTGCCGTGTCTCCCAGCACAGTCTCAAGAGCATGGAGGAGATTCCAGGAGACAGGCAGTTACTCTAGGAGAGCTGGACAGAGATGTAGAAGGTCGTTAACCCATCAGCAGCACTGGTATCTGCTCCTTTGTGCAAGGAGGAACAGGATGAGCACTGCCAAAGCCCTACAAAATGACCTCCAGCAGGCCACTGGTGTGAATGTCTCTGACCAAACAATCAGAAACAGGCTTCATGGGGGTGGCCTGAGGGCCCGACATCCTCTAGTGTGCTCTGTGCTCACTGCCGGACACTCTGGAGTTCAATTGGCATTTTCCATTGAACACCAGAATTGGCAGGTTCGCCACTGGTGCTCCATGCTTTTCACAGATGAGAGCAGGTTCACCCTGAGCATATGTGACAGACGTAAAATGGTCTGGAGAAGCCGCAGAGAACTTTATGCTGCCTGTAACATCGTTCAGCATGACCGGTTTGGTGGTGGGTCAGTGATGGTCTGGGAGGCATATCCATGGAGGGATGCACAGACCTCTACAGGCTACACAATGGCACCCTGACTGCCATTAGGTATCGGGATGAAATCCTTGGACCCATTGTCAGACCTTACGCTGGTGTAGTGGGTCCTGGGTTCCTCCTGGTGCACAACAATGCCCAGCCTCATGTGGCGAGAGCATGCAGCCAGTTCCTGGAGGATGAAGAAATTGATACCATTGAATGGCCCCCACGCTCACCTGACCTATATCCAAAAGAAAACCTCTGGGACATTATTGTTCGGTCCATCCGGTGCCACCAGGTTGCACTTCAGTCTGTTCAGGAGCTCAGTGATGCTCTGGTCCAGATCTGGGAGGAAATACCTCAGGACACCATCCACCGTCTCATTAGGAGCATGCCCTGATGTTGCCAGGCATGCATACAAGCACTTGGGGGCCATACAAACTACTGAGGACCATTTTGAGTTGTAATGAAAGTTCAGAAAAATGGACTAGCTTGCTGAATAATTTTTTTACTTTGATTTTTGGGGTGTCTTTGAATTCAGCCCTCTGTAGGTGGATAATTTTCGTTTACATCAAATGATGTGCCATCCTTTCATTCGTAACACATTACCCAGTCCATATCAGTATAGATATCCAGCATGAGATTTTTGCCCATTGAGATCTCATGTGTTTTCAAAGTGTTCCTTTAATTTTTTTGAGCAGTGTATATACATATACATATCAGAAAATGTTGCTTTTCTTGACTTAAATGTTCAAAACAGCTGTATGCAGATCAGTTATTGAAGTGTAATTATTTGACTGTGGGTAAATTAAACACTTGCTGTCCATAGACTGTATATAAACAACCTATGGACATGAGCTTGGTTTCATTTTTCAGCCAGGGACTGGCTCTTCGGGAAAAGTGACTGAGGTGGCAGTAGGGCCATCTGAACACTTTTACTACATCGTAAATGTCCTGCTTTCCGTCACTGCTGCGTGCCATTGTATCCAGGTTTTCCCATTCCTCTGGGAAACCCTGAGTCACGGTAAATGCTTTCAGCAATGAGAGTGTGAGGATCTCTGAGAACATCTGTTCCCAATTCTCTTCTGGGTCTTATGAACCTGGAAAAAAACATGCATTTGGTCAGTTCCAAGTTTAAAGATAATTTCCAAGCTGCTGTGGCCGGGGAAGCAGCTAATCAAGCATGATCTGTGCTTGATTGGCTGTAGGACAGAGGTATCATTAGGGGTCTAATAGCCCCATGTCTCCATGATGAGAACCTGTCACCTGCCCAATGCTTTGACATAGGGGGCTTGTTAAAGAGATACTCAACGTTCCTCCCATGTTTGTTTCCCATCTTACCTGAAGTGCTGTATCCACTTAAAGGAAATACTCTCCTGCATAGCAAATCCGGCGTTGTCTCGCTGCAAACCGCCGTGTGGGTGACATATACCAGGTCCTTTATAGAAATCTGAGTCAGGTTTGGAACTTTTAATGTACTTCCTTGGGTTAATAACCACTGAGCCAACGAGTTATATAAGATCATTTGTACAGAACTTTATTTAGAACATTCTACAATTCTTAAAAGAAAGGGGTTTGTTCCATAAAAACAAGTTAACAAACTCTAAGACTAAGCCCCGGTGGGCTGAGGCCATCTCATACATGTTAGCAGACTGAACTGGGAGAGCTGGGATTTTTCTAAGCAAAGCAAAGACTATGTTACCAGACCTGTTACTATGGACAACTGCTTAGATGTTTGCTCTATTTATTTATCAACTCTTTCATTTTTTTTTTTTTTTTACCTTTTAACAGAAGGCAGTTAAGTTAACAAATACAGCTACCAATGAGATTTTTTTTTTATGGCTTTGACTCCAATAAAGCAAAATCTGATAAGTCTAGGTTACTATGCAATACTTTTAGCAATGCCTAATTAAACTGATTTCAAAATTCACTCCAGAATACTGATGTAACCATTTATACTATTTATATTTTTATATAATTTTCATGCATTCAGTAGGTGAGGATTTATGTACTTCATTAGGAGAATGTACATTGTCCTGCTTAAAAATTTGTTTTGTTGAATTTCAAATTGCTAACCTGTAAGGTCATGTTTATTGCTAACTGAAGTATAAGAGTGTGGCACCAATAAAAATATTACGCATTCCTCTGATTTCAATAATTCTTTAATAGGTGTTACATATATAATTAAAACATTTTACATAAATGTAACTTATTGCTAAATTCCATAGTTATACATTGAAGCACTTTGATAATGTTATCAAGATATATGTATTAATAGGATATTCACATAGAATTTATATATATGTTTTAAGCACGAGATGAAAGAAAATTGCTTAAGTGCGGCATAAGTCAATTAAGAAACATTCAAGAACTGTAGTTTAAATTTAAAACGGACACATATCATGTCACTTCCATAATGCTTTGGTTTCTGAACTTACAACACTATTTTGTGAAAGTTTTAAAGTTTTTAAATGTGATTATCTGAGGCGTAGGGGATGATTCACTGAAGACAAATAGCCTTTTCACATTGCAAGGGAGGTTGAACATGCTCAGAATTTAGTGAATGTGGTAAAATTTCACTTTGCATAGCATCACATGCAGGGAAAATAAGAAAATAGCTTGCACATAATTGAATGATGGAATTCAATAGAGCTTCTCCTCATTCATTAATATCTAGGCAAAATTCCTATACAAAGTCCAACTTCCTTTGCAAAGTGAATAGGCTATTTACATTAGTAAATAAACCCCACATTATATTTACTCCATAACCTTGATAAACATCCAGAGAAGATGGTTGTCAGTTGTTTAAAAAAACTGTACATATAAAGAAAAGGAGAAAATATTGCGCTGGTCTACAAAATAAGTGAAGGTGAGTAGAAGCTGCTACATAAATGTGACTAAAATTAATAAACGTGAAAAATTGAGGATGTAGCGCTATATGAAAGTGAGGCTCAATAAAAACAAAAAAAAAAAAAAACTAAAAAAAAAAAAAAAAACTTTAGTTCGAAACGTGTTGGGCTTGGTATACTACCTTACTCACTGCCCTTTTTTTAATTATTTTATTGTACGTGATCACTTTTATATTGTTGGTTTCAATAAACCCACATTGATCTGCACCATCAGAGCATTCCTCCCCCTTTTTTTCTCCCTATATGGGTGGTCGGTCAAGCTACAGCTTCCTTTGTTCCTGCTGCAAATATTTACCATGGTAAATAGTCTTCTTGTTGAGAGGCGGTTTCCGGTTCCACCCGTGGATCACCTTGATCAGTGTCGAACCCAGGGTCTACTGTCAAGTTGGGGAGCCTACCTGACGGTCTACATCGGGGATTCGTCCGATCCAGTTTCCAGACCAACAGACGAGGGCTGCCACTGAGATCTCTTATGCCCATCTGACCTGCTTAAACCACAGGTCCAACGTTCCGGTAAGAGTATTCTACCTCTCTTTTTCCACAAGAGTTTTTTGATGACCCTTCAGTGCCTTATGGTTTTTTCTTCACAAGACTGTGTGGACTCATTACATTGATATTATTTATCACTTTGGTTTAGTTTGAGGCCTAAATTATTGGGCCTCACTTTCATATAGCGCTACATCCTCAATTTTTCACGTTTAAAAAAACTGGCAGTGTTTTGCTAAAGGAATAATGTTTACAGAGGTCTGTGTTCATTTTAAATGCCCAAGTGAACCTAAACCGTATAAAGTATGTGGAAGGCAGCTGGAGATGTTTCACAGATACGAAACAGTATGACAGTTCTGTTTCAATGACTGTACCCTCTAACCCTTAATTCACAAGGCATTCAATACTTAAACATTTCCCCCCTTTCTCTGATATGTAGCTTCATGTTATACTGACTCATATTTGCTAATTCAGCACAGGAGATTCCTCCTGATGGCGCTAGATTTTGTAGTCCAGGCCATTCTGTAGTTGATGTTTGACAAGTCAACAATGCCTGCTACATTCAAGCTCCTTTGCACTGAATGTCCAAACAGTTTTATTATAAATCAAATCTGTACTTTGCCCATGTAAGGTGAAGCAGCAAGAACTAAAGTACTAATCTGCTACCCTGCCCAGCTGCATGTTTTTACCTACCTCTTGCTCCTGGCCACCAGGAAATGTTCGGACACCCAGCATTGTCACATAGGTCAAGGTAACATAACCAGCATTGTGTCTTAATGTGGAATTTACATAGTTTTTTCCCTTTGCTTTTGGATGCAGATCGGAGTCAAGGGAGACATATTTGCAACACCTGTTGTGATTATGATACATATTGATCTCTAGACTGAACACAACAAAATGTTTTGGTGATTTTCAAATATGCTTGTGTTATGTTTTATTATCTTCTGTATATTGATACCAAAATTGAGGTCATTAGGTAACTAAGAGGGCCAATCGGGAGACCCATCATGAGTTAAGGGAGGAAAAATATCTTTGACCAACTTAAATGATTGCCTTTTTAGTTGCCCATGTGTAATAGACGTGTGTGTGGTCAAACATGTATGGCTGTCTAATGCTCTCATAGGGGGTTATTTACTAAAGGCAAATCCACTTTGCACTACAAGTGCAAACTACAAGTGAAAAGTGCACTTGAAATTGCACTGAAAGTGCACTTGGAAGTTCAGTCGCTGTAGATCCGAGGGGGACATGTAAGGAAAATAAAAAACAACATTTTAGCTTGCACATGATTGGATAATAAAATCAGCAGCGCTTCCCCTCATTCCAGATCTACCCCTCAGATTTACAGCGAGTGCACTTTTAGTGCAATTTCAGTTGCACTTTGGAAAAGTGGATTTGCCTTTCGTAAATAGACTTTTAAAATTTGATGTAATTGAGGTTACATACATTACCTATATTAAGCACCCCTTATAATTGAGTAAAAAAAAATGTGAGGTTAATTATTGTTTACTTGTCACTTAGATGGGTCAATAGATGTTTTATTGAAGGATTTAAAGTTACATCTGTTTTTTAATAATGCAAAATACACTATAGTAAAATTACCTATGATAGCATAGATCAGTGTGTATAAATATACATACTAAATATATATTCAGCATATGCAATAAGTTTAAGGAACATACACTATTTAAAATACTAAACTGAGAATCCTAACTGAGAAAAGCATTTAATTATACTGTGATAATAATAATATAAGGAGTTGAAATGTACAGCAATGTTCATATGCATTGGGGAATTTTCTTCTGAGACCCTTGGTTTCTGCCACAGTCCATGATTGAGGTGATTGTAGCTGTATTAGTGCACTCCCAACAAAAACAATTGAACAGTCTAAGAACAGAATAGAATAACAGCTTTTGTGATGCTCACCTACTATATGTGCATGTTGATTTGCACAAGGAAGCTTTCATATAGCTGCATTCCCTCTGTAAGCACTGATTATTTATAGCAATCAAAGTCAAGCCTACCTCTAATGATTATTCTGTTCTTTGGGACTGGGGTATGATCTGGCCCTCTCTATGCATTTTTCAAGATGTCAAGAAGGTTTATACAGTAAGAATGATGCAGTGCAAAGTGCAGCAACCCATAAAAGCCAATAATATTTCAGCATACAGCATCAGATCAATGGAGGATGAATTATGAATGGCTGTCATGTTAAAAAAGCTTCCTCAGTTTACCTATTCTATGGAGAAATCCTGTAGGATCCTAGTATTGGGATCTCCTCATAAACTGCTTTAGTACTGGCAGGTTTTGCTGGGTTAGATATGAGTTGCAAATAGACAGATCGATAGGTTATCTTCATTTATATCTGTGAAGATCTTAGCGTGAAATTGGTGACAGCATTATTCCACTTTAGTTAGACCTAACTTTAAATAGAATGCAAGATCTTGTTTATGATGGTCCAGTAGTCATTATTACACCTGCCCTTAACTATTCATAGAGGTAAAACGTCTCACAATCTGATATACATATATATTCTGCAGGATATATATTGGATGGTGTTGAACCCAAATAAAAAGGCCCATTGCATTATATTGTTTATGACGTTATACAATGCAGCATAATATTCAGAAGGAAATTGGTAAACTCTACTTCTTTGATTCCTAAATAGTATCAGTAAATGTTCTGACTTACTGCTTTAACTCTAAATTCTTTCTAAATTGAACTCCATGAACTAATCATATTTGAACACCTCAAACTTGATAACAATCTTCATCCATAATTGGATCACTGATGTGCTTTTATTATTTTTTTACTCCAGCTTCCTGAGAGCGCTGCACAGGATACCAATTTCACCTGCAGGAAAGAAATAGTTATGAAGTTAAAAATCCTGTTTTTTCACATGCCGGTCCCTGCATACAGAAATGTTATAGGCATTTTATATATATAGAAAAAAAAAAAATTGGTGGAAATCGCGCTACCCCCGTGACCAATCACTGTGACAGTAATAAAGTATATTGAAAATTAACAATTACCCCATAAACCACAGATCAAATGAACTGATAAGTGAAAAAGAGGTGTGTATATAAGACAAACTATAAATATATGAACATCAAATATAAATTAAAATTTATAAATAATAGTCCATCAAAAAAAGGTTTGTTTAAATAAAATCCAAAGTATTAACACCAGTGCTTCATGTAAAAATCATACAAAAACACTAGTGCCCCAGGAAGAAGTAAACTGTTACGAAACGGACGTAGGGCGGAGCGGAGCGCTGTCCTCACCTCTGATACTTCCAATAAGGACGGGTGTCTGTTGAATGTGCTACGGCCGGCACACCAGACGTAATCAGGCGATTTTTTAACTGCATACATGTAAGTGCAAACTTGCTTTTTATGGAATAAATTTTAAAAAGATATAATGCACTATGTGGAGTGTGTTCCATTCTTTCTATACATATGTGCCCACTGATGAGAACCGGAGGTCGGTGTTTTAGGAACCTCATGTGCTGTGTGCTGCGGTGACCTGTGGGAGAAACTACTCAATGCATATATTGACCCTCTGTAATAGGGGGTCGTGTACAGCTGGTAAGGAGAAATCCTGCTTTTTGGTGGTGGAATGTCACAGATGAATGTGGACACAGCATTTTTGTATGATTTTTACATGAAGCACTGGTGTTAATACTTTGGATTTTATTTAAACAAACCTTTTTTTGATGGACTATTATTTATGAATTTTAATTTATATTTGATGTTCATATATTTATAGTTTGTCTTATATACACACCTCTTTTTCACTTATCAGTTCATTTGATCTGTGGTTTATGGGGTAATTGTTAATTTTTAATATACTTTATTACTGTCACAGTGATTGGCCACGGGGTAGCGCGATTTCCACCAATTTTTTTTCTTAATCATTACCATGTATGGTAGTTCACATTTTTAATCGCAGCTCCCCATAGCTACAAAGCTACCAGTTAAACGTCTGGAGTTTTTTCCTTTTTTCTCACTTTAGTTTATTTAGCGCAGTTTTTCTCTTTTCTTTTCCATTTTATATATATAGTGCTATTCCATGCATGGTTAAGTGAGCAAGAGTGAAAATAACGTATAAAACAAGTGATATCCCCTCTGTGTAAGTTCACATATACTTAGAGCAAAAATATATAGAAATAGAAAAAAAATACAAACTTATAAAATTTCTTTATGCAAAAAAAATATAAATATATAAGTGTGTAGCGGGTATGTACTTTCCCGGGTGTAAATTTGAACCTGACAGAGACATTGGTGATGTGAAATTCCCTGCAGCCCAGCAGGTGGCGCTGTCGCCCTGGGCTGGGGTTGAATCATTGCTGTGTGCTGTGCCTCCTTTTTTTCCTCCCTCAGCAACGGTATGGTGGGGCGGGGAACCCGCCGTGCTTGCTGGGAAAGGGTATAAAGGGGCCGGCCATCTTTGTCACGGGGTCGGAGTCCCAAGCACCTTCAGCTTGTGGACGGTGGTTCGTGTCGGTCCTCTGGATGGCCTAGGCCTAGAGGACAATCGGAGGTCGTGTTCCATCCCAGGCACCTTTAGCCCTTTGGTGAGGTACTCGGATGGAGGTCCGGAGCTCAGTGCCCAACACTGAGTTCCGCGAGGGAAGGAGATCCTAGGGAACCCCGGGAGTGGGTACCCGAATCCGGAAGGTGTAATGGACCGGGGGGAGCTCTTCACTTGAAGACCCAGTGCAGCATATTGCCGATGACAGGTGAGCCTCTCGTCGGAGACCGCCTGGAAGGAAATTCCCCCTCGTGCGGAGACCGTAACCCACTTTCAGGAAGGAAAGTGGAGAACCAAATTGTGTCTGGGCCTATTCACATCCACACCTCCTTTCCTGTTCTGTTCCTACTAAGGGAGTTCAACTGATTGTGTTCATTCAAGAAGAATAAAGGAGTGTTGAACTTTAATGGTGTGGGGCTCATTTCCTGACAGACAATGTTCAAGGTGACTCTTGGAGGGAGGATCCAGGTGCACAACACTGACCCGAAGGTAATACAAGAACGTTGCTTATACCGCACTGACAACTGTGGTGGAAGCCAGGCGTGGTGTCCCCGCTCCCTCCCCTCTAAGATACCCCTAGACAAGAGACGAGACGCAGATGAGATAAAGAGGGGAGTGAGGATGCCGCTACAAGTGTATAAGTAGTCCCAGTGTTTCTCTTCAGAGATGATCAGCTGTATCCCATGTGCTCAAATCCACATCCGTGACTGAAAGCAACTATTTATCCACCAATTCGTGCAGACACCACCACCTTCAGAAATGGACACTCACCAGAAACTAGATGCATAAACGCCTTTGGTTTATTTCAGGGTTAACCACTCCATAACTAGGAACCAATCTGTAGTTTATCCAACCGGTATGCCAATATTCACTTCATATACCTCCGTATTTGTAAATCTCAGGATCTCATAAAAAGCAAATATCCATCATTGCGCAATATATTTGTGCTTTATTTAATATAAAAAAAATATATATAAGACGCAAGATTGATTGTGAAACACGTAGAGGCTTCTGGGTAACGCCGACGTCACTTCCTGACGTAACCCGCACGAAATCGAGGCTCGGACCGCACGCTAGCCACAGGGAAAAACTAATGCTATACACTAGCTCCAAAAGCACTGCTGGAAAGACTTTGTACCGGTCTCTAGGTACACTAACTTGTGAGTGAGGGTTTTTTATATTTTTTTAATATTAAATAAAGCACAAATATATTGCGCAATGATGGATATTTGCTTTTAATGAGATTGTGAGATTTACAAATACGGAGGTATATGAAGTGAATATTGGCATACCGGTTGGATAAACTACAGATTGGTTCCTAGTTGTGGAGTAGTTAACCCTGAGATAAACCAAAGGCGTTTATGCATCTAGTTTCTAGTGAGTGTCCATTTCAGAAGGTGGTGGTGTCTGCACGAATTGGTGGATAAATAGTTGCTTTCAGTCACGGATGTGGATTTAAGCACATGGGATACAGCTGATCATCTCTGAAGAGAAACACTGGAACTACTTATACACTTATATATTTATATTTTTTTGCAGAAAGAAATTTTATAAGTTTGTATTTTTTCTATTTATATTTAATTTTGCTCTAAGTATATGTGAACTTACACAGAGGGGATATCACTTGTTTTATACGTTATTTTCACTCTTGCTCAACTAACCATACATGGAATAGCACTTTATTAATTATTTGATAAGCAGGACTTAACCTTTATAAGCAAAGAGCAGTGGTAAACACGAGTACTATCATTATAGGGTTGGTGCAGTTACCATTTCTTTTCTTGCAACACTAATTATCCCACAATATTGGTGGGGAATACTGAACTGCAGCAGATCCATTGTTTAAAATTGTTTAAAAGGTTTTTGCGCCAGTGAAACGCACATCACATTTTATATATCTAGCATATTTTCCCATTGTTTCATGTTCTGAGGGGCTGCAGGTACCACATATAGCCTGCCATTCCAATGAATACATAACATGCCCATTGTATTTCCCAAATAAGGAAGTTTCTTGTTCAGGAAACACTTTAGAAGCACTTGCACAGGTAAATAAATATAACACAGAAAGAGGGATTACTGTCAATTATCCCAAACACATTTTCAAAAAAGGAAAATGCCATTGTGTCTGGCCAGAGATTGTGCATCTGGAAATTATGCAAACTCCAGACCGGAAACACACCTCCGGAAACTGGTGGTCCACCATTTGCTCTCCAGCCTGAACCGCAAGATGGAAACATCAGCAAGCACAAAGGAAGGGGGTGTTCAGAGGCAATGGGGACAAGTCCAGTGCATGTAGGTATCTGTTATTACATGTTGCTTCTTCTTTTTTTTTTTTTCCTAGCGGACAGCCATTTTCTCTTTTTTTGTTGTACTCCCTTGTGGAGTTTGTGTGCATATTGGACTGAGACAAATAACATATTGATCAGTTTTGCTGTTTATGTGTATGACATATAACTTTAACTTTGTTCATCTTTGTAGATGTATTGATGTTGTGCCAAGCAATGCTTAGTCCTGAAGAAGTCCACAAAACGCATCGACTGATGGTTGAATATGGACATAATCTTGTTATGAGAAACTTTCAGACATGTTTTTTGGAACAAGTGAATTTTAAAAGATTATTTGCAATAAAGCAGTGTTATGCTTTTTATACACATGTAAGTGGAATGTGCTTACTTGAGATGTGTCTGGGGTAATGTTAAGCACAGGAAAAGCACTGGGAAATTCATCTAGGCATATAAAATGTCTAAAAAATCTCTGTGTGCATAAATCCCTAAACCTAAGGATTTAGACATGTAATGTAGGTGTAAAAAAAGGCAAAAACATAAAATCACACCTTTAACTGTTAAAACAGAACTAAACAGATGTTTGTGCTCAGCTGAGCTGTCAAACCATTAAATGAATGTTGTTGTAACTGATCACATTTGAAGAACCATGCAATCTGCAGATCAAACAGAGGCTAAGATTCAGATTGCTTGGCTTGTAAAGGATATGAGGGTTTAATTACACTTTAAGGTCTGCTTCTTATCATTACTTATTACACTTGTTCAAGATGATGATGATGGAAAGGGAATTTGGATATGGTTATTTAGGCCTTATGGGCCTTCCAGGATCAAGAGTCAAGTTGCAACTGGATCTGCTACTATCTCTGTTGCTAAGCCATTTTTTTTTCTCTCCTAGTATTTATTAACTATTACTATCACTGTCCCACAACATTTACCTGACTTCCTATTTCTAGTCTATATGAACATTTTAATGTATTTTAGCCCCCCGGTCACAACTGTACGACTTCAGGTACGACATGCGATTTACAATTGTACCTGAAGTAGCACCTAATGTGTTTTTATGGCAGTGTCTTAATAGGTATGATTTCTAGTAGTACGATTTGAGAAGTATTTCATGTATTTCTTTTTCAGGACTTCGGCACAATTTCACTATAGACTATAATGCAAATCGTGCTGAAAATCGTACCGGTGTCTATATCAGCACTACTTAAGCCTGAAAAGAATTTAAATATTAACTCTTTGCTAGTAAAACATTTGTTCATAACATCACTGTTCCTCCCTGTGACATGGATAGCCCCTCTCACTGAAGTAGCACTGAAGTCATATCAAAAGTAGTGCTGAAGTAGTGGTTGAAGTTGGGCTTTAATTCGCGCTTCTTTAAATCATACCCGGTGTGACCGCAGGCCGTTTTTTTATTTTATTTTGTATAGTAGGGAAAAGTTACAACTTCTGTTAGGATTTATTGCTGTCTGTGTCGACACTAAGGAGGAATACCCTCTATATTTTTGCTGGTGACCATTGGAGTTGCTACTGGATCAGGAATAGAGAAAAATTATCCAGTTTGGACAACTGTTTGGGTTTGTGTTCAATGGAACACAAACCTCCTCCTTTCTGTAATAAAGTATAACTACAAGCTGCTGAAATTATATTACTGTTTAGGGATGAGCTTCGTGTTCGAGTCGAACATACGTTCGACTCGAACATCGGCTGTTCGATCGTTCGACGAAGATCGAACGATTTGGGCCGTTCGCGCCAAATTCGAGTGACGCGAACAGCCCACAATGCACTACGCCATCGCAGTGTCATCCAGGCGCTGTGATTGGCCAAGCATGCACTGTGACCCCGCATGCTTGGCCAATCACAGCGCCGGCAGCGAGGAGAGCAATGATTGGCCACAGGCAGGATGCCTGTGGCCAATTATTGCTGAGGGTGTTTAGTACACGCCCCACACTATAAAAGGCCGCCAGCACGGCGGCCTAGTGTAGTGTGTTCCGGAGCAGGGATAGAGCAGCATAGGCAGGGACAGTGACTTTTATTTCTTTCTTGCTTAACCTGGAT
Source organism: Rana muscosa (assembly GCA_029206835.1). Taxonomy (NCBI): domain Eukaryota; kingdom Metazoa; phylum Chordata; class Amphibia; order Anura; family Ranidae; genus Rana; species Rana muscosa. The sequence continues at coordinate 829,287,176 of CM055118.1, read as the reverse complement.
TCCTTTAGTTTAGGGAAAGAGAAGGATAGGTAGGGAGAGTGTCAGTGTGTTTTGTGCTTGTGCTATAGTGTGCTTAAAAAAAACATTTTTTCTAGGGACAGAAAACTGTAGGTAGGGAGAGTGTCAGTTTCTTTCACTGTGCAAGTCCTTGTTTCTAGGGACCTGGAAGGACAGTGAGTGAATTCTCCTTGTGCTATATTGTGCTTAAAAAAAACATTTTTTCTAGGGACAGAAAACTGTAGGTAGGGAGAGTGTCAGTTTCTTTCACTGTGAAAGTCCTTGTTTCCAGGGACCTGGAAGGACAGTGAGTGAATTTTCCTTGTGCTATATTGTGCTTAAAAAAAACATTTTTTCTAGGGACAGAAAACTGTAGGTAGGGAGAGTGTCAGTTTCTTTCACTGTGAAAGTCCTTGTTTCCAGGGACCTGGAAGGACAGTGAGTGAATTCTCCTTGTGCTATATTGTGCTTAAAAAAAACATTTTTTCTAGGGACAGAAAACTGTAGGTAGGGAGAGTGTCAGTTTCTTTCACTGTGCAAGTCCTTGTTTCTAGGGACCTGGAAGGACAGTGAGTGAATTCTCCTTGTGCTATATTGTGCTTAAAAAAAACATTTTTTCTAGGGACAGAAAACTGTAGGTAGGGAGAGTGTCAGTTTCTTTCACTGTGCAAGTCCTTGTTTCCAGGGACCTGGAAGGACAGTGAGTGAATTCTCCTTGTGCTATATTGTGCTTAAAAAAAACATTTTTTCTAGGGACAGAAAACTGTAAGTAGGGAGAGTGTCAGTTTCTTTCACTGTGCAAGTCCTTGTTTCTAGGGACCTGGAAGGACAGTGAGTGAATTCTCCTTGTGCTATATTGTGCTTAAAAAAAACATTTTTTCTAGGGACAGAAAACTGTAGGTAGGGAGAGTGTCAGTTTCTTTCACTGTGCAAGTCCTTGTTTCTAGAGACCTGGAAGGACAGTGAGTGAATTCTCCTTGTGCTATATTGTGCTTAAAAAAAACATTTTTTCTAGGGACAGAAAACTGTAGGTAGGGAGAGTGTCAGTTTCTTTCACTGTGCAAGTCCTTGTTTCTAGGGACCTGGAAGGACAGTGAGTGAATTCTCCTTGTGCTATATTGTGCTTAAAAAAAACATTTTTTCTAGGGACAGAAAACTGTAGGTAGGGAGAGTGTCAGTTTCTTTCACTGTGCAAGTCCTTGTTTCCAGGGACCTGGAAGGACAGTGAGTGAATTCTCCTTGTGCTATATTGTGCTTAAAAAAAACATTTTTTCTAGGGACAGAAAACTGTAAGTAGGGAGAGTGTCAGTTTCTTTCACTGTGCAAGTCCTTGTTTCTAGGGACCTGGAAGGACAGTGAGTGAATTCTCCTTGTGCTATATTGTGCTTAAAAAAAACATTTTTTCTAGGGACAGAAAACTGTAGGTAGGGAGAGTGTCAGTTTCTTTCACTGTGCAAGTCCTTGTTTCTAGAGACCTGGAAGGACAGTGAGTGAATTCTCCTTGTGCTATATTGTGCTTAAAAAAAACATTTTTTCTAGGGACAGAAAACTGTAGGTAGGGAGAGTGTCAGTTTCTTTCACTGTGCAAGTCCTTGTTTCTAGGGACCTGGAAGGACAGTGAGTGAATTCTCCTTGTGCTATATTGTGCTTAAAAAAAACATTTTTTCTAGGGACAGAAAACTGTAGGTAGGGAGAGTGTCAGTTTCTTTCACTGTGCAAGTCCTTGTTTCTAGGGAGAAGGACAGTGAGTGAATTCTCCTTGTGCTATATTGTGCTTAAAAAAAACATTTTTTCTAGGGACAGAAAACTGTAGGTAGGGAGAGTGTCAGTTTCTTTCACTGTGCAAGTCCTTGTTTCTAGGGACCTGGAAGGACAGTGAGTGAATTCTCCTTGTGCTATATTGTGCTTAAAAAAACATTTTTTCTAGGGACAGAAAACTGTAGGTAGGGAGAGTGTCAGTTTCTTTCACTGTGAAAGTCCTTGTTTCCAGGGACCTGGAAGGACAGTGAGTGAATTCTCCTTGTGCTATATTGTGCTTAAAAAAAACATTTTTTCTAGGGACAGAAAACTGTAGGTAGGGAGAGTGTCAGTTTCTTTCACTGTGAAAGTCCTTGTTTCCAGGGACCTGGAAGGACAGTGAGTGAATTCTCCTTGTGCTATATTGTGCTTAAAAAAAACATTTTTTCTAGGGACAGAAAACTGTAGGTAGGGAGAGTGTCAGTTTCTTTCACTGTGCAAGTCCTTGTTTCTAGGGACCTGGAAGGACAGTGAGTGAATTCTCCTTGTGCTATATTGTGCTTAAAAAAAACATTTTTTCTAGGGACAGAAAACTGTAGGTAGGGAGAGTGTCAGTTTCTTTCACTGTGCAAGTCCTTGTTTCTAGGGACCTGGAAGGACAGTGAGTGAATTCTCCTTGTGCTATATTGTGCTTAAAAAAAACATTTTTTCTAGGGACAGAAAACTGTAGGTAGGGAGAGTGTCAGTTTCTTTCACTGTGCAAGTCCTTGTTTCTAGGGACCTGGAAGGACAGTGAGTGAATTCTCCTTGTGCTATATTGTGCTTAAAAAAAACATTTTTTCTAGGGACAGAAAACTGTAAGTAGGGAGAGTGTCAGTTTCTTTCACTGTGCAAGTCCTTGTTTCTAGGGACCTGGAAGGACAGTGAGTGAATTCTCCTTGTGCTATATTGTGCTTAAAAAAAACATTTTTTCTAGGGACAGAAAACTGTAGGTAGGGAGAGTGTCAGTTTCTTTCACTGTGCAAGTCCTTGTTTCAAGGGACAGAGAAGGACACCTGAAGGTAGCCCTTATTGCTTTTTTCCCATCTCCCTGCAGGCCATCTATTAGAATGTCTGGAAGGCAAACAAGGAGAGGCAGACAGTCAGGAGGCAATAAAAGAGGGCAAGCAGGCTCTGTGTCTGGGGGCAACAGTGCTGGTCGTGGACGCGGTGCATTGTCATCAGCACATGGCCATGGGACACGCTTGTCCTTCTTTTCGGCAGCTGGACATGTTGAGCCACATCATGCCGAAGACTTGGTAGAGTGGATGACCAAGCCCTCCTCCTCCTCCTCATCCTCTCTCACCCAGGCTCAGGGTACTGGCAAAGCAGCTGCCAAAGCGTCCTCTTCCCTGGTATCAATGTCAGACTCATCATCAGTCACTCCTTCCCTAGACCCACCATGTCCTCCTCCTGAGGAGTCCCCCGAACTGTTTGAGCACAGTGTTGGGTACATGCTCCAGGAGGATGCCCAGTGTTTCGAAGGGTCTGATGATGAAACCCAGCTACAGGAAGGCAGTAGGGTGAGAGCAGACAGAGGGGATGCTCAAGAAGGACACCAATCTGGCAGTCATGTTCCAGCAGCTGCAGCATACTGCCAGATTGGCTCCAGTGATGAGGAGGGAGGGGATGATGAGGTCACTGACTCCACGTGGGTGCCTAATAGGAGAGAGGAGGAGGAGGATGAGGAGGAGGCACATCTCCAACGAGACAGGATGCCCTTTGGTGGCCAGCGTAAGGGCAGTACACCGACGGAATCACACCGCAGAGCTCCGCCTGTGCAGGGCGCTGCCTCTGCCCGTCATTCAAAAAGTTCCTTGGTGTGGGCCTTTTTTGAGGCTAGTGCATCAGATCGCACAGCTGCTGTTTGCAACATATGTCTCAAGCGTATATCGCGTGGCCAAAACATCAGCCGCTTGGGTACCACATGCCTGACCAGACATATGTTGACCTGCCATGCAGCTCGTTGGCAAGCCTACCTCAAAGACCCACACCAAAGAACAAAGCGGACCTCTCCTTGCACCGCATCAGCTGGGATCTCCAAACCCACTATAACTTCAGTCCTCTCTGAAACATGCACTGAGAGGAATGAAGGTGTAGAATTAGGTGTGTCACAGCCAAGTACTTGCGGCCACTCTGCTAGCAGTACACCGACGTCCGATTCTAGCAGGCAAATTTCCCTGCCCCAGCTGCTGGACCGTCGAAAGAAGTTCACTCCCAGCCATCCACATGCCCAGCGGTTGAATGCTAGCTTGGCTAAATTGCTAGCGCTTCAACTGCTGCCTTTTCAGTTGGTAGACTCGGCCCCCTTCCGTGAGTTTGTGCAATGTGCGGTTCCTCAGTGGCAGGTTCCCAAACGCCACTTTTTCTCACGGAAGGCTATTCCGGCTCTCTACCGGCATGTGGAAGGCAATGTCTTGGCCTCGCTGGACAGGGCGGTCAGCGGTAAGGTGCATATTACCGCTGACTCATGGTCCAGCAGGCATGGACAGGGACGTTACCTTTCTTTCACGGCCCATTGGGTCACTCTTTTGGCAGCTGGGAAGGATGCAGGACAAGGTGCAGTAGTGTTGGAGGTTGTCCCACCGCCACGCCTCCAAAATGCTACTACTGGTTGTGACACACCTCTCTCCTCCACCCCCTCCTCTTCTTCTTCCTCCATGGCCTCTTCCTGTGGTTTGTCCTATGAACCAGCGGTGCTCCGTAGCCGTTCACGGGGCTACGCAAGTACGCAGGCAAAAAGATGCCATGCCGTGCTTGCGCTGGTGTGTTTGGGGGACAGAAGCCACACTGGGGCAGAGGTCCTGTCTGCTCTGCAGGGCCAGGCCGAGAGGTGGTTGACGCCACGCCAGCTTAAGCCAGGAATGGTGGTTTGCGACAATGGCACCAACCTCCTCTCCGCCCTCCGACAGGGACAACTGACCCATGTGCCCTGTGTGGCTCACGTCCTTAACCTGGTGGTGCAGCGGTTCTTGGGCAGGTACCCGGGCTTACAGGATGTCCTGAGGCAGGCCAGGAAAGTCTGTGTGCATTTCCGCAGATCTTATAATGCCAGTGCTCGCCTGGCTGAGCTGCAAAAGGAGTTGAACCTGCCCAAGAACCGCCTTATATGTGACATGCCCACCAGGTGGAACTCAACGTTGGCCATGCTGCAGCGGCTGCACACGCAGCAGAGGGCCATCAATGAGTACCTGTGCGACTACGGCACCAGGACAGGGTCAGGGGAGCTTGGTTTTTTTTCTCCATGCCAGTGGGGCATGATCAGGGATGCATGCACTGTCCTGGCACCATTTGAGGAGGCCACAAGGATGGTGAGCAGTGACAGTGCATGCATCAGTGACACTGTACCTCTTGTCCACCTGTTGGAGCACACGCTGCGTGGAATAATGGACAGGGCACTTGAGGCAGAACAGAGGCAGGAAGAGGAGGACTTCCTTGCCTCTCAAGGCCCCCTTTACCCAGACAGTGTTCCTTCTGTCCCACCCATCGCACAGGAAGAGGAAGAGGAGGAGGAGGAGGAGGAGGAGGAGGATTGTGTCAGCATGGAGGTGGAGGCTGGCACTCAGCATCATCAGCAGCAGTCTTTTAGGGATGATTTACAGTCCCAAGAAACCAGTGGACTTGTACGTGGCTGGGAGGAGGTGACTGCGGATCATGTCGTCCTTAGTGACCCAGAGGACTCCGGAGCGAATGCCTCAGCAAACCTACGCTGCATGGCCTCCCTGATCCTGCAAAGTCTGCGGAAGGATCCTCGTATTCTTCGGATCAAGGAGAGGGACCATTACTGGCTGGCCACTCTCCTTGATCCACGGTACAAGGGTAAGGTTGCGGACCTTATGTTACCGTCGCAGAGGGAGCAGAGGATGAGACAACTCCGGGAGGCCTTGCAGAAAGGTCTGTGCAACGCGTTCCCAGAGACTGGGAGGTTACAAACTCCTGGTCCAGGACAACGAGTTGCTGAGGCTTCGGCCAGTCAAAGAAGGAGCGGTGGGGAAGGTGGCCGTCTGACCGATGCGTTCAGACAATTCTTTAGTCCGCAGCCCCAAAGTATGATTGGTTCCAGCAACCATCGCCAGCGTCTGATAAATAGACATGTGCACACTGAAATATTTCGTTTCGGAATTTCGTTTTCGTCCAAAAAATAAATTTATTTAGTTACTCCCGAAATTCGTTTTTATTTATTTCGTTTTTCGTTAAAAATTGCATTCGTCCGAAAATCTGAATTAATTAAGGTCGAATCTGTCATTGAAGGCTTATGGTGTCTGTCGAATGTTCAAAGAAGATTCGACGGAGCAGCGAAACTGTATGACTCTGCAATCATACATTTCCGGTCGAATGTTCCGCCCACAAGCAGTGATATTTTCTCTCTATGTCGAATCTTTTCTCTCTATAATGTCGAATCTTTTCTCTCCTATGTCGAATCTTTTCTCTCTATAATGTCGAATCTTTTCTCTCCTATGTCGAATCTTTTCTCTCTATAATGTCAAATCTTTTCTCTCTATAATGTCAAATCTTTTCTCTCCTATGTCAAATCTTTTCTCTCTATAATGTCAAATCTTTTCTCTCTATAATGTCAAATCTTTTCTCTCTATAATGTCAAATCTTTTCTCTCCTATGTCGAATCTTTTCTCTCTATAATGTCAAATCTTTTCTCTCCTATGTCGAATCTTTTCTCTCCTATGTCGAATCTTTCCTCTCCTATGTCGAATCCTTCCTCTCCTATGTCGAATCTTTCCTCTCCTATGTCGAATCTTTTCTCTCCTATGTCGAATCTTTTCTCTCCTATGTCGAATCTTTCCTCTCCTATGTCGAATCTTTCCTCTCCTATGTCGAATCTTTCCTCTCCTATGTCGAATCTTTCTCTCCTATGTCGAATCTTTTCTCTCTATAATGTCGAATCTTTTCTCTCCTATGTAGAATAATCTTGGACTAATAGAGTTAAGGTTAGGCATATTCGACCACAGGTTCGATAGACACAGATTGTTATTGTCAGTGTCACGTCGAATCTCCTATCTATATCGAACTGTTGTAGCAACGAAAATGAAAATAAAGCATTTGTTTATGTCGGATCTTTCGGTTTTCGGATTCTGTGCTTTCGTTTTCGTTTGTTAAAACGATAACGAAAATAGCTGAAATTCGGATGAAAATGCATTCGGACGAAAACGAATGCACATGTCTACTGATAAACATGGTGCAGGAATATCTAGGGGCAAGGTCAGACTTGGACACCTTCCCCACCGAAAATCCTCTGGCTTACTGGGTCTTGAGGATGGATCACTGGCCAGAGCTTGCACAGTATGCAATTGAGCTACTGGCCTGTCCTGCATCCAGCGTTCTTTCGGAACGCACATTCAGTGCTGCTGGAGGATTTGTCACGGATCACAGGGTGCGCCTGTCCACTGACTCGGTTGATCGACTGACTTTCATCAAGATGAACCAGTCTTGGATCACCACCAGCTACCACACACCTGATGCTGATATAACAGACTAATTGATTTTAACATGTCACGTCCCTTCAAGACTGATGCTGATGCTGAGTGCCTGTGCTGTTATGTTGACTGGCTATCCTCCTCCTCCGAGTCCTCAATGATACGATTGATGATGATAGCTTGGAAGATCATTTTTGTTTATGGGTGCCGCCACCAGTGGCTAAGGCCCAATTTTTCAGCCCCTGTTTTACAGGGGCGTGTACTTACAATTTTTTTAGCAATAATTTGCCATAGGGCTCATTGCTGTGCTCCAAGTACAGTATCTGTGAGGGGTTGTAGTGTTGTGCCACCAGTGCCTAAGGCCCAATTTTTCAGCCCCTGTTTAACAGGGGCGTGTCATTACAATTTTTGAAGCAATACTTTGCAACAGGGCTCATTGCTGTGCTCCAAGTACAGTATCTGTGAGGGGTTGTAGTGTTGTGCCACCAGTGCCTAAGGCCCAATTTTTCAGCCCCTGTTCAACAGGGGCATGCAATTACAATTCTTGATGTAATAATTCACAGCAGGGCCCATTCCTGCACCCACCAAGAGTAAGTCTGAGGGCTTACAGTGTTGTGGCAACGCCACCACCACCACCACCACGAAAGGCCCAATTTTTCAGCCCCTGTTCAAAAGGGGCATGTAATTACAATTCTTGATCTAATAATTCACAGCAGGGCCCATTCCTGCACCCACCAAGAGTAACTCTGAGGGCTTACAGTGTTGTGGCAACACCACCACCACCACCACGAAAAGCCCAATTTTTCAGCCCCTGTTCAACAGGGGCATGCAATTACAATTCTTGATCTAATAATTCACAGCAGGGCCCATTGCTGCACCCACCAAGAGTAACTCTGAGGGCTTACAGTGTTGTGGCAACACCACCACCACCACCACCACCACGAAAAGCCCAATTTTTCAGCCCCTGTTCAACAGGGGTATGCAATTACAATTCTTGATCTAATAATTCACAGCAGGGCCCATTGCTGCACCCACCAAGAGTAACTCTGAGGGCTTACAGTGTTGTGGCAACACCACCACCACCACCACCACCACGAAAAGCCCAATTTTTCAGCCCCTGTTCAACAGGGGCATGCAATTACAATTCTTGATCTAATAATTCACAGCAGGGCCCATTGCTGCACCCACCAAGAGTAACTCTGAGGGCTTACAGTGTTGTGGCAACACCACCACCACCACCACCACCACGAAAAGCCCAATTTTTCAGCCCCTGTTCAACAGGGACATGCAATTACAATTCTTGATCTAATAATTCACAGCAGGGCCCATTGCTGCACCCACCAAGAGTAAGTCTGAGGGCTTACAGTGTTGTGGCACCAGCACCACCATCAAAGCCCCAATTTTTACTACCACTGTTCAACAATTATATGTAATTAAAATTCCTGATATAATAGTTGACAGCAGGGCGTTCCAGCACCAACCAAGAGTAACTGTGAGTGCTTACAGTGTTGTGCCAACACCAACAACTAAGGGGCCTATTTCTGCAGAGTATATACGGCAGGTCCCTACTTTCAAACATCCAACTTACAAACGACTCCTACTTGCAAACGAAAGAAGACAACAGGAAGTGAGAGGAAATCTACCCCTAGAAAGGAAAATTCTCTCCTGTAAGAATTAATATGGGAGAAAGGTGTCTCCTCTGTACTGATGCTTTATCAGCAATCCTTGTTTCAAGAAAAACACCACATTTCAAAAACAGTTGTCATTGGGACAGAAAGTGAGGTGAAATGTTCTGAACAGGGGCACAGACAGCAAAACAAATGTTACAGGGGTGATAACCCTTACCTATGTTTCCCAAAAAGTTTAAAAATAGATTTTTGGGCTGGAGCTACACTTCAACAATGTACCTGTTCAAAATTACAAACACATTCTACATAAGAACAAACCTACAGTCCCTGTCTTGTATGCACCGCCTGTATACGGCTGTTCAGAGTATATAGGGCCTTTTTTATTTTATGTGCGGGGTTCCCCTTAATATCCATACAAGACCCAAAGGGGCTGGTAATGGGCTGGGGTAGGGGGGGGGGGGGGTCATGAGGTAGCTATGCCATTTTTCTTAAAGATTTTCATCCATATTACCGGGACCAGACATTACATTAAAGCCGCAAGAAGTTTTAAATGGCTTTTTTTTCCTTTAGAAGTGTCATTTTGTGCAGGGACAGTTCTAAACACGGGAAACACGTGGCACTTCACAGGCATACTTTAGACACCCCCCAGGTACGATATTTAAAGGAATATTTGACTTTTTTTTTTCACTTTATGCATCATTAAAATGACTGCTCCCGAAAAACGACCGTTTTTAAAACTTCTTTTTGCATTGATACATGTCCCCTGGTGCAGAACCCGGGTTCCCAAACCCTTTTTAGGACAATAACATGCATAATAGTTGTTATAATTAGCACTTTAGAATTCGAACGTTCGCATCCATTGTATTTAATAGGGTTCTAATGTTCGTACGAACTTTCGGTCCGTTCGCGGGTTCTGGTGCGAACCGAACCGGGGGGTGTTCGGCTCATCACTATTACTGTTATTTAAACTTTATGAAACAGTGATCAACTTAGAGTATTGTACAAAGTTCAGTAAAACATAAAACATATCCCAGGATCAGCAAACATCCTTTACTGTTCTGACTACACTAAACAGAAAAAAGCAGAACAATAATAAAAATATTGATATCTTTTTTTTTACAGAATCAAAAAATAATGATAATAATTTAATACCATAAGTAGCCAGTGGTGTATTAATGTGCAAAATAAGCACATATAATACAAAGCAGTACTGGGACATTTCTAGATATTATACCGTATATACTCAAGTATAAGCCAAGTTTTTCAGCCCTTTTTTTAGGGCTGAAAATAGCCCCCTTGGCTTATACTCGAGTCAGTGTACCTGAAGGACCGCAGGCGTCCATTTTTCAAAAGTCGCGGCTTCCTCCTGGTCCCGTTCCGTGATAGGCGTTTGACACTGTGTTCCACTACCGCCTATCACGGAGGTCCTCTCATCCTCGGACTTTAACAGCAGACACTGTGTTCAGTGTTCCGCCTATCACGGATGTCCTCTTGTCCGAGGATGAAAGAAGGTCTGTGATTGGTGGAACACTGAACACAGTGTCTGCTGGGAAACTGAGTCCGAGGATGAGAGGACCTCTGGGATAGGCAATAGCGGAACACAGTGTCAAACGCCTATCACGGAACGGAACGGGACCAGGAGGAAGCCGCGACTTTTGAAAAATGGACACCCGCAGCCTGTCAAGAATACAGGTACACTGACTCGGGTACAGTGAGGCTACAATGGACACAGTAAGGCTGCAATGGGCACAGTGAGGTTGCAAATGGGCACAGTGTGGTTGCAAATGGGCACAGTGAGGTTAGAATGGGCAGAGTGAGGTTGCAATGGGCACAGTGAGGTTGCAATGGGCCCAGTGAGGTTGCAATGGGCACAGTGAGGTTGCAAATGGGCACAGTGTGGTTGCAATGGGCACAGTGAGGTTGCAATGGGCACAGTGAGGCGTGCAAATGGGCACAGTGTGTTGCGTTTGTTAAAAATATGATTTTTTATATTAATCAGACATAGGATACATGGGACAATATTACAATAGTGAGTTGGTCAGATTACTGTCAGTCTTTTGGTTTGAGTAGATTTCTCAAACAAATGCTGTTTTCATACAATGGGGTTAGATACCATTGTTGTATTCAACAGGATAGCTACAGTAAACAAGTAAGACATTACTTGTTTGAGATTTCTTTCAGCTCTCAAACTGAAAGAATGACTGTTAGATTACTGACAGATTTGGGTTGAGTAGACAATAGGTAGATAGCATTGTTGTATTCAACAGTCCATTGTTGCTACAGTAAACAGGTATGTTTTCTGTTGTTTGGTAACTCAGCCTGAGACATAAAAGCAGGCAAAAGCTAGGACACACACACACACATCATGTTGTTGTAAGATCAGGAGAAGCCACTCATCATAAGAAGAAGATGCCTGGTCACCAGGAATGGAGATCATGAACATAGAGTAATCGAAGTTAAGTAACCTTTAAATGTATTTGTACTGTTATAGACCATAGGCTGTTCATTTGCTAGGCATTTTGCTTGTTATAGAGATCTGTCTGTCTTGTATTGTAGTCCTAATATTGTAATAGTTTTGTATGTACAGCATCTTGTATAGTAAAAGCACATTTACACACTGCAGAAGTCTCAGCTTCCTTGTTATACCACAGAGTAACCTTGCTAGATAGACGCAAGCAAAACATTTGGGGGCTCGTCCGGGATCTGTGCTATAATTCAATTGAAGCAGACTTGTTTTTCTGTAGTGTGTTGTGTAGCTTGTGCTAGGTAAAATGCTGCGTAAGCTGTTTAGGAAAAGCAAGGCTGCAGAGGGCACAAGGGGTTAATCAAGCACACTCAGGATAAGGGTGTGTAAACAAAACTGAAATAAGGGCAGAGAAAGATGATTAGGAAAATGAACAAATTAGGTCAGTGTCATATTAGTCCATACTTGTAAAAATGACTAGTCCACAGAGAAGGCTGCCGGCTGACAGATAGAAGGGATCTGGAATAGCACAAGGGAAACAAAAAAGCAGCGCCTTCTAAGCGTAGCAGTCAGTAGAAATTTATTGAAAAATAAAACCAAATACAGGTAATGCACTCACAAAGGGAGAAGTTAAGAGAGCTTATCTGAAGTGGAATCTGAAATGGTAAGGTTCATCTGCTCATCCCGGGAATGTAATGCTGTGTGTCCAGAGGTAGAGAGGAGATGGTGTCTCTAAGCCTCTTCTCAGTAGTCGTCGTTGTACACCGTACAATGGAACCACTCACTCGCAATAGCAGAGCGGGGGACGACATGGCTGGAACAGAACAGCAGAATGCTTCCGGGTCGTGGGGTCAGCGGGAAGGATGCGCGCGTTCGAAGCATCCGTGCTTCTTCATCAGGCTTAGTGGGAGCCATCATTAGTTCAGGCTATAAGTATTAGGCGAGGACAGGCTGATAGGACAGTCTATGTTGCCATGGAGACCAGATACAAAATACAAACAGCAAACACTAACCTGGCGCTGGCAGATATATGTGTTGAATAAGGGAGAACAATAATTTTATGGAAATACTGATATGGTGTCAGAGATTAACCACCTTGCGCCGGCCGTACGACTATATACGGCCGCAAGGTGGCTCTACAAATCCGGGAGGCCGTCTTTTTACGGCCTCCGCTTCTTTGGCCAATGGGGCATCACTGTGATGCCGATGCGCGTGCCTGGCGGCCGCGATGTCCGCCAGGCATCTGCGATCGGCGGTTACACAGACAAGGACATGGATCTGTATGTGTAAACGCACAGATCCATGTCCTGTCAGGGAGAGGAGACCGATGCTGTGTCCCTTGTACATAGGGACACAGATCGGTCTCCTCCCCCAGTCGGTCCCCTCCCCCCACAGTAAGAATCACCAATAGGGAATACATTTAACCCCTTCCTCGCCCCCTAGTGTTAACCCCTTCCCTGCCAGTCACATTTATACAGTAATCAGTGCATATTTATAGCACTGTTCGCTGTATAAATGTGAATGGTCCCAAAAATGTGTCAAAAGTGTCCGATGTGTCCGCCATAATGTCGCAGTCACGAAAAAAATCACTGATCGCCGCCATTACTAATAAAAAAAATTTTTTTTATAAAAATGCCATAAATCTATCCCCTATTTTGTAAACGCTATAACTTTTGCGCAAACCAGTCAATAAACGCCGATTGCGTTTTTTTTACGAAAAATATGTAAAAGAGTACGTATCGGCCTAAATTGAGGATTTTTTTTTTTTTTTTTTTTTTTTTAAATTGGGATATTTATTATAGCAAAAATCAAAAAATATTGTGTTTTTTTTCAAAATTGTCACTATTTCTTTGTTTGTAGCGCAAAAAATAAAAACCGCAGAGGTGATCAAACACCACCAAAAGAAAGCTCTATTTGTGGGAAAAAAAGGACGTCAACTTTTTTGGGAGCCACGTCGCACGACCGCGCAATTGTCATTTAAAGCGTGACAGTGCCGAAAGCTGAAATTTCGCCTGGGCAGTAAGGGGGTTTATGTGCCCAGTAAGGAAGTGGTTAATATGAAAAAAACTAATACATAGAAAATTCAATATATAACCAGTAGAAATATGAAAATGGGAAATTATATATGATATACATTAAGAGGATGGAATTTGGTGAAATGAAATACCATACAAAACAGACTAAAATATTTAAACTATTTAAAACGAACATATATATATATATATATATATAAATATATATATATATATATATATATATATATATATATATATATATATATATATATATATCTGAATAAGGACATATATATATAAATAGAGGGTGGATATACTAAATTTTTCAAAAAAATCTTTTTCAAAAAAATTCTCTTAAAAAATCTCCAAAAAAACATTTACCATATATGCACATATATATATGCACATACACAAATGTATCATACATATATCCACACTTGGATAATAACAACAATATGGACTATAATGGACATATACACTTACAAAGGAATATCCCTGCTGTTGTAGACTGACTTCATAACGTAATGATGTGTATATCGGATATCCGTGTACAATACATAAAAATGCATATATACACACATAGGCATACACACACAACTGGAAAATAAATATTAAAAGAAATATTAAAAGAAGACCAATTATAAATGTATCGAAAACTTGGAGGGTCATATACTGATGACATGGACATATGGAGGAACCAATGTCAACATAAAGCAGCTTAATATATGCACATAATTATGACCACATAAAAAGAGGGTATCTTTAGAGAAGGATATTAATCTCGATACCCTCATTCAAGCCCCCGGGCGCGAGACTATCGAGGGTAAATATCCAATAGTTTTCACGCTCACATAGTCTTTTATAGCGCTCGGCTAAAGGGAGGTGTTTAGAGATTGCTTCTATAACCCAGACTCGTAAACCCACAGATGATTGATGATGGAATTCTTTGAAGTGCCTAGCTACACTATATTTTTCACGACCATTCTCGACAAAGTTTCGATGTTCTCCGAACCTTCTTCGGAGGGTGCGAATAGTGCGGCCTACATAGAGTAGGCCACACGGACAGGTCAAGCAGTACACCACATACTCAGAGGAGCATGTGTAAAAATCAGGTAAGATGTATTGCTTGCCTTTACAAGTGAAATCTTTCTGTCTGTGGTTGACGTGCTTACACGTAAGGCATAATGCCTTCTTACACTGATACATTCCCTTCTCTATAGTTCTGTGCACAGACCGCATCCAAGCCTACTGCAGGCAATCCGTTTCTGCACTATGGGAGTTGTCACCATCCACGATGGGTTAACAACATACCCAAGAGCCAGTTCTGTAGACTGAGACATAATCCTGACAGGTATTATGCGGGGTAGAAATATATTGTCAAAACGTTTAAATGTTTGGTCGAATGTAACCTGGTTCTTTGTTCTTTTTTTCTTGTTTTGTATTTACCTCAATAAAAATATTGCAATATAAAGAGGAGATAGATGGCATTTCTACTGCAGAAATGCTGAAGAGGTGGAAACATTTAGTAGGGAAAACTGTCAGGGTTAGAAACACTACTCCTAGTGAGGATAACATCAGCCTAGACTTAGAGGAAACAGAACAGACCCCTCCTGTTAGCCCCAAACCAATTCCCAAAACTGAACATGAACCCAAACCCAAATCCCTTTATCCTGGGGAGGATTTAGAGAGAATCAGAAAAGGGGATTGGGAGGTTCCTTATCCTTTATGAAGGGAAGGTGAGTCTCCTGTAATAGCAGTGAGGGCAGTGACAGCAGGAGACCGACGCCCATATGCACCTGTCACTGTATGGTGGGGGAAGTCATCTTCTCCTACACATGTAATGGCTTTAGTTGATAGCGGAGCTGAAGTTACACTTTTGCAAGGAAATCCTTCCCATCACAAAGGAGAAATGATTTATGTAGAAGGTTTGGGAGGGCAAACTACACCAGCAGTTAGGATACAGGTGAAATTGGCTATTGGCAAGGGATCAGGATTTATGACAAATGTTTTGATATCAGAGTTACCCGAAAATATTCTTGGGATGGATGTACTTCAAGGTCAGTCAATTCAGATTGAAAGAGGTACATTCACATTCGGGTATCCTGATGAAGCGTATCTGGTAAGGGCGGTGAAGGCTGTGGTCAGAGGTCATGCGAAATGGACCCCTGTCTACATTCCTCCACCAGAGAAGCCAGTCTGTCTCAATCAGCACAGACTTCCTGGAGGCCACAAAGCAATTGGGGAGACTATTCAAGAACTGTTGAGAGTAGGGATCCTTAGATCTGCTGTAAGTCCTTTCTCGCCTCCGGTGTTCCCAGTAAAGAAACCTGATGGGACATATAGAATGACTGTGGATTACAGAGGTCTAAACAAAGTGGCACCTCCATTGAAGTCAGCTGTACCAGATATGATCTCAATTGTTGAGAAAATTGCTAAAGATGCAGGAGAATATCATGCTGTGATAGACCTGGCTAATGCTTTCTTTTCAATTTTGATAGACCCAGAGTATCAAGACCAGTTTGCTATGGTGTGGGACGGCCGCCAGTACGCTTTCACTGTCCTTCCGCAAGGCTATCTTCATTCTCCAATGATTTGTCATGGACTGATTGCCCGAGATTTAAGTACCCTGAATTTGAAAGTCGCTGTGTTTCACTACATTGATGACATCATGATCTCTGGGACAAAAGAAGATGTAACTGAAGCACTGCACCTGCTGATACAGCACTTGGAGAACAGAGGGTGGGCTATCAACAGAGACAAAGTCCAAGGACCTGCCACAGAGGTGAAATTCCTAGGAATGATGTGGACTGAGCCACAGAGGAAGATTCCAGAGACAGTTGTGCAAACTATCCAGGCGCTGTCGCCCCCTACCACCAAAAAGGAGGCACAGAAGTTCATTGGAGTTGTGGGATTCTGGAGATCGTTCATCCCACATCTTGCACTGATATTGAGGCCTATATACAATGTTACCAGAAAAAAGACTCTCATGGGGTTCAGAGCAGCGGACTGCATTTATGGCTGCTAAAGAAGCTATTTTGCAGCATCAGGGATTGGGACCAGTGAGACAAGGAGTACCATTTCAGCTGGATGTAGTGGAGCAGAATGGTACCATATCTTGGAGTCTGTGGCAGCCAAATGAAAAGAAAGGACTGAGAGCAATACCTATTGGATTTTGGTCCAAACAACTGACAGGGGCACAGACGAGATACACGCTCCTAGAGAAGTACCTGTTTGGGGCCTACACAGCACTTCAACATGTAGAGACCATTACAGGAAAGGAGACAGTCACCATCCATACTGCATTGCCAATAGTAGGATGGGTGAGAGATAATGGACTGACCACTAGGGCAGCTGTAGCCCAGAACCAGACACTGATGAAATGGAAGTGGTACCTTCAAGAAAGAGGGGGTATTGCAGCTGGGGATGTTAGAGACATTTCAAAACAGTTGGCAGGGCTTGTTACTTTTACCAGCACCCGGCCAGAAGAAGAAATTCCTGTGCTGCAGTCATCCCCCATTCAAGAGGCTCCACCCTTTGAGTCTCTGTCAGAAGACATGAAGGAGTCAGCGTGGTTCACTGATGGTTCAGCCATAGTCGCCTCGTCTGGGCGTAAATGGACAGCAGCAGCCTACAACCCAAGTACAGACACAGTCCTGCAGGAGTCCGGAATCGGAGGGTCCAGTCAGTATGCAGAGTTGAAAGCTGTAGTGATGACTTCTTCCCATGTCACTATCTACACTGACAGCTGGGTGGTTTTTAAAGGACTGACAACTTGGATGCCCACGTAGAAGTCCAATGAATGGATGATTCATGGAAAGGTGGTGTGGGGAGGCAAGGAAGTCTGGGACTACATCTGGAAGGAAGCTCACTCCCGCACCATAAAAGTGGGGCATGTTGATGCACATGTGCCCCTAGTACCAGACTTCGAGAACTATAACAGAGTTGCAGATGAAATCGCCAAAGTGAAGGCAGTTGTGCCAATTGATCCTGTTTTGATGAACTTGGCCAACTGGGCCCACAAGCAATCTGGACATTTGGGGCAGAAAGCAACATATGAATGGGCACAGCAGAGAGGATTGCCTATATCCATGGACATGATAAAGACTGTAATAGGGAACTGTAGAGTGTGTGGAGAAGTGCGACAATGGCCATTGCAAAAGTACTCCACCGGGTCGATTAAGAGGGGTGAGAGGTCTGCAGAGATCTGGCAGATTGACTTCATTGGTCCCCTGTCCCGGGGAAACCACGTACTGAGATATTGTTGCACTGCAGTGGACACCTATTCAGGACTTATGCTTGTCCATCCTTGCAAACGTGCAGATCAAGCTGCAACACTTCAACTGCTTCAGAAACTTGTCGTTGCTTATGGTTGTCCCAAACAAATCCAAAGTGATAACGGCTCACACTTCACCGGATCAACAGTACAGCAGTGGGCCAAAGATCCTGGAGTGTACTGGTTGTGCCACATCCCATACCATCCACTGGCAGCTGGTTTGATTAAAAGATACAACGGGCTATTGAAGGACCAGATACGCAAACTTACACCCACACATACACTAAGGGGGTGGGATCGGGTCCTCACACAGGCAGTCATGTTGTTAAATTCTAGGCCAATAGCCAAAAGCACACCATATGAGAGGATGGTAGGGGCTGAGGCACAGATTCCACAGCTGGAGTGCAGAGTTCAGTATTTATGTAAGGTTCCTGAAAGAACAGGGTTTAACAGATACCATGTTACTGCTTCCCATGACATAGAAACCAAGAGTGACGTATCTGAAGCTGAAGCCTATCTAGGAATGAGAGGGAATCTGGCAGGAAGGTTTGAAGTTATATTTGCATTGGCAGATGAGCTTCAAGACAGTGGCTGGGACTCTGACTGGTTAGTGGATACTTCTCAGCAAGAGTGGAAAGTGAGGCTACATAACATCAAACCTTCCAAAATAAACAGCAGTGATCTTCTGGGAAATATCAGTATATTTCCTCTCCTCCCTATTGATGTTCTTTGGGAGGGTCAGAGGTGCATACAGGCAGGTGGCAAAGTATTGGTCAGATATCCAGGCAAGAAGCCATTTAGAGGAGAGATTGTAGCTGAAGGGCCAGGATCTACTGTTTATGTATTGTTAGAAGAAACAGATAATCCACTTTGTTTTCCACTCCACAGGCTGTCTCCGATTTGATCCATAGGAAGACCAGAGAAAAGTGGTTACATGATGGAAAGAATGACGGAAGATCGCAAGAGCTGTGGAGAACAAGGCCTTTGATGTATTTCAAGCCTGGACTTGTTTCTAAAGAACTTTAGAATGGACTTTCTAATGAACTATTATCCAAAGACTGAAACACCTTCCCAGTGACAGAAATATGGGAGGGGTTGCATTTAAGGAAAATTCATGTGTATATTGAGTTTTTAGTAATGAAGAGATTTTCTGTGTGTAGTCTGAGAGAAAAAAAATCATAGGGCGGAATGTGTTGCGTTTTTTTTAAAAATATGATTTTTTTATATTAATCAGACATAGGATACATGGGACAATATTACAATAGTGAGTTGGTCAGATTACTGTCAGTCTTTTGGCTTGAGTAGATTTCTCAAACAAATGCTGTTTTCATACAATGGGGTTAGATACCATTGTTGTATTCAGCAGGATAGCTACAGTAAACAAGTAAGACATTACTTGTTTGAGATTTCTTTCAGCTCTCAAACTGAAATAATGACTGTTAGATTACTGACAGGTTTGGGTTGAGTAGACAATAGGTAGAGATAACATTGTTGTATTCAACAGTCCATTGTTGCTACAGTAAACAGGTATGTTTTCTGTTGTTTGGTAACTCAGCCTGAGACATAAAAGCAGGCATAAGCTAGGACACACACACACATCATGTTGCTGTAAGATCAGGAGAAGCCACTCATCATAAGAAGAAGATGCCTGGTCACCAGGAATGGAGATCATGTACATCGA
This sequence comes from Rana muscosa, assembly GCA_029206835.1. Lineage (NCBI taxonomy): Eukaryota > Metazoa > Chordata > Amphibia > Anura > Ranidae > Rana > Rana muscosa. The sequence goes on along the minus strand of CM055118.1, from coordinate 829,267,913 downwards.
GTAATCGAAGTTAAGTAACCTTTAAATGTATTTGTACTGTTATAGACCATAGGCTGTTCATTTGCTAGGCATTTTGCTTGTTATAGAGATCTGTCAGTCTTGTATTGTAGTCCTAATATTGTAATAGTTTTGTATGTACAGCATCTTGTATAGTAAAAGCACATTTACACACTGCAGAAGTCTCAGCTTCCTTGTTATACCACAGAGTAACCTTGCTAGATAGACGCAAGCAAAACACACAGTGAAGCTGCAAATGGGCATTGTTGACCCTCTTTTCCGCTTACAGTAGCTGCTGCATTCTCACCCTAGGCTTATACTCAAGTCAATAAGTTTTCCCAGTTTTTTGTGGTAAAATTAGGGCCTCGACTTATACTCGGGTCGGCTTATACTCGAGTATATACGGTACACAAATATAACAATTGAGACAGGTATTATTAATAACTTACTGTTAATGCAGTCAGCCAGATTCTTCAGCTGTTGTACATTATCCAGTACCTCAATACTTTGTGTATATGAATTGTAGCGAACCGAGAAAGGACGAGGTATTGTGGCAGCAAATTTCCTGTCAAAATTAAACAACATTGCAAGTTCATTCAAATTAATACACTTTATTTGCTGTTTATAAATCACTCATGAAAAGTACATTAGTAATGTACGGTATACTCTTTTTAGGATGACATTTATCCTTCAATTTTCAGTCTTAAAAAGTCTCAGCAGGCAAAAAGCCTTATCAAAATTGGTTGGAAATATAACATCCTGAAAACTGTGTACATTCTGATAACTGATGAAACTTCTGAGATTGAAAGGGACAAAGTAAAAGCTGATACCTACATAAACACAAGAGTTCTCACCTCACTTTCTCTTTGGCATCTTCAAAACTTTCAGCAACAAAATAAACTGGTTGGAACTCTGTAATTGGGTATTTCTGTTTAGATGTCTTCTCTGGTTCAAAGGGTTTCACTTCTGGCTTCTCTGTTAAACAGTACTGCAAAAAGAAAAAGACAACATAAAAGGGTAAATGCCCAGGTTGGAATGTATAATGAGTATTAAAGTGTTTCTATGATCTATTTTTTTTTATCTTTGTTTTGGATAATGTGGGGAAGGGTTAGAACCCTTACCAGGTTCTACTTTTATTGGAGGCTCTGTTGGCGAGAATTTCCCTTACTCGCACCTCCCAACATTTTTAGATAGGAATGAGGGACACCTACTAACAAACATATGTAGGCATAGGACACGCCCCCTGCCACACACCCTTAAAGGAGAATTAACCAAAAAAAGGTCAATTAAATCCACAAGTGTTTTTTTTTACCACTACTATTCCTTTATATTGGCTTTTAACCACTTAAGCCCCGGACCATTTGGCTGGCCAAAGACCAGAGCACTTTTTGCGATTCTGCACTGCGTCGCTTTAACTGACAATTGCGCGGTCGTGCGACGTGGGTCCCAAACAAAATTGACGTCCTTTTTCCCCACAAATGGAGCTTTCTTTTGGTGCTATTTGATCACCTCTGCGTTTTTTATTTTTTGCGCTATAAACAAAAACAGAGCGACAATTTTGAAAAAAATGCAATATTTTTTACTTTTTGCTATAATAAATATCCCCCAAAAATATATTAAAAAAAAAACTTTTTCCTCAGTTTAGGCCAATACGTATTCTTCCTCATACTTTTGGTAAAAAAAATCGCAATAAGCGTTTATTGATTGGTTTGCGCAAAAGTTATAACGTCTACAAAATAGGGGATAGTTTTATGCCATTTTTAATAATATATATATTTTTTTACTAGTAATGGTGGCGATCAGCAATTTTTATCATGACTGCGATATTATGGCGGACACATCGGACACTTTTGGTGCTATTTTGGGAGCATTCACATTTATACAGCGATCAGTGCTATAAAAATGCACTTATTACTGTGTAAATGTGACTGGCAGTGAAGGGGTTAACCATTAGGGGGCTAGGAAGGGGCCAAGTGTGTCCTAGGGAGTGATTCTAACTGTTAGGGGGCGTGGCTACGAGTGACACATCACTGATCGCTGCTCCCGATGAGAGGGAGCATTCGATCAGTGACATGTCACTAGGAAGAACGGGGAGATGTTGTGTTTACACTGACATCTCCACGTTCTTCAGCTCCGTGACACGATCGCGGGACACCGGCGGACATTGAGTCCGCGGGTCCCGCGGGCAAGGTCACGGAGCTTGCGGCAAATTTAAAGGGACGTACCAGTATGCCCATTTGCCTGTCCGTGCCATTCTGTCAACGTAAATGTTCGTGCGGCAGTCAACAAGTGGTTAAAATGTATAAATGCAGCAATTTAGAAATTGGATGAAAGGTTTAGCACTGGGAAAGAGTTTTTGAAAGATAAAAAGTGTGATTTATATACAACTATATGGACCAGACCAAAATGAAGGACAAATGAGGAGGAAAGAGGGACTGAGGGATATTACTCCAAATCAGGGACAGTCCCTCGAAATCAGGGACAGTTGGGAGCTATGCTTGCTCCCTGCTTCAAGGATAGCGTTTTACTATACAGGAAGTGAGGAAAATCTGAAACATGAAAACAAACAACAATAAAGACTGCAAAGCATTCTAGCTATCCACTACTAATAAAGCAGGTATTGCATTATGGGTGATGGGTGATCAAAAGGCACAACATCCCTGCCCAATTTAAACCAAAAATAAATATGTATACGAGACCATTTAGGTGCCAAAATAAAACAAAAATCAATTCAAATAGTACTGTATTATTAAAAATACTTTTTATGTACAATACATAAGTTATGAAAACATTCTTTGTTGGACCTTTGGATTAAGCCTCTACCTTTGGTACATACAGTACATCACTGAATAACCCATAAATATGTGTACTTTTGATTATTATGACAAATACATATATACGGTTTACAATACTGAGCAAAAATGGCCATTTTAAGGCATTTCGCAGGCAGCTTCATCAGGAAGACAGAAGTGATACAATATGCATACCTCCCAACATGCACGGATTCTGCGGGTCTCTCTCACACTGACACATCTTTCACGCAGTCCCGCGAGAGTGTTCAATTTCCCACACAGCAGGAATCGGAGGAAGAGGAGCCAATGGATGAAGCACATGGGAGGGAGGTAAGACGCACCCCCCGCGATCGGCGGCCTCCCACGGCACCCCCCCCTTGCGATCGGCCGGACTCCCGCGGCAGCACAACCCCCCCCGCTCAACAACTGTGAACGGAGGGCCGAAAACAAATTAATCCGTCCCGCGGCAGGCCCCCCCATTTAACAACTATGAACTGAGGACCGAAAACAAATTATCTCGTCTCGCGGTAGCAATCCCCCCCCCCGCCCCCCGCTCAACAACTTTAATAACATTGAATGTCCCGCGGTGGGACTTTTAAAAGTTGGGAGGTATGCAATATGTATTTAGGCCAGGTGCACAATGAATGCAGCAAACCTATAACCAAAGCCCCCCTAAATCTGGTATCCTAAAGATGTCACAAATGACTAGATCAGCAACCTATCCATGGAGTTGGTCATTCGTGATCAGTATGTCAAACCTAGTAATTCCTATTCAAGTATACTGTATTAGGGATGAGCTTCGTGTTCGAGTCGAGCCCATGTTCGAGTCGAACCCATGTTCGACACGAACATCGGCTGTTCGATCGTTCAACGAAGATCGGACATTATGGGCCGTTCGCTTTGGCCAATCACAGCGCCGTCTGTACAGAGAGCCGTAATTGGCCAAAGCCAGGGTGGCTTTGGCCAATCATGGCTCAGAGGAGTAGGTACACGCCCCACACTATATAAGGCCGCCTGGAAGTCGGCCTTGTGTAGTGTGTTGGCGTTTGTGAAAGAGAGAGTTACAGAGAGAGAGACAGTGTCATTTATATTGAGTTAGATAGAGCAGGCAGGCGAGACAGTTAGCTGCTGTTACAGTGTGTAGAGGATATATATGCATCCTAGGTGTTGTATATATATTTATACACTGCATTGAGTTTAGCTAGATCCGTTCCTGTTAGTCTCTATAATGTGACAGGCAGGCAGGTGATTGTGCTAGCTGCAGACAGTCAGTGTTTCACTTAGTGTACTACTGTGTGCTTTGCATAGCGTTCACCTAAAGCTCACCTGAATACAGTTATTCTCTATACTGTGACAGGCAGGCCGGTGATTGTGCTAGCTGCAGACAGTCAGTGTTTCACTTAGTGTACTACTGTGTGCTTTGCATAGCGTTCACCTAAAGCCCACCTGAATACAGTTATTCTCTATACTGTGACAGGCAGGCCAGTGATTGTGCAAGCTTCAGACAGTCAGTGTTTCACTTAGTGTACTACTTTGTGCTTTGCATAGCTTTCACCTAAAGCTCACCTGAATACAGTTATTCTCTATACTGTGACAAGCAGGCCGGTGATTGTGCTAGCTGCAGACAGTCAGTGTTTCACTTAGTGTACTACTGTGTCCTTTGCATAGCGTTCACCTAAAGCTCACCTGAATACAGTTATTCTCTATACTGTGACAGGCAGGCCGGTGATTGTGCAAGCTGCAGACAGTCAGTGTTTCACTTAGTGTACTACTGTGTGCTTTGCATAGCGTTCACCTAAAGCTCACCTGAATACAGTTATTCTCTATACTGTGACAGGCAGGCCGGTGATTGTGAAAGCTGCAGACAGTCAGTGTTTCACTTAGTGTACTACTGTGTGCTTTGCATAGCGTTTACCTAAAGCTCACCTGAATACAGTTATTCTCTATACTGTGACAGGCAGGCCAGTGATTGTGCAAGCTGCAAACAGTCAGTGCATAGCATTCACCTAAAGCTCACCTGAATACAGTTAGTGACTATTATAGTGGTGTTCTCATAATAAAACCACAAACAGAGAGCTGCAAGTATTTTCAGTGTACTGTGTCCTCTCCACAGTTTTCACCTAAAACTAACTGAAAACAATTGCTGCTTTTCCCTTACTAACACCACAGAAGGCCATTAGTATGTCTGGAAGGCAAACAATGAAAGGCAGACAGTCACGAGGCAATAAAAGAGGGCAAGCAGGCTCTGTGTCTAGAGGCAACAGTGCTGCTGGTCGTGGATACGGTGCATCCTGATCAGCACGTGGCCGTGGGACACGCTTGTCCTTCTTTTCGGCAGCTGGCCATGTTGAGCCGCAACATGCCCAAGACTTGGTAGAGTGGATGACCAAGCCGTCCTCCTCCTCATCTTCTCTCACCCAGGCTCAGGGTACTTTGTCTGGCAAAGCAGCTGCCAAAGTGGCCTCTTCCCTCGGCTCAATGGCATCAGTCACTCCCTCCCTAGCCCCACCATGTCCTCCTGAGGAGTCCCCCGAACTGTTTGAGCACAGTGTTGGGTACATGCTCCAAGAGTATGCCCAGCGTTTTGAAGGCTCCGATGATGGAACCCAGCTGGAGGAAGGCAGTAACGTAAGCTCAGAGAGAGGGGGTAGTAACGTGAGCCCAGAGAGAGGGGGTGCCCAACAAGGTCAGCTATCTGGCAGTCATGTTCCCCCAGCTGCAGCATACTGCCAGATTGGCTCTAGTGATGAGGAGGGAGGGGATGATGAGGTCACTGACTCCACGTGGGTGCCTGATAGGAGAGAGGAGAAGGAGGAGGAGGAGGCACATCTCCAATGAGGCAGGAGGCCCTTCAGGGGCCAGCTGAAGGGCAGCACACCGACTGCATCACACCGCAGAGCTCTGCATGTGCAGGGCGCTGCTGTCTCTGCACGTTATTCAAAAAGTTCTTTGGTGTCGGACTTTTTTCAGACGTATGCAGCAGATCACACCGTTGCCATTTGCAACATATGTCTAAAGCGTATCTCGCGTGGCCAAAACATCAGCCGCTTGTGTACCACATGCTTGACCAGACATATGTTGACCTGCCATACAGTCCGTTGGCAAGCCTACCTTAAAGACCCACACCAAAGAACAAAGCGGACCTCTCCTTGCACCGCATCAGCTGGGATCTCCAACCCCACTATACCTTCAGTCCTCTCTGAAACCTGCACTGAGAGGAATGAAGGTGTAGAATTAGGTGTGTCACAGCCAAGTACTTGCGGGCACTCTGCTAGCAGTACACCGACGTCCGATTCTAGCAGCCAAATTTCCCTGCCCCAGCTGCTGCACCGTCGAAAGAAGTTCGCTCCCAGCCATCCACATGCCCAGCGGTTGAATGCTAGCTTGGCTAAATTGCTAGCGCTTCAACTGCTGCCTTTTCAGTTGGTAGACTCGGCCCACTTCCGTGAGTTTGTGGAATGTGCGGTTCCTCAGTGGCAGGTTCCCAAACGCCACTTTTTCTCACGGAAGGCGATTCCGGCTCTCTACCGGCATGTGGAAGGCAATGTCTTGGCCTCGCTGGACAGGGCGGTCAGCGGTAAGGTGCATATTACGGCTGACTCATGGTCCAGCAGGCATGGACAGGGACGTTACCTTTCTTTCACGGCCCATTGGGTCACTCTTTTGGCAGCTGGGAAGGATGCAGGACAAGGTGCAGTAGTGTTGGAGGTTGTTCCGCCGCCACGCCTCCAAAATGTAACTACTGGTTGTGACACACCTCTCTCCTCCACCCCCTCCTCTTCTTTTTCCTCCATGGCCTCTTCCTGTGCTTTGTCCTCAGAACCAGCGGTGCTCCGTAGGCATGCCAGCTTAAGCCAGGAATGGTGGTTTGCGACAATGACACCAACCTCCTCTCCGCCCTCCGACAGGGACAACTGACCCATGTGCCCTGTGTGGCTCACATCCTTAACCTGGTGGTGCAGCGGTTCTTGGGCAGGTACCCGGGCTTACAGGATGTCCTGAGGCAGGCCAGGAAAGTCTGTGTGCATTTCCGCAGATCTTATAATGGCAGTGCTCGCCTGGCTGTGCTGCAAAAGGAGTTGAACCTGCCCAAGAACCGCCTTATATGTGACATGCCCACCAGGTGGAACTCAACGTTGGCCATGCTGCAGCGGCTGCACACGCAGCAGAGGGCCATCAATGAGTACCTGTGCGACTACGGCACCAGGACAGGGTCAGGGGAGCTCGGGTTTTTTTCACCACGCCAGTGGGGCATGATCAGGGATGCATGCACTGTCCTGGCACCATTTGAGGAGGCCACGAGGATGGTGGGCAGTGACAGTGCATGCATCAGTGACACTGTACCTCTTGTCCACCTGTTGGAACATACGCTGCGTGGAATAATGGACAGGGCAATTGAGGCAGAACAGAGGCAGGAAGAGGAGGACTTCCTTGCCTCTCAAGGCCCCCTTTACCCAGACAGTGTTCCTTCTGTCCCACCCATCGCACAGGAAGAGGAGGAGGAGGAGGAGGAGGAGGAGGATTGTATCAGCATGGAGGTGGAGTCTGGCACTCAGCATCATCAGCAGCAGTCTTTTAGGGATGATTTACAGTCCCAAGAAACCCGTGGACTTGTACGTGGCTGGGAGGAGGTGGCTGCGGATCATGTCGTCCTTAGTGACCCAGAGGACTCCGGACCGAATGCCTCAGCTAACCTATGCTGCATTGCCTCCCTGATCCTGCAAAGTCTGCGGAAGGATCCTCGTATTCTTCGGATCAAGGAGAGGGACCATTACTGGCTGGCCACTCTCCTTGATCCACGGTACAAGGGTAAGGTTGCGGACCTTATCTTACCGTCGCAGAGGGAGCAGAGGATGAGACAACTCCGGGAGGCCTTGCAGAAAGGTCTGTGCAACGCGTTCCCAGAGACTGGGAGGTTACAAACTCCTGGTCCTGGACAACGAGTTGCTGAGGCTTCGGTCAGTCAAAGAAGGAGCGGTGGGGAAGGTGGCCGTCTGACCGATGCGTTCAGACAATTCTTTAGTCCGCAGCCCCAAGGTATGATCGGTTCCAGCAACCATCGCCAGCGTCTGATATACATGGTGCAGGAATACCTAGGGGCAAGGTCAGACTTGGACACCTTCCCCACCGAAAATCCTCTGGCTTACTGGGTCTTGAGGATGGATCACTGGCCAGAGCTTGCACAGTATGCAATTGAGCTACTGGCCTGTCCTGCATCCAGCGTTCTTTCAGAACGCACATTCAGTGCTGCTGGAGGATTTGTCACGGATCACAGGGTGCGCCTGTCCACCGACTCGGTTAATCGACTGACCTTCATAAAGATGAACCAGTCTTGGATCACCACCAGCTACTAAACACCTGAAGCTGATATAACAGACTAATTTATTTTCAAATGTCACATCCCTTCAAGACTGATGCTGATGCTGAGAGACTGTCCTGTTAAGTTGACTGACTATCCTCCTCCTCCTCAATGATCCGATTGATGATGACAGCTTGGAAGAACATTTTTGTTTCTGGGTGCCGCCACCAGTGGCTAAAGCCCAATTTTTCAGCCCCTGTTTAACAGGGGCATGTAATTAAAAAATGTTATGCAATGCTTTGCAGCAGGGCTCATTCCTGCACTCCAACTAGAGTATCTGGGAGAGGTTGCAGTGTCGTGGCACCAGCACCAGTGCCTAAGGCCAAATTTTTCAACCCCTGTTTAACAGGGGCGTGTAATTACAATTTTTGATGCAATACTTGCTGTGCTCCAAGTACAGTATCTGTGAGGGGTTGCAGTGTTGTGGCACCAGTGCCTAAGGCCCAATTTTTCTGCCCCTGTTTAACAGGGGCATGTAATTACAATTCTTAATAAAAATTCACAGCAGGGCCCATTCCTGCGCCCACCAAGAGTAACTGTGAGGCCTTACAGTGTTGTGTCAACATCACCACCACCACTACCAAAGGCCCAATTTTTCAGCCCCTGTTCAACAGGGGCATGCAATTACAATTCTTGATCTAATAATTCACAGCAGGGCCCATTCATGCGCCCACCAAGAGTAACTGTGAGGGCTCACAGTGTTGTGGCAACACCAACATGTAAGGGGCAAATTTCAGCAGAGTATATACGGCAGGCCCCTATTTTAAAACATGCAACTTACAAACGACTCCTCCTTGCAAACGGAAGGATACAACAGGAAGTGAGAGGAAATCTACCCCTAGGAAGACAAATTCTCTCCTGTAAGAGTTAATATGGGAAAAAAAGTGTCTCCTCTCCACTGATGCTTTATCACCAATTCTTGTTTCAATAAAAAAAAACAAATTTTCAAAAAACATTTGTCATTAGGACGGAAAGTGAGGTGAACTGTTCTGAACAGGTGCACACTGCACAGACAGCAAAACAAATGTTACAGGGGTGATAACCCTTCCCTATGTTTTCCAAAAAGCTTAAAAATAGATTTTTTGGCTGGAGCTACACTTAAACAATGTACCTGTTCAAAATTACAAACAGATTCTACATAAGAACAAACCTACAGTTCCTGTCTTGTATGCACCGCCTGTATACGGCTGTTCAGAGTATATAGGGCCTTTTTTCTTTTGTGTGCGGGGTTCCCCTTAATATCCATACAAGACCCAAAGGGGCTGGTAATGGGCTGGGGTAGGGGGGGTGATGGGGTAGCTATGCCATTTTTCTTAAAGATTTTCATCCATATTACCGGGACCAGACATTACATTAAAGCCGCAAGCAGTTTTAAATGGCTTTTTTTCCTTTAGAAATGTAATTTTGTGCAGGGACAGTTCTAAACACGGGAAACACGTGGCACATCACAGGCATACTTTAGACACCCCCTAGGTACGATATTTAAAGGAATATTTTACTTTTTTTTTTTTCACTTTATGCATCATTTAAATGACTGCTCCCGAAAAACTGCCGTTTTTAAAACTTCTTTTTGCATTGATACATGTCCCCTGGTGCAGAACCCGGGTTCCCAAACCCTTTTTAGGACAATAACATGCATAATAGTCGTTATAATTAGCACTTTAGATTTCGAACGTTCGCATCCATTGTATTTAATAGGGTTCTAATGTTCTTGCGAACTTTCGGTCAGTTCGCGGGTTCTGGTGCGAACCGAACCCGGGGGCGTTCGGCTCATCACTAGTCTCCACCATGCATTTCCACCAACATTCACTACTTAACTTCAAAGAACATTTTTACGACTGCCTATGTTGCTTTTGGAGAATGTTGTCCCTGGGAGGAAGTGAGGGGAAATCTCTCTGATTGAGCTTTGGACAGGAGTAAAACCCCAACAGGAGTTCTACTCCTTCTCCAGGCTATCCAAAACTAACACAAATGCTCTGGCTTTATATATGCTTTACTACAAGACAAATCTCTTTTGGTACAGAAACTTAAATGCAATTTAGTTGTGGTTTCCATGCACTTCATGATATAGTCATATTAAAAAGGGTTGTAACATAACACAAGGACAGTACATTCTAAAATATATATTCCCAATGGTAAACTAGATATCATCAGCGCTCTGTCCTAATTTCACAGCTAGTAATATTGCATGTAAATAAATTACACTTAGAAAAGCGTCTGTACTTTGCAGAAGACATACTGGTGAGTTACATCTTTATTCTGGAAGGCTTGAGTGAACTCTCTTTTCTATTTGTGGGCAATAACATACCTTCCTGTTAGTCAAAACTTGGCTCTGGATTGATTAAACATTTTTAGACCATTCATCTGTGATGGTGGTAGTGGATTTATTCTTCCTACCAAGTAGGCCTACTGTCATGTGCAGCCCCCGCCACCCCCCACATCCCATTACCCCAGCAGACTGGCTAGTCTTAGTATCACACTAACAATATCAGATGTCATTGCCACACAAGACATATTGAGGTTGAAGAGAGGTTAAAAGAGACCCCTGTGCATAAGTAAACTAAAAACTGAAAACTGCAGCACAAAGCTCTGATTGTGTTTTATTGAATAAAACAGCACTAAGAGTCAAGTAGATCCAGTAAATGCTGTAACCCATGCCAACAAATCTGCTTTCAGTTTACTGAAGTTACATCATTGATGGATGAACTCTGACTGGCTGCTTCTTGGATTACAGAATAAGCCAAATGTGAATTGTTTTTCACATTTAACATTTCGCAGGGGTGTTACAATGCATAAAACTGACCCTTAATATACAGCCTGTTCTAATTCCTGGACCGCAGATATTGCAACTAGTTAATGACATTTACACTTTCTGCATTGCACTTTGATTGTAAATATATAAGAATGAGTATAAAAAAATCAAACCTGTAATTCTCCAAATGATGAAAGCAGGCCAGCTCCATAAGCCTTTATTTTATCTTCCTGTTTGCAAAGGCCAAATTCAGCAGTGAACCAGTACACCTTGTGGGGGAGAAATATAACCATCATTATTAGTACACGGTAAAGAAAGTAGATGCTAAATGTCCTTGCTTTGAAAGGAAATCTCATCTCTACTTGTGATTCTTAGGCCAGAGTCAGTATATAACAGATGATATATAGACCATGAACATATTTTTGGGGTCCATTTAAAAAAAAAAAGGGATAAAATGACACATTTATGAAGTGATGTGCTTTACAAATTATTTAGAATCAATCCAAAAATTCAGAAAACCCTACAGCAGACGCAGAATTTCCCCAGCCTCATCTAAAACGCATGGCCCATCTTCTATCAGAATATGACGAGCAGGCTCAGTTAATGCTGCTCCTGGGAAGAGACATTTTGCAGGTTCATAAAGTAAGGGAACAGATTAATGGTCCCCGCAATGCTCCCTTTGCCCAAAGACTTGACCTGGGGTGGGTCATCGTAAGGGGACGTCTGCCTAAAGACTGTGCACAGATCCACCACGGTCAGTAGCATGTTCACTAACGTACTTGACAAAGGACGTCCTTCCTCCTTTCAACCATGTCACAACAGCTTCATCACAAAAGAGCTTCCAAGTAGTACTCACATACCTTGTTCCTCTGTAGACCCAGACACAGATGATCACGCTTGTGACAGTGACCCAGACCACCTAGGGTGTACAGTCTTTCATAGAACAAAGAAAGACCAGCAGGTAGCAATGTCCTTTGAGGATAGACTTTACAAATAATGGAAAAGGAGACAGCCAAGGAAGAGACAAACAATTGGGTCGCACCTCTCCCATTTAGACCCCATAGACAGCGTCTACCTAACAAGGAACAAGTCCTTAAACGCTTTGCCTTCCTCAAACATAATTTCCAGAGAAAACCAGACAGAGAGATGAACCTAGAAACCAAAGACACTGAGTTCTACACTGACAGTAAAGTAGTCCTGGGGTACATCTACAACGAAACCAGACGCTTCTACATCTACGTCAGTAATAGTGTTGAGGATTAGGAGATCCACACACCCAAAACAGTGGCACTTCGTACCAACTAAACACAATCCCACAGACCTAGCGACCAGAGCTGTCCCAGCCAACTGTCTTAAGGACACAACATGGTTTACAGGCCCTGAATTCCTGTACAATTCAGAACACAGCACTTCTGAATGCTTGATAGATGCAGTCAGGGATGCAGAAGTTTGTCCACAAGTGTCTGCATTAGTCACAGTGGCGTCACAAAACCGACTCAAATCTCATCGGTTCACCAGGTTTTCCACATGGAAATCACTCATTAGAGCCATTACCCCCTTATCCCACATAGCCCATTCCTTTGGGAAAGAGAATAAATGCAAAGGCTGGCACCGCTGTAAAAATACCTACTCAGTGACTGACCTAGAGCAATCAAAACATGTGATCATCTACACTGTGCAACAAGAGACCTTTGCTAGAGAGATTGACTGTATTAACAACAAAAAGCCAATCCCTAAAGACAGCATCCTAAGGAAACTCGATCCATTCCTCGATAGCAGTAACCTGTTGAGGATAGGAGGTTGCCTTAAAGAAGCTACCTTAGAGTACGACGAGAAGCATCCTCTCATTCTCCCAGCTCAGCTCCATGTCACTGCCCTGCTTGTACAACACTATCACAGTCAAGTTAAACACCAAGGCCGGCTATTTACTGAAAGAGCTTTGAGGGCTGTTGGACTGTGGATAATAGGAGCAAAAAGATGTGTTAGCAAGTGTATCTTTAAGTGCGTTACCTGTCACAAGCTCCGTGGACTCTTACAAACCCAAAAGATGACTGACCTTCCACCTGACAGACTTAACTCAGATCCTCCCTTTACAAGCATGGGCCTTGGCATATTCGGTCCTTGGTCTGTTACCACTCGCCAAACCAGGGGAGGTCACGCCAGCAGCAAATGCTAGGCAGTTATTTTGACTTGTATGACTGTTCGAGCTGTTCACATAGAGTTGATTAAATCAATGGACACTTCCAGTTTTATCAACGCTCTCAGGCGCTTCATTGCCATTAGAGGTCCCGTTAAGCACATACGCTCTGATAGAAGCACCAACTTTGTTGGAGCGGTCAAGGAACTTCAGATCCTTTCCAATCTAGACAACAACAGCGTGGAAAGGTATCTCAATGAACAGGGATGTACCTGGACATTTAACCCTCCTCATTCTTCCCATATGGGTGGTGTGTGGGAAAGGATGATAGGCGTAGCTCGCAAGATCTTGGATTCTATTTTCCTTCAAATGGGGAATGCCAGACTCATGCATGAGTGTTTGTCCACCTTCATGGCTGAGGTCTCAGCCATCATAAATGCTAGACCTCTGATCCCAGTTACTAACGATCCAGAGGACCCCATATTGCTGACACCTGCAACTCTACTCACTCAAAAAACCAACACGGTCAGTGCTCCAAATGGAGAGTTTACTGATAAAGACCTTTTCAGACCTCAATGGAGACAGGTGCAATGCCTAGCCAACACTTTCTGGGACAGATGGAGGAGATATTACATCCAAACCCTACAACTCAGAAATAAGTGGCAAGTCAACAAACCGGACCTGAAGTCAGGAGATGTGGTGCTCGTTAAAGACTGCCAAGCACACAGGAATGACTGGCCTTTGGGACTTATCACACAGACATTCCCAAGCAAAGATGGATATGTCAGGAAGGTTGAAGTTAAGACTTCCAAACAGGGTGAAGTAAAGTCATTTCTCAGACCCATATCGGACTTGATTTTACTTGTGTCCAATGACGCTCTTAGTGGCGTTGGTTAACGCAAGACGGGGAGTGTTATGTCTACAGGATATCTTTCTCTCTCCTGAGGTTCAGAAAAGAGAATTCACCTTGTCATTTAATTTGTATATTGTGTTGTTGTGTTATTAAGCTATAAATTATGTTTGTTCCAGGTTAGCTGTTACGCTTGCGCCACCTACTGGCCAAACATTAATATCGTTTATAACAAACTATCCAGCCCCTTAAGGATGTGACATAAAAATCATCACCTCCTCTTTAGTCAGGAAGTGAAACAGCCTTAGGGATCAGTATTTTCAATATCATGGCAGTAGCCTAGATGCTATCTCTCCCCATCAATGGCATCTGAGGTAAGCAATCTTCCCCTTCCTCCTCCACAGGTTATTAGGGAAAGGAATTAGTCATTTCAGTTAATTATTTTATATGATGTTTACTACTGTATGGTAATGTTATATTATTCTTGTTGTTTTCAGTTTTACCGTAATATCACATGTGTCATTCACACATATATTAAAATCTGTAACATGCCAATAAAAGACACAGACAAGAAACGTCTGTCTATTATTGTGTGCGCAGAAAAAGGTCATCTGCCTGGATAGCCACCCATAGACTCCGGGAGTACGGGGGGCGAGGCCAGGACATGGACCATACACTGCGCGACTATGTAGAACATTATAAACTAGCCTCATGTGTCATTTGGCTTCCCTAGCAACAATATAAAGGGGCCGTTTGACTCTTATGTCCATTTTAGAGTCAATTTCTCTAGTGGTACAGAATACTGTTTGGTTTCAAAGCAATTGTATAGATGCATTTGTTAAAAGCTATTGCTGCCTACATAAATCTTGCTACCTGCCTCTGTTCCCCATAGCAGTCACATGCTCTGCTCCCACTGTAGTTATGCCACTGATATAGATAACAACAAACATTGTACAGCCAAGTACCTGGTAGAAAAATGTCAAGAAATGTGTCTTGAGTAAGGTTGATATAATGTTATTATATTCTATTTGTTCTGAAAGGATTCAAAATGTATATATTTGAAAAAATTGTTGTGATCCTTGTAAAAAGGATGTCGTGGATGAGGACAAGAAACGGCAAAAAAAATTATCTGCTGTAATACTTTACGCAGTATGACTTGTTATACTTACGGTAGCCAGCATCTCAATATATTCATCTGGAGCACCGAGTGATGCCAATCCAATCTCCTAAAGAGATAGAGGAGTAAAAATGTTATTTCGTCATTTGGACCCAGCCATTATACATAAGTCTCTAAATGTGAGTGCAGAATACCTACTTGAGAAAATTGGGCAAAGCTTGGGTCAGCAAATAAAGGAGCATGCCCCAGAAGTTCATGACAAATATCACTGTAAATAGGGGAAAATAAATAAAAAATAAAAGCTGAACAGCAATCGATTGAAAAAAAGCTGCCATATTTCAATAAAATAAATTGAATATGTGGTTATTTTGTATTTTTCAATTGTTGTTCAAGGACATATTTTTTCTACAATTTAAATGGTTAAAAAAATAAATGGAAAAAGTCTTTTGCCTTTTACATACACTATATTACCAAAAGTATTGTGACGCCTGCCTTTACACGCACATGAACTTTAATGGCATCCCAGTCTTAGTCCGTAGGGTTAAATATTGGGTTGGCCCACCCTTTGCTGCTATAACAGCTTCAACTCTTCTGGGAAGGCTGTCCACAAGGTTTAAAAGTGTGTCTATGGGAATGTTTGGCCATGCTTCCAGAAGCGCATTTGTAAGGTTTAGGAACTGATGTTGGATGAGAAAGCCTGGCTCCCATTCTCTCATTCATACCAAAGGTGTTCTATCGGGTTAAGGTCAGGACTCTGTGCAGGCCATTCAAGTTCCTCCACCCCAAACTCGCTCATCCATGTCTTTATGGACTTGCTTTGTGCACTGGTCCAAATCATTTGGTGGAGGGGGGATTATGGTGGGGGGTTGTTTTTCAGGGGTTGAACATGGCCCCTTAGTTCCAGTGAAGGGAACTCCTAAGACATCAGCATACCAAGACACTTTGGACAATTTCATGCTCCCAACATTGTGGGAACAGTTTGGGGATGGCCCCTTCCTGTTCCAACATGACTACGCACCGGTACACTCAGCAAGATCCATAAAGAGCCAGTTTGGGGTGGAGAAACTTGACTGACCCGCACAGAGTCCTGGCCAAAACCTGATAGAATACCTTTGGGATCATTCAGAGAGGAGACTGCGAGCCAGGCTTTTTCATCCACATCAGTGTCTGACCTCTCAAATGCGCTTCTGGAAAAATGGTCAAATATAGACACACTCCTAAATCTTGTGGACAGCTTTCCCAGAAGAGTTGAAGCTGTTGTAGCTGCAAAGGGTGGGCCAACTTAATATTGAACCCTGCGGACTAAGACTGTGAAGGCAGGCGTCTCAATACATTTGGTAATATAGTATATAAAAACAATTGAAAGCATATCTAAAGTCATTATTTTGTTTTGAAAGATTAGGGTAAAGGTATAACCCCTGTCATATTTTATTTCATCAATGTTCCATTGTGGAGATTTTCTATCACTTCCTGTCTTGTAGGAAAAGGAAGTGAGAGGAAAAAATCTCCAGAATGAGGGAAATCTCCTCTCAGACAGCTGTCACAGCAGCAAGTTTCCACATTGAAAGAGGTCCCCTTAATTCCAGTTCTAGTGAAAACTCAGAATTTTGTATTTTACTTCATTTTTAGTCCTAATGATAAGGACCAATGGAGAGGGTGAATCTCCCTAGAAATCTCCCACACACAGTAATAAGAATCTGATTAGGGCGCTAACCCTTGCCTACTCTAAAAAAAAAATGCTTTTGGTAAAGATATACATACTTTATGTTTACATCTCATTTGACAAGCATCTGGGACCTTGGTGAAGAAAGTATTATTATCCACTTGCCAACCGCTCACAGCATATATACGTCGGCAGAATGGCTCGTACAGGCACAATCACGTACCTGTACGTGGCCCTTTAACTGCCGATGTTGGGGCCGCGCGCGCGCCGCCGGCGGCACGCTCGCGACCCCCCTGCCTTCCCCGTGAGTGGGACCGCGGGTCCAGCGGACTCGATCACCCCTGAGATCCCCGCGATCGTCTCACAGAGGTTTGGAGCAGGGAGATGTGTGTGTAAACACAGCATCTCCCCGCTCCTCTACTGACACTGTCAGCGATCTCCGCTCTGTGTAACCAGAGCGGAGATCGGTGACGTGTCAGTCGTAGCCACGCCCCCCTCAGTTAGTAACACGCCCCTAGGCACACTTAACCCCTTCAGTGCCCCTAGTGGTTAACCCCTTCACTGCCAGTGTCATTTTCACAGTAACCAGTGCATTTTTATTGCACTGATCGCTGTGAAAATGACAATGGTCCCAAAAATGTGTCAAAAGTGTCCAATGTGTCCGCCATAATGTCGCAGTCACGAAAAAAATCGCTGATCGCCGCCATTACTAGTAAAAATAAAATAATTAATAAAAATGCCTTAAAACTATACCCTGTTTTGTAAACGCTATAATTTTTGCGCAAACCAATCAATAAACGCCGATTGTGGCCTAAACTGAGGAAAAAAAATGTTTTTTATATATTTTTTGGGGATATTTATTATAGAAAAAAGTAAAAAATATGTCATTTTTTTTCACAATTTTCGCTCTATTTTTGTTTATAGCGCAAAAAATAAAAACCGCAGAGGTGATCAAATACCACCAAAAGAAAGCTCTATTTGTAGGAAAAAAAGGACGCCAATTTTGTTTGGTAACCACGTCACACGACCGCGCAATTGTCAGTTAAAGCGACGCAGTGCCGAATCGCAAAAAGGGGCCTGGTCATAATGGCCCGTATTGGTCCGGGGCTTAAGTGGTTATACCTGTATAGATAACTATTATATATTTACATTTCATGTTTATAGTACTTGTAAAATTAACAAAATGTACTCACGGTTCAGGCGTATACATGGGTTTTGAACAATGGCGGATATACTGGGTTGAGTGAAAAACTCTAAATGCTAGTCCTGCCAAGAAGTCACGGGAGGACAGCAAACCAGCAACAGGACGTAAACGAAATCCAGTACAATCTTCACAAAAAAATAAAATACAAAATGTTCATATTATGCCTTACATCTCCAATCTACCAAAATCTAGTGCAGTCTTTTTTTTTAGGCTAGCCCTTTTCATTTTAGCATATTGTAAAATCAGGTCACATCAAAACCTTGGGATTGGGCAAGTTTTTCTTCTGTAAAGAATGGTACTACCAATGTTTTACTGTATTACTAATTTTTACTCACCCAGCAACCAAATCTAACATTGTCCTGGTGACAGAATTCTGTCAACAGACACCGCTGGGTCCCACTCCCGCACTACTTGTGACGTCATCGTGAGGCCTGCTGGCTCTTCCAGGTTCAGCTGGCAGGGACTTGCGATGATGTGCCACTAGGCCCGCCACCCCCTCCTACTTCTGAATGAATGACTAAAGGCTTCCTGGGATATGTGACGTGCATATTCTAGGAGACCTAGTGAGCACCTTGCATGTCTCAAGGAAAATGGCGTACCTTGAGGGGAGGGACTGTGCTGTTTGTTAATAAAAAATAAAAAAAACACTGCCCAATTCTTGTAGAGGAGGGGAGGAGATGGGGGAAGTTTCTATAGAGGGCGAAGGTCCGCTTTAAATAAAGTTGTTTTAAAGTCGTTGATATATTTATTTATTTTTACAATATAGCTTTTCCATAAATAAAATCTAGGTAAGATTTTTTTAAATGTAAGTTTCACACTAACACAGCCTAAATCTAAAAATTGCAAACGTGTCATTTATTAAGATTACAGGGTTAATCATAGAACAGTAGATAGGATAAGGCGGGTAACTACATAATATAGTAGCTCAAAGCAAGAATAAGTTCACTGAGGAACAGTTGTTTTTACTGTCAGTAAAAAAACTGTCAGTACTGGTACATATGGAAAATTTCTCAGATTTATGAGATTAGGTATAGGATTAATGATTATGATAAAGTCATGGTTAAAAGACAGGGTTTTAGATTAAGGATATGATTTTAAATGGTCTATGTATGAAATGATAGCTGCGCAGACACAATAAATATCTGTACAGAAAGAATAAAAGTTTGCTGCATTTTCTTTAATATGATTAATTCCTATATTGTCTGCATAATCTAGTGGCCATAATGCGTTTTTTTCCTGATTGAAATATTTGTGGAAAAAAAATCCATTATGGCCAATAAATGGTGCTAATGATATAGGAGCTAATCATAGTTAAGGAAATACAGCAAATTTTCATTCTTGCTGTACAGATGTTTATCGTGTCTGCGCAGCTATCACTTTAGGTCAGACAAGCTGTATAATTTCTGCACTTTGAACAGCTGTGGGGAAGACTGCAGATAAACAAGTACAACTTTAGTAGGAGGATTTATTTATTCTCTGTGTATCACCTAAGGGCTGAGGCTAGTCACTTCACTGGGTTCATTAAGCGTTTACAACCACTTTAAGCCCTCCCGACCACACACACATTAATGTGGCCTCACCAAAGTGGTCTTTTTTCCATGGGGCCACATATATGCGTATCTCCCTTTGTACTGGGAGTGTAATGCCCTGTACAAACGATCGTTTTTTCCGATGAAAAAAGTCCGATGGACTTTTTTCATCAGAAAAAACGATCATGTGTGGGCCCCATCGGACTTTTTTCCATCGGTGTAAAAAAATAGAACATGTTTTAAATTTTTCCGATGGAAAAAAAAAAACGTCAGGAAACTACGATCGTCTGTGTGGAACTCCAACGGAGAAAAAACCCACAGATGCTCAGAATCAAGTCGACGCATGCTCAGAAGCATTGACATTCATTTTTCTTGGCTCGTCGGAGTGTTTTACGTCACCGCGTTTTGGACGGTCGGAATTTTGTCTGATGGTGTGTATGCAAGACTGATAGAAGTCAGCTTCATCGGAATTCTGACGGAAAATTCCATCGGATTTTATTCCATCGGAAATCCGATCCCGTGTACAGGGCATAACACAAAGCGTGCTTCCAGCACAGACACCGGGCTCTCACTCGTACTAACGATCGGGACACGGGACTCTCGGTTTCGGGTCACCTGATCGCTGTGATAGCCTCTAAATGGCTATCACAGTGATCAGTCACTGTGAGACCACCCCTGTGTTTACTTCCTCTTCTGAATGAAGAGAAAGATACATTGTATCTTCCTCTTCTTGCAGGAAAAGAAAATGTAAACAAACCAGTGTGTAAAAAGAAATAAAAATCAAATAAAAATTTAAAATAAAGAATAAAAATAAGAAAAAAGAAAGAAAAAATAACAAGACCAAGGTTTGCCAGGGTTATTGTTAGGGTCAAGGTCAGGGTTAAAGGTCAAGGTTGGAGTCAAAGGTCATGGTCACCATATTATGGGTAGAATAAAAAAAATGAAGTTTGTATCAGTGCCAGTTAGTGTCATGCCTCGTACACACGACTTGTTTTCCTGGCAGGAAAACTGCCATGACAGGTTTTCGCTAGGAAAAACAGCCGTGTGTATGCTCAATCGCAGTTTTCCCAGCAGGAAAACTGTGGGGAAAAAAGAGAGAACTTGTTCTCTATTTTCCCGTCAGAAAAAAATTCCGGTCGTCTGTATGGTTTCCCGAGGGGAAAAAAAACGTGCATGCTCGTAAACAATTCAACGCATGCATGGAAGCATAGAACGTAATTTTGTCGGCTCGTCGTAGTCTTTGACGTCACCGCGTTCTTGACATTCAAAAGTTCAGCAGTCTTTTGTGTGACTGTGTGTATGCAAGGCAGGCTTGACAGACATCCCGTCAGGAAAAACGTTGTATTTTTTTCCTGCTGGGAAAAATGGTCGTGTGTACAAGGCATCACTGTCAGTGTGTTTTAGGCATGATAAAAAAATGCAAAATACGCACCATTGTTTCCGGGCTGTACTACGAGTACAAACAACAACTAACATACATATATGTTGTATTGCTGCAATCGCCAGGAGCAGAAAAAAATATTTTGAGTTGTTCCTTGGTGGTAGAATAGCAAAAAATATACAGCTTAACTTAAAAAAATATTATTATTTTTTTTACTATTTTGGGCCAGTTTTCCTTTGATAATAAGATATCAGTTACCATTCCCCACCAAAACAAAGCCTGTTTTTTCCTGGAAAAAAACAAGGTATAATCCACCTGAATACTCAAAGTAGTTGTGCCGATATGTACAGTTTTACTAATACATGTCAAAGTTGCAAAATTGTGCTTAAGCATTAACATTTGTTTTACCCTTATGCCTCGTACACACGACGTGTTTTCCTGACATGGCAAAACATGATGTTTTTCCCGACGTGATTCCTCTCAAACCTGCCTTGCATACACACATTCATTAAAAAAAACGCTCGACCAAAACGCAGTGACGTCCAACACGTACGACGGCACTATAAAGGGGACGTTCCATTCAAATGGCGCCACCCTTTGGGCTTGCTTTTGCTGATCTCGTGTTAGTAAAAGTTTGGTGAGAGACGATTCGCGCTTTTCAGCCTCGTGCTATTCAGTCCGTTACAGGGTGACGAATGTGCTATCTCCAATACGAACGCTAGTTTTACCAGAACGAGCGCTCCCGTCTCATACTTGATTCTGAGCATGCGCGTTTTTTTTCCCCTCGGAAAAGCATACACACGACCGGTTTTCGTGACGAGAAAAAGACTGATGGGAAACACGACGGAAAAAAATTGAGCAGGTTCTAATTTTTTTGCGGGCAGTTTTCTCGACGGGAAACTGCTATGGAGCATACACACGACCGGTTTTCCCGACCAATCTAAAAAATGGCAGTTTTCTCGTCTGGAAAACCAGTGGTGTGTACGGGGCATAAGACGTGACGGGTTTAAAGTGGTTGTAAACCCTTTACAACCACTTTAACCTACAGGTAAGCCTAGATTAAGTTTTACCTGTAGGTGCTTGAAATATCTCTTAGACCTATACGGTCTAGGAGATTTCTTCTGCGCATGCGCCGGAGTTAGAAAGGGCACGCTGTGCCGTTTCTAGCTCCGGTCATGTCGTGAGTGGTGGCTCCCGCGCGCAATCGACTCCGGCCAGTCACAGAGCCGGAGTTCGCGGCCCCGAAAGGAAGAGGGGTGAAGAATGGCCGCTTGCTGCTAGCGAGGAAGACAGGAACATCGCGGGCTTCTCCTGCAGGTAAGTGTCACATAATGCGATGCATAGTAGCCCATTATGCTTTACCTTTGCAGGGAAACAAAAAGGAAGTAAAACCCATCAGGTTTTACTTCCTCTTTAAGTTAAGTTTCAAGACGTGGGAGAGGGAGGGTATTGGGGGGTAAGTGCTAGACTCACTGCCCTGGGTTCTTTCTTGTCAGATCAGACATTTCTGCTAATTGCATTGCTGATTACTATACATCATTCTTATTTGCTAAGCATTAGGGAACACAATTCCAAGTGAATACAGTTTTTAAAAATACACATTCACAAATATGCTTATTCATTAATCAGCTAGCTATACATGTATTTATCCACATACTTTGCAAGAAGTTAGACACGTCTTCAAGCTGAGGAATATTATTTTCATTATATCCACAATATTCTTCCAACAAAGGAAAGACATGGTTATGTTCATAGCAAGCATGGGTGGGATATAGGGATTTCAGCTCTTTGAAAACTGTCCCCCATGTGTTCTTCTCCTGTTCTGTGTAGATAACACGAGGAATAGGCTGACCACTTAAAGAAAAAAAAAACATACAGACTTTCATTTAGTTCACATAAACAGTTTTAGGAGGCAAAGCATTACCCTGCGTTGTAGAATTTACTTACTTCCTTACCCACCCAACACCTGAATTACTGGACAAAACCATTGAAGGATAGGTCCTGTGGCTTACACTGTTAGAACAGTGTAGCATGATTCCTTTAGCACGTCATGTTATTCACAGGTCCATGTTTTAATTCATAAAATTCCAAAACAGTGGTGTTTTACAATGCACAGTACATTCTGGATCTTGAAGAGTGGCCCCTTCGTTTTTTCAAGGGCTGCATATTTTATTATTTCTAATTACGCAAAAGAATTAGGGAATAATTTGGGTTCAATTTATTATTAAGTAACTTTCAATTTAGGTAGAACCTTTTCTGAAGTGCAATAGAAAACATGCATAGTTAAAAGTACAGTAAAACCTTGGATTGCGAGCATAATTCGTTCCAGAAACATGCTTGTAATCCAAAGCACTTGTACTGTATATCAAAGCGAATTTCCACATAAGAAATAATGGAAACTCAAATGATTGGTTCCACAACCATTTATTCATAGGTCCTTCAGTTTATAGTCCATATAAAAAGATTATAGCAATGTGACCAGGTTGTGTAACCATAAAATGTCCATCCACAAATGGAAGCCTCCACAAGGGGATTAGAAGCAAAATCCAGCAGGAGCTACAGAGTATAAAAGAGAAAAGAGGCGCCTCTAAGTGAAGCAATATGTTGCCAAATGTTGTACCTTCATTAAATGTAACCATATAGCTACACTTAGAGGCGCCACTCTTCTCTTTTATACTCAGTTGTGACATCACGCTACTTGTATATCAAGACATCGCTTGTATATCAAGTCAAAATTTATTTAAATTTTTGCTTGTCTTGCAATACGCTCTCAAACCAAGTTGCTCTCAAACCAAGGTTTTACTGTATGTCTTTGAAGGCTGTTCTTCATTTAGATCATAATACCATCTTTAAAAGACTCTTAGATATACATCTTAACCACTTCCCTACCCAGCCATAGTCAAATGACGTCCACAGATGGGATCTCCCATCCTGGGTGGACGTCATATGACGTCCTGGCTTTGTAGGGGGATATCTGAATGATGCCTGCAGCTAGAGGCATCATTCAGATATCCTTTTAAAGTGCCGGCGATTCTGTGCACTATAAGAACGATCATAGCGGCGATTCCGCTGCTTGATCATTCTTATAGGCGGCAGGAGGGGACATCCCCCCTCCCGCCGCCATCCGGTGCTTCTCCGGGCTCTCCCATGCGATCGGGGACCCGGAGCGATGTGATGACGTCACGCCCAGGTCCTCAAATGTAAACAAAGCCGCCATTGCGGCTAGTAAGTATGAGATCAGTGAAAAAAAATTCACTGATCTCATGCTTTCCAGCCTGGAGGAGAGATGTGGGGTCTTATTGACCCCACATCTCTCAATAAAGAGGACCTGTCACACACATTCCTATTGCAAGGGATGTTTACATTCCTTGTAATAGGAATAAAAGTGATAAAAAAAAAAAGTTAAATAATTGTAAAAAAAAAAATAAGTAAAAAAAAAAAAAATAATAAAAAAAAAAATATTAAAACCCCCCTGTCCCCGGTAGCTCGCGATCAGAAGCGAATGCACACGCAAGTCGCCCACGTATGTAAACGCCGTTCAAACCACACATGTGAGGTATCGCCGCGTGCGTTAGAGCACATGCAACAATTCTAGCACTAGACCTCCTCTGTAATTCTAACCTGGTAACCTGTAAAAAAAAATTAAAGCGTCGCCTATGGAGATTTTTAAGTACCGAAGTTTGGCGCCATTCCATGAGTGTGCGCAATTTTAAAGCGTGACATGTTAGGTATCTATTTACTCGGCGTAACATCATCTTTCATATTTTCCCCAAAAATTGGGCTAACTTTACTGTTTTGTTATTTTTTAATTCGTGAAACCATTTTTTTTTTTTTAAAAAGGCGTTTGAAAAATTATTGCGCAAATATCGTGCAAGAAAAAAAGTTGCAATGACCGTCATTTTATTCCCTAGGGTGTCTGCTAAAAAAACATATATAATGTTTCGGGGTTCTGAGTAATTTTCTAGCAAAAGAATGATGATTTGTACATGTAGGAGAGAAGTGCCAGAATAGGCCCGGTATGGAAGTGGTACAAAAAGCCCTGTATTGAAGTGGTTAAAGGACACAACATACAGGGATATGGGAAATCAATATAGACACTGATACATGCACCTACACAGGTTGAACTGGATGGACTGGATGGTCTTTTTTCAGCCTTACCGACTATGCAACCACTAGCAATAGTTAATCATATTCCACTGGACTTGTTCTGTAAAGTTAACATTTAATGAACATGTCCAGTTCAATGTGACTAAATACTACTTGCTAAAGCTAGCAGTAGTCACTTTCTTTTGGACTTGCCTCTGTAACATTGAAGATGTTTTGCCATTCATCAGAGTAGCTTTATTCGTTTCTAAAAGTGTCAGAACTATACCCCATCAAATATATCCGCAAAGGTGTCAAGGGAGATGATGATAGGCCAAAATGAAAATGGGAAGCATAACATTTTGTAAAAACAACCTGCTCTATAGTGCCTTGAAAAAGTATTCATACCCTTTGAAATTTTCCACATTTGTCATGTTACAACCAAAAATATTAATATATTTTATTGGGATTTTATGTGATAGACCAACACAAAGTGGCACGTAATTGTGAAGTGGAAGGAAAATGATAAATGTTTTTCCATTTTTTATACAAATAAATATCTGAAAAGTGTTTTGTGCATTTGTATTCAGCCCCCTTTACTCTGATACCCCTAACTAAAATCTAGTGGAACCAATTGCCTTCAGAAGTCACCTAACTGGTAAATAGTGTCCAGCTGTGTGTAATTTAATCTCAGTATAAAAACAGCTGTTCTGTGAAGTCCTCAGAGGTTTATTAGAGAACCTTAGGGAACAAACAGCATCATGAAGGCCAGGGAACACACCAGACAGGTCAGGGATAAAGTTGTGGAGAAGTTTAAAGCAGGGTTAGGTTATAAAAAAATCCCAAACTTTGAACATCTCACAGAGCACTGTTCAATCCATCATCTGAAAATGGAAAGAGCTGTCCACCTAAACTGACAGGCCAGACAAGGAGAGCATTAACCAGAGAAGCAGCCAAGAGGCCATGGTAACTCTGGAGGAGCTGCAGAGATCCACAGCTCAGGTGGGAGAATCTGTCCACAGGACATCTATTATGCCGCGTACACACGACCGTTTTTAATGTCATTGAAAAAACCAGCATTTTTCTCGACGTGATTTTTTGTGTTTCCTCTCAAGCCTGCCTTGCCTACACACTATCGTGGAAAAAAATGTTTGAGTAAAGCGTGGTGACGTCCAACACGTACGACGGCACTATAAAGGGGAAGTTCCATTCGGATGGCACCACCCTTCATGTTAGTAAAGTTTGTTGAGCGACGATTCGCGCTTTTCAGCCTCGTGCTTTTCAGTCCGTTACAGCGTGACGAATGTGCTATCTCCATTACGAACGCTAGTTTTACCAGAACGAGTGCTCCCGTCTCATACTTGATTCTGAGCATGCGCATTTTTTTTCACGTCATTAAAGCCCACACACGGCCGGTTTTCATGATGAGAAAAACGACGATGTAAAAAATGACGTGAAAAATTTGAGCATGTTTCAATTTTTCTCGTCGTGATTCTCTGCGTTTTTCTCGTTGGGAAAAATGCTGGAAAGCCCACACACAATCATTTTTAATGACCATTTTAAAAAATGTCATTTTTCTCGTCATTAAAAGCGGTCGTGTGTATGCGGCATCAGTCGTGCACTCCACAAATCTGGTCTTTATGAAAGAGGAGCAAGAAGAAAGCCATTGTTAAAAGAAAGCCATAAGAAGTCCTGTTTGCAGTTTGCGAGAAGTCATGTGGGGACACAGCAAACACGTAGAAGAAGGTGCTCTGGTAAAATGAGATTAAAATTATATTTTTTTGGCCTAAAAGCAAAACGCTATGTGTGGATGAAAACTAACATTACACATCACCCTGAACACACTATCCCCACCGTGAAACATGATGGTGGCAGCATCATATTGTGGGGATGCTTTTCTTCAGCAAGAACAGAGAAGCTGGTCAGAGTTAATGGGAAGATGGATGGAGCCAAATACAGGGCAATCTTAGAAGAAAACCTGTTAAGAGTCTGCAAAAGACTTGAGACTGGGGCGGATGTTCACCTTCCAGGAGGACAACGACCCTAAAGATACAGCCAGAGCTACAATGGAATGGTTTAGATCAAAGCATATTCATGTGTTAGAATGGCCCAGTTAAAGTCCAGACCTAAATCTAACTGAGAATCTGCTATTCACAGACGCTCTCCATCCAATCTGACAGAGTTTGAGCTATTTTGCAAAGAAGAATGGGCAAAAATGTCACTCTCTATATGTGCAAAGCTGGTAGAGACATCCCCAAAAAGACTTGCAGCTGTAATTGCAGTGAAAGGGGGTTCTACAAAGTATTGACTCAGTGGGGCTGAATACAAATGCATGCCACACGTTTCATATATTTATTTGTAAAAAAAATTGAAAACCATTAATCATTTTCCTCCCACAATTATGTGCCACTTTGTGTTGGTCCATCACATCAAATCCCAATAAAATACATTTACTATTTTGGTTGTAACATGACAGAATGTGGAAAATTTCAAGGGGTATGAATACTTTTTCAAGGCACTGTAAATGCAAAATCCAATCACTATGATGATTATGTACCTAGAACAAGGTTTATACTCTCCCACCTGACACTCACGAGAAGAAGCTACTTGGATAAATGGTAACATGTGTTTAACACTACAAAGCAAGTCTAGTTGAATGTGACTAAGCACTACTAGCTATACCATGATCTGGATAGATGAAAACGGAAAATTGTATCATACTTACCAGTAATTTTCCTTTCCTGGTGCCTAGCCATGGCAGCATACCTGTGATAGAGCTCCGCCTCGACTCCTCCTTCAGGACTAGTGAATAGCATAAATTAAAGGCATAGCCCCTCCCCCAACATTCTCTGTAATATAGAATACCGAGGGTGGGAGCGTATGCTGCCATGGATAGGCACCAGGAAAGGAAAATTACTGGTAAGTATGATACAATTTTCCGTTTTCCTGGTGCCTCCATGGCAGCATACCTGTGATAACTAACTAGCTGACATGGGTGGGATAATTGCTTAACAATAAATGTTTAATTATAAGAGGACATAGCAGCCTGAACTGCCCTCCTTCCAAACTCAACAGTCGTGAGCGCTCCTGGATCAATATGGTAGTGTCTGAGGAACGTATGGTGAGAAGACCAGGTGGCGGCCCCGCACACTGTCTCCAACGAAACATTAGCCCTTGCTGCCCAGGAAGCTGAGACTGCCCTTGTAGAATGAGCATTCACTCGGGATGGAGGCTCCATATTCTTCACCCTGTAGGCCTTCTGGATTAACTTTACAACCCAAGATGCCAGAGTTCTGATGGAAGCTTCTTTGCCCCTGTATTTACCGAACGGTACGATGAAAAGTCTCTCAGAAATTATGAAGGGGCCGGTGGCTTCTAGGTAGGCCCTGAGCACTCTGGATACATCCAGTTCGTGACAAGACTCTGAATCCATGTCTGTAAACACTGGTAGTGCCCAGGGTTCCAACAGGTGGCTTGGAGTAGCAACCTTTGGTGTGAACCCCCGAAGGGGACGAAGTTCCACTCTGTGAAGAAGGAGATGTGGTCGTCACCTATCCCTAAAGAGTGAAGTTCCGAGATTCTTCTGCCAGATGTAATGGCTAGCAGGAAAGACACCTTTAGTGTCAGGTTCCATATTGTTACTTGTTCCACTGGAGCAAAGGGATGGTCAGATAGAACTTCCAGGACTAGGGACAGATCCCACTTAGGAAATGATCGTCTGACAGGAGGGCGAATCTTCAATATACCTCTGAGGAAAGTGACTACTGAAGGATCCTCCGCCCATCTCTTATTTGTTGCAGCAGAGATTACTGCTACCTGCACTTTGAGAGAGCTCAGACCAAGTCCCAGATCAAGTCCTGTCTGAAGGAATCCTAGAACATGAGATGTAGAAGGAAGGATTGGATGAAATCCATTTTCGGAAACAAACGACAAGAACTTGTCCCATATTCTTGAATATATGGCATTAGTTGCTGGCTTCCTAGCTTTTAGAAGGGTTGATATGACTCCTGGAGAACACCCTAGGGACTCGAACCTTCGCCTCTCAACCTCCAGATTCGAAGATTCAACTTCTGAGGGTTTGGATGAACTAGACTGCTCTGCGACAGAAGTTGAGGGAAAGGAGGGATCTTGATTGGAGAGCCCACACTGAGGCACAATACGGAAGTACTGCCACCACCTGGACTGGCTCCCTGAGGAGCCTCAGGAGGAATTTGAATATTAATGGCCTGGGAGGAAAGGCATATGCCGTGGTGAACCTCCAGGGACATGACAGGGCATCCACTGCCTCGACTTGTGGATGCGGCAGCCGAGAGAAGAACCTGTCCAGCTTGGCGTTCTTCGGGGAGGTGAACAGATCTACCTGAGGGGGATCCCATATGTTGGCAATCTGAAGGAAGACATGGGGGTGGAGAGCCCACTCATTGTCCAGGAAGTTTCTGGATAAAGTGTCTGCTTCCGTGTTCAACCTGCCTGGCAGATACATCGCTCTGAGGTCCAGGAGGTTCTGCTCCGCCCAGAGCATGATCGGCTCTACCTCCTTGAGGAGTGACCTGCTGCGAGTGCCTCCCTGCTTCTGCAGATAAGCGACAGCTGCTCTGTTGTCTAGGCGTAGGAGTATTCTTTGGCCTCTGATGTGGGGTGCCAAAGAGGTCAGTGCCAAGAAGGCTGCCCTCATCTCCAAGATGTTGGATACCACTCCCTGGGTGGTGCATGCCCATCTCCCCTGTATTCTGGTTTGCCCGCAATGGGCTCCCCAGCCCTGTCTGCTTGCATCGGACGTAATTGTGATCCAAGGAAGGGAGCCCAGGTGATGAGGCTTGGAGAGTTTTTCCGGAACTGTCCACCAGTGAAGGCTCCTGCGTATTTTTCCCATCAGCAGGATCGTCTGAGATAGTCGTTGTTTCTTCCACTGTGCCAAGAAACCAGTCTGGAAATACCTCAAGTGCCAATGTGCCCAAGGAACCATGGGTATACAGGAAGACATTGTGCCAATGAAGCTCAGGCATTGTGAAGCCGTCAGATACGGGCTCTGGATGACTTTGATCATTCTCTGGATGACAATCCTTGCCTTCGGCAGTGGTAATGACACTGTCCCCTCCTGAGTATCGAACATTGTGCATAGATTATCTGCTGTGTTGGCATTAGTTGACTCTTGTCGGAATTCACCAGCCACCCTAGCTCTTTTAGGGACTGTAGAAGAATGTCCCGGTGACATACCAACTGATCCGGATTGCTTGCTAGGAGTAGGATGTCGTCCAAGTAGTGGTATATCCTCAAGCCCCTCTCCCGCAGGGGAACTAAAGCAGATATTAGTATCTTGGTGAACACCCTGGGAGAGGTGCACAGACCGAAAAGCAGGGCTTGAAACTGTAGGTGGGTCCGTCCCACTGCAAATCTCAGGTATTTTTGAAATGCAGGTAGAATTGGAACATGTAGGTACGCATCCTGCAGATCGACCAAAATCATCCAATCTGATGGCTGGACTGCCTGAATAATCGTCTGCAGGGACTCCATTTTGAAGCTTTCGGGGCGGATATACCGGTTGAGCCTCTTTAGGTCTATCACAGGCCTCCACCCCCCTGTCCTCTTTGGGACCAGAAATAGGGTGGAGTATAAGCCTGCGAAGCGCTCTGCCAAGGGAGCCAGAACAGCCGCCCCCTGAAGCTGGAGTGACGTTAGGAAGTTTTTCAGAGCTTGAGCCTTCAGTGGAGAGGATGGAATCTCTGTTCCTTTGAAAGAGTTCCGAGGTGGAGGGTGAG
Organism: Rana muscosa; assembly: GCA_029206835.1. Taxonomy (NCBI): domain Eukaryota; kingdom Metazoa; phylum Chordata; class Amphibia; order Anura; family Ranidae; genus Rana; species Rana muscosa. Next base: position 829,237,290 of record CM055118.1, on the reverse strand, counting down.
AAAAATTCCAAAAGTGCCCCCATTGAATTGTTGACAGAACCCAGGGGTTGTGGCAGCAGGTGGCCCAGACTGGGGTAAAAAAAAACTTTAGCCTGGCTCCCACCGGGAGTGCCTGGGTTCCTCTGGCGTCAAAAAGACTGCTTCTGCTCCTGTGGAGCCGGAAGGGCTTTCATCTTCCTGTTTAAAAAGGATCCCCGAGTACCTTTCCAAGGTCTTTTGTTGTCTCTGGGCTGTCTTGACTGCCTAAAATCCCTTGGGTTTGACTGGCGGAACCTAGAGGAACCACCTCTGAATCTTCGCCTACTTCTGTCCTGTGGAAGCATACCAGACTTCCCTCCTGACAGCCTGGAGATAGCTTTATCCATTTTGTCTCCGAATAGTGCTTTCCCATCAAACGGGATTTTGCACCCATTTTGTTTGGAGGATAAGTCAGCCATCCAGGGTTTCAGCCACAAGGCCCTCTTCGCCATCACTGAATGCAACATGGATCTTGCCGAGCACCTGATCGTGTCAATGGCCGCTACGCAGACAAAGTCTGCCGACAATCTAAGCTCTTCTAAGGCCTTAATTATATCCTCCATGGGGACATCCTGATGCAAAGCCATCTCAATATTATCTGTCCAAGATCTTATGGCATTTGATACTGACGTGAGGGAAATAGCTGGCTTACATGCTGCTTCCGCGGCTAAGTAGCTCCTCTTCAGCTCCAGGTCGATTCGCCTGTCTAGAGGGTCTTTGAAGGAAGTGGAATCCTCCATTGGTAGAGTAAGTTTTTTTGCGAGTCGCACCACGGACGCGTCTACCACTGGCATGGAGTTCGGTGACTGCGTTCCCGACTCTGGTAAGGGGTATATAGTTTATTGAACCGACCCCAAAATTATTATTTTTTTTATCAGTCTTTGACCATTCCTTCTGAATGACTTGACTAATCTTGCCCATCAACGGGAAAAGAACCTGCTTCCTTTTGAGGAATGGGAAGTAGCTTGTAGACTCTTGGGGAGGCTATTCTGCGTCTTTCCAGGCGATTGCAGTTTTGACTGCCTGGATGAATGGCTTTACCAAGGAGAGACTGAAGCCAGAAGGTTCTGACTCTTCTCAAGAGTCCCCTGAAGAGTCTTCAGGTGGTGAATCTCTAGCTGCTCGGCCTGACGGCGGCAGAGGTGTACTGACTGCTGACGGACCAGGGAGATTAGGTTCTATATCCTGAACCTGGGATATCTGCTGAAGTGGTTGAGCGGGGACCGAAGCCAAAAGCTCAGAGAAGGAGTCCTTCATTGTTCGCTTGAGCAGATCTACAGCGTGCTGATTTTCTAGCTCGCGGTTGGACGCATAGTCCGTAAAACAGTCCTTACAGACCACTCTGTCTGGTAGCGGTGTAGCCCCACATATCCAGCATCTCTTCTTCCTATAGGTCCTAGGAGAGGGGGGTCGATCACGTCCTCTGGATCTTGACCTCTCTGATCTACGACGTGAAGAATGGGACCTACGCCCTGATGAGCGGGACCCCTTGGAGTGGGTGGGGCTACGGTGTAAGGAACTCACGCTAGACCAGTGAGCGCACTTTTTTTTTTTAATACTCACGTATAGTTGGTCACATACCTAATAGAAGTGTGAGGATCTTTGCTGCGAGATGAATGACTCATTGCGGAGTTGGGCACAAGGATCAGCTCCAGAAATATAGTAAGAAAGGGAAAAGAATCAGGAGTTTTTGGCGTCACTTTTTTTTTTTGTTTTTTAAATAAACATTTTTATATCGTCATCTGTTTTTATTTTTTATTTTATTTTTTAAACATAAACATTTTTATATTGTTATCTTTCTTTTTTTTTTAACATAAACATTTCTGATCGGCAACATTTTTTTTTTGAGAAAATAAAAAGTACCTACCACAAAGCAGCATCAGAGAGACCTAGCAGGGCACAGCTGAGGAGACTGACAGCCATCCCTGAATCTGAACCTAATTAGGCTCAAGGTGCGTGGGCTAATCCCATAAACCACCATTTGGAATTGATTGAAAAAAAAGGGCAAATCTAGCCTTCTTTCCAGAATCCAAGATGGCCGCCACTGAACCAAGCGTCTGTGCATGCGCAATCGCAGAAGATCCAGCGTCGCCCAGTACAGAGAGCCGAGAAACTACGGCTCTGTATCACTCCCGAATCGCGCATGCGCAGACAGCGGCGAGGACGCTGCGCCGTGACACTCTCCTACCTGGCGGGACGTACAGAGCACCTGTAGCCCCCCCAAACCCGGAAAAAAGCACCACAATGTTGTTGCACAGAGAGACACCTGCCCTATCCAGTTGCACAGTTTTAAAGGAACAAAAAAGTAAGATAACAATCATTTGAAGGAGCCTAACAAGCAAAGGAAAGGGGAGGGGGAGGGGAAGAGAGGAAAAGAAAGGGGAAAAACACAAATGCCTGGAATAAAAAATGGAAACCACCAGCCTGGGAAGATGGAGCTGATCCTTTTGCGACTTCCACTGCATTCATCATGGATGTGATAGCAGACTGCGTTCCTGTGAGGAAACTCTGCGAAATGACCCCAACAGATCCACAGAGGGGTTCCCAGTCTTATCAGCGCTGTGAGCGGCCCAAGAACAGGGACTGCGCACGGGAAAGGCTAAACCCGGCGGACGCTGCCGACTGCAGAGGTATGGACATACTGCTACTCTTCACCAGCACAAGAAGGTATGAGGAAAAAAAGGAGAATGTTGGGGGAGGGGCTATGCCTTTAATTTATGCTATTCACTAGTCCTGAAGGAGGAGTCGAGGCGGAGCTCTATCACAGGTATGCTGCCATGGAGGCACCAGGAAAAACTTCCACAAAAAAAAGATGCATTTAAACCTCTACCAAAACCAACAGTACCAAGAAAGCCATTCAATATCAATGTCCAGAAATCTACAATGGACAGCTGGTGAAAGTTCTAATCAATAATGCAGGTTTTTACCATCACAAAGAAATTATGGGTAAATGGGCATAAAATAATATTTATGGTAAAATATTTACCATGACCAGGGAGAATTTGAGAGACACCAGGTAAACAAATCCATAGTCAAACTTTGTATTTTATTTTATTTTTTGGATAGAAGGGCGAAGGGTTAGAACCACTGTCCTGTTTTACTGACATTCTTCTGCTAAAGAGATTTTCTCTTATTTTCTGTTTTGGGGACATAGGTGTGTGCAGCCTATTGCATTAGGGTGTGCACCCCAAAGCCCAAACACACACAACCGATAACTTACGGTGTTCATTCAGAAAGGGAAGGGGCCAGTAAATTACATATTTACTGGCCCCTTCCCCACTCCTAAAACATGCCAACAGCAACAGCCAATAGGAGAGGATGGAAGCTAGCAGCGCTGCGGGGGGAAAGATGGGAACCAGGGCAGTAGGGGGAATCTGTGCTGCACAGAGTGATAAGGGTGTGCCTGGGCACACCCTGTGCGCACGCCTATGTTTGGGGACAATGTTTTAACAGACAGGAAGTGAGAGAAAATCGGCAAAAGGGATACAGACAACCATAAACAGCTAACACGGGTTGTAGCCTTCCCCTATGTAACTTAAAAATGTGTATTTACTTCTGTCCGTGCTGCTGTTGAACCCTTTCTTCATTTCTTGTCGATTGAAAAGGTTGTCCGCAGGACAGGACATATGGCAGAATCTCTCCAGTGGAGCCCCAGACATCAGTTCAAACTTGCAGGGGTCTAATTCTTTCCCACCCTGTCCAAAACTGAAAAAAAACAGGCTGCCACAGATCTGCATGTACATGCAGAGGTAAATTCAGCAGACCACTAAATAAGGAGTATCGCCAAAGCTTTTTTGGCTATACTTCTATGGATCACAGGAGTGCAGTTAATTCTTCGCTCCTGTGACCTGTTTTCACCCGACAGCCGCATTTTAAATTACACTCTGTTTTAAATGTATATTTTTCATTTCCAGAAACATAATAATTTTCTGATACACAGTGTCCTTGATTCTGTTTGCTGTACAAAGAATAGTAATAATATTGCACATTCATTTTACTTAAAAGAAAAAGGATAAACCTTGCACATACATACTGATAAATCTGATAAATGATTTGCGATTTTTTTTTTATCAATAACTGTACTTACTGCTTGTAATTGAATGCAATGTCTGCAAATTCTTTGCGTCTAGCCCGATACACAGGATCAGTGAATCCCTAAGAGCAAATAAAGAAATCATGCTTATACTTTCTCATGTTCCATATATAATGCCAAATTCTTAAAGTGGAAGTAAACCCAATCATAAAACAGTTACATTTCCTGCACCTGCTGGAAATGTAACGCTCCCATTGGTTGTGCTCTAAACCAAACTGTCAAACCATCCAATGGCTGGTGTCATAACTGATCACATGTGCAGCATCATGGCAGTTCGAAATTCCGACAACATTTGTGTGACCATGTGTATGCAAGGCAAATTTGAGCCAACAACCGTCGGAAATAAATCCACGGTTTTGTTGTCGGAATTTCCGATCGTCTGTACACGGCATAACACTAGGAAATAATATTAGGGCAATGTGCTATAAATCTTTATTTACACAGCGATCATTATATGGTTGGAGATACAATTTGGAGATTTAGTACCAATTTGGTTATTATAAATGTACACTTTGGGAAGCAAACCTTTTCTTTTCTCATATATGGCAAATAAAAAGTTTTTAAGTGTTATAGCGCACCCACCCCAGACTTTACCTGCTTTTCTTAACTTGGCTCCTCCGCAGGAAAGACTGAGGCACATCGCACTACATGCCCGTACCCTCCTGGATGGGAAGGTTGAGCGGTGTTAGTTTTCTCGGGCCTGCCTGCGGCTGGTGTTTGAATCCTCCCGAGCTGATCTCACTTCTGGCTTGGCCAGAAACAAGTCCTTAATTCTCCCCAGTAAAGTCACTGTCCACACCAACTGAAAGTCCAACTTCTGTATTTATTTCACAAGGATAAAAAATAGTCCCTTTAAGAGCAGACAGGTTGAGACGAGACACAGGTCAGATAAGGTGGAAGAGAGGTCCAGGCACAAACTCAAATCTTGATTCTCTTACTGTTCTGATATGCACGAACAGGTTTGGCGTGCGATCTTTATCACAGACCTAATGAACATGAAAATCTCTGCCACTGACTTGTTGAAGATGGTCACTGCCACTGACCTGGTGTGCGTAGAGTCACTGCCACTATGACCTACAGAACATGCACTGCCTTCTTGGAGAACTTGGCCCATGTCAAAGAGAAAAACATTCCTCCGGAGAGTTACCAGAGGCCCTCACTGTCACCACGACTCTGCGCTGGGTCTTCAGAAAGGGTCACCTCCCTGGCCTCCTCGATCCAAGTTACGGGTCCCCTCACAAGGCGGTACCCTGGGAGCTCTCAATCCTTAGCGGACCCCAGCCGAAGGTTGCTGGGCCCCGGGCCTCCTATTTAGTACCTTACCCCAGACTGAAGGTGTCTGGGATGGAACAGCAACCCCGCCTCTGGGCCTAGGGCACCCGAAGGCAACACACACACACCCAGGCCTCCGGGCCTAGGGCACACGGAGGTGACACCCACACCCAGGCCTAAGGTGCCTGGGTGCGGAACGACAACGAACCCCTCTGGAAGATGGCCGCCCATTTTTATACCCTCTCCCCACAGGCACAGCAGGTTCCCCGCCCCGCCGCACTGCTGTCAAGAGGGGACAAGAAAAGGCACAACCCTGTACTGAGGTTCAACCCGGGCCTATGGCAACAGCGCCACCTTTAGGCCCCAGGGAACTACACATCAGTACTATCTCCCAGGGACAGAAATGGTCCATGAACCCTAACAATTTGTGTATCTGAGCCTTATTACCACTCAGATACTTCCCTTAAATATAGCACCCCGCTACAGCGTATTACAATTACTCATGCTAATATTGGTCAATGATACTACAAGGAAAGTCCAACTGAGTCACATTCAGGAATATATTTGCACTGTAGTTCAGCTTAATTTTTAACGTGCAAATGTTTTGTTACACACAGGAAATGACACTTATTTGTAATAAAGATAGCCTGATTCCTTTTATTTTTCTTTTGAACATATCCCACCAAAGCCCATGAATCACAGCAAACAATGATGCCTATTGCATACTGAATTAAGTGAGCAATTATCTATAATTACACAAAATCTATTAAAGTAATAGAAACATTTTCAGCTGGACCTATCTCTCTGTGTTGGTCACAAATGAATATTTTGTGTGTTTGTTCCTATTTTTCAAAGCGACCAGTGTTATGGATGAAACGCACCTGAGCACTAATTGTAACATAAAAAAACACTTGACAATCTTCTCATACATATAAAATATAAATGTATAGCACTTGAGTCATGGTATACATACGTCTTGCTTTGGCCATTACATTTGGCCGATGAGATCACTATTTAAATGACTTAGTAAACATTTGAAAACTGAATGTTGTTGTTCCAAATAACCTTAGAGGAGTTTTATCCTTTGTTGTCGTCAGTTAGTTTTGTTTATGGTATGATAAGGCAAAGAAAGACTAATGGGCATTTGACCAGAGTTGTTCTGGGATTGGATATATAAAGCTCACAATCTATAGAGCTCAATTCACATAGCTAAAAAGCCAGGATAAGGAGCTTTTTTTAAAGGGATTTTTTATTTTTTTGCTGGGCCCCATTATATTGCAAAATAGCAGTCACATGACAAAAAATTAAGATGTTTAGAGTTGTAAATATAACCTGTATTCATGTATAGCTCTAAAGCAGGGATCTCGAAACTTTTCAGCTCCAGGGCCATATTGTAGATTTTACAAATATTTGCAGGACAATTTTTTTTCATTATTTATAAATGAAGGAATAGAATTGAAATAATCCCATCACAGACTTTCCGCATATCTGTGTCCCCAACAGACACTCCTTGCTCAGCTGTGTCCCCATTAGCGCTTTCTACACATCTGTGTCCTCATCAGAGACTCCTTGCACATCTGTGTCCCCATCAGAGTTTTCCACACATCTGTGTCCCCATCAGAGTCTCCATGCACATCTGTTTCCCTATGAGGGTCTCCTTGCACACCTGTTTCCCCATCAGAACCTTTACTCACATCTGTCCCCATCAGAACCTTTCCTCACATCTGTGTCCCCATCAGAGCCTTTTTGCACATCTGTGTCTCCATCAGAGCCATTACGTACAACTGTGTCCACATCAAAGCCTTCCCTCACATCTGTGTCTCCATCAGAGGCATTTCACACAACTGTGTCAACATCAGAGCCTTCCCTCACATTTGTGTCCCCATCAGAGTTTTTCCTCACATCTGTGTCCCCATCAGAGTTTTTCCTCACATCTGTGTCCCCATCAGAGCCTTCCCTCACATCTGTGTCTCCAGCAGAGGCATTTCACACAAATGTGTCCACATCAGAGCCTTCCCTCACATTTGTGTCCCCATCAGAGCCTTTTCTCACATCTGTGTCCCCATCAAAACTTTTCCTCACATCTGTGTCCCCATCAGAGTCTTTCTGCACATCTGTTTCCCCGTCAAAGTTTACTTGCACAACTGTTTCCCCATCAGTCTCCTTGCATATCTGTTTCCCTATCAGAGTCTCCTTGCCCATCTGTATCCCCATCAGAGCCTTTCCTTACATCTGTATCCCCATCGGAGCCTTTCCACATACCTGTGTTCCCATCAGAGCCTTTCCACACACCTGTGTCCCCATCAGAGCCTTTCCTCACATCTGTGTCCCCATCAGAGCCTTTCCTCACATCTGTGTCCCCATCAGGGCCTTTCTGCACATCTGTGTCCCCATCAGAGCCTTTCTGCACATCTGTGTCCCCATCAGAGCCTTTCCACACATCTGTGTCCCCATCAGAGCCTTTCCTCACATCTGTGTCCCCATCAGGGCCTTTCTGCACATCTGTGTCCCCATCAGAGCCTTTCCACACATTTGTGTCCCCATCAGAGCCTTTCTGCACATCTGTGTCCCCATCAGAGCCTTTCTGCACATCCGTGTCCCCATCAGAGCCTTTCCACACATCTGTGTCCCCATCAGAGCCTTTCCACACATTTGTGTCCCCATCAGAGCCTTTCTGCACACCAGTGTCCCCATCAGAGCCTTTCTGCACATCTGTGTCGCCATCAGAGCCTTTCTGCGCATCTGTGTCCCCATCAGAGCCTTTCCACACATTTGTGTCGCCATCAGGGCCTTCCACACATTTGTGTCCCCATCAGAGCCTTTCCACACATTTGTGTCGCCATCAGGGCCTTCCACACATTTGTGTCCCCATCAGAGCCTTTCTGCACATCTGTGTCCCCATCAGGGCTTTCCACGCATCTTTGTCCCCATCAGAGTCTTCCCTACATCTGTGTCCCCCATATCTATGTCTACTATATCTGTGTCACTAACAGAATCTTCTGAATATCTGTGCCCTCAGTGTTAGCACAATTATGTCCAGCACAATGCTATTTACATTGCCCCCATTTGCCTCTCACATTGATGTCACAGGCACAGTACAGCTCTCTTGCACCTCCCGGCTCCCACTGCTACACAAGCAGGCTGAATGCAGACGGATCGCAGTGCGTGGGAGCCAGAAGGTGCTCCACTGGTGATGTCATTGCTTGCTAGGATGCCGGCGGTCCTAACAACCAATCCACAGCACAGCGTAGCATAGCAGGAAGGGTTGGGGGAGCTGCTTTGTCTGCTGTTTGCCGGGCCTTACTGTCGAGAACAGCGGGGGATTCGAAAAGCAAGCAGATCGGCAGTGCTGTGTCCGCAGTGTCTGCAGCATCTGAGTAAGTGGTGGGTCGGATAAAACATACAAGCAGGCCGGATGTGGGTTTGGAGACCCCTGCACTAAAGACTTAGGGTATATGGGGTAACATACCTATGCACCTTTCCTACTGCATCTCCCCCCCTGAAGATCTCCAAAATGGGGGCATTAAAAATGGTTTGGTTGGAGCTGGACTTTCGTGCCTCGTTGCGACTAAAATGGGGACCTGCTCTTTTATTGTTAACAATTTGCATCTTTATCAACCTTTTTTTTTTCCATGAATGGGGAACTTTCACTGTCGAGGAAAAATTGCTCTACTTTCATAAGTGTGTCCCCTAGATATATTTATAAAAAAATATAAGAACACATGTTCAATATACTGTTACATATGTAGTATTATAATCATTAAATGCATTTACTTTGATACATGTGTCTCCAGATATATTTATCAAAAAATATAAGAAAACATTTTTCAATATACTGTTTTACTTTATATATTTTAGGAATATATAGTATTATAATCATTAAACGTATTTATAAAATAAACAATTGCACTCACGGGATGATCTGCATCAAGCTCCTCTCCATAGCTCAGAATCTGATTTGCAAACTTGTCCAGATCCTTAATGGTCCTCGGAAACCATGGGACTAAAATGGAGGACATAACAGATTATAACAAAATGACACAGCACAAGACAGTCGGACATTTTTTCACATTTGTTTTTTAAGAAACTCTCAAAATGTCAACTCATAAGTACAGTCATACTGAGAGACAGAATGGGTGCCTGGTAGACATGCCTTCTGAAGTCTTCAATTCTTGAATATAAATATTGCTATGCAGTATAAAATAAATATTCTATTCTTTCAGTATGAAAATGTATGACTTTACATACCCCTAAAAATCTATCATACAAAATGAATTAACTGATAATTAAAGCTGAACTCCAGTAAATAGTAAAATACACAGATTAAATAAATACATATGAGCCATCTTACCTGCCAAAGGATTTATATTTATGTCCATCCAGTCCTCAGATTTACACAGCTCTGCTTTACAGAACAGACCTGTCTGGCATGGCAGGAGACCTGTTTTTTCTCTGCTGCAGTAAAGCTGGGTATACACTAGTGGAAGTTTAAACAAACATTTCATCGTCTTTGACCAATGGCATGCTGGGTCGGTGATGTCACAAGGCGGCGGTGCTACTTGGTGGCATCACCGGGTGGCCCTGCCCCTTAGTTATTTAGGAGCTGTCACACAGCAGAGCTGGCAGATGGCGGGAGCCTTCGTCTGGGCTTTTTTTTCAGGTCGGCGGTGGCGTCGGGTGTCGTAATTGATGATGGATCTTTACCGGTGGACATTTTTCTGCCTACTGTTTTTTTGGTTTACACTACACTTTATTTTGGTAATTAATAGGGGGCTATGTACCCCATACTCATTCACATGGGGGGGGGGTCGGGATCTGGGGGTTTCCAGGCATCAGTCCAGGCACCTGGTGGACGTCAGCAGAGAGTGGACTTTAGACCGCTCTCTGATGAAAACAGGTCACAGGAGTGGAAAACAAACTGTACTCCTGTGACCCAGAGGAGAAGCCCAGATAAATGAGCTCAGGCTGGATTTCTCTTTTAAAGACTTGGGCACGCTCCCACCACACACCACTCAAGACTTGCAGGACAGTGGGAGTTTTATGTTTAATAAATTAATTAGGGCTGGTAATGACTGCCCTGCACTACCTTTTTATTAAATAGATATTGTAAAGACAAAAAAAATCAATATGTCCTTTTGATAATACTGTATGCATACCCTTTTGCAATCGATTGCCTTCATTTGTGTGTTCCAAGGGCCTGATGGTGACCAGGGAGGAGCCAGGGAAAACTGACATTCCTCCTCAGGGTTCAGGTTACTAGGCATAGTGGGTGTGGTGCAAGGTGGAAAGATTGGGCGCCAGTCACTTTTATAAAAATGAACAAAGAGACTTTATTTCTCTTAACAGGAACAGTGGGAGAGAGGACAATCTTAGGCAAATGCAATAGCAATTAGGCAAACTGCAGACAAAAATAGAACTAGGCAGACAGCAATACAGAAAAAGGGCCTTTAAGCTGAATACAACAATCTGTATCTTGTAGCAACTGTTGTCTCTTATAGCAACAACTTCTTTTACAGTATCCCACTGTAGATCTTCCGGCTTAACTCACAGCATCTCACTCTAGATCCTCAAACTCAGCTTGCTGTCTTTTACAAGACTTCTTGGACTCTCAGCTACCTACTAGATCCCTCAAGCTCAACTCACAGCTACCCACGGTACTTATCTTCAAGCTTTACTTACAGCTACCCGCTGTACTCCTTCAAGCTTTACTCACAACTACCAGCTGCATTCCTGGATGAGTCTCCACTGAAGCTTTACCACTTACTTCACCATCCCTGGCTAGTGAGGCGTCTGCACTGGTACTCCCTTAGAACTTCATCCCTTCTACACTTTCCTCTGGCAACAGGAGAGGTCGTGCCTCTGGCAATTGCTTCTCCTTTACCTCCGGCAACAATCAGGCTCCCCTCGGGCTGAGCCTCTAACACACGTGATTCTGCCCCAGGCTTCGGACCTAACCTCCTTTGCGGAATCTTAAATTACTGGATAGGCCTCACATAGCCCTAACAGCCAGTCGGACTCCTGGATAGGCCTAAGGCTTCAGGCCTAGCAGCCAGGAGCTCCTTGACACACATCCACCCAGGCCGCAGCCCTGGGCGCAAAGAACCCCGATCACCTGACTCCTTCCGAATAAATGGCTTATCCCAGCATGCAAAGCGGCCAAATGAAACTCCTGCTAATTGGCTGAGACAACATATTTACTCATCACCTGAATTCACTGTAATCCATCGTCCTAATGCCAAAGGCAACAGTGCCACCTATTGACAAAAGAGAGTTACGAATTAAACTCAGGCTTAGGACAGAAATCAGTGGATCAAAGACTACCAATTAGCCAGGCTAGTTACCACCTAGCACAACTAGATTTATTAGCAGCCCTGTTTAGGACCAGGGTGCTACATGTGCAATAACCTTATTTAACTTTACAGTAAAACTCTCAGAACAGTTTTGTGGGATTCATTAAAGTAATCAGCATTTGCTTTGAGCTGTATTTATATTGAATGCTAATCTCTCAGGTTGAGGAGGACAAGGAGCACTTTACCCTAATTCACATGACGTTGGGCCATGAGTATTGAACTTGTGTGCAGATGGTTAATTATACCTGAGTTCCTTTAAATATTACTAATATGTTTTCAGTCATGCCAGGATGGATAATGAAAGTGTAACAGAAGACGAGATGAAATACTTAATGTTCAGGAAAAAATGCTTCTCCAGACTCCCTTTAGTTTTGCTCACATATTTGAATGCCTAGGTATCATAAGTACATGATCTCATGAATATCATGAATGCATAACCAAATAAATAGACAACAATTCTTATGACACAAATATAGTGGGATATAGTGGGAATCGGCCCCTAGATAGTTCAATATGAATCAACAGTCACTCATAAGATGGCTGCAGCTCCCCTTATGCCGCGTACACACGATCGGTTTTTCTGATGAAAAAAGACAGATGAACTTTTTTCATCGGACAAACCGATCGTGTGTGAGGCCCATCGGTCTTTTTTCCATCGGTATAAAAAAATAGAACATGTTTTAAATTATACCGATGGAAAAAATACGATAGCAAATTCCGATCGTCTGTGGGGAACTCCATCTGAGAAAAAACCCACGCATACTCAGAATCAAGTCGACGCATGCTCAGAAGCATTGAACTTCATTTTTCTCGGCTCTTCTGAGTGTTTTACATTATGGCGTTTGGGACGGTCAGATTTTTGACTGATGGTGTGTAGGCAAGACTGATGGAAGTCATCTTCATCGGATTTCCGATGGAAAAATCCATCGGATTTTATTCCATCGGAAATCCGATCGTGTGTACAGGGCTTTAGACAGAGTTCAGGTAGATCCTCCAGACTTCAGTAATAAAAGCATATGACCAAATGCCAAGGCCTTCACATGTGTGACAAGCACTGAAGCAAATCAGGAGCAGTATTTTCAAAGGTGATGGCAAGCATTTAATCCCTTTTTTGATTTATCCATCCTAGCAAGACTGTTGCATGACTGACTAGCCTTAAAATAATTCATATTTGAGCATTTTGAAATTATCTTGAAATCTTATGACAGCATGCAAAATATCCATTCAAAAAGGAAGCAGCATCAATTAAGCTTACTCACTTGAAATCACATTGCTCTGATGTAACATGGGTGCTGAGGCGCCAAATACATCATGAAGCAAAAAAGCAGAGGTGGTACCTGAAATCAAGTACATGAAAAGGAAGGGAAAGGACCCAAAATACATATAGACAATGCAAAGTATGAAGAAAGCACACAAATTACAAAACGAAAAAGCAGACAAATTAATATTCAATTATACAGCCCTAGGTGGCATTCATAAGAATACAAATTTTAAACAAAATGCATACATATATAACAGATATTTATATATAGTATGTATATTTGTATATACACATATATATATTTTATACACAGACACATAACAAAGCAGGACAATAGCACAATTAATATCAAAGCTATAATTTTCATTGAATTTGTTGGATTCTACTATATATTTTATTAGTAAATATATCCAAGATAAATCATGTTTGTGCATAAGCTGGAAATAAAAAAAGTTATGAGTGCTGCATAATAGTCATCATTAACCACTTAAGCCCCGGACCATTTCGGGCCATTAGGACCAAGCCTGTTTTTGGGATTCGGCACTGCGCTGCTTTAACTGTAAATTGTGCGGACATGCAATGTTGTACCCAAATGAAATTTGCGTCCTTTTCTTCCCACAAATAGAGCTTTCTTTTAATGGTATTTGATTGCCTCTGCGATTTTTATTTTTTGCGATATAAACAGAAAAAGACCGAAAATTTTGAAAAAAAATGATATTTTCTACTTTTTGTTATAAGAAAAATCGAATAAACTCAATTTTAGTCATACATTTAGGCCAAAATGTATTCAGCCACATGTCTTTAGTAAAAAAAATGTCAATAAGCGTATATTTATTGGTTTGCGCAAAAGTTATAGCGTTTACAAACTAGGGTACATTTTCTGAAATTTACACAGCTTTAAATTTATGACTGCCTATCTCATTTCTTGAGGTGCTAAAATGGCAGGGCAGTACAAAACCCCCCCAAATGACCCCATTTTGGAAAGTAGACACCCCAAGGAAATTGCTGAGAGGCATGTTGAGCCCATTGAATATTTATTTTTTTCGTCCCAAGTGATTGAATAATGACAAAAAAAAAAATAAAAAAAAAAAATTACAAAAAGTTGTCACTAAATGATATATTGCTCACACATGCCATGGTTATATGTGGAATTGCACCCCAAAATACATTCTGCTGCTTCTCCTGAGTACGGGGATACCACATGTGTGGGACTTTTTAGGAGCCTAGCCACGTACGGGACCCCGGAAACCAAGCACCGCCTTCAGGATTTCTAAGGGCGCAAATTTTTGATTTCACTCCTCACTACCTATCACAGTTTCGAAGGCCATAAAATGCCAAAATAGCACAAAACCCCCCCAAATGACCCCATTTTGGAAAGTAGACACCCCAAGCTATTTACTGAGAGGCATGTTCAGTCCATGGAATATTTTATATTTTGCCACAAGTTGCGGGAATATGACAAACTTTTTTTTTTTTGCACAAAGTTGTCACTAAATGATATATTGCTCACACATGCCATGGGCATATGTGAAATTACACCCCAAAATACATTCTGCTGCTTCTCCTGAGTACGGGGATACCACATGTGTGGGACTTTTTGGGAGCCTAGCCGCGTACGGGACCCCAAAAACCAAGCACCGCCTTCAAGGTTTCTAAGGGCATAAATTTTTGATTTCACTCCTCACTACCTATCACAGTTTTGAAGGCCATAAAATGCCAAGATGGCACAAAACCCCCCCAAATGACCCCATTTTGGAAAGTAGACACCCCAAGCTATTTGCTGAGAGGCATGTTGACCCCATTGAATATTTCTTTTTTTTTGTCCCAAATGATTGAATAATGACAAAAAGAAAAAAAAAAATGTACAAAAAGTTGTCACTAAATGATATATTGCTCACACATGCCATGGTTATATGTGGAATTGCACCCCAAAATACATTCTGCTGCTTTTCCTGAGTACGGGGATACCACATGTGTGGGACTTTTTGGGAGCCTAGCCGCGTACAGGGCCCCAAAAACCAAGCACCGCCTTCAGGATTTCTAAGGGCGTAAATTTTTGATTTCACTCCTCACTACCTATCACAGTTTTGAAGGCCATAAAATGCCAAAATAGCACAAAACCCCCCCAAATTACCCCATTTTGGAAAGTAGACACCCCAAGCTATTTGCTGAGAGGCATGTTGAGTCCATGGAATATTTTATATTTTGCCACAGGTTGCGGGAATATGACAAACTGTTTTTTTTTTGCACAAAGTTGTCACTAAATGATATATTGCTCACACATGCCATGGGCATATGTGAAATTACACCCCAAAATACATTCTGCTGCTTCTCCTGAGTACGGGGATACCACATGTGTGGGACTTTTTGGGAGCCTAGCCGCGTACGGGACCCCAAAAACCAAGCACCGCCTTCAAGGTTTCTAAGGGCATAAATTTTTGATTTCGCTCCTCACTACCTATCACAGTTTTGAAGGCCATAAAATGCCAAGATGACACACAACCCCCCCAAATGACCCCATTTTGGAAAGTAGACACCCCAAGCTATTTGCTGAGAGGCATGTTGAGCCCATTGAATATTTTTTTTTTTTTGTCCCAAATGATTGAATAATGACAAAAAGAAAAAAAAAAAATGTACAAAAAGTTGTCACTAAATGATATATTGCTCACACATGCCATGGTTATATGTGAAATTACACCCCAAAATACATTCTGCTGCTTCTCCTGAGTACGGGGATACCACATGTGTGGGACTTTTTGGGAGCCTAGCCGCGTACGGGACCCCAAAAACCAAGCACCGCCTTCAAGGTTTCTAAGGGCATACATTTTTGATTTCACTCCTCACTACCTATCACAGTTTTGAAGGCCATAAAATGTCAAAATAGCCCAAAACCCCCACAAATGACTCCATTTTGGAAAGTAGACACCCCAAGCTATTTGCTGAGAGGCATGGTGAGTATTTTACAGCTCTCATTTGTTTTTGAAAATTAAGAAAGACATTTTTTTTTCTTTTTTTTTTTCTTTTTTTACATTTTCAAAACTTTGTGACAAAAAGCGAGATCTGCAAAATACTCAACATACCTCTCAGCAAATAGCTTGGGGTGTCTACTTTCCAAAATGGGGTCATTTGGGGGGGTTTTGTGCCATCTGGGCATTCCATGGCCTCCGAAACTGTGATAGGCAGTGAGGAGTGAAATCAAAAATTTACACCCATAGAAATCCTGAAGGCGGTGCTTGGTTTTTGGGGTCCCGTACGCGACTAGGCTCCCAAAAAGTCCCACACATGTGGTATCCCCGTACTCAGGAGAAGCAACAGAATGTATTTTGGGGTGTAATTCCACATATGCCCATGGCATGTTTGAGCAATATATAATTTAGTGACAACTTTTTGTACATTTTTTTTTTTTTTGGTCATTATTCAATCACTTGGGACAAAAAAAAAAAATATTCAATGGGCTCAACATGCCTCTCAGCAAATAGCTTGAGGTGTCTACTTTACAAAATGGGGTCATTTGGGGGGGTTTTGAACTGTCCTGGCATTTTATGCACAACATTAGGAAGCTTATGTCACACATCATCCACTCTTCTAACCACTTGAAGGCAAAGCCCTTTCTGACACTTTTTGTTTACATGAAAGAAAATTTTTTTTTGCAAGAAAATTATGTTGAACCCCCAAACATTATATATTTTTTTAAAGCAAAGGCCCTACAGATTAAAATAGTGGGTGTTGCATTTTTTTTTTCCACACAGTATTTGCGCAGCGATTTTTCAAACGCATTTTTTGGGGGAAAAACACACTTTTTTTATTTTTAATGCACTAAAAAACACTATATTGCCCAAATGTTTGATGAAATAAAAAAGATGATCATAGGCCGAGTACATGGATACCAAACACGACATGCTTTAAAATTGCGCACAAACGCGCAGCGGCGACAAAACTACATTCATTTTTAAAAGCATTTAAAAGCCTTTACAGGTTACCACGTTAGATTTACAGAGGAGGTCTACTGCTAAAATGACTGCCCTCGATCTGACCTTCGCGGTGATACCTCACATGCATGATGCAATTGCTGTTTACATATGACGCTAGACCGACGCTTGCGTTCGCCTTTGCGCAATAGCAGGGGGGGACAGCGGTGCTTTTTTTTTTTTTTTTTTTTTTTTTATTATTTATTTGGCTTTTTTATTTTATTTTTAAACTGTGCCTTCCATATTTTATTTTTTTACCATTTTTATCGTTATCTCAGGGAATGTAAATATCCCCTATGATAGCAATAGGTAGTGACAGGTACTCTTTTTTTGAAAAAAATTGGGGGGTTAGACCCTAGATCTTTCCTCTGCCCTCAAAGCATCTGACCACACCAAGATCGGTGTGATAAAATGCTTTCCCAATTTCCCAATGGCGCTTTTTATATCCGGGGGGGGGGACATTCCCTCCCACTGCTTGTAAAAGCAGTCTAGAGGCTAATTATCTGCTAGAATTGCTTTTACATGAAAGCCGGCTGCTGGCTGAAAAGAATGATACCAAGATGATACCTAAACCCGCAGGCATCATTCTGGTATAAACATTCAAAGTCCAGCAACATACCAGTACGTTGCTGGTCCTTGTTGGACATGTATTGTAATCTTTTTTTTCATACAGCCTATTGGCTGAACGAAAAAAAGAGATTGATTGGTGGGTATGCCCACCATTAGAATACCTCCCTTCATCCACCCACTTCTAATGATGGGCATATATGCCGAAGCATGGGGGCATCCTCCCGCAAAAAAGTTATGCCGCGTACACACGGTCAAGCCTTCGTCGGAATTTCGACCGTATGTACGCGGCATAAAAGGTTATGCCGCGTACACACGGTCGGACTTTTCCACGGATAAGCCTCCGTTGGAATTTCGACCGTATATACGCGGCATTAGGAGCAAAATCGCTCCTCCGCCCCTGCTGCCCCCATGCTTCGGCATATATGCTCTTTTTTTTAACTGTGGTGGTGAAATCACCTCCTACAGCGTTGGAGTCACGGCTTTATGTATCGTGGGAGCAAACGCTGTTGCTGTCAAGATAAATAGATCCGTGCTGCAACTGAATGGCGTACCTGCTAAGCAAATGGTGGTTAACATTAAAACAAAGTAACATTACAGTACAACAGTAAGACCTTACCATGCCATACCTGCAAAGCAAATACCAAAACAAAACCTAGTAAAAAATAAAAAAATGTTTTAACGCAACCTGTGCCTAAAATATATATATGCCGAAGCATGGGGGCATCCTCCCGCAAAAAAGTTATGCCGCGTACACACGGTCGGAATTTCGACCGTATGTACGCGGCATTAGGAGCAAAATCGCTCCTCCGCCCCTGCTGCCCCCATGCTTCGGCATATATGCTCTTTTTTTTAACTGTGGTGGTGAAATCACCTCCTACAGCGTTGGAGTCACGGCTTTATGTATCGTGGGAGCAAACGCTGTTGCTGTCAAGATAAATAGATCCGCGCTGCAACTGAATGGCGTACCTGCTAGGCAAATGGTGGTTAACATTAAAACAAAGTAACATTACAGTACAACAGTAAGACCTTACCATGCCATACCTGCAAAGCAAATACCAAAACAAAACCTAGTAAAAAATAAAAAAATGTTTTAACGCAACCTGTGCCTAAAATATATATATGCCGAAGCATGGGGGCATCCTCCCGCAAAAAAGTTATGCCGCGTACACATGGTCGGAATTTCGACCGTATGTACGCGGCATTAGGAGCAAAATCGCTCCTCCGCCCCTGCTGCCCCCATGCTTCGGCATATATGCTCTTTTTTTTAACTGTGGTGGTGAAATCACCTCCTACAGCACTGGAGTCACGGCTTTATGTATCGTGGGAGCAAACGCTGTTGCTGTCAAGATAAATAATTCCGCGCTGCAGTTGAATGGCGCACCTGAAAACAAAAAATTACATACCTGAAAAGCAAGCATGATAAAACATTGCAGAATAGAATACAGTAAAAAAGAGCAGAACAATAGAGAGAAAATAGAGAGAGAGAGAACAATAAAACGACAACTATTTTTGGTTTTTTTATTTTATTTTTTTTTGTGTTTTGTTTTTTACGTTTTTTTTTTCTTTTTTACACTTTTTTTTGTAACTTTACAACTGTAATGGTTCGGGTCTCTCAAAATGTAATGGCATCTTGGGAGACCCTGTGTAAGTGTGTCCTAGTCTGTGAAATGCTGTACCCTACGCTAAGACTTCACTTTTGAGTGGTAGCGTTCAAAACATTCACCTTGGCAAAGACCAGGCTTGTCAGGACAGCGTGGACAAAAACTACGGGTGTCACGCCTAAATCCGCGCTTGCTACAGACACGACATCTTTTTTGGGGGTGGCTTTGGGTAGGGGTACTCGGGAGGACATACGAATAATGCCTCTCATGCAGCCGGCTTACTGCATTTGGTTGGGGATGGTGAGGTGCAGAACCGCCTGGATACAGGAGTTCTGTGACTATCTCATTCTGGAATTTTAGAAGAGATAACGTCCCGCCTGAAGCTCTGTATAGCACATGAGCATTCAGCAAAGCCAATTGGAATAATGATAGAGACACTTTTTTGTACCAGCGTCTCGCCTTACGGTCAATTAGATACGGCGCCATCAACTGGTCGTTGAGGTCCACCCCTCCCATATTTTGGTTATATTCGTGGACACAGAGGGGTTTCTCCACAACACCAGTCGCCGTAGGAATTTGGACTGTCGTGTCTGCATGAAGGGAGGTAAGAAGGAAAACATTCTTATTGTCCCTCCACTTCATAGCGAGCAAGTTATTACACTTCAAGCAGGCTCTCTCCCCCAGCCTAAGACGGGCATCTACAAGCCGCTGGGGAAAGCCCCGGCGATTAGGTCGCACGGTGCCACATGCTCCAATCTTATGATCAAACAAGTGACTAAACAGTGGCACGCTCGTGTAATAATTGTCCACATACAAGTGGTACCCCTTTCCGAATAAGGGTGACACCAAGTTCCACACTATCTTGCCAGCGCTCCCTATGTAATCCGGGCAGTTGACCGACTCAATCTGACTGTCTTTTCCCTCATAAACCGTAAAGTTCACTACATAGCCTGTTGCCCTGTCACAGAACTTGTAGAGCTTGACCCCGTATCTGGCACGCTTGCTGGGAAGGTACTGCTTGAAAGACAAGCGGCCAGAAAATTTAATCAGGGACTCATCAACGCAGACAACTTGATCGGGAGTAAACAAGGCTGCAAAACGTTCGTTGAAGTGGTTTATGAGGGGCCGAATTTTATAGAGCCGGTCGTATTCAGGGTCCCCACGTGGACGACAAAGTTCATTGTCGTTGAAGTGCATGAACCGCAAAATCTGCTCGTATCGTGCCCTGGACATGGAGGCAGAGAACACGGGCATGTGGTCAATTGGGTGCGTGGACCAATAAGCACGCAATGACGGAAATTTATGTGTGCCCATGTTGAGGGAAAGGCCCAGAAAGGTCTTAAATTCGGAAACCGTAATTGGTTTCCAATTTCTGGCAATTTTAGGCAACTGGGGGTTAGCGGCGATAAATTGACCAGCATATAAATTACTCTGGTCCACAATAGATCTATAGAGATCTTCCGTGAAAAACAGCGAATAAAAATCGATTGGCATAAAATCAGCTGTTTCCACCTGAATACCGGGTTGGGCAGTGAATGGGGGAAGTACGGGTTCTGCAGAAGTGGTGGGGACCCAATCAGGATAGGCGAATTCTGCAGGAAGGGCAGTATGGGCACGACGGGCCTGCCTTTGTCTTCTTGGTGGCAGCGGGACACTACTTGTGCTTGCCACCTCGCCAGCTTGAACTGCACTTATGGGACTCGCCACGTCACCAAGTGTTACTGCAGTGCTGGATGTACGTCCAGGCTGTACTAGGCCGCTGGTGCTTGCCAGTTCACCAGAAGGAATAGCGGCGCTAGTACTACTCTGCTCCATGATACGAGAGACCTGCGGTTCTTGCTCCTCAACAACCTCAGAAGATTGGGATCGGGTACGCCTGACCTTAGCAGGGACCTCAACTTCGTCGTCAGAGCTATCTGACGTGGGGCCGCTGACGTCACTGTCTTCTACGGGAAGATATTCTGAGCCTGAATCTGACAGATACGTGACCTCCTCTTCACTATCTGTCATGCTCAGAATCTCGTAGGCCTCTTTACTAGTGTACCTTCGACTTGCCATTTTGGGCTCTAAATTTAGGGGTACACTAGTAAGATTCACAGGAAAAAAAGCACCTGACTGTCGTCAGCAAATATATCAAACGCTACAAAAAAACTGTTAGCGATCGCAGGGATCAGGCCTGTCTCTGCGAACGCTGCAGTTATGTGTGTTGTGTTTGGTAAGTGACAGTGATCGATCGATACTGCACTTGGGTGGGCTGGGCTGGGCTGGGCGGAGGGGCTAAACGCAGGTACTAGCAGGTATCTGGGCTGATCCCGCTAACACTGCGTTTTTGGGAACCCTAAACCGCTGGGGATGCTAGTATAGATCTGATCAGATACTATACCACTAAGGGGGGTGTATGCTTTGCGCGTGGGTGTTAGCGTTACTGGCACTAACCTAACACTGCCTGGGGCGACGCAGACCCTCTCTGGCGCTAAAACCTAATTGATCTCACCCGCCGGGCGATCAGGGGGGTTAAACCTTTATTGGGTTATATACGGCGGGTGCCCTGATGCTATAAAAAGCAAACTAATCAACCAGCGTCACCCGTAACCTTTATATGGTGATCACTGGTGAAAGGGTTAACTAGGGGCAATCAGGGGGTTAAAACCTTTATTAGGTTAAATATGGGGGTACCTGACACCAATAAAAACCTGCGGCGAACCTAAAAAAAAAATAACTGCCTATCTAAAACACCAGCGACACGAATACAGCGATCGGAAAAACAATCGCTTAGTGACGCTGAAGTTAGGGGGTGAAAGGGTTACCTGGGGGGTGATCAAGGGGTTAAACCTTTATTAGGGGGGGTTAGGGGGCTACCCTGGACCTAAAGGGGCCTAATCCTAACTGCCTTGCAACTTTTTACAATCACAGATGACACTAAATGCAGTGATCAGTAAAATAAATGATCACTGCAATCAGTGACACTGTGATTGGGGGCTTTGGGGTGACCTGGGGGGTGATCTGGGGGTGACTGGGGGGTGATTTGTGTGCCTATGTGTACCTACGTGTCAGTGGACTGTTGGAGCACTAACCTCTGTCTTCACTCCTCGGCGCCGGGAACGAAAAGACCGCGGCGAGGGAGATGACATCACTTCCTCCAGCCTGTGTTTACATCACATGGCGGAGGAAGCAATTTCATTGGCCGGGAGCGATCGCGAGGGGGGGGGGGGGCGGAATCGAGCGGCCGCCCCCTCATGCCTGATCGCTCCCGAACACTTAACGGCCGCTCACTGCAGTGAAGGGGGGTCCGGATGGACCCCCCAACTGCACAAAGGCGATCACGTAGATCTACGTGATTCTGCCTGTCCGTGCCATTCTGCCGACGTAAATCGGCGGTGGGCGGTCGTTAAGTGGTTAAAGGTACATATACTGTAGGATAAACCCTATACAGTTAAATAATATACAGTGGAACTTCATATTGCGAGTAAAGCGGTTAACGAGCACTTTATTTTAAAAAATCCTGACTCGGTTTGCGAGTGTTGTTTTGCAAAATGAGCAGCATTCAAGCAACAGCGGTGTGCAGTACCACGTTTGGCCTGAGGTGGGGGGCCCTGGAGCGGAGCCTAGTGGAGCCGATCGGAGCCGTTTTGAAATGCTCGGAAAACCTCAGAAATACTCAGTTCCCGAGCCTTTCCGAGGTTTTACGAGTTCAGCCGAGCTATCCTCTGGCCTTTCCGAGTGTTTCCTAGGCTCTCCGGCGCCCCCCCACCTCTGGCCCCATGCGGTATTGCATGCCATCGAAGTCAATGCGGAACAAATTATTTTCGTTTCCATTGACTTCTATGGGGAAACTCGTTTTGATATGCGAGTACTTTGGATTACGAGCATTCTCCTGGAACGGATTATGCTCGTAGTCCAAGGTTCCACTGTAGTGTATATTACTGTAAATGTTGGCTTGTATTCTATTATATGGAGCTCTCCCATGCTTTCCAAAGTCAGTTTCCACAAGCTTCATTTATGGTTGCCCAATCTGATCTGGAGCATGTGCTTCAATCAGATTGCTCTAAAAAAAAAAAAACAGTTTTAATTAATACTCTAACCGTGCCTGCTATGGAGGGGCTCCGAGCCCAATGGCTGCAGGATGTACCCGATCTAGACAATGATGATTGAGAAAATATTTGGGATTTCCCAGCTCATACACTTTAAAATTGTACATAGGGCCTACTACACTCCCAACAGACTCCATAGGATGAATCCCTCACATCCACCGGAGTGCTGGAGGTGTGAATGATCCCAGAGGGATTTTTTTCCACATAATCTGGACCTGTCCCACCATCATCGGGTTTTGGGAGGAGTGCTGGCTTGGATTAACCTAGTGATCTCTATTACTTTGTGACCCTCACCGAAACGTGAGTAGGTCTAGTGGAAAATCTGATTCCCACAGTGGCAGAAAGGACTCTGGTTAGCCTACTCCTTTTCTACACTAGGAAGGCCATAGCAATGCAATGGAAAAAACATCCCTCCCCATACACACACACCTCTTTCCTTCTGGAAACAACTGAAGTATAACAGTTTACTGCTTTATAAGAACACCTACTGTATGTTAAGGTTGGGTTGCCCCAAGAAATGTGATAGGGTATGGTCCAAATGGCTGGTAGGGCCCTCACTAGCTTCAGTAATGACTATGGATTAATGTCTGTTCCATTGTACAAGTAGTCTATATTCTTTTTTTTTTTTTGCTGTGGGGACATCCCTCCCTGTTGGGCTATTATATCCTTTGCACTTTTGTCACGCCTGCTTAAGATTTTATTTGTTATTGCAAGCCACGCCTCAATTTTAATGGATGGGGACCTTGTAATTCTTTTTTTTTTTTTATTCTTGCCATGTCATTCTGATAGCCCCTGCAAGGGTTCTCACCTTTGTGTATTGTTAATGTTTTTGTTTGGGTCCTCTGTAAAACTTTAAAAAACAGATGTGAAAAAAAAAAAATATGAAAAAAAAATACTGGCTTGCAGCAGAACATTTTACTTAAGGCCAGGTTCGCACTAGTGCGATTTCGCACAGAATGGCATGACAATGAAAATCAAATTGATTTCAATAGTGTCCATTCATATCAATGCAGTCCAACTGCAATGTGACTTTGGGGAAGGTACAGGTGCTACTTTGGTGCGATGCAGTGCGATTTTGTGCTCCATAGATTTAAAAAAATGCATGTAAAACAAATGTACATGCCTTTTGAGTGCATCTTTGGCACAGTTTTGTATAGTCTCCTTTCCCCACAAAAAATACATCAGCATAAAAAACACATCAAAAATGCATCAAAAATGCACTGAAAATTGGATCAAGTCGTAGCTGCACTAGTGTGAACCTAGCCTTAAGCCTCGTACACCTGGCCGGTTTTCTCGGCAAGAAAACTGCTGGGAGAGCTTTTTGCAGAGAAAACCGGTCGTGTGTATGTTTTCTTATCTGGAAAACTGCCGGGAATCTCGACGAGAAAAATAGAGAACCTGCTCTCTATTTTCTTGTCGGGATTCTCGTCGGCCTGTTTCCCGACGAAAAGACCGTGTGTGTGTGCGATGCTACAAGCTTACCTGTCCTCCGGTAAGCCCGTGCATGCTCCATAAGACCTTGACGCATGCGCGGTAGCTTACAAGGGTAGTGTAGGGTGAAGCAAGATGGCGGCGACGCCATCGAATGTGACAAGCGCATGCTCGTCGTAGTCGATGACGTCACCGCATTCTTGCCATTCAAAAGAACGGTGGTTCTTTTGAATGGCCATCTGTATGCACGGCTTTGCAAGAAAAGCTTGCCAAGAATCTCATCAGGGAAACCGACATTTTTTTCCTGACGAGATTCTCAGCCGTGTGTACAGGGCTTTAAAGACAACAGCAAGAACAGTCTACTTTTTGACCACCTTCATACACTTGATATAAAAAAATGCTGTTTCACAAAAAAGCCACAAGATGGCAGCATTTAGCAATGCATGTTCTGGACCTAAAAACTAGGTTCACCAGCCTGCCTTAGTTATACGCATTTTAAGCCACCTAACAGTTTTCAATAGTGTGCTAGCAGAAGCTTGGAAGTTATGCTAAACTGAAATATATATATATATAATTTTTTTCATTTCTTCACCCCATGTGATGTAACTGTTAGATCAATTCACTAAGCCAAGATGAATTATTTTAACTATATTGATATTTTATTACATGATCCTTTTCCTATCAAAAATTTCAAATATTGCATAGATGTGCAATCATATTGATATGAAATACTTATAATTTAGTTATGATTTGGTTCTTTGTGCCATAAAGCAATTGTTTTTTTGACACCTAAAATGGACTGAACAGTCCTCTGATTTTCTCAAAAGGCATCTCAAATGAGCATCTTATAAGTAATGTGATTAATAATATAGTGATCATTTTTTAAATTAAATTATATCATAAAAATTACTACTGTTATGTATTAATGTAACAATTTGAAAATGCCATTTCCTACTATAAAAAAATAATAGTGCATGTGGATTAAAACTTTTGCACTTGTGCTTTAGTAAACTGAATCTTTAGAGAACTTAACAGTAGTTACTGTAGCCAGGTGCTGGACTACAACAACATCAAGCAATAGACATTGCTCTTTATTTGCCTCTCTCCCTCTACTGTGATAATAGTGTTATGCTGCACCATCCTCCTCCAGCCAGCAGGAGGAGAGCTAAAGCCAAGCAAGGCTGTATTGCAGAGCGCTGAGAATGCTGGGAGTTGTAGTTTGAGACAGCAGCCATATAATGATTACCGTATTTATCGGCGTATAACACGCACTTTTTTCCCCTTAAAATCAGGGGAAAATCGTGGGTGCGTGTTATACGCCGATACTCCGTCGAATTCCCCTGCTGTAACGAGCGAAAGAGCGAGCGGAGCCGAAGCCGAAGTACACTCGGCTTACCTCGGCTCCTCTCACAGTCCCGCCCATCTTCGACTGCGCCGCTGACATAGAGAAAGCCGAGTGTACTTCGGCTAGTCTCGTCTCCTCTCGCAGTCCTGCCCCTGACTGTGAGCAGACCCGTGTCTAGCCGAAGTACACTCGGCTTTCTCCGTCAGCGGCGCAGTCAGTGGAGATGGGCGGGACTGCGAGAGGAGCCGAGTCTAGCCGAAGTACACTCGGCCCCGCTCGCTCCTCTCCACAGAAATCGGCGCCAAATTTAAAAAACGCAGAGACTGACAAGATCGCAAAGGCACTGGGCAAGGCTGCAGATGGACAGATGGACACTGGGCAAGGCTGCAGATGGACAGATGGACACTGGGCAAGGCTGCAGATGGACAGATGGACACTGGGCAAGGCTGCAGATGGACACTGGGCAAGGCTGCAGATGGACAGATGGACACTGGGCAAGGCTGCAGATGGACAGATGGACACTGGGCAAGGCTGCAGATGGACAGATGGACACTGGGCAAGGCTGCAGATGGACAGATGGACACTGGGCAAGGCTGCAGATGGACACTGGGCAAGGACACTTAAATGTAAGTTTTTTTTTCCTTGAATTTCCCTCCTAAAAGTTTTTTTCCTTAAAATTCCCTCCTAAACTTGGGGTGCGTGTTATACGCCGGTGCGTGTTATACGCCGATAAATACGGTACACAATATTGGTTATATAATAACACTATAATGGCCTATGCCGGACACACCCTAATCAGCCCGTGCGGCGCAGATTCCCCCTGCTGCCTGGCCCCTGCTCTGTGTCCTCAGCCCGTTCCCCCGGGCAGGGCTTCCCTTTTCTCCTCTCCCGTTGGCTGCTGCTATGGGCACACAAGAAGCTGTGGATTTCAAGATAAAGTGCAGGGCAAAGGGCCGGTAAACATGTCATTTGCCAGCCCCTTCTTATTCTGAATGAATACACTCACTATGTTCATTCGTAACCCAAGCATAGTAAACTATGTATACTATGCTTCAGTTTGTGAATGAACAGGAAGCCACTCAGAACAGAGCACTTTCCATTTATTCACTGTTCAGTGCAGAAAAAAACTGGGGAATCTCTGTCATTTTCTTCAGCCTTTACCGGGCTCTCCTATGCGATCGAAGAGCCCGGTAAGGATGCATCCGATGGCATCCTGTTTCTAAGACACAGTGGAAGGAACGGATGTCGTTCCCCCACTGTGTGATGTCAGAAACCTGAAGCAATGAGGATTTCATCATTTCCGGTTTCTGGCTCAGGAAACCATCCATTATCAGCTTTAATAAGCATCAGATCACAGCGATTTTGGTGTGAGCTGATACTTTGGAGGCCAGAGGAGAGCTATGGGGTCTAATAGAGACATCAGGGAGATATTCTTTTTCATTTTTACACTTTTCTATTGGGGCCCATTCACACCAAAAACTGTGCATGATTGATCCGCGTTCAACTTGAATTTTTTAGCATGTTTACATGCATTTCCAGTGCATTTTTCCTAAGTGTTTTAGGGACTTGTGTGCTTTATTTTCCATTGAGGTCCCTTTCTTCTCCTTTGTGCTTGCAATAACTTTCATTCAACCAGGTGAGTCAAAGGGGCTGTATTGCTGCGCTGCTTCATATTTGCACACATTTTCAGGCTTTTACACGTGTCATGTGTTGCAAAAAATGCAGCTTGCTTTACTGTTTGCACTGCACTGCATTGAAATGGTGTGAAATATGCCCATTAGATAACATGTATTTTGGACTGTATGTATATGCAGTAGGAGTGTGTTCAAAAACACATCCTACTGCACAGTGTCGGCTGGTGCTCAAAATTTTGGGGGGGGCGCAAACAAACTGAAAAAAAAAATCAATTGCCGCCACTGTGCCCATTAAACGCAGCCACTGTGCCCAAACGCCACCAGTTTGCCCCCTCAAATACAGCCAGTTTGTTTCCATATACAGTCAGTGTGCCCCCATATATATATAACCAGTGTGCCCCCATATATACAGCCAGTGTGCCCCCATATACAGCCAGTGTGTCCCCATATATATAGCCAGTGTGTCCCCATATACAGCCAGTTTGTCCCCCATATACAGCCAGTGTGTTGCCATATACAGCCAGTTTGTCCCCATATATATATAGCCAGTGTGTCCCCATATACAGCCAGTTTGTCCCCCATATACAGCCAGTGTGTCCCCATATACAGCCAGTTTGTCCCCCATATACAGCCAGTGTGTCCCCATATACAGCCAGTTTGTCCCCATATATATAGCCAGTGTGTCCCCATATACAGCCAGTTTGTCCCCATATATATAGCCAGTGTGTCCCCATATACAGCCAGTTTGTCCCCCATATACAGCCAGTGTGTCCCCATATACAGCCAGTTTGTCCCCCATATACAGCCAGTGTGTCCCCATATACAGCCAGTTTGTCCCCATATATATAGCCAGTGTGTCCCCATATACAGCCAGTTTGTCCCCATATATATATAGCCAGTGTGCCCCCATATACAGCCAGTGTGCCCCCATATACAGCCAGTTTGTCCCCATATACAGCCAGTTCCCCCCAAATGCAGCCAGTTTGTCCCCCATATACAGCCAGTTCCCCCCATATTCAGACAGTTTGTCCCCCATATACAGCCAGTTCCCCCCATATTCAGCCAGTTTGTCCCCCATATACAGCCAGTTCCCCCCATATTCAGACAGTTTGTCCCCCATATACAGCCAGTTCCCCCCAAATGCAGCCAGTTCCCCCCAAATGCAGCCAGTTTGTCCCCCATATACAGCCAGTTTGTCCCCCATATACAGCCAGTTCCCCCCATATACAGCCAGTTCCCCCCATATTCAGCCAGTTTGTCCCCCATATTCAGCCAGTTCCCCCCATATTCAGCCAGTTTGTCCCCATATATACAGCCAGTTCCCCCCATATTCAGCCAGTTTGTCCCCCATATACAGCCAGTTCCCCCCAAATGCAGCCAGTTTGTCCCCCAAATGCAGCCTGTTCCCCCCCCCCAGCCCTGCACTTACCTTCCTCGGTCCGCGCCGTCCTCGATGTGTTCTCCCGCCCTCGATGTCGCTTCAGCCAATCAGGTTACCGGTAACCAGATCCGGTGAACCTGATTGGCTGAAACCTCCACACAGTCTTCTCCAAGGAACGCACCCCCGTGCGTACCTGGGGGGAGTTTTTGGAAGCCGAATACAGCGTGAGAGCTGTATTCGGAAAGCCTATCAGAGCCGCTGGCTCTGATAGGCACTTCCAAGTTACACCCACCGCCGGCCGCCGCTCTAATTCATATGGCCGGCGCTCACCAGGAGGCCGGCCATATGAATAGTGGGCAGCGCGGCAGCGGTGACAATACACAGATTCATGCAATGCATGAATCTGTGTATTGTCTTTCAGTGGCGGTGCGGAAGCGAGAGGGGGCGGCGCTCCGGCGCCCTCTATGGACGCACCGCCACTGCTACTGCACCTAGTGTGAATGGGCCCTTAAAGAGGTTGTAAACCTCTGAAAAAAAATTCAAGAAAAAAAAACAACCTACAAGACAAAGGCATTGGGCCCCATTATTGATCTCACTGGGAGGAATAGTGCCCCATCATTGGTTTCATTGGGCTCCATTGTTAGTGTGAGTGGGAAAAATTGTGCCCCATCATTGGTATTAGTGGGAGGAATTGTTTCCCTTCATTGGTGTCATTGGGGGGAATTATGGCCCCAAGGGCCGGGTAAAAGCAAGAAAAGGGCCGCATATAATCCCTGGGCCATAGTTTGGAGACCACTGGTCTAGCCGCTCGGAACAGGACCCAAAAGCTAGTGGAGATCATTGGAGTACCAGTGCCTACAAAGTAATTTCCAGCTTCCACAGGGACCCCACAAATATGGCATATACTGTACATACTTACATTGGTCTGTATATGCAGAATAGCATGCTTGTTATACTTACTGTGGAATTTAAGGGGTTAATCCTCTATATTGTGTAAAAAGGCTCTTTGATCCTGTATGCACAGACCCCCCCCCCCCCCCTCCTGCAGGGTCTCTCTTGGCAAGGCCAGATAAGACACAGTCACAATAGTAAAGCTGCAAATGCTCAGTTTGGTTTCTATTGCTAGAGAGAATGGTTCCTTGTTGAGCTGAACTTTTCAGGTCACATGGAATTGACATCTCACATTTGGGCGTGTATACAGATCCTAAATGACAGCCCAGTCCCTCCCTCCTCCTCCATGCCCAGTAACTAAAAAAGAACATAGTGGGTGGGATGTCACATCTTGATTGATAGATGATCCGCCTGTCATAACAGCATGAGGACACAGACTGTAGTGAAAATCTCCTCCTACCTGAACACTCAGCACTAGGGCAAACCCTGCCGCTTACCATGTGACCATGGTATACAGATCAGCCAAAAGGGTATATAGCGACAGTATTTTATTGTAAAAAGAAGATTTATAATCTGTGGGCACTGCGGGTGCGGATTACAAATTTTTATATTACTGGGTTTAGTAACAGTTTAAAGCTGTGACAGCCAGGTAAATACAACTTTTAGAAGATCAGCAGGGATAGCCTGCATATTTCCCATTCCAGCTTCTCTTTTAAACTTGTCATTAACAGGGTCAATTCATTTTTCAGTACCTTTAGTTGTGTTGGTTTAGTATGAGAATATTTGATTGAAATACATTAATCGATTTTAATCACTAAAAAATACTTGTTTGCTAGCACTATGTAATATTAATCCAAATGCTGCTGAGAGAGTGTTTGAGTTTAAAGGGCATCTGCCACCAAAAATCAATAGATAGCTACTTAGATAACATGCCATGTCCCCATTACCCTGCCAGTGTTTGGATTAACTGTACAAAGTAATACAAAGTTCATTTGAAGAATAACTTAAGGTAAAAAAAAAAAAATGTTTTGAATAGAGTGGAGAGGGATTAGAACACCTGTCAGGTCTTCATTGCTGTCTTTGCCCCTATTTGGAAAATGCATCCTCTCTATTTGCCCTGTTGATTCTAATCACAAAAAGTGAAAGCGAAAGTAAATCCCAAATTTTGTGTTGTCACTATAAAAGAAATAGAGGGGGAATCTTTCAATGGAGACACTACGTCTAGGGACATTGGTGACAACCAACGTTTCCCTTATGCCCCGTACACACGATCGATTTTCCGTCGGAAAAACCTTGGATGTTTTTTCCGACGGAATTCCGCTCAAGCTTGGCTTGCATACACACGGTTACACAAAAGTTCTCTGTACTTTCGACCGTCAAGAACGCGGTGACGTACAACACTACGACGAGCCAAGAAAATTAAGTTCAATGCTTCCGAGCATGCATCGAATTGTTTCCGAGCATGCGTCTGAATTTTGCGCGTCGGAATTGCTACAGACGATCAGAATTTTTTCCGTCCTCTCAATCATTTGCCGGCGGAAATTACGCCAGCAAAAGTCCAATGGAGCCTACACACGGTCGGAATTTCCATTCAAAAGCTCACATCTGACTTGTGCTGTCGGAAAATCCGACCGTGTGTACACGGCATTTTTTTGGAAGGATTTCCTCTTACTTCCTGTTTTGGTTATGTGACAGGAAGTGTCTATTTCCAAAGAGACACAGATGGAAACATAATAACCCTCCCTTAAACTGGCCTTACCCTGATCAAAATTTGTCAGAGTCTTCAGAAAGCGCCCGAATTTCAGTCAGTGTATGGACAGGCAGAAGAAAATCCTTTGGTCAACTTCTGTCAAAGGGACAAGCTGGAAAACTTTGTTCAATCAGCAGGGGGGTGAGGAGAGCGGAGGTGTAGGCATAGAGGGGATTCCTTCATCCACCTCATTTGTGCCTCCTCTCCCTATATAGTTAGCACCTAACTTCCAGGTTGGAAGACCCCACATACAGCATCGGGACTGTGTTGTGATGACAGGCAATGGTCAAATACAGGCCACAGCAGTCATATGCTCCTGGCTGCTCCCCGGCAGAGCTGTGCATACACGGTGGCAGCCATTAAATGAGTAACCGCTATAAAGAAAGATGGCCACCTGATTCATCACCTGATACGAACTGACAAGCTGCTATCCACTGCCACTTGTGCGCAGAACATACACCGGTGGCTGAAATTAGGAGAGATGAGTACCTTGGTGAAAGGCATCTTGTGTGTTCCACCACACTGTGGCCAGAAACTGAATCTGAAAGGGCTAAAGAAGCTCACTGACTAACTTTACCTCTCTAGATTTTGCTGCCCTACTCCACATGGCACCCTCACCCAGACCAAGGGCCACATAGAGGACTTTGCTCAGGAGTGAAAACCCAACAAAAGCTGCCAAAGATTTACCATGGCACAGGCAGGGGCGTCGGAACAGGACAGGCAAACCAAGCAGCTGCTTGGGGCCCCGACTTGTCCTGGGGCCCCAGCAGAGGGCAGCACAGCAGAAGAAAAAGGAGCCAGAGGACTCGAGGAGGCAGCACGGGTGGAGGAGGTAAGACATTTCCCCCCCCCCCCCGCATATCCACTTTAATACTGTGCGATCGCCCCCCCCCCCCTCCCGCGAACGGGGGCGCCCCCCCTCCTCCCGTGAACGGCGTCAATGTCCTGCCCCATCCCCCCCGCTTCTCAACTTTAAAATTGTTGCTTGGGGCCCCCAAATTCCTTCAAACGGCCCTGGGCACAGGTATGCTTTGCTTGCTTGTAATCCTATAAAGCGAAGACAGCGTAGTTTCAATTTGATAATATGGGGTTCTGCAGGGGCCCAACTCTTTTTGACTATACATATACTTTAAACTTTAACTGGTCACCATTTTGATTGGAGGCCGAAAATAGTACAATTTATGTGCAAATTATTGCTAATGTTCTTTTTTTCTCTTAAGTGTCTATTATATCATAAATTGAGGATTGCTCAATTTTCACTTTTGGAGGGTTTAACAAATGTCAGCAAGGATTATTTACTATTATTATACTAGACTTCATAAAATATATGTTTATATAATTGGCTATTTGTGTCCATTTTTCAGGAAGCAGGAACCAACTATGAAACATTTTCTCAGCGCAGACAATAAAGCCTTTCTTATCTGTTTCTAAAAACAGACTTGCTTGTGGCTACTATATTCTGTTCAGATGCCCCGCCAGCATCTCACTCTCTAAATCTAAAATAATCCAATTAGGCATTAAGGGATTTCTGAAAACATTCTCTCGCTGTCATGCTTGTCACTGCAGTGTCTGTCTGGGCAGGCGGGTTGTCTTCTTGCCGAGTTATAAATCAATGGCAGGAGCTGGTTTAACACTGACCCCCAGAGAAAACTGAGGACATTCTGTGTCCTGACCAATAAATACTGGTTTGTTTTTTAGGAAGAAAAGATGCATTCTATGCATTTATGCTGAACACCCAAGTTGCAGCCAAATGAATACAGGGGTCAAAAATGAGATACTTAATTAGTGAGCTATTTATATATAGCTCAATGTCATTTAATTAAACAGATTGTATCATTTAGGTATTTTTTTTTTTTTTTTTTTAATAAGTCAATTTTAGCATTGTATATTATAGGCTTGTAATTGTATGAAGTTAATTATAAGA
Source organism: Rana muscosa (assembly GCA_029206835.1). Classification (NCBI taxonomy): domain Eukaryota; kingdom Metazoa; phylum Chordata; class Amphibia; order Anura; family Ranidae; genus Rana; species Rana muscosa. The sequence continues at coordinate 829,203,710 of CM055118.1, read as the reverse complement.
TCTGGACTGTCTGCACAAAGAATTAAATACAGTCAGATGAATTTAAAGGGCAGCTCTGAACAAACTGATAAAAACAAGCATCAGTGGATTGGGGAGTGCAATGTGCTTGAAACATCTATGTTGCATCCAGGATGTCAAGTCTGTGCAGTAAAAGAAACCTGCGTTGAAAGTAAAAAAGGAAGGCTAGGATTGCTCATCTCTCCCTCTAAATGTAGCAATCACCCTCGAAGAAGTTGCTGGATATCGGGTTCCCCACCTCTGCACAGCCAGGTATTCTCCAAACTTTCTCCAGACACAAGGAACAGTCTTTGAGCTTGATTTTTATGTTTTATTAGGGGTAATAACTTGGGTGGGAAATAGGAATTATGGGATGCCCAACTTGATAACAACAAAACCAGGGACAACTTTTTCCCTATTTACAACTCTGATTGATCTCACACCCAATGGTCTCTGATAGAAAAGCAAAAGCTCCTTAAGGACTAGGAACTTTCTGTTCCTTTTGAAAGTAGCACAAAAGTTGTAGATTGCATACAGGAATGACTCCAACTCCACTGTAGACACTGATCCCAGTTCCACTGACTGTGGGAACTATCAGCAGATCTGGCTGCTTCTTCATTAGCCCACCTGGCTGCTACTGAAGATTTCCCAGGCCAAGGTAAAGGAAAGATTTAAGTCCAGCGCTTAAAGTTCCTGACCGTGCTGCTGTACTCACACTGTCCTCTTTGCTCTCGCTGCTTCCTAGGCAAGATTCCTCCCGGACCGTGATGCTGCCAGAATCCTCTCAGGCCAGCCCCAGCACGAGGCAGAGCACCCTCCTCCCCCTGGCAGGGGTTCTCTTTAAGGGCCACATGACAGCCTCCTCTGCATCTTCCACCCGACACCCCACCAGCATTATTCATCCATATTAAAGAACTTGCTCAGCTGCCATACCAGGCCCATTGCCTGGGGTTTGGCTTAGCTCCTCTACATATGCAGATCAACCCTCCTAGCCTACACCTTCTAGTCTCTAGAACGTTCTCCAACTTTCTGAATCACTGACCCAAAATAAGCATGCAAATTAGCTTTTCTGACTTCAGTTGCTGCATGCTTGTTCCAGGACAGTAAATTAGATAGAACTGAAGCCATTTGATTAAAGTAAGAGTTGGGCAAATAGCATTTCCATAGGGATGTCAATATTGGCAGTCTCTCAATTTCTCTTAGTAAAGGCTTCCTTTAATTTCCCCATATGACTACTGTTGGAGAGGGTAATGTACAGGTCCAACAGTCACTCAAAGAAGGATTCCAAGAAGTAAATCAGAGAATCACGAAGTCGGAAGTGAGTGTAATCTACAAAAGGCACCTTTGCTACAACATTTTTTATCTGATCAGTGGTGGTGGAGTTACCCTTTCAAGTGAAAGTTATATTTTTTATAGGGGTTTTTAAACTAGGCGACGATGGGGAGGGCCCAGAGGTAGAGATAGTCAGCGCGGAACATATTCCAGAGGGTAGTATTGGGGGCATTAGTGGTAGGTTGACTAAAGCACATAAACCCAAGGTAAGTCCTAGTTGAAATCTTGGAACACCCAATAAGAGGATAGTATGTGACCGTGGCTAAACTACATGGCATGTTCACCAATGCCAGGAGCCTGGCGGACAAGATAGGTGAACTAGAGATACTGTTGTACGAGGAGGATTTGGATTTGTGGGAATTATAGAGACCTGGTTCAACAACTCTCATGATTAGCTGGCAACCATTCAAGGGTATACCCTTTATCGCAGGGATAGAGAGGGTAAAAAGGGGGGAGGGGTATGCCTATATATCAAGAATAATGTACAAGTGAATGTGAGAGATGACATCACTAAGAGAGCAAGGGAGGAGGTGGAATCCTTATAGGTAGAGCTCCAAAGGGATGAAGCTAAGGGGAAAATAATACTGGTAGAATACTATAGGCCCCCTAACCCGAGGGAGGAGGGGGAGACAGATCCCTCATCACAAATTGGATTAGCAGCAAGGATGGAAAGTGTTATTATAATGGGGGATTTTAATTATCCAGACATAGAATGGGCGGAGGGAACCACGCATTCGTCTCACATAGGTTGGACTTGATGGACCTGTGTCTTTTTTCAACCTCACCTACTATGTAACCTATGACATTCCATTCGCTGTCACCATCTTCTCCTGGCTTCAGCATCTTTATGCCGCGTACATTTGAGCGGAATTTCCAAAAGAAAAAAGTTGGATGGTTTTTCCGACGGAATTCCGCTCAAGCTTGGCTTGCATACACACGGTCACACAAAAGTTCTTTGAACTTTTGAGCGTTAAGAACTCGGTGACGTACAACACTACGACGAGGCGAGAAAAATAAGTTCAATGCTTCCGAGCATGCGTCAAATTGTTTTTTTCCCATCGGAATTGCATACAGACAAACAGATTTTCCGATAGGAATTTGTTCCGTCGGAAAAATTAAGAACCTTCTCTCTATCTAAGTCCATCGAAAATTCCGACAGAAAAAGTCAGATGGGGCATACACACGGTCCGAATATTCGACGAAAAGCTCCCATCGGACTTTTTCTGTCGGAAATTCCTATCGTGTGTACACGGCATTATTCTTTAGACATTGGGTCACTAATGAATTAGCTTGCACACATGCATGCTAGAGTTGCAATGTTCTGCTACCTGGCTCCATTCTCAGCTTCTTACACATGACATGAATCGTCTGGCAGTGTACAATGTGATGCAAATGCACCACAGACAGTATGCTATGCGCTAAAAAAAAAATTGCTAATAGGAAATGGAAAAAAAATTGACAGAAGAAAGGCTGGGTTCACATTTGTGCGGCCACAGGTTCCAGCCTGGGGTCCGGTGCGTTTCTGTTCACCAGTTCAGGTGCGATTCATGACTGAATTTTTGCCTGAATTCACACCTGAACCAACCCAAAAATGCACAGGACCTTTTTGAAATCCGTCGCCACCCTGGACATGTGTGAACTGGCTCCATTGAGAGCCGGACACACTTGCATGTCATACGAATTGTAAGGATGCACCGAATGGGTTTTTTGGTGCCGAAACCGATACCGAAAATGAAAAATACAAGATCCAGAAAACCGAAACCGATACCAAAACAGCACCAATACCGAAAGTGACTGTTTTTAAAAAATATTTTTATACAGGAGATGGTCAGAGACTGAGGACATGGTACAGGAGATGGTCAGAGACTGGGGACATAGTACAGGAGATGGTCAGAGACTGGGGACATGGTACAGGAGATGGTCAGAGACTCGGGACATGGTACAGGAGATGGTCAGAGACTGGGGACATGGTACAGGAGATGGTCAGAGACTGGGGACATGGTACAGGAGATGGTCAGAGACTGGGGACATGGTACAGGAGATGGTCAGAGACTGGGGACATTGTACAGGAGATGGTCAGAGACTGGGGACATGGTACAGTAGATGGTCAGAGACTCGGGACATGGTACAGGAGATGGTCAGAGACTGGGGACATGGTACAGGAGATGGTGAGAGACTGCAGACGTGGTACAGGAGATGGTCAGAGACTGCAGACGTGGTACAGGAGATCAATGCAGCCTCACCAGTGTCCATCAAATGCAGATTCACCGGTGCCTGTCAGATGCAGCCTACTAGTCAGTTGTATCAGCCTGCCTGTGCCCTTCATGCAGCCTCACCAGTGCCTGTGCCCATCAGATGCAGCAGCCTGTCTGTGCCTGTCATGCACCCTCACCAGTGCCTGTGTCCATATGTAGCAGCCCGCCAGTGCCCATGCCATGCAGCCTCACCAATGCCCATGCCCATCACATGTAGCAGCCCGCCAGTGCCCATGGCGTGCAGCCCGCCAGTGCCCATCATGTGCAGCCCGCCAGTGCCCATCATGTGCAGCCCGCCAGTGCTCATGAGGTATAGCCTGCCAGTGCCCATGAGGTACAGCCTGCCAGTGCCCATGAGGTACAGCCTGCCAGTGCCCATGATTTGCACCCTGCCAGTGCCCATGAGGTACAGCCTGCCAGTGCCAATGATGTGCAGCCTGCCAGTGCCCATGAGGTACAGCCTGCCAGTGCCCATGATGTGAAGCCTGCCAGTGCCCATGAGGTGCAGCCTGCCAGTGCCCATGAGGTGCAGCCTGCCAGTGCCCATGAGGTACAGCCTGCCAGTGCCCATGATGTGCAGCCTGCCAGTGCCCATGATGTGCAGCCTGCCAGTGCCCATGAGGTACAGCCTACCAGTGCCTGGTAATGCGATGTCACGCTGTGTGTCAGAGGCTGAGCTGGAGTTTCATCCTGGCGCACCCCTCAGAGTCTCCCCTCCTCCTCTTCTTCTCACTCCTGTCATACACAGCCACCCCAGTGCCTGGTAATGCATGTCACACTGTGTGTCAGAGATCTGAATCGCCGTGCAGCTGATGTAACGATGTCCCGCCTCCTAGACCGCCTCTTGTGATAGGCGGCACTCTGATCCAATACTAGAAATCATTGTGCCGTGTGTCATAGGAGGCGAGGACATCGGCTGCACGGCGATTCAGATCTCTGACACACAGCGTGACATGCATTAACAGGCACTGGGGAGGCTGTGTATGTGTATGACAGAAGTGAAAAGAGGAGGAGGGGAGACTCTGAGGGGTGCGCCAGGATGAAACATGTGCGGCACTGGGGGGATGGCCCCGCCCCTTTTTTCAGCGCCAATATCGGCCGATATGTTTCGGCGGCTGAAATTTCGGTGCATCCCTAACGAATTGGATTCGGTTTTCACCTGGCCAAACATACAAGACTTACCAAGACTTCAGGTTGGCTTTAAGGTTTGTAGATGAGAAACGGTTGTGCTAGTAGGAGCGTTGAATTAAAAAATTAATTAAAGAACAAAAACTGATAAAGAGGTCTTATCAACACTTGGACATTATGACTAGTTTGTTTTCTCTAAGCCAGTGGTCTCCCAACTGTTGTCCTAGGCCGAATATTGCCCTCTGTTTGCCTTTATCCGGCCCCTGGTGCACTATCCCACCAACTGACACAATTGATAGGGCACCATTGCCCTACTGTGACCATTAATGGGGCACTATTCTTCAATTAAAACCAATGACAGGGCACTTATACCAGGGTATTTCTACTCCTATTGACCACAGTCCAGACCCCTGCTCCAAGCGCAATAGCTAGTTCCACAAGCCATAATATTTCAGCAGATGAATAAAGAGTTAAATGATAAACTACATTACTACAGCACTGTGATCGGTTATATATGGATTGCATTAGGGTTAACAAAAGACAACATTTACAGCAATAGATCCAGCAGGTCATCCTTAGCACTTGAAAATCAGCCGCCATACTTCTTAAAAACATTCAGGAGCAACCATTGTGGTTGCTCCTGAATGTTTTTACTTGTATTCACACCCCTCCTGGTGTGCTTATCCACACAGCTGCTTATTTGGGCTTTTGCAGGACATTCACAAGGTTCTTATGCCTACTACACACGACCGGGATTCCCGGCGGTAAAAAGGAAGGAAATCCTAGGGGGAATACCGAGAACCTGCTCAGTCACTTTTTCCCCCTACACACGGCTTTCCCGACAGGAAAACTGCCATTGGGAGCTTTGGTCGGGAATCCTGGCCGTGTGTATGCTCCATCGGCACTGCCTCGCAGTGTTTCACATTAAAAACTGGCGAGAACAAAAAGTCGCCGGGAATCGCGGCAGGAAAATAGAGAACATGTTCTCTATTTTCCTGCCGCGATTCGCGGCAGTTTTCCTGCCGGAAAAACTGCAATTTAGCATATACACAGCCGTTTTCCTGCCGGGAAAACCGGTCGCGTGTACGAGGCATAAGTGCAATAGATGTCCCAGTTTCCTGGCGCCAGACTTTTTTTGTCTGTTCATCGCCATACTTTTAAGCTTGTCAGCCTCTAGTGAGTGCTTGGGTTGTAAATCAGCTTTTTACTATTGACTTATGTTCAGATTTTTGCATTACGTAAGTCTATTGGATTTCTTCAACATAAGCCCATAAGTGCAGTAATCATTTAGGGATACACATATTAAGGCACATTACGTGTGTTGGTTTCACTGGGGTGCCATTCCCCAATGCACCAGTGCTGCAGCACACACACAGCATGCAGTAACACCCTACCATGTGTTGCAGTGCGCTGAATGGTTCGTAAAATGCATTGTTTCATTTCTGGTCTGTTATGATGCATTAGGCAGCTCGTTCAAATTAATGGGCTGCCTTAATAGAGCAAACTGTATGTAAATGCGTGATGTAATGCGCATTAAATACACTACAAAGTACTTTCCTGGTCTAAATGGGCCCTAAAAAGATCTCTCATATCTGAAAGCAATATCAGTGTAGCACAGAAGAGTGAAACATTTTAGAAACTGCTGCCACTTTTTAAAACCATGCTGAAATTAGTAATTACCAGTCAGTGGGTTTGGTACCTTAGATGTAAATACAGCATCTAATACTGTATTAAAGTGCCTCTAATCAGGTGAATAGAAACTGACAGATTTGCTGGTTGGAAGCTGAAGAGTGAGAACTTTGAGTGGAGAGTGAAAACCAGTTTTACTTTTGATTGCTGGTGATTGCTGTGTTTGCATTTTTAGGTTCTTTTTGGGGTCTTTCCTTGCAGCTTTTTAACACCCTTTCTGTCACTTTTTAACCACTTCAGCCCCGGAGGATTTGGCTGCCCAACGACCGGCCATTTTTTGCGATTCGGCACTGCGTCACTTTAATTGACAATTGCGCGGTCGTGCGACGTTGCACCCAAACAAAATTGACGTCCTTTTTTCATCACAAATAGAGCTTTCTTTTGGTGGTAATTGATCACCTCTGCGGTTTTATTTTTTGCACTATAAGCAAAAAAAGAGCGACAATTTTGAAAAAAATGCTAAATTCTTTACTTTTTGCTATAATAAATATCCCCCAAAAATATATAAAAAAACAAATTTATTTCTCAGTTTAGGCTGATATGTATTCTTCTACATATTTTTGGTAAACAAAAACAATCACAATAATGGCGGCGATCTGCGATTTTTACCGTGACTGCAACATTATGGCGGACACAATTGGACACTTTTGACGCTATTTTGGGACCATTGTCATTTATACAGCGATCAGTGCTATAAAAATGCACTGATTACTGTGTAAATGACGCTGGCAGGGAAGGGGTTAACCACTAGGGGGCGAGGAAGGGGTTAAGTGTATCCTAGGGAGTGATTCTAACTGTGGGGGGGCTGGGCTACGATTGACGCAACAGTGATCAGTGCTCCTGATGACAGGGAGCAGTAGATCACTGTTCTGTCACTAGGCAGAACAGGGAAATGCCTTGTTTAAATAGGCATCTCCCTGTTCTGCAGCTCCGTGACACGATCGCGGGACACCGGTGGACATCGAGTCCACGGGTCCCACGGGCGCGGTCACAGAGCTCACGGCAGGGGCGTTGCTTTGCGCAACCGTGCCATTCTGCGTGCCATTCTGCCAACGTATATCTACAGGAGGCGGTCGACAAACGGTTAAACTAAACTTGTTAAAAACATTTTTTTTCCTTCCTTCAGACTACTAATTAAGGGGAGTGGTTAATTGGTCACAGGTGCTTCAGGTCCTATATAACTTTCTGTAGAACTTATTTCTGAGCCTGCACATCCTTGAGCTTGCCACCTTTTTTCTTGCTGAAGCTTAGACCAAGTGGAACTGGACTAAGTGGTGAGTTAAAAATCAAAGTTAGCGGAACTGGACTAAGTGGTGAGTTAAAAACCAGAGTTGAAAACAGGAGGTTATAACAGGAGTCATCAAACCTGTAAGTAACATCTGAAATTTCCTGTTAGTAATATTATTATTGTAACTGGGAAAATGGGGTTAGCAAGATTGAAGGTTTTGTGCAGTGAACAGTGTGCTGCTTGTATACAACAATGGAGCAACGGCTCCAGGATGGATACCGCTGCGACAGATGTGAGCAGGTTGCCCTTCTGGAAGCTTGCATTAGAGATCTGGAGGAGCAAATTGCAACACTGAGCAGAACTGACAACCTTGAAAGGGGTTCTCTGCTCACTGAGCAGGTGGCTAGTGGGGTTAATAGGAAGGGTGGAGGGGTAAGTCAGAATTATCAGGTAGGAAGATGGGTTATTACAGTTAGAGGTAGGGGCTCACAGAAAAGGAAGGCCAGCCCTGGGTTTGAGCACCCTAACAGAATCACCAAGTTGGGTGAAGATGTGGGGTATGAAGCTCAGAGGTGGCAGCCCTAGATGTCACTGCTCCCCATCTAGTAGGGTGGTGAAGGGAGTGCAGGTAGGCCTGTTGGTGGTAATAGGGGATTCTATAATCAGAAGGACTGATAGAATAATTTGTTGCCAGGTTCGCCTCAACCAAGTGGTTTGCTGTCTCCCTGGAGCCAGGTTTCGGCATGTGGTGGAGTGGATTGATAAATTACTGGGAGGGGCTGGGCATGACCCTTCTATCAAGCAGTTCACTGTTTGCTCAGCTGTTTACCAAGTTATCACCCTTTCCTTTCTATCCAGCTGGATAAGGAAGTACTCACCCACTAGGGTGACTTTTCTGGTTATTGTTTGGGGAAGAGGCCTGTAGTATGTTAGGGACTGTGGGCAGGGTGGGGGGAGGGGTTATGTGTTCCTCTGTACTGGATCACTACTTTTATGGTTGCGGGTTCATTATGTTTTTTACGCTGCTGATAATCCGCTTTGTATCTCTGAAGTTACCTATTCTCTTTTTACACTGTCTGATACTGCATGTTACCCTCTTAGAAGGCTGATATATGTATTGCATTAAAATAAGCTAAAAAAGTTGTATCACATTGAAATAAGTCCCAAATCCTGAAACATGAAACTTATATGTAGCGCCCTTACCCGCCTTCTCCCCTCTCTTTATTGCTGTATGACTCGTCTAGGGGTATCTGGGAGAAGGGGGAAGATGTACACCACCAGCTCGGCTCTCTGATGTAGTATGCAGACATGTGAGCAAAACCATTTACCTTCGGGTCTGCGTTTTAGGCCGGAGCCTCAGCTTCTCCGGTGGAGGATGATTGTCACTGTCACAGACAGGGACACTTAGCTGCCAGTAACACGAGTTCCACGCCATAAAAAGTCCAACACTGTTTTATTTGCTTTGATCAACAGGTAGGCTGGTTGAACTTTGAAAGAACAGACAGGATGTGGGAAAGAGTAAGTCCAGGCACAACTTAGTGATTAAAGTCTCCCCTGTTCCGTTTAGTGCAAACAGGCTTGGCGCACAGTCGCTGCCACCGACTGTGAATCTGGTCCCTGCCACTGACCTGGGTGAACGTTGAGGCCCCTGCCACAGGCCTTAGATGAGGCCTGCCACTGACCTGATGAAGATGGGTCTCTGCCACAGACCATGAGAACATGAAATACCTCCTTTAGGACAAACGACCCCTGTCAGAGAAAGACATCCATCCGGACGGTCACCAGAGGCCCACACCGGCACCGGCCAAATGCTGCACCGGCTCTACGGGAGGGTCACGTCTCCGGTCCCTTACGCCCTGAATTCAGGCACCCAATACCGGGGGCACCTTAGGAATGCTTCGCCCTCGCGGGACCCAGTCAAAGGTACTGGGCCCCAGGCCTCTTTGTAAAGTACCTCACCCCAGGCTGAAGGTGCCTGGGAATGAACTTGACTCCACGCACCCAGGCCAAGGGCGCCTGGGCACAGACGAACTGCAGCAGCCCCCAGGCTGAAGGTGCCTGGGGGAATGGACCTCGTGCGCAAGATGTCCGTCCCCTTTATATCCTCTCCCAGCAGGCAAAGCGGGTTCCCCGCCCCGTCGTACTACTGCCGCGAGAGGACACAAAGGGCACGGCGCTAGAATGGCAGTTCAACCCCGGTCCCAGGTGACAGCGCCACCTAGGGACCACAGGGAACATGACACCATTCATACCTCCCACACTCCAAAGTGTCCATAAATTCTAAAAAAATCAATGTATCTGGGCCATCTATGGCCCAGATACTCCCTCTAAATTTGACACCCGCTACATGTATAAAGACCTCCAGAGAATATTGAGGTTCCTCCAATGGAAATGGAACAAACCCCAACGATACAATGAGTAATGTGACTTCATTGAAACAAACCAAGTGAATCCACCACCACACAGAGTGCACGCTTACCAGCTGCACAAGTTTTAGATACTTGTGGCTAATACCCAGCCAGGGCCTTTTCCTCCAAAGACTTCAGGTGTCAGGACAAGTCATATGGTGCAGTCAGCGGTCAATACGGAAGTTGGTTCGTGGTACAGTTTGCAGGCCCACACACGATAAAAGAGACAATATCAGCAGTTCTGTAGACTGGCTGGATTAGAATGCCAGTATTTTCTGCAGGCACTTCAGTACAGTCCCAGAATGTTGGAGCCCCAAACTTCCGTGTCCCAGGCCTCGTTCTCACCTCTTCTCAGTGTCACTTCCGTTACAAAATCTGACGGGTCGCCTAATCTGGATTAGATGCTTTACTATTCACAACAAATTCGGTGATAGGAATAGCAAATTATTAGCATATTTGGCCTACTCACAAAAAGCATCAGCCTCTATTCCCCGAATTTATAATGAACAACGTATACTTTGCACCGCTCAAAGTGATATTGCTGATGCTTTTGTTGAATTTTAATCAAATCTGTACACATCTAGGGTGGATTATGGGGAGGAGGAGGTTTGTAAATTTTTGGCACAATCCCTCTCCAGGAGATGTCCAAGGAGTCAGCAGAGGATTTGGATCTTCCTTTTACTACTGACAAAATTATGTCTGCAATGCTTTCTCTTAACCCAAATAAAACCCCTGGGCTTGATGGATACCCAGTGGAGTGGTACGACACTTATAAAGATTTTTTGGCGTCAAAATTCCTGGAGGTTTATAGTGACGCACTGGATAGGGGGTTGCTTATTGTACTGATTCCCAAGCCACACAAGGACCATGACTTCTGCGAATCATACAGTCAGGTCCATAAATATTGGGACATCTTCACAATTCTAATCTTTTGGGCTCTATACACCACCACAATGGATTTGAAATGAAACGAATAAGATGTTCTTTAACTGCAGACTTTCAGCTTTAATTTGAGGGTATTTAGTATTACATCCAAATCAGGTGAACGGTGTAGTAATTACAACAGTTTGTATATATGCCTCCCACTTTTTAAGGGACCAAAAGTAATGGGAAAGATTAACAATCATAAATCAAACTTTCACTTTTTAATACTTGGTTGCAAATCCTTTGCAGTCAATTACAGCCTGAAGTCTGGAACGCATAGACATCACCAGACGCTGGGTTTCATCCATGGTGATGCTCTGCCAGGCCTCTACTGCAACTGTGATCAGTTCCTGCTTGTTCTTCGGGCATTTTCCCTTCAGTTTTGTCTTCAGCAAGTGAAATGCATGCTCAATCAGATTCAGGTCAGGTGATTGACTTGGCCATTGCATAACATTCCACTTCTTTCCCTTAAAAAACTCTTTGTTTGCTTTCGCAGTATGCTTCGGGTCATTGTCCATCTGCACAATGAGTTCTGAAGCATTTGGCTAAATATGAGCAGATAATATTGCCCAAAACACTTTAGAATTCATCCTGCTGCTTTTGTCAGCAGTCACATCATCAATAAATACAAGAGAACCAGTTCCATTGGCAGCCATACATGCCCACGCCATGACACTACCACCACCATGCTTCACTGATGAGGTGGTATGCTTTGGATCATGAGCAGTTAATTTCCTTCTCCATACTCTTCTCTTCCCATCACTCTGGTACAAGTTGATCTTGGTCTCATCTGTCCATAGGATGTTGTTCCAGAACTGTGAAGGCTTTTTTAGATGTTGTTTGGCAAACTCTAATCTGGCCTTCCTGTTTTTGAGGCTCACCAATGGTTTTCATCTTGTGGTGAACCCTCTGTATTCACTCTGGTGAAGTCTTCTCTTGATTGTTGACTTTGACACACATACACCTACCTCCTGTAGAGTGTTCTTGATCTGGCCATCTGTTGTGAAGGGTGTTTTCTTCACCAGGGAAAGAATTCTTCGGTCATCCGCCACAGTTTTCCGTGGTCTTCCGGGTCTTTTGGAGTTGCTGAGCTCACCGGTGCGTTCTTTCTTTTTAAGGATGTTCCAAACAGTTGATTTGGCCACACCTAATGTTTTTGCTATCTCTCTGATGGGTTTGTTTTGTTTTTTCAGCCTAATGATGGCTTGCTTCACTGATAGTAACAGCTCTTTGGATCTCATATTGAGAGTTGACAGCAACAGATTCCAAATGCAAATAGCACACTTGAAATGAACTCTGGGCCCTTTATCTGCTCCTTGTAAATGGGATAATGAGAGAATAACACACACCTGGCCATGGAACAGCTGAGAAGTCAATTGTCCCATTACTTTTGGTCCCTTAAAAAGTGGGAGGCCCATATACAAACTGTTGTAATTCCTACACCGTTCACCTGATTTGGATGTAAATACCCTCAAATTAAAGCTGAACGTCTGCAGTTAAAGCACATCTTGTTCGGTTCATGTCAAATCCATTGTGGTGGTGTATAGAGCCTGTGACAGGAGGGTCACTTTGGACACAGGGTGAGCCAGGAAATAATGGACATTAAGAAATATATCTTGGGCTACCTAAAATGGGTCTGTAATATTTATCCACCATAACCCCAAGGATATCTGTAAAGGACTATTTGCTGTTTCTGAACTCAACAGGTTAATTAAGAGATACTGAGGTGTTCAGCCTCAATCACCTGTCTAGTGTAATGTTAATGAATTCCAGCTTCTAGAAGACCTGTTCATTGTTTGTGGTGATGTGGATTGGGGAAATTAAGTCTGTCCTTGTGTGTATTGTAAAGTATCAGACAGTCTGGTGACTATAAAGGTCATGCATAGTCATTTAAACATAAAGGGGATTATTAAAGTCTGTTGTCTCCTAACAGACGTCAAAATAATGTGTTGAGCCTTGTAATGTGTGGGTGGAGCTGGGCCATTGTTCATGTTAAACTAATGTGTATTAGATGTATATAAAAGTTACAATGTTTCTCAATAAAAGGATTTGATCTTAGGAAGATACAGAGTGCGTCTCGTTCTTCCAGAAGGATTAATTCCTATGGGAAAGGGTCGCCTGGCTGTGGAAGATTGGTAGCGAGTGGGTGTCCAGGAGAGGGGAACATCGTAAACGGCGTTAACCCCCCTTTTATATTTGGGGTGCCGTTACATTGGTTGGCAGCAGCGGGATTTTCCCTCCAGTTCCTGGGACACTCCAAACCACCACAGTGAATGACCAGCTATGCAGCCTGCAGGAAAGTCACGCTGAAAGACCTACTTGAGAGCCGAGATGGACCAGAAGAAGGGTGATGCAGGACCCCGGTCAGTTGAAGATTTGTTTCAGCAACGAGTTCAACAGCGCTTGGCATTATATGGTGCTAACCCATCAGAGACCGCCATACAGGAAGCCATTAGAGGCATCCAGCTGCAGGATGAGCGACAAGAGAGAGAACGACAGCGTTAAGAGAGAGAACGAGAGCGACAAAAAAGAGAACTAGAGCGGCAACATGAGCGGAGAATGGCGGAAAAACGGCAATCGGAGATCGCCTACAGACAGCTGCTAGAATCTGCTCAGCAGCAGGGTGGGGCCCCCTTTGCCTGGGACTATCAGGAAATACCAGTGGACAACTCTGAAATCCTGGCTGAAGAATCAGCAGTGGAAAATCTGGAGATTGCCATCCCTAAAGCCGAAGTGGATGATATGGAGTTCCAGGGAGCTAGCCTGGCTGAAGAATCAGCAGTGGAAAATCTGGAGATTGCCATCCCTAAAGCTGAAGTGGATGATATGGAGTTCCAGGGAGCTAGGGCAGTTGGCTCATCTCCCCAGCCACAGATTACAGAAGGTATGGACTTAAGGGACTGTTCAGAGGATGTTAGGGATTATACATCGCCTGCCCAAGTACTGGCAGCAGGACAGAGTACTGCAGACCCCGGCTCTACACCCGTGGCAGTTTTGGAGGCCCGAGGTGAGAAGGTGATGGTTCCTCTTTCCCAGGGGATTTCAGAGATGCAGGGAGGAGAAGCAGCCCTTTTCCCTCTCCAACAGTTAGCCAGAGCAGATGGTGTGAAGTCCCCAGCAGAAGTGCTGGCAACAGGGCAGAGTGATAGCAACCTCTGCCCAGCACCGGAAACAACTGTGGAGTTTCAGTGAGCCGGGGCAGTTGGCCCCTCTCTCCAGCAACAAGCTGAGGTGGTAAAGCTTTTCCCCCCAGCTGAATCACTGGCAGCAGGGCAGAATGCTACTGGCCGCTGCGCACAACTGCCACTTGAGCGGATATCGGTGGATGGGACTGCGGTCTCCACTCACAGCAACCCAGCACAAGAGCTGGCAACAGAGCAGAGTGCCGCGGGCCTCTGCTCTCAACTAACAGAAGAGGGAGTTCCGGTGGTACTGGATGGGACTTCGGTCCTCACTGACACAACCCCAGAAAATGGTGTGACACTGGGACAGGAGGATGTCAGCCCTGCTTTGCAAGCACTGGGGGATTTTCACCTACCACAAGTGGATGGGACTTCAGTTTCCACTTGTATACCCCAGGGATGCCGGGCAGTCGACCCAGATCCCCAACAGCATGACGGACTGAGCCCAGTCACCCTGTCTTCTCTCCAGCGGCTGAAAGGACTCCAGGGAGAAGGGCCAGTTCAGGCCTCTCCCCAGCGGCGGGTATATTATCTGAGAGAGGCAGAGGTTGGCTGGGTAAGTAATGCTCTGTTTGGAGCAATTTATTTGGGGTACTGTGTGGATACCGGCATTAGAGGAATGGACCTATGGACTAACTTCGGAGTCAACCCGTCTGGGGTCGCCTCCTCTGTTAGTCTCCTGCCGAAAGGGGAGATGTGTGACAGGAGGGTCACTTTGGACACAGGGTGAGCCAAGAAATAATGGACATTAAGAAATATATCTTGGGCTACCTAAAATGGGTCTGTAATATTTATCCACCATATCCCCAAGGATATCTGTAAAGGACTATTTACTGTTTCTGAACTCAACAGGTTAATTGAGAGATACTGAGGTGTTCAGCCTCAATCACCTGTCTAGTGTAATGTTAATGAATTCCAGCTTCTAGAAGACCTGTTCATTGTTTGTGGTGATGTGGATTGGGGAAATTAAGTCTGTCCTTGTGTGTATTGTAAAGTATCAGACAGTCTGGTGACTATAAAGGTCATGCATAGTCATTCAAACATAAAGGGGATTATTAAAGTCTGTTGTTTAACAGACGTCAAAATAATGTATTGAGCCTTGTAATGTGTGGGTGGAGCTGGGCCATTGTTCATGTTAAACTAATGTGTATTAGATGTATATAAAAGTTCCAATGTTTCTCAATAAAAATATTTGATCTTAGGAAGATACAGAGTGCATCTCGTTCTTCCAGAAGGATTAATTCCTATGGGAAGGGGTCGTCTGACTGTGGAGGATCGACAGCGAATGTGTGTCCAGGAGAGAGAAGATATCTAAACGGCGTTACCCCCTTTCGTATTTGGGGTGCCGTTACAGAGCCAAAAAGATTAGAATTGTGTCGATGTCCCAATATTTATGGACCTGACTGTATGAGCCCATATAATTAATTAATGTGGATGTGGAAATTTTAGCTAAAATACCAGCCAAATTATTTAACAAAGTGATAGTGTCCGTTATTCATTCAGACCAGATTGGATTAATTCCAATGAGATCTACAGCTATAAATCGGCGAAGACTCTTTACAGTATTATATTCTGAAGGACCTATCCCAGATACCCGAGTTGTAGTGTCACTGGACATCCATAAGGCCTTTGACTCTATTGAATGGCCCTATCTATGGGCAGTCCTTGGACGGATGGGCTTCGGTCCCAAATTTATAGCTTGGGTAAAATTATTATATGCTAAACCTCTGGAACGATTGAAGGTTAATAATACTGTTACAGATACCTTTGAAATAGCTTGGGGCACTCAGCAGTGGTGCCCATTGTGGCCCCTGTTGTTTGTCCTCGCTATAGAGCCATTGGCGGCACAGTTAAGGGAGGATGGGGAGGTGAAAGGTTGCTGGATAAATACTAAAAAAGAAAAGACCTCTTTGTATGCCGACAATATGCTTCTATATCTGGTGGAGGTGGAGGGTTCTTTGCCTACAGCTTTGAGTAGAATCACAAGATTTGGGGGGGTACTCAAGGTTTAAAGTTAATTGTGAAAAACCGTTGATATTCCCCATCTGTCCAGAATATTCCCCGAGCCTGCCTCCAGATGTCCCACTGAAAATAGTTTCTAGGTTCCGGTACCTTGGGGTTGAGGTCCAGCTACCAGCGAGCACCTATATTAAAAACAATCTAAATCCTCTTATGGTATGTCTGAAGGATAACTTGCAGACTTGATCTAAGCCGCCCCTCAACCTCCTGGGCCAGATGAACATATTTAAGATTATATACCTCCCGAGGTTTCTCTATTTATTATGGCATGCCCCAATTTATGTCCCAAAATAACTATTCACGGAAATTAACACGTTGCTCTCCTCATTCCTCTGGGGTACTAAACCGCTTAGAACATCCCTTGACACATTGTTTTTACCGATTTAGGCCAGTGGGCTGGCTCTTCCAAACATACAGTGCTAATACTTGGCAGCTTAATTGACACATATTTATTGCAGTTTTTTTTCCCCAGATGGATATAGCTTCAGTGGACAATCAGGCTGCCCTGATGAACGCGTTTGAAGCGCATATTAATGTGCTGTACAGGAATGGCCCCTACCCTACTCACGACATTCTTAGACTTTCATTTAGGATCTATCATATCAGTAATAGAAGGATGGGGGACAGTCCTTTAACTTCTTCTCCTAATGCTTCCTTGTGGTACAACCCCCAGCTAAAAGAGCTACATAAAATCCCTGATGGGGCGTGTTGGGCTTAGTATGGTATTAAATATGCTCACCAATTGTTTACAAACCAAACTTTTAGAACCTTCAGGGATCTCCGAATTGAATATAAGTTCCCCAATGCCTATTATTACCAGTATCTTCAACTACACCACGCTGTGGCAGCCCAGTTTGGTCTACGGGAGGTTTAGCTTTTCCATTCTGGGCTGGAGAAATTGCTATTGGAGGACAATCATTCAAAATGTATCTCAAGATATTATTTTGCCCTGTTGACCTCTTCCTCCCCGCGGATGGAGAGGGTGGAGGCTCAGTGGAGATCTGATATCCCATCCCTTACAGAGGAATTTTGGTCTAAGGTCACCGAATCGCTGTTGCCTTCGGTGATTTCGGCCACAGATAAAATTATCCAGTTTAATTATCTCCCCCGTGTGTATGATACACCCGCACATCTTCACAATATGGGCAGGGTGAAAACACCAGAATGCCCTAGGTGTAGGGCTGAGGGAGGTTAATATTTTCATATGGTATGGCTCTGCCTTCAGGTGGGGACATTTTGGGCAGCAATCACAAAATTCCTAGAGGAAAAATTAGCCCTTCCAAATATCTGTGCTCCGGCCAGATGCTTTTTGGGTGATTTTGGGGAAGAGGAATTGTCCGCTTGTAAAAAAACATTCTTTTATGCTAAAAAAGCATTAGCTCTGAAATGGAAGGATCCAGAGGTTGCCCTAAAAAGTTTAACAAAATATGGGCTGGTTGGATTAAATCGGTGTCCGGAGAAATAGAGGTGAAAATGTGGTAGAGATGGGAACCTGAATTTATTATATAATAATCAGCAAAATAAATACTTATGCATGGCAATGGTATTTAGTTTATTATTGTGCTTTCAAAAGGTGAATTACCCGTATTTATCGGTGTATAACACGCACAGGCGTATAACACGCACCCTAACTTTAAGAGGGTAGTTTCAGGAAAAAACTTTCCACAGCCCCCTGCGTATAACACGCAGGCACAGTTTACCCTCTATTTTCAGGGTAAAAGAGTGAGTGTTATACACCAATAAATACAGTACTTCATTTATCTATAAAGTTAAGATTATTTCTTATGTTTCTTATTACGCATTCCGGGGTACTCCCCTGGAGATACAGGAGGCTGGAATTAAACATCCTCTGTAACAGATGTGTTTTGGATATTGTAATTTTATTTGAAATACGAATAAATTTACCCTTTAAAAAAAAAAAATATGGTTTGCATCTAAATGGAAGAGGGAGATGTTTTTGGGAAGGCTGGAGGAGTATTTTAACTAGGATTGTGTGGGGAGGGTGAATTAGACTATAATGGAGCAGACGGGTCAGACAGGGGTCAGCCCCTGTTGGTGGGTGGAATAGGGAAAGATGGGGGGAGGGCTATGGCAGATGATATGAAGGTTCCTAAGTTACAAACGACCATTGGAAATGATACTATTTGTACTCAAATAAAAAATATGCAACAAACGTTTGTAAAATATGACAATTAATTAAAGTGTTTTCCAATCTCAGAAGTCTACAAAGCAAATTAGGTGAATTGGAAGCTCTGATGCACGAGGAGAACTATGATCTAATTGGTATTGCAGAATATTGGCTTCATTCTTCTCATGACTGGGCTATTAATAATCCTGGCTATGCTCTCTTTCAGAAAGACAGGGTAAAACAGAGGGGTGGTGGTGTCTGTCTCTATGTGAGAAGTGATCTCAAAGCGAGTGTGAAAGAGGACCTAGTTGATGGAGAGTGTGATGAGTCCGAAGCATTATGGGTGGAACTGTACATGAGTGTGCATACTACAAAGACTGTCATTGGAGTTTGTTTTAGACCTCCTAGTGTTAGTGATGAGATGGAGACTCAGCTCTTTGCACAGATGGAAAGGGCTGCAAGGGCTGGGACAGTGATAATAGTGTTGTATTTTAACTACCCAAAAATTTACTGGAGTAATGGCACTTCTGGGACAGTTAAAGGGCAAATATTTATAAACCTATTACAAGACAATTTTATGGTCCAGTTTATTGAGGCCCTGACTAGGAATGAAGCTCTGCTAGACCTGGTAATCTCAAACCATGCAGAGCTTATTACCAATATTCATATAAAAGTACATCTGGGTAGCAGTGACCATAACATGATTTAATTTAATGTTATCTGTAAGCAACAAACACATGTGGGTAAGATAAAAACAATTAACTTTAAGAGAGCAAATTTTCCAAGGATGAGGGCTGCTCTCCAGGACTTAGACTGGGAGGGAATATTGGCATCAATGGACACAGAACAGAAATGGGAATTCTTCAAAGTGACTGTATGTTAACTCACTGTAAAGTATATTCCCATGGGCAATACGTTTAAAGAAAAAAAATATTTTAACCACTTGCTTACTGGGCACTTAAACCCCCCTCCTGCCCAGACCAATTTTCAGCTTTCAGCGCTCTCACTCTTTGAATGACAATTGCGTGGTCATACAACACTGTACCCAAATGCAATTTTTGTCATTTTTTTCCCACAAATATAGCTTTCTTTTGGTGGTATTTGATCACCTCTGCAGTTTCTATCTTTTGTTAAAAAAAATAAAAAAGACCGAATTAAAAAAAAAAATACAAAACCGTTTTATATTTTGTTATAAAATTTAGCAAACGGGTAATTTTTCTCCTTCATTGATGTACGCTGATGAGGCTGCACTGATGGGCACCAATAGGTGGCACTGATGGGCTTCACTAATGGGCACCGATGCACTGCACTGATGGGCACCGATAAGGCGGCACTGGTGGGCACTGATAGGCTGCACTGGTGGGCACTGATAGGCGGCACTGGTGAGCACTGTTTAGTGGCATTGGTGGGCACTGAGAGGTGACACTGAGAGGTGGCACTGTTGGGTGGCACTGAAGGGCACTAATAGGTGGCACTGATGGTGGCAGTGATGGGCACTGGTGGCAGTGATGGGCAATGATGGTTGGCAATGATGGGCACTGATCAGCACTGGTAGTTGACATTGATAGGCAGCACTGCTAGGTGGCACTGACTGGCACCACTGGTGGGCATTGCTGGGTGGCAGTGATGGGCATTGATAGGTGGTACTGATTGGCACTGACAGGTGGCACTGGTGGTCACTGTGGGCACTGGCAGGTGGCACTGGCAGGCAGTACTGGTGTTTACTAATGAGGCAGAATTGCCTCTTCCACTGGGGACCGATGTCCAGCACGCAGCAGCCGGTGATCGGCTTTTTTTTCTCCTCACGCTGTCAGCGCGAGAAGAAAAAAAAACGATTACCGAGCTTTGTTTAGATCACGTGATCAGCTAGTCTAGACTAGTCTGTCAGCCCGCTGGATGTGCGGTAATACTGTATGTACAGTAGCTTTGGCAACATACAGTATACATACAGCATACCGTGCTGAGCCAATCACGGCGAGTGATGTATTCTATTAATGAATACAATGCCTGCTCGGATTGGCAAAGGTTGTTACAACATCAACCCGAGCTTCTCTGACTCTCAAAGCCAATCCGAGCAGGCTTTGTATTCATTAATAGAATACATCGCTCGCCGTGATTGGCTCAGGGCGGTGTAATGTATGTAGCTGAAGCTACTTGCAGTATTACTGCACATCCAGCGGGCTGACGGTATAGGGATGTTCGTTTTGGGCCAACTTGGCCCAAACGAACTAAAAGTGCACATTTCCGCAGTATAAGACAACCCGCAATTTTTGGGGGGATATTTTTAAATATAAAAAGTCGTCTTATACGCCTTAAAATATGGTATGTGTGTATATATATATATATATATATATATATATATATATATATGCACTCCGAAGACACAATGGGGTGGATTTATTAAAACTGATGCACTGTGCATGGTAGCCAATCAGCTTCTAACTTCAGCTTGTTCAAATAAATTTTGTCAATAAAACCTGGAAGCTGATTGGTTTCTATGCAAAGCTGCACCAGATTTAGCATTCTCCGGTTTTAGTAATTAAACCCCTAGGATTTTTTTTACTGGGACTTTTATTGATTACATTTATTAATATGGACACTAGAGTTTTTCATGTGGTTAACATTGTTGCAAGTATATAATAAATATATATTGAATAATTAGGTGGTGAATAGTGGTTGCACTGCACTGTATTTGATGTTAAAATCCCCCATCTTGTTATTTAAAGCAATTTTGTATCTTTTATTGTTGCCCTTCCAGCCATATTAAAAAAAAAAACATTTCCCACAAACTATATTTGTTTAAAAAAAAGTATTTTGCATTGGTAGTGCCCAGCTTTTTCACCAGAATATTGCAAATTGGCCCTAAAAAAAGTCAGAAACAAATTATATTTGGCTCCTATAGATTTCTATGGAGTAAGTTTGAGGATAGCATATCTTCGGTTCACTGGTCACTAATAGTTAAATACTTACCGTATATAATTGAGTATAAGCTGAGTTTTTCAGCACATTTTTTTTGTGCTGAATATGCCCCCCTCGGCTTATACTCGAGTCACCTTTTTGTGCCTGATCTCCTGAATTTTGGGAACCCGGTACCGGCCGGCCGTAGCTCCCCTGGACCCCAAACTTGGCACACATGTAGCCCCACTCTTCTTCTACAAGTGTGCAAAGATTGTTGTCCAGGGGACCTACGGCCGTGGAGCACAGATTTTTCAAACCAGGCACCCCTTCCATAGACTCCCATGTTAAACCGTCATTTCTCTGGTGATTTTGGGGACCCAGAACCGGCCGATTGTAGGTCCCCTGGACCCGAAACTTAGCACACATATAGCCCAATTTCGCCTCTATAAGTGTGCAAAGTTTTTTGTCTGGAGGACCTACGGCCAGGGAGCACCGATTTTTCAAAACCGGGAACCCCTTAAATAGACTCCCATGTTAAACATCAGTCTAGTCATGGACACAGTGGGGCATGGGCACAGTGAGGCATGGGCACAGTGAGGCATGCACATGGACACAGTGAGGCATGGACACAGTGAGGCATGGGCACAGTGAGGCATGCACATGGACACAGTGAGGCACAGTGAGGCATGCAGATGGACACCCTAGGCTTATACTCGAGTCAATACGTTTTCCCATTTTTTGTGGTAAAATTAGGTGCCTCGGCTTATATTCGGGTCGGCTTATACTCAAGTATATACGGTAAGTTAAAAAAACACATGTCCATCGAGTTCATCCAACAAATAAATCCTGCATAGATAAACAAAAAATTAGACTGGCAAAGTGCAGTCATGTACAGCTGATAGATTACTGCTCAATGGACAATATCCACACTGAGATCCATAGTATAAATAAAAAAGAGAAAAAATATTACCAGCATCCTTTTTCTTGTCTCGGGACAGTTCATGCACAGTGGCCCCAATATCTTGCCTCAGACATCGGGCAATCTCATCCAGTGCTGTGGTACTTTTGTTGTCCAAATTGATGAAAAACTGGTACTCATCTTTGTTGAGACGAGAAGGTCTGGACTCTATGTGGGTCAGACTAACTCCCCGTTCCTGCAAGAAAAGACATTGTTATTTATAAGTGGATCATTGAAAAACATTTGCTTAGATACTGTTATTTTACAGCAATGTTTTAATGTGATATTTAAGGATAAGGTCCAAGTTTTCATCCACTTTGGGTTCAATGCGGATGTTAGTTTTCCAGTTCAGCAAAACTCTGAATTTGTGGCTGAAAATTTGCTTCTGATTCCATAATATACTGCATAACCCTTGTCCCTGGTTAGATGGGTACCTGAGAATGAAAAATCTAAGCAAGTTATGAGACGGGAGCGCTCGTTCTGGTAAAACTAGCGTTCATAATGGAGATAGCACATTCGTCATGCTGTAACGGACTGAAAAGCACAGAGACTGAAAAGCGCAAATCGGCTAACACCAAACTTTTACTAACACGCGGTAACACGAAATCAGCAAAAGCAGCCCAAAGGGTGGCGCCATCCGAATGGAACTTCCCCTTTATAGTGCCGTCGTACGTGTTGTACGTCACCGCGCTTTGCTCGAGCATTTTTTTTTCATGATAGTGTGTATGCAAGGCAGGCTTGAGAAGAATCACGTCGAGAAAAACTTAGTTTTTTTCCATGACATTAAAAACGGTCGTGTGTACGCGGCATTAGTCCGCAGAGTTCAATATTGAACACAACTGAACAAAGCAAGGTCCATAAAGACATGGATGAGCGAGTTTGGGGTGTAGGAACTTGACTGGCCTGCACAGAGTCCTGACCTCAACCCAATAGAAAACTTTGGGGATGAATTAGAGCAGAGACTGCGAACCAGGTCTTCTAGTCCACATCAGTGCCTGACCTAAAAAATGTCCTTCAGGAAGAATGGTCAAACATTCACATAGCCACACTCCTAAACCTTTTGGGCAGCCTTCCCAGAAGAGTTGAAGCTGTTATAGCTGCAAAAGGTGGGCCAACTCAATATTGAACCCTACAGGCTAAGACTGGGATGCCATTAAAGTAAATATGTGTGTAAAGACAGGTGTCCCAATACTTTTGGTAATATAGTGTATGTATATATAGTTCTGAGAGTTTATCACAATGTGACACCATTTGTCTCTCAAAGCAAAACCAGCAGAAAGTTGACTGGTTGACAAAACCCCCTACACCTTCTTTCTCTTAAGTGCAGAATAGCTTGTTGACTGCCAGAATTACTAATAGGTACTCTTCCCACTCCTGCTCTCGGGGGCTGTTCTTTAACATCATGTAGCACCATCCTAGCATAGGATGCTAGGTAAATTTCGTTTTGGCTTGCTCTGTAATCAGAGGAGCAGTGATCATTTGAATTTGATTTGTTTCCCCCTGCCTATCAGAGAAGCTTCCAGAGCTTACGGCAGGAAACTTAAATGACTGGCCTGAATATTTACTATGCCCTGGCCAATCCCTGGGGAGATGTGCCTAGAAGGTGGTCTGGGAGGCTGTAAATAACCTGAAGCTTTGACGAGATTGTAATTTTGAATCTGGGGGCTGCTTGCCTCTGAGGCACCTATGGACTGAATACTAGACCTCACTATTAAGGGATTGAGTCTGAGGAGCTGGCTGCTTTGGGAGTAGAGAACCTGGCTGCTTTAGGAGTAGAGAACCTGGCTGACTCCTCTGCAGATACATATTTCCTGGTGCCCAGCTGGGAAACCTTAACTATTATGGAGCTATGCAATGCCAACAATGAGACTTTAACTATTCTGGAGCTATTTCATGGTTCACAGCTATGAAACTTTAACTAATTTGGAGTTACCTCATGGTCCCCAGTTATGACAAAATAGACTGCTCTGTAAACTACCTCATGGTTCCTAGCTGTAAGAGCTAGACTGTGCTACTTTTACCAAGAGAAGAGTGTCCTCTGCCAATTGTTCGTAGGCATTTT
Source organism: Rana muscosa (assembly GCA_029206835.1). NCBI lineage: Eukaryota > Metazoa > Chordata > Amphibia > Anura > Ranidae > Rana > Rana muscosa. Next base: position 829,179,502 of record CM055118.1, on the reverse strand, counting down.
GGAATATCCCATACCCCTTCACCCCTCTCTTGTTAAATTTATTTTTCAATAAACGTAAAAAGACATCCCCTAGACCAGTGATGGTGAACCTTGATGTTTTGTTACTACATTTCCCATGATGCTCAAGCACTCTGCAGTGTAGTTGAGCATTATGAGAAATGTAGTTCCAAAACATCTGGGGTGCCAAGGTTCGCAATCACTGGCCTAGACTGTTTAATGGAGCTGGAGCGAAAGGACTGTTGCTTGTGTGACTGGCAGCCACTGTATTACATAGGGAGAACCCATTCAATTCCCAGCCCCTTTAAGGGTAGTGCCATGTTTATGCACAGCTTTAACAAATCTCCTAGAAACCTATAACTTAAAGTATTTAGGTATTTTCAACAGACCCCAAAAGCCCCATGAAAACGGCCTCTCTCTGCTATATGTTTTTTTTTTGTTAAATGTCCACCATGGCAGTGCATTGTTTCCTATGCCTCTTCATTGACAATAGTTTGTTTATTAGCCCCACAAGAAGAACACATTTATTTTTAAGATTCAACCCCTGTAGACTTCAGTGGGGTTGAGGGAAAAGTTTAGATTTTTTCTAATTTAGAAGTCGTTTTGTGAAGTTGAACCCAGGCAGATTTGATCATCCCTATTGATATTTATTTAAAAAAAAATGTTACATAGTTTTCCAGCCCTGCTGTGGCTGGATGGGGCTGAATGCTGTACCGAGTGGTACTCACATGTAGGGTCCTTTGCAGTCAGGGCATTTGTCCATGAACGTACAAGACGCATAACACATGATTTGGCACATGTTCTCCTGGCCCAGGGGGGCTTAATAACTTACCACCTAAGAGTATTATTAATAAAAATTTCACAAAGATTTCACACAGTTACAAATTATAGTATACTGAAAAGTTACAATGTACACTGGTATAGCAATGTTTTAATGCATCACTTCACTATATTAATGCAGCTTTCTGATCTAATTGTTCAGTCTACATTTATTTGTAATGCCCCTGTCGAACATCAAATGGGTTTTAGTATGTTGACCAATGTTAGGCAGCTAAGAGAAAAGCAAATGAAGTTCAGCGATTTGCAATACCCAAATAAACGAAGACGGTGTATACAGGGGGTCCCCGAGTTACGAACATCCGAGTTGCGATCGACTCCTACTTACGAACGGGGTCCTGCACTCAATCCTTAGCCATCCGTGCACAGAACAATACTTAAAAACAACCTAATTACATGCCTACCTGTTCCTCTCCACATCCGGCTGCGTCCTGTGCCTGTATTGCAGCCGCGGTCTGGTATGGCCTAGTGTGGCCTAGTGAAGCCTGCAGATCCCCGGTCTTTCCTGTGCTGCTGCCCCGCGGAGGTGCACCGTGGCCGGCCTGGCCTGGACTCGGATGTGCGGACACTGCTGCTCTCACCTGCCTCACCAGCCATCCATCTCCCTGCTGAGATCTGACGAGCTGTTCAGCGGAGACTGCCTGTGTGGGCTGGTTGAGGTGTCCTGGAGCCCAGCATCTTTATATCCTTCTGCCTGTCTTGCAGCGCTCTGGGCCTTCCCTGCCTGGTACTCCCAGCCAGCCACCCTCACTGGACTGCAGATGTTCTCCACACCCCACATACAGTACAGGACTGCATCAGAAGCACCCTGAAAGCTGGTGAGATTACATACTGTACTGTTCTGTGCCCACTACTACAGTATATGCCCTGTACAGTACTGTACTTGTACCACACAAAATTGAATGAGAGCTACACATAGGCAGATGATATGAGCTCATGTTGGAACACAGGGATAGAATGTACAGTACATTCTATCCCTGTGTCCCAGCATGAGCTCATGTCATCTGCCTATGTGGAGCACTTAAAAAGGGTACTGTCCCGACTTACAAACAAATTCGACTTAAGAACAAACCTACAGTCCCTATCTTGTTCGTAACCCGGGGACCCCCTGTATTCTTTCTTAAAGCTTATAGGCTGGGGAAATTGTGGTTATCAGACGAGCCCCAAATTAGTGTGTTTGATAAATATGGATACCGCCACTAACAAATTGCTTAATCCATGGGTAGTATTCAAGAGCATCTGAAGTGTATTAGCTAAACACACATGTTTTTCTGTCGTGTCCATTTATTTAGCGTAACATCAGAGAGACGGAGGAATTACTAGTAATGATGCAACTTCCAGAAAAAACACTAATTGTTGCCAGAAAATGAAAAGGACTGGTCTATAATGTTAACATGCATTTGAAAAGTACAAAAAATGCTAGCTCCCTGGTTATTTCATTGGCCTTAACACTTCTTTATTAAACATTGCAGAACGAATATACTTGTTTCGGGTCATGTGTTAAAGCATTTTCAGAAGGGAAGGTAAAACTACGGCAGCCCCATGTTTCTCTCATGAAAAGTTCCTTAAATATAAGCTTTAAACTCTTTAACTGCAGAGAAATGATTTGAAATCAGAAGCATGTTTTAATAAAGGGAGGGTATGGATATGATCCTAGTAATGATTTTTCTTTCCTTGAACTGCACATGGTGTTAATGCTGACATTCTGGCTTCATGTGGTCCCTAGAACATAATTTGACAAGCAATGTTCAGTTGATTTCCTAAAGTAGTAGATACTGTTTACTTTGCAAAAGTAAAGTTAGTAAATAAGGTGAAGCTATGTTCATTTTGAACACCCAGTCACATGCAAGGGAAGCAGGATTTTGTTTCTTGATGTGTACACAGCCTTGACACAAAACAAGACGACTAAAGGTTGGGACTTTATATGAAGCAGGCAGGTGTAAAAAAATTAACATTTATTGGAGATCAATCATGAGTTGTATGAAGGTAATCATGGGTACACATAGAGAACCAATAAATTCCATTCAGAGGATATCCATACAGCATTTACAATTTACCATTCAATAATAATGCAAATCACATGGTACAGGTGATCATTACATGGTTAAAACATATAGTTGGTGTATAACACGGCATATAGTAGCTCTATGCATTTCGTGGATTTATCCACTCTTCAGGAGCATGCGCATGGAAATTGAAAGCTGTAATATATTTGATTAACACGTGTAGCGGGTATTTGAATTTAGGGGAGGCATCTGGGTGGTAGTGTAACCCAGATGCACTGATTATTAGGGAATCTGGGACCCTTTTGTGGTTCTTGGAGGACTCTGGTGGTGTGAGGTTCCCTGCGGCGTGCAGGTGGCGTTGTTGCCCTGGGCCGGAGTTGAACCCTCACCACAAGACTGCATCCTTTTTGTCCTTTTCCGGCGCTGGTACAGCGGGGCGGGGAACCTGCTGTGACGCAAAGGGAGAGGAGATAAAAGGGGCGGACGCCCTGAACACGGGGTTCAGAGTAGGAGGTCAGAGTCATGCCCAGGCACCTTCAGCCTGGGTGCCGGCGTTCCGGAGTTCCGGACCCAGGTGCCCTTGACCTGGCCGGAGCGGGAGATGGAGTCCATCCAAGGCACCTTTAGCCTGGGGTGAGGTACTATTGAGAAGGCCTGGGGCCCCGGTACCTTTGACTGGGTCCCGCAAGGGTGGAGGAATCCGAGGGGGCCCTAAAGCCTTGGGTGCCCGAGTCTGAGATGAGGAGGCCAGGGAGCGTAACCCTTCCGAACAGTCTGGTGCAGCATTGCTGGTGACGGCGGGGCCTCTGGTAACTCTCTTGGACGGATGTCTTCCCTCTGACAGGGGCTGCGCTTAGCGAAGGTAATTCACTTTCTGTTCTACCCAGTCGGTGGCAGCGACTGTACGCCATAACCGTTGGTGACACCACAATGGTTGGTTCTATCTAAGGATTGTGCCTCGACCTACTCCCCACCTATACTGAACTGTTCTTTGGTCACAACCTGTCTGTGCTAAATGACGATTTATTGCTGTTGGAAAATAAATACGAGTTGGACCTTTTCAGTGGTGTGGAACTCCAGTTACTGGGAGCAGAGGGGGTCATTTACGGAAAGGACTTGGCTCTGGGTTATACACACGACCCGATGGTAAATTAGGTTCTGGCCTTCACCTCTATCCAAAAGAGGACATGGGCCGTGGTGTATCTCATCCCTCCCCCCGTACTCCCCCCTAGACGAGACAACAAGCTGAGAAGAAGAAGGGGTGAGAGGGGTGAGGTCGCTACACACGTATATCTGCAAGGTCTGACCCTGTCACGGAAAGAATGTTTAAAAATAGGATATTAGGGAGGTAATATAGCCTAGGATAAACCCCCCACAACCACTCTCAATAATACTTACATAATCTGTGTCTATGCAGTAGCAGTGAATCAACATAAACCAGAAAAAAAAACCTGGGGGGTAGTGTCGCTGATGGGAGCTGAGGTGGTAGTGGCAGACCGGGACTCAAACAAGATGGGTGTCCAAGGTGCATCCTATACTTGGTAAAGGATAGGATAGTAAGATGCTAATAAGTATATAAGCCATATTAGGTTAGTGAGAGTGGAAAGTGAGAATGATGGAGGAGTGAGATACATAAAAGACCATTAAGGAGGATAAAGGTCAGTAAAAAACTGAAATAAAAGTGCAGCATAGGTACACAGGATCAATTTACCTGGTAGACAATTCAATTCTGAGTGATACACAGGGTGTGCAGGTGAGAGGCTGAAGGGATATGTTGGTCAGAACCGACCATAAACGCTGGGAACAAAAATAAAAAATAAAGTAGAGAACTCATATCATGTGATATCATGGATAGTGCATCCTATATTTGATATGGGATAGGGTAATAGGATGCAAATTAGTATATGGGCCAGATTAAGTTGGTGAAAGTAAAAAATAAAAATGGTAGAAAGATAAGATAAGTAGAAAATCGAGACCAGGTAAGAAGCTGAAAGAATATGTTGGTCAGGACCGACCATGAGCACTGAAAATAAAGTAATAAAAAGGTAAAATAGATTAGAAACTCATATCATGTGGGATCATGGGTAGTGCATCCTATACTTGGTAAAGGGTAGGATAATAGGATGCAAATGAGTATATGAGCCAGATTAAGTTAGTGAGAGAAGGAAGTACAAATAGTAAAAATTATAATAAATAGAAGATCAGGACCATTACCCAGAAGAAAGTAGAAGGCAAAGAAAAAAACTAAAAAACTAAAGTGGAGGTGCAGCATGAGTACACAGGATCAATTTACCTGGTGAGCAATTCAAATCTGAGTGATACACAAGGTGTGCAGGTGAAGAGCTGGAACCATCATGTGAGTCAGATTGCCCCAGAGTGGCTTATAAGGGCTGGTCCGCCACACCCACCAACGTCACGAAGGCGTGCACTGTGAAGAGTAGGCAACTGCAGCTGAGCGGAAACGCCCCCAAGCAAAACAGTGCCACAATACCCCTCCACCTGGCTGCTGGATGTAAAAAGCATTGAAACACGGCAGCGCCAAAACGTGGCACGTGGCACAACAGTTCCATGACGTGACGTCGATGCGTAGTGCAGGGTAATCCCCCCACCCCATTGGGGGGGTGACGGAAGACCCGTAGTGCGCATCGCAGCTCCCACATGCGATGGAGCGATGCTCCTATCTGTATCATGTGGCACCTAAGCTACAGGGGATATTAGACTATCCGGGAAAGGGGTGGGGGGTAAAAAACCCATCCCATTGGGATTGACACGGTGGAAGGAGGGGGAATTCCTATATTGGGTAAATATCATATTACATGTGTAAAATTGGGTATTAATCAGACCTAAAATGATATAAACAAGCGCGCTTCCATCCCTGTATTTTTGAGAAAAGGAAAAAGAACTTTGGGACTTTAAATGAGGCGGTGACCTGATAAGGTCAGTTGCCTCCATCCCTATTGAATTGACACAAAACAAGACGACTAAAGGTTGGGACTTTATATGAAGCAGGCAGGTGTAAAAAAATTAACATTTATTAGAGATCAATCATGAGTTGCATGAAGGTAATCATGGGTACACATAGAGAACCAATAATTTCCATTCAGAGGATATCCATACAGCATTTACAATTTACCATTCAATAATAATGCAAATCACATGGTACAGGTGATCATTACATGGTTAAAACATATAGTAGGTGTATAACATGGCACTCTCAATAATACTTACATAATCTGTGTCTATGCAGTAGCAGTGCATCAACATAAACCAGAAAATCCCCCCAGCCTTGTTTACTAAGCTCAGTGCACATTCATCCAATGTCCAAAAAACAATATAGTTCACAAAGGGCCGCATCTTCTATGACTCAAAAGACCTGCATTTATCTACCAAAGGTGTGCAAAATAAAATTATTTCTGCAGACAGTGCAGACTGGTGATTGACATGTAGAATGAAAGGGAGATAAAATTAAGGTTTTGCCCCCTTCATGACCAGGGCATTATTTGAAATGCAGCACTGTGCTACTATAACTGGTAATTGCTTGGTTATTCAGCAAATGAAATGTGTGTAATTTTTTCACACAAATAGAGCTTTCTTTTGGTGTATTTAATTCCCACTATTTATTTATTTTTTGCTATATAAATAACAAAATAACAAAAAGTAAAAAAAAAAAAAAAAAAATCTTAGTTTTTGTTATAAAATTTTGCAAGTACCGTATTTATCGGCGTATAACACGCACCGGCGTATAACACGTACCCCAAGTTTAGGAGGGAATTTTAAGGAAAAAAACTTTTAGGAGGGAAATTCAAGGAAAAAAACTTACATTTAAATGCAGCATGCAGCCTTGCCCAGTGTCCATCTGCAGCCTTGCCCAGTGTCCATCTGTCCATCTGCAGCCTTGCCCAGTGTCCATCTGTCCATCTGCAGCCTTGCCCAGTGTCCATCTGTCCATCTGCAGCCGTGCCCAGTGTCCATCTGTCCATCTGCAGCCTTGCCCAGTGTCCATATGTCCATCTGCAGCCGTGCCCAGTGTCCATCTGTCCATCTGCAGCCTTGCCCAGTGCCTTTGCGATCGTGTCAGTCCCGGCGTTTTTTAAAATTTGGCGCCGATTTCTGTGGAGAGGAGCGAGCGGGGCCAAGTGTACTTCGGCTAGACTCGGCTCCTCTCGCAGTCCCGCCCATCTCCACTGACTGCGCCGCTGACGGAGAAAGCCGAGTGTACTTCGGCTAGACTCGGCTCTGCTCACAGTCACAGGCAGGACTGCGAGAGGAGCCGAGACTAGCCGAAGTACACTCGGCTTTCTCTATGTCAGCGGCGCAGTCAGAGATGGGCGGGACTGCGAGAGGAGCCGAGTAAAGCCGATTGTACTTCGGCTTTGGCTCCGCTCGCTCCTCTCGCTCGTTTTCAGCAGGGGAATTCGACGGAGTATCGGCGTATAACACGCACCCACGATTTTCCCCTGATTTTAAGGGGAAAAAAGTGCGTGTTATACGCCGATAAATATGGTAATCCTTCTTCATAAAGTTAAGCCAAAATGCAGTCTTCTACAGTTCTTTGGTAAAAAAAAAAAAAATAACCCAAATCAGTGAATATTATTTAGTCTGTGTGAAAGGTATAGAGTCTACAAACTATGGTATATACTGTATATTTGAAAATGGATCAATCCTGACTGCCTATCTCATTTCTTGAGGACCTAAAATGCAAGGACAGTACAAATACCCCCCAAAATACCCCTTTTTGGAAAGTAGTCAGTCCAAGGTATTTAGTAAGTGGCATGGCAAAATTTTTGTAGTTGTAATTTTTTGTCACAATCTTTTTGAAAAATGAAAAGATTAAATATATTTTATCTTTCAAAGATTGTTTTTCCTTTTACATACTGTCACAAGTGCAGTACAGTGTCATCATATGACTGGTTTAGCGATGATCAGGGATACTGACTGGTAACAGTATGTAAAATAAATGTATTCAATTAGTAATTTTTTTTAAACTATTTTTATTCTTTTTTTAAATTTTTTTGTACATCCTGTCATCAGAGTAGCTCATTGTCACCATAGTGATACTGTACTACTCTGGTGGGTGATCTTTTTTTTTTTTTTTTTACACTGTTATTGCTTGTTACAGTAATGTTTACTGAAACAGCAATCGTTTGAACCGTCATGAATGGCTTTCATTCATGATTCAATGGTAACTGTGATGCTGTGATTGGCCCACAGCTATCACATGGTACAGGGTGCTGTGATTGGCCCAAGTACCATGTGATCACTGGTGACCAATCACAGATCACACACAGTATTAAACAATGATGTAATGAATAGGAAATAGGAAAAAAAAACTGGGAATCAATCACCCCATCCCTGAGGACCCTCCATTGGCTAGCCATGAAGGATCGGGTTACATTCAAGACCCTCTGCCTCACTCACAAATGCACACAAGGAAACGCTCCGCAATACCTATGCGAGAAACGAAAGCACTACACCCCTAGTCGCCCCCTCCGATCAACTAACCAGAACCTCATCCACATCCCCAAGACCCGCTACAAATCAAAAGGAGAACGAAGATTCGCAGTCCAAGGACCACGGCTATGGAACGCTCTACCCACGGACATCCGCATGGAAAAAAAACATCTGGCCTTCAGGAAGAAGCTTAAGACCAATCTCTTATGAAGACACAAGGCTGAGACTGGCTGCAAAAAGCGCCTTGAGGCGATTTAGTTCGCATTTGTAGCACTATACAAGTTACTCACTCACTCACTCACATCAGGTGGCCCTCATACACTTGTACAGGCAGTCTCTGGGTTACAAACAAGATAGGTTCTATAGGTTTGTTTGTAAGTTGAATGTGTATGTAAGTTGGAACAGGTAAATTTTTTAAGTGTAATTCCAATTTTTTTTTTTAGGTAAGGGTTTACACCCCTGTAACATTTTATTTTGCTGTCTGTGCCCCTGTTCAGAAGATTTCACCTCACTATCTGTCCCGGTGACAATCAGGTTTTGAAAATTTTGGGTTGTCGTGGAAACAAGGATTGGTGATAAAGCTTCATTGGAGACACCTTTTCCCATGATAACGCCTACAGGTGTGAATTTCCCTTCTTAGTTGTAGATTTCCGCTCACTTCCTGTTGTCTCCCTCCATTTGTAAGTAGGAATCGTAGGTCGGATATTTGTAACTCAGAGACTGCCTGTATATGGCTGTGGCTTTGAACTTGGAATATATCCTTCCACAGATCTATCAGGGCTGACTGTGCAGGTACAATGAAACAAAGAAAGCTAGTTAATCTCTACACACACTAGACAGGTGCTAGCCCAGCTCACATGCTGTGCAACATAAGGAAATTATTCCGGATAGCTGCACTTCCAAAATTCCTTTTATTGGAGCTTCAAATGACAAGTGGTTGACAGATAGAGCGGGGGAAAAAGAGGTTGACGCGTTTCACGCAAATGTTAGCACTTAGTCATTGCCACTATTATATGACTATAGTCATAGTTATTGGAGGTAATGACTAAGCGCTAACATTTGCACGAAACGCGTCTACCTCTTTGTCCCCTGCTCCATCTGTCAACCACTTGTCACATGAAGCTTCAATAAAATGAATTTTGGAAGTGCAGCCATTCAGAATAATTTTTTTGACTGTGCAGGTAGAAAAACGCAATTGACCCCAAAAAAACCCCCCTGCAAGGCAATGCATAATGTGCTAGTATGCATCGCATCCAGTGCCGCACTGTCACCGCTGAGGGGCTTCCATCTTCACCCGGTCTTCCTTCAGGGTCCATGGCTTCCGGCTACATGAGTAGTGGTGCGATGACGTCACTCCTGCGTATGCGTGCGGAGCTGCCGTTTACGGCAGGGGTTCTGAAGGTCCAGCATACAGTGACGTCACTGGCTGCATTCACTCTGAATATCTCCTAAACAGAGCAAGTTTAGGAGATATTCACAGAACCTACAGGCAGGGCTGCTGTTAGAAATCATGGGGCCCCGTACAGACTACCTGATGGGGCCCCCTTTAATCCCGCCCTCAACCCCACCCCAGGCCCCTCCCCTGACCCCACCTCTGCAGATTTGTCATCGTTTACATATGCACACACAATCATTATGGCTTATCAGTACAGGGGGACAGAGGCGGTTTAATTTTTTTTTTTCAATTTTATTTTATTAACAAAAAACTTTTACACTGTCTTTCATTTTTTTTGTATATCTTTTTTATTTTGCTATCAGAAGTAATGAACAACATCCCTAGTGATAGCAGGGGGCAGTGACAGGTCCCCTTTATGGAGAGATTTGGGGTCTATTAGACCCCATATCTATCCTCTGGCCTCCAAAGCATCTGATCAAACCCAGATCGGTTTGATCAGTTGCTTGTTCAAGCCGATAATTGCTCCTGGTTTCTGACAGCCCACAGTGGGAGGAATGACATCAGTTCCACTCACTGTGTCCCAGGAACTGGATGCTGCTGCTCACAGGACCCGATTGCATGGGAGAGCCCAGTAAAGGTGGTGGCGGGACGGTGGGAGAACCCCCTTCCACTGACTGTAAAAGTAATCCAGGGGCTTCTTAGCCACTAAAATTACTTTTTACTTTGTGCAGAATCGCTGGGGCTAAAAAATGATATCTTGCTCATAGCTGTAGCGATGATCAAGATATCACCCTTACAATCCAGCAATGTACCAGTACGTCGCTGGACAGGAAGTTGTTAAAAGGAAGTGGTTGGGGGGCATGTATACTGCCCCCCAAATGCAAGTGTAAAGCAGCATCTCACTGCATCTTCACCAGCATTATGAACATCACGCAGGCAGCACAGTCAGCATGTGTTCTGTCATGGATCTGTCTGTGTCAAATGGCTTTTGGGTTCTGACTTTGGCTGTACTGTGTGTTACAAACTATAAACCAGTACAGCCATAACAAAGTAAGCACCCAACAGCAATATGACACACTGTGACAGATTCATTACAGAGCACATGCTGACTGTGCTGCCTGCGGAAGTATCATAATTCTAAATAAACATACTGTAACTAGCCATGCTGTGTGTAAGCGATACACAGTGAGGATTCTTTCCTTTGTGCTCCACTCACTGTGTGCTCTGCAGCCACGGTGTCCGGGTTCTTGCTCCCTTGTCAGCCACAGAGCCGCCTGTTGCCTCACATCAGTCTCGGCAGTCGGCACATGAGGAGTTGAGGACGGGAGGCGGAGCAGAGCATCGTAGTATCACTCCGCCAGGGAAGGCAGTGAGCAGCAGCGGCCGGGACTAATTAAAAAGCAAGTGCAATGTGCGGTGTGGTTTTATGTTCATCCGCCCGAAAAACAAGAAATAGTCCCACCACTGCGCTCACCACCTGGGCCCCTCTGATGACCTGATGGGGCCCAGGAAAATGTAATTACACCCCCTTCCCTAAGCAAGTAGTAGCGGGGGACGGGGGTGAAGTTTAGAAAGCTCTTTTTTTTATTAGACAGAAATTAACTGTAAAGTTGCCCGGGCCCCCTGTGGAGCTGCTGGGGTCCGGGCCCAGTACAAAAGGGCTGCCTGTACTGCCCTATCAGCGGCCCTGCCTACAGGTAAGCCTTATTATAGGCTTACCTGTAGTTACAAGTGGAAAAACAGAGTTTACTACCATAAAAGAATAAGTCATAAAGATGAATTCAAAAGGCCTTCTGGCCAGCAGCGCTACTCATTAGTAACATTCAGAAGACAGCTGAAAGTAATGTGAATTACTCCAGGTGAAAAAATAATAATGATAATCCAAAGTAATTGTACAATAGTTTGTGCAAGGAATCGTCAGATGTATGAGGATTCCACCTTCACCACACTGGGTGATTCAGCTCCCTTAGGAGTTGCACTCACCAGATTTGAATTAGATACACGCCTTTGGATATATTATGCCTTTTCGATTAATGCCTACGAGCCATCCTTCAGGAAATTTAGAATGGATCACCAAAAGGTTTGTACCCTCCGATCCTGTGGTTCACTCATGCTTTACAAGCTAAATACATTCCAAATACATTCCAAAGTGCTCCGTCACAGGCTCTATTGAAGGCCAAGATCGGTGTCATCAGTTAAATTTGGACCAATTTACGCAGATGATCGTGTGCTCAGGTTGTGGGGGAGGAGGGATGGACTTGGTCTACCACTTTAAGAGGACAAGCAAGTCAATCTCATGATCAGCGTGGGTGAAGAACCTTTTATTTACAGTTTGCGTTTCACTTTTGCCATATGGTTTTGGGAAAGCTTACTCTATAGGCTGTTTAATAATCTATTATTAACTCAATCTATTCAAATCATCCAGTTCACTTGCACCCAAACAGAATACATTATAATATGTGTTTACTCTAAATATTGCAACAGAAATCAATAGTTATAGAAAGAATATTATGAGAATATAATTGCATTTTGTTTTATCTGATTCTTTCTTTGACAAGGTTCACTTTGAAGTTATACTTTTCCATGTGCAGTCTAAACAAAACAGACAGTAAAACATTGTGACCCTTCCTAGTGCCCTTGAGGACTATTTGAAGAGTCAGAGCACAAACATTCCATCCAAAATGTGCAAACTCTTCTAAAGAGGAGCACACACTCCCTTAATTTCACATGAAAAGCAAACAAAAAGCTGATTACAAATTCAAAGCAGCATTAGGATAATATCAACAACATAACCTGTCATGAACTGCCAAAGTAAATCTAAACCCAATCAATAAAACCCCATATACACCTTAATACATTTATTTCAATATTTTTTTTAATATTTTGAAACCTGCAGCTTTTATTAAAATAATACCTGGTGATCCTTCCATCAAAGTATTTGTTCAGGCACTCACCATTTCATGGTGTAGCCAGGTGCTTGGCTTAGAATGGAGAATGAGAGAAACGCTGCTCTCTGTTGCTGCTGCTCTGCAGTGTTGAACTGGTTAACAGCTAGAGGACCTAGAGCTAGAGCTTCTAAGCAGGAAGAGAGCAATAGACTGAGTCAGGCAGCACTTCACTGTTGGAACTGTAGTCCAGAGGAGAGAGACTCTACTGTAATCATGAGATTTTGAACTGCATTTCTCAGAGGGAGATTGCCAGGAGGAGGGTAAAGAGCTGCATTTTCTCAAGCTGCATAGGACACAACTTTATCTTGCTGGGAGGAGATTGAGAGTGCACATCTGCTAGAGAAAGAGACTGAGCCCTTTAGGAACTGACCATACAGCCATCTGGTATTTCACTGCTGCCTTTAGGCTTGATTGGAATTGGGACAATTCTTATGTGCACCAGTGGTACAACTGGGCCCCAATGCTAGCTGAGCTAGGACAAAAGACTGTCAATTTACAGCTGCTGCACAGAGACCTTTACCTGTTGCTTATGCCAGCCCTCAAAAATTCTTCTTGCCTGCTCGCATTTTGTGAGTGGAATTTGAGGGCTGGCAAGAAAGGGCTGCCTGGGGGAGGGGGGCGAGCACCGCCGACAGCCTGGGTTGAATAGGAGTCCTTCTCCCAGCGATCGCGGAGGGGAAGAAAAACGAGAGCCACCCTGATGGCCAGAGTATGAGGAACACAGCAATAGACTATCAAAGTTCCCTGGCCAGGAGGAGGGGCTGTATGTGACGGCGAGCTGCAGGGAACACAGCAATTGAAATGAAAGCTGTTATCGCTGTGTTCCTCGCGCTCTGATCATCCGGGAGGCAATCCTGTTCCTCTACTCTCTTCCCCTGCACAAGCAGGCTGCATGTGGGCATAGGCTGCATGGTGGGCACAGACTGCATGGTGGACACAGGCTTAATTGGTGGACACAGGCTGCATTGATGGGCACAGGCTGCATGGTGGGCACAGGCTGCATTGATGGACACAGATTGCATGGTGGACACAGGCTGCATTGGTGGGCACAGGCTGCATTGGTGGGCACAGGCTGTATGATGGACACAGGCTGCATGGTGGACACAGGCTGCATGGTGGACACAGGCTGCATGGTGGACACAGGCTGCATGGTGGACACAGGCTGCATTGATGGACACAGGCTGCATTGGTGGGCACAGGCTGCATTGTTAGACACAGACTGTATGGTGGGCACAGGCTGCATTGGAGGGCACAGGCTGCATGGTGGGCACAGGCTGCATTGGTGGGCACGGGCGGGCTGCATTCATGGACACGGATGGATAAAGTTGTTGTTAATATTTATTTTTATAACTTAATTATGCATAAAACATTTTAATGTAATTTCATGAGATGATTTATGAGGGAGTGTTTACTAGCAGAATTAGGGGTGGGGCAACTGGTGGCAAGTAACCTTTGAGGCCTGGCTAGTAGCTCAGGACTTGAAATTATGAGCCTTGGCTTATGCTAAGAGGTGCCTCTCAGGGTACATTGCACCATTATTATATCTTTTCATGTGACAACACTGAAGAAATTACACTTTTATTCAATGCAAATGTTTGCTGTCCCCTCAAAATAATTCAACACACAGCCATTAATGTCTAAACCACTGGCAACAAAAGTGAGTACACCCCTAAGTAAAAATGTCCAAATTGGTCCCAATTAGCCATTTTCCCTCATGTGACTTGTTAGTGTTACAAGGTCTCAGGTGTGAATGGGGAGCAGGTGTGTTAAATTTGGTGTTATCACTCTCACTCTCTCATACTGGTCACTGGTAGTTCAACATGGCACCTCATGACAAAGAACTCTCTGAAGATCTGAAAAAAATAATTGTTGCTCTACATAAAGACGGCTTAGGCTATAAGAAGATTGATAAGACCCTGAAACTGAGCTGCAGCACGGCGGCCAAGGCCATACAGCGGTTTAACCGGACACTCAGAACAGGCCTCGCCATGGTCGACCAAAGAAGTTGAGTGCACATGTTCAGCTCATATCCAGAGGTTGTCTTTGGGAAATAGACATATGAGTGCTGCCAGCATTGCTGCAGAGGTTTCAGGGGTGGGGAGTCAGCCTGTCAGTGCTTAGACCATACGCCGCACACTGTATCAAATTGGTCTACATAGCTGTCATCCCAGAAGGAAGCCTCTTCTAAAGATGATGCCCAAGAAAGGCCACAAACAGTTTGCTGAAGACAAGCAGACTAAGGACATGGATTACTGGAACCATGTCCTGTGGTCTGATGAGACCAAGATAAACTTATTTGCTTAAGATGGTGTCAAGCGTGTGTGGCGGCAACCAGGTGAGGAGTACAAAGACAAATGTGTTTTGCCTACAGTCAAGCATGGTGGTGGGAGTGTCATGAAGTGCATGAGTGCTGCCGACACTGGGGAGCTACAGTTCACTGAGGGAACCATGAATACCAACATGTACCGTGACATACTGAAGCAGAGCATGATCCCCTCCCTTTGGAGACTGGGCCGCAGGGCATTATTCCAACATGATAACGAACCCAAACACACCTCCAAGATGATCACTGCCTTGCTAAAGAAGCCGAGGGTAAAGGTGATGGACTGGCCAAGCATGTCTTCAGACCTAAACCTTATTGAGCATCTGTGGGGCATCCTCAAGTGGAAGCATCCACCATCTCGTCATGGAGGAGTGGAAGGAGTGGAAGAGGACTCCAGTGGCAACCTGTGAAGCTCTGGTGAACTCCATGCCCAAGAGGGTTAAGGAAGTGCTAGAAAATAATGGTGACCACACAAAATATTGACACTTTGGGCCCAATTTTGACATTTTCATTTAGGGGTGTACTCACTTTTGTTGACAGCGGTTTAGACATTAATGGCTGTATGTTGAGTTATTTTGAGGGGACAGCAAATTAACACTGTTATACAAGCTGTACACTCACTACTTTACATTGTAGCAAAGTGTCATTTCTTCAGTGTTGTCACATGAAAAAATATAACAAAATATTTACAAAAATGTGAGGGGTGTACACACTTTTATGTATATATTATAAATACCTTCTCTTCTTTTTTTTTTTTTTTAGGTGATCACATAATCTATGCTCTTGTTTGAGAATGTTAAATTCAATAATCATGAATGGAAAGCTCAGTCAATGGAAAGCTCAGTTCTGGAAGCCAAAGAAAGTTTGGTGACAGTGAAATAACCAGCATGCTTGTTGTAAAATACTTTAAGAGAGAACTATCTTCTATTTAAACTTGGAATATCATAGTTGTAGACATGAGCTGCTTACACAACTCATAAAATGTTGCTAAATGGTAATTGTAAATCTGTGTAGCTTCCTCTAACTGTCACCTATACACGCAGAGAATTACTACACTGTACTACATTGGTACATCGCCCTGTAGAAGGTGGTGGTGTACCACAACCTAAACAATGTGGCAAGGATAAAAAGCATATGTAGAAAACTCATGGATCCTTACCTCAAAAATGTGCAGGACCTTGGCCAGAGCTCCAACTTTTTCTTTGAGAGAAAAGATCAAAGAGATCCTGTTGTCTTTAGTGCTCTCTTCAATATAGTTAGAATCCTGCATACCAAGGACATTTTTTGAGTTACTAAAAATCTTTTCCTGAACAACCAATATTCCTAGAACACCAATTGTAATACTCAAATTCAAACGAAAAAAAAAAAATACAAATTCAAATTATAAAACATAAAGTTGAACCTCAAAAGTATTTCAATAACATCTTTTTATTACAGTAATTTATACAGTGCAAAAATCAAGCAGATGCCCAGCAGGTATAACGTGACCCCAGACAGTATGCTATCAAAAATAATGATCATTTATTGGACATAAGATTATTGAAAAATAAAGGACAAAAAATGTAAATTCAAAACCTCAACCACACACCACACATAACAATGTTGTTATAAATAAATTAAAATTCAGCACATATAGAGTCCAAGAAGCACAGACTCATAGGGACGGGTGATTGTGTCCTCTGTTCACTGTGCATATAAAGGATAATCGAGCAGGCAGCTCATTGCTGATATAATCCATTGGGGGGGTTTGAATCAGAAAGTAACACACAGGAAATCACCCGTTCGGAGGAGTATCAATGAGAGGGTAAATCGGTATCTAAACATTCATAATGAATACCAATATATAGTGTCAACAATTTATGCAGTGCTGTACAAAGAGCTTACAATCTGGGGTCCCTGTTTCTGTCAGACGTGCATGCTGGAAAATCAGCAGCTGACTGGGCGTCCCCCGGTCAGAACACATTAGAACAGCAGGTGAGATCGCTGTACTAACATCAGATTGTTAGTACAGCAGCTCTGACCGGCTATGTCAGTTTTTTTTTTTTGGTTCAACACGCTGGGTTGAGCCCAAAAAAAAAAATAGTGGTGTGTACTAGGCTTAAAACTGGATTGTGCAAAATCTGGTGCACCTCTGTATAGAAACCAATCAGCTTCCAGGTTTTATTGCCAAAGCTTTATTGTACAAGTTGAAGTTATAAGTTGATTGGCTATCATGCACAGCTGCACTAGATTGTGAGTGCTCCAGCTTTAGTAAATCAACACCATTGTCTAATTTCGGTAAGTTAACCACTGCATTTACTATTTCTTGTTGTATAAATACATTTTAAAGTGGTTGTAAACCCACTTTTTCAACTTGCACCTACAGGTAAGCCTAGATTAAGGCTTACCTGTAGGTGCAAGAAATATCTCCTAAACCTACACGGTTTAGGAGATATTTAGTAAAAATGACATTGCTCCGTGTCTACGGCGCATGCGCGCCGTAGAGAACGGCGCATTCATGGGGTTAATCCCATTCACAAAATCTGCTACTTCCCAGCAATAGCTGGGCGTAGCCGATTGTGACGGCTCTTGCGCGCATGCGCAGAGTGACGTCACCGCCGCTCCGGAGCGGCGCTGTGATTGGCTGCAGCGGCGATAGCCGGAAGTAACCTTCCGGCTATCGCCGCAGCGATGGATGCGGCTAGATGGACGGACGCGGACGGCTTCAGGGGCCCCGATCTAAGGTAAGTGGTACATAATGAGCTAATATGCTAGTCATACTAGCTCATTATGCCTTTCTCTTACAGGTGGGGGGAGAAAAAAATAAATAAATGTGGGTTTACAACCACTTTAAATGATGCATTATAAATCATCAGTACCATTAACCAAACAGTTCTTAAAGGGGAGTTCCAGCCTTTTTTTATGTTTATTAAAAGTCAAAAAGTGTAGCTGCTGGCTTTTAATAAACATACACTTACCTGTTCCACTGTCCAGCGACGCGCCACCCTTTCCCCCCCTTCTCCGCCGGCGCCTCCATTCATAGTGTGGGCACCCGGCCGTGACAGCTTATGGTTTCACGGCCGGGCACTCACTGCGCATGCACGAACGGCGCAGCGCTCTCTGAGTGGACAGGCGATCGCCTGGGACCTGTCACCCACAGGGAGGGGCCGCCAAAAGGCGATATGACAAATCGCCTAGGCGACCCCAGGGCGGAAGGAGGAAGTGGGACAGGAAGTCCCACTCCTACAGAAGCCCCCACTCCCCCCCAAAAAAAATTACATGCCAAATGTGGCATGTAAGGGGGCGAGGAGTGAATTAAGCGGAAGTTCCAAATTTGGATGGAACTCCGCTTTAATCTTTCATCAAATCAATATGTACCTTGGATCTTAGTTCTATTCTTGGCTATTTTCTTATCTAAAGTAATTCTGTCACAAAAGCTAAGTTTTAATACTGAAGAATATTATGAAATAATGTTGAAATTTCTTTTAACATTTTACATTGTAAAATCAGCCGCATGGTATCTTCTATTGTATTTTTTTTTCCTGATCCACTGTAGAAAGCTACATGGAACAGCAAACCCCTAAAGTGGTTGTAAACCCACTTTTTCAACTTGCACCTACAGGTAAGCCTAGATTTAGGCTTACCTGTAGGTGCAAGAAATATCTCCTAAACCTACACGGTTTAGGAGATATTTACTAAAAATGACAGGCGCCGCTGTCTACGGCGCATGCGCGCCGTAGACAACGGCGCATTCATGGGGTTAATCCCATTCACAAAATCGGCTACTTCCCAGCAATCGCTGGGCGTAGCGGATTGTGAAGGCTCTCGCGCGCATGCGCAGAGTGACGTCTCCGCCGCTCCGGCCAATCACAGCACCGGAGCGGCGCTGTGATTGGCTGGTGCGGCGATACCCGGAAGTAACCTTCCGGCTATCGCCGCAGCGATGGATGCGGCTGAAGAGGGAGACGAGGACGGCTTCGGGGGCCCCCGATCTAAGGTAAGTGATGCATAATGAGCTATTATGCCAGTCATATTAGCTCATTATGCCTTTCTCTTACAGGTAGTTTTAAAAAAATAAAATAAATTCTAAGCGTTTACAACCACTTTAACACTGTTCTGTGCCTGAACATGGCAGATAAATATTCAATTACAGTAAAACCCTGGATTGCGAGCATAATTCGTTCCAGAAACATGCTTGTAATCCAAAGCACTTGTATATCAAAGCAAATTTCCCCATAAGAAATAATGGAAACTCAAATGATTTGTTCCACAACCATTTATTCATAGGTCCTTCAGTTTATAGTCCATATAAAAAGATTATAGCAATGTGATAAGTTGTGTAACCATAAAATGTCCATCTACAAATGGAAGCCTCCACAAGGGGATTAGAAGCAAAATCCAGCAGGAGCTGCAGAGTATAAAAGAGAAGAGAGTCGCCTCTAAGGCCCCTTTCACACTGAGGCGTTTTTCAGGCGTTTTAGCGCTAAAAAATAGCGCTGTAAAAACGCCTGAAATAATCCTGCCCCAGCATTCTCAATGTGAAAGCCCTGAGGGCTTTCACACTGAGGCGTTGTGCTGGCTGTGCATTGGAAAAAATCCTGCAAACAGCTTTTTTGGAGCATCTTTGGGGCGCATAAAATAGCGCTGTAAAAACACCTATCCCCATTGAAATGAATGAGTACCGCTGTAAAAACGCCCAGAAGCATGACCGCAGTAGAGTGGAGGATTGTGGAATACCAAATAATCCTTTTTACCGCAAAAACGCGGTAAAAACGCGGTAAAAACTCATAGGCGTTAGCGCTATTTTTAGTGCTAAGGCAGTAAAAACGCGGTAAAAACGCTAATCATTTTTAGCGCGTTATTGCAACGCCTCAGTGTGAAAGGGGCCTAAGTGTAGCAATATGTTGCTAAATGTTTTACCTTCATTAAATGAAACCATATTGCTACACTTAGAGGTGCCTCTCTTCTTTTATACTCAGTTGTGACATGACGCTACTTGTATATCAAGACATCGCTTGTATATCAAGTCAAAATGTATTTAAAAATTTTGCTTGTCTTGCAAAACGCTCTCAAACCAAGTTACTCTCAAACCAAGGTTTTACTGTATATTAAACTGGTCAATGACATTATTTTTATCTAATTAGGGAACTGCTGCATCTCAGAGTGCCCTTCCTGGAGTAAGCTTACTGTAATTATCAGTGGCAGCCCGTCCATTAGGGGCTCCTTTGAAATGAATGGGCAGCGCCGCAACACGGGTGCTATTAACCCTTTTTTCGGCCGCTAGCTGGGGTTAAAAGCGCCCCGCTAGTGGCCGAAAAGCGCCGCCATTACGGCATTAAAGCGCCGCTAAAACTAGCGGCGCTTTACCGCTAATGCCCGCACCGCTCCAGTGTAAAAGGGGTCTAAACAAAATGACACTAGCAGATTTAGATACACTAAATTGAGGTCCAACCCCAGCTAACACGTTTTAAGCAGCTACAGTACAACAGTTTTTTTTTTCCTTTTGGGATAATGGTCTTATGTAAAAAAATGAATAAATCAAAGCTGACCATTTCAAGCACCCCTGTTAGTGGTAAATGGTTTGCCTCAACTCTCTAACTGCTATATCTGCTGGGGAGCTTGTTCTTTTGAAAAACAACAAACTTACTGGCTAGATTGCCAAATGAAAATAAAATAAGAAACACCTAAAATTGGAAACGAATGCAGCCACCACATTTAAAGGATAAGTTCACCTTTTAACAAAAAATAAAAAATCCACATTTTTTTGCAGGTAAAAAAAGTGCATTTATTATTTTTTGTTTTAGGAGCCTATAAAGCATTGCATCAGGGGGGTTGCCGGGGGCCTGTTCCTAACATGTTACCCGTTACACCCTGAATATGGGTGTAGCATGTGACATGTTGCAAAAGGTGAACTTATCCTTTAGGAACTGGTAAGCTGCAGTATATTAAATGTTTGCTTCGGGGGGTTAATACCGCTTTAAATGGAACTCCAAGTAAAGAACTAGAACAGTTGAAATGAGAATTGTTCTATTAGCCAAAGGATATGTATTTTGTCTAGCCATTTTTATGTTTCATAAACCTCTTTTAGATTCTGACTGGACAGTGAAGGAGCAGCAAAACACCAGTCATCCAATCTGCTCTCTTCTTCGGTCAGCTTGTTCCCTATGCGCATGCAGCAGAGTCTGATTGGCTCCTATTGCCAGTGCTTCCTCTCACAGTTTGATTGCCGCCGTACAGCCGCAACCTGCATGGATCCTGAGCAGGGAAATGCGCCCAAATTAAAGACATTTCATTGTGTTTTTTTTATATTTGACTGGAGCTCAGCCTTAAAATACCTATGCAATAAATACCTATTCCCGCACCACAATTCTTCATATGCCTTGCTGTAAAGGATCTGATGTTAATCTATGATATTTTATCCATCTTATTGAAAAATCAGATGTTACTTTTGCTAAATTTTTGTGAAATTTTTGAGAAGCCCTTAGATGTCTTATGTTCATCTTATTTTATTCCAGAATTAAAAACGTAATATACGATATATCACTATTATACAAAAAAATGTATGTATAAAATATTTGAAAAAGAGAAAAATATATTTTTTCCATGTATTTGCAGCAACATTTAGAAAACAATTTACTATTACTTCAAAACGAAACATATTCAGTTACTACCCTACTTGGATAGGATGTCAGAGTAGAAATAAAAAGTTCTAATAAGTTCTAAGTGATCCTGTTATACCGTAACATTTTTAGCATGAGGTCCTGAGCCCTTCAATTTGTGGTGTTAAGATAAAATTATTATACAGAATTCCAAAGTTTAATGTATTATTTTGCAAATTGTCTGTTTTAGTAATTAGAACTATAATGGACATCTCAGTTATCAATAGGCATTCAGGCTGAATGTATTTGTTTTTGTGTGGGTTCTTTTTTTTTTTGTATTGTTTTGTACATTTTTTTTTAAATTAATAAAAAAATTCCAAAGCTTTGGATAGAAACTTTTACTGTCCTGCATATTTTGGGGTAGTCAGCACACTCATAGTGATCTAGAACTAATATGCAGCGTGGGAGTGAGACAACGGCAACTACCACACCATTTAGGGGGAACATTGTTAAATATATGGTTCAATAAATTAGTATTGATTTTTCAAAAGCATATTACAGATTGCAGTCAGATTGTAGGACTATAAAGATTGTACAATTGAGGTAGTCTTAAAAAAAAAAAATACAAAGATAAAATAACTACTCCGTAGTAGTGGGGAACATTGCAAAATTTATATTTGGCATTTATTTTTACACAATTTTATTATGTGGTTTTAGAAGTAAAGTACAGTAAGGCACCCGGCACACAGGCGTCTGAGCCACTACAACATACATTTCTGTGTATTTCTGCCACCTGGGAAGCCCAGGTGCCGCGTAGGTCCACCCATAGACAAGAATGACTGTAATCTGGTATATGCCAGTGCTTGCATGAATGTGAGTATAGCAGTGTAAAGACAAATACAAAAAAATGAATATTGTTTTATCTTTTTATTTATTTTTTGCATATGCCTGTACACGTAGACTGTAAGCTTCTTAATGGCAGGGGCTGATGTGAATGTACAGCAGGGATGTGCATTCAGGGGAGGCAGGTGAGGCAGAGCTACCTTTGCCATGAACATAAAAATAAAATAAAAAAATAAAATAAAATCGAGCTTCGAGGGTCGTAGGTCACAGAGACCACAAATTTGGGGGGTTGGAAGCCTAAGTCCTACCGATGGTTTTGGAAATACGGGGCTCCTTGTGCAGCCTGTCAGAAGCTACGTACAGAGCGGGCAGTTTAAATACAAGCTGTTTGCAGCAGACTAAGAGGATAAATGATCTCACAGTGCCTCTCCTCACTTCTTGTCAGAGGCACTGAGCTCAATGGACAGCTTGGAGTCTTGGACCAATGGTAAAGTACCATTAGCCCCAGCTGTCCAATAAAAATGCTGAAGTGGAGGCACGCCTCTCAATGCAGTGTCATAGAGGGGGTATGTGTCTAAAAGACAAATGCTCCCTTCCAGCCCAGCCCTCTTAAAGCGGTGTTCCGCCAAAAAAAATAATATTAAAATTTAATATATGGACACTTACCTGTCCAGGGTGCCCGCAATGTCGGGTCCCAAAGCCAATTTGTCCCTCGGCTCTCTGGTGGAGGCGCTGCCATCTTCGGTAAGGGAATCAGGAAGTGAAGCCTTGCGAGTCAGGCCTTCTCGTCCAACATCAGTGCCTGACCTCACAAATGCGCTTCTGGAAGAATGGTCAAACATTCCCATAGACACGCTCCTAAACCTTGTGGACGGCCTTCCCAGAAGAGTTGAAGCCGTTATAGCTGCAAAGGGTGGGCCAACTCAATATTGAACCCTACGGACTAAGACTGCGATGCCATTAAAGTTCATGTGCGTGTAAAGGCAGGCGTCCCAATACTTTTGGTACTATAGTGTGTGTGAAGCGCTGTGTAAGTTGACGGCACTATATAAGCACCTGTAATAAATAAATAAATAGCACTGGGTCTGCCGATGTGAGAAAATGTCTCAGAACAATTCAGTGAAGTAAAGCAGAACGAAGTGAAGTCCTGCTTTAGACATCACCAGTATCACCGTAACACATAATAAACCTGCTCATGTTTGATGGGCTTTAAGTTGTACCAGCTGTAATGTCATCGTTAAAAAGAAAGCAACCGCACACTGGAGGGATCACTGGTGTTCACATTTATTGGGAAGGATATCCACAAGTATTACCACTGACAGCCCTCGTCTAGAACTGCCCCACTAATGCTTTTAACCCATTAGGTTTAGTCAAAGAATTTTTTTATGTCCAAGCATTCAAAACTGTAAACTCATATTTTTTCACTTTATTACAGCATGGTGGATACTGGCTCTAAAGCTGAACTCCGGGCACAAATACTTTTATGTTAATGTATCCTTCTATAGCCACAAGCTATATAAATTCACTTTGTGTGCATCAAATGCCTTTGCGAGCCCAGCTATTACATTGTTAAAGTAGCAGTGACATCGTCCTTGTGCTGCACATAATCTGTGCAGAGAGCAGAACTGTGTGAGGGTCCTGGAGAAAACTACAGGAGGGGGCAGATACAAGACCAGTCACCCTGCACAAGGAAAGAGAGCAGCAGTGATTGGTCTTTATTACAGGAAGCTTCTACACAGGCAAATATTTACCCTGAAATACTGGGGAGATTTCTTTAACCGCTTGTCACCCGGCCGCCGTCAAATGACGGCGGCAGGAAGACACTGTTATTCTGAGTGGACGTCATATGACGTCGTGCCTTTAAAAGCCGCTAGGGGGGGGGGCGCGTGCGCGCCCGCTGCGTCACTGTGGACCCGATGCGCGTGCCCGGCAGCCGCAATGGCCGCCGGGCACCCGCGATTGCCAAGTAACCGAGCAGGACCGTGGATCTGTGTGTGTAAACACACAGATCCACATCCTGTCAGGGAGAGGAGACCAATGGTGTGTCCCTTGTACATAGGGACAACCATCGGTCACCTCCCCCAGTCAGTCCCCTCCCCCGACAGTAAGAATCACTAATAGGGAACACATTTAACCCCTTCCTTGCCCCCTAGTGTTAACCCCTTCCCTGCCAGTCATGTTTATACAGTAATCAATGCATTTTTATAGCACAGATCGCTGTATAAATGTGAATGGTCCCAAAAATGTGTCAAAAGTGTCCGATGTTACCGCCGCAATATCGCAGTCACGATAAAAATCGCCGATCGCCGCCATTACTAGTAAAAAAATGCTATAAATCTATCCCCTATTTTGTAGATGCTATAACTTTTGCGCAAACCAATCAATATACGCTTATTGCAATTTTTTTTACCAAAAATATGTAGAAGAATACGTATCGGCCTAAATTGAGGAAAAAAAATAAATAAAAAAAATGGATATTTCTTATAGCAAAAAGTTAAAAATATTGTGTTTTTTTTTCAAACTTGTCGCTCTTCTTTTGTTTAAAGCGCAAAAAATAAAAACTGCAGAGGTGATCAAATACCACCAAAAGAAAGCTCTATTTATGGGAAAAAAAGGACGCAAATTTTGTTTGGGTACAGCGTTGCACGTCCGCGCAATTGTCATTCAAAGTGTGACAGCGCTGAAAGCTGAAAAATGGCCTGGGTAGGAAGGGGTGAAAGTGCCCAGTAGGCAAGTGGTTAAAGCCCAACTCAAGCTGAACAAATATCCCTTGCAATGGAGCTGTGAAAGCATTGCAAGGGTTAATTGCTTGTTTAGTTTGATGAAGAGGGGAAGCACTTTTATTTACCTGACCTTATACCCCCTCCCCCCAACCTGGCATAGGGAAGAAGAAGCTGTCTAGCAGCATGTAGCAGCAGAGGATTGGGCAAGTAAATATTGTATAATCAATAACCTAGCCCTAAACAAGAAATTAACCCTTGCAGTGCAGGTATATTAAACTAAATACCTTCACTTCTTTTTCTGGTGACGGCTTTAACATTTTGAAATTCCCATTACTTTGTGTCCCAGTTAAAATGGCCACCAGGATAAATAGAGAGGGACACAGACAGCAATAAAAACCTGACAGGGGTTCTAAATCTTCCCCCTAAATGCCAGACTAGCGCACCTCAACTGTGTGCGTTGTGTGTGGTTGCAGGATGGTTGCAGCGTGAAACCATTCCCTTGACAGGGAGTATCATTTCTGTCATGGCATGTGTACAACCCAAACGCAGCATTCCCAGTTAAGGGGGGAGTGGTTAAATGGTTCTCCTGGACTTAAAGTTGTTCTAAAGGGAACATTTTTTTACCTAAAATAATAAACATGTTATAATTACCTGCTCTGTTAAATGGTATTGCACAGAGCGTCCCCGAACCTCTTCTTCTGGAGTCCCCTGATGGTGTTCTCTGCTCCTCCTCTTCTGAGCAAGCTGTGTGCTATGGAGGCACACACGCAGACGAGCTCCCGTGCCGGGTTGTGTGCCTCCATAGACGAATACAGCCCAGCTCGGCCCCACACACCACTTTCTGCTCACAGGAGTTAACTGACAGCAGCAGGAGCCAACGGCTTCTACTGCTGCCTTTATATCCTGTGAGAGCAAGGAGAGAGGAGAGCGCCACTGCAGATGCGCACAGCGCTGGTTCGGGTGAGGACTCCAGTAAGTGTTAGGGAATGGGGAGAGGGGTGACGATACAGCTACTGGGACATTTTTTTCTTAATGCAAGGAATGCATTAAGGTAAAGATGAGTTGACTTTAGAACCACTTTAATAACTTAATTTAATAACATAGTGCATATAATAATCTATTGCTGTAACACATGCCAACCAATCAGAGTTTAGCTTTTGGTGGTGCTGAGTGAGCAGAAAAGTTTCTGATTGGCTGTTACAGCAAAAAAATATGTTGACACATGAGTCTCTTAATGAGTCTCTTTATTATAGTGCATACTGGGTGAGCAGCGTAATTTCTGATTGTTAATACTAACTAATATGATTAAATAATTTATTTTATATACTGTATTTATCGGCGTATAACAACGCACACAGGCGTATAGCACGCACCCTAACTTTAAGAGCGAAGTTTCAGGAAAAAAACGTTCCACAGCCCCCTGCGTATAAGACGCAGGTACAGTTTACCCTCTATTTTGAGGGTAAAAAAGTGAGTGTTATACGCCAATAAATACAGTACCTATAATGGTTCTTTAAAAAGTTTCTGCACTTTTTTCAAGTTTAGTAAATATAAAAAGAGCGGCAACTTTTTGAAGAACCCATATATATATATATATATCTATATATATATATATATATATATATATATATATATATATTATTTTTATATATATTATTACAATATATATTATATATTTTGATCTACAAAAGAAAATGCAAGGAATGCATTAAGGTAAAGATGGTTTGACTTTAGAACCACTTTAATAACTTAATTTAATAACATAGTGCATATAATAATCTATTGCTGTGACACATGCCAACCAATCAGAGTTTAGCTTTTGGTGGTGCTGAGTGAGCAGAAAAATTTCTGATTGGCTGTTATAGCAAAAAAAATATGTTGACACATGAGTCTCTTATTTATTTATAAAGTGCATACTGCGTGAGCAGCGTTATTTCTGATTGTTTATACTAACTAATATGATTAAATAATGTATTTTATATACTGTATTTATTGGCATATAACACTCACTTTTTTACCCTGAAAATAGAGGGTAAACTGTGCCTGCGTGTTATACACAGGGGGCTGTGGAATGATTTTTTCCGGAAACTTCCCTCTTAAAGTTAGGGTGCGTGTTATACGCCTGTGCGTGTTATACGCCGATAAATACGGTACCTACGAGGGTTCTTTAAAAAGTTTCTGCACTTTTTTAAAGTCTATTAAATATAAAAAAGAGCGGCAACTTTTTGAAGAACCCATATATATATATACAGTATATTATTATTATTTATATTATTATAATATATATTATATATTTTGATCTAAAAAAAAACAAAAAAAAAAAAACACACTAGTTCATGCAAAATACATTGCAAAAAAAAAAAAAACACATTCTGCAATTATTACATGTAGTGCAGAGGTTACATTTCAAATGTGTACAAATAGTTTTGCGTTATTTTTGCAATACCCGTTTTAGAATAAAACATAAACCTTGTAACATAAGCACAAAAACTAGATAAATACACTGACAACGTTTTTCAACTTACATAGGTATGTCCTCCATTCATCTTGCCTGTATCTACATTCATTTTGCTAGTGGTGGTCTCAGGAGAGCTGAGGTCAGCCAATGCACCTGTGTGAGATCTGTGACACAATGTAGTAGCAGAGTATTTAAAGCCCTTCTCTTTCCTCAATAATCCAGCCTCTTTAATGGTCTTCACCAAAGCCTCTCCAATCACTGGTCTGCCTAAGGAGGCGCTGCCATCATGTGACTGGCTGGATGTGGCAATCGCCTCCTCACTTATTCTGTGTTCATGGAATGATACAAGTGGCTTTCATAAACACAACCAACAAATTGCAAAAATTGCTGCCTGTTTTTCATCCAAAACATATGTCATGTCATGTGTGTCAGTAAAATACTGGTAACTGTCTTCATTTAGAATGCTCTTGTTTTTGAAGACTCGTGTAACAGAAGAATTATGGTCTGCTACGGCTACGCTTTACCATATTATATAGTGGTGTAGCATCTGCTTTTTTTTTTTTTTTTATCTATTACCAGTAATATATATTATTATGAAGAAAATAGTTAAACTATTTAGTAGATATGACTCTGAAATAACAAAATCTGCTGGTATTGAATTTGCCTGCAGTGACTGACCATCCAGCAGCTACACCGCTGAAGATGAATGTGTCAAATACAGACTTCATGGATTGCACAAATGTATATAACAGCCTTTCTCAACAAAGGAACTGGTGGATCGATGAGCAGTGAGCACTAGCATATTGATCTCCCACCTGATAGTTCCAGTGCCAACATCACATGGCAGAGCCAGTGGTGTGGGAGCAGTGAAAAATCTCCTCTCATTTCTAAGGTAAGTAACCAGTGCTGGCAATAATTTTTTTGGGTTGTCTATAAGGGCGTCTTTGTCCCCACTGACCATAAGTATAAGATATAAGAGGGACTTTATTTTCACTGACATAAGGGGGTAATTTTTCCCAATGTTGAACAGTGTAAGGAGCCCTTTCCATACTAACCACCAGTGTAATGGAAGCCTTTCCCTACGTATTGCCAAAGTAAGGGTTACCTTCTCCCACTAACCACCAATAAAAGCGGGCCGTCTCCCACTGACCATCGATATAAGGGGGCCCTTCTCCCCACTGACCACCAGTGTAAGGGTTTTTTTCTTCCACTGACCATAAAGATCAGCGTGTCTTCTCCCACTGACCATCGATATAAGGGGGCCCTTCTCCCCACTGACCACCAGTGTAAGGGTTCTTTTCTTCCACTGACCATAAAGATCAGCGTGTCTTCTCCCACTGACCATGGATATAAGGGGGCCCTTCTCCCCACTGACCACCAGTGTAAGGGTTCTTTTCTTCCACTGACCTTAAAGATCAGCGTGTCTTCTCCCACTGACCATCGATATAAGGGGGCCCTTCTTCCCACTGACCACCAGTGTAAGGGTTCTTTTCTTCCACTGACCATAAAGATCAGCGTGTCTTCTCCCACTGACCATCGATATAAGGGGGCCCTTCTCCCCACTGACCACCAGTGTAAGGGTTCTCTTCTTCCACTGACCATAAAGATCAGCGTGTCTTCTCCCACTGACCATCGATATAAGGGGGCCCTTCTCCCCACTGACCACCAGTGTAAGGGTTCTCTTCTTCCACTGACCATAAAGATCAGCGTGTCTTCTCCCACTGACCATCGATATAAGGGGGCCCTTCTCCCCACTGACCACCAGTGTAAGGGTTCTTTTCTTCCACTGACCATAAAGATCAGCGTGTCTTCTCCCACTGACTATCGATATAACGGGGCCATTCTCCCCACTGACCACCAGTGTAACGGTTCTTTTCTTCCACTGACCATAAAGATCAGCGTGTCTTCTCCCACTGACCATCGATATAAGGGGGCCCTTCTCCCCACTGACCACCAGTGTAAGGGTTCTTTTCCACTGACCATAAATATCAGCGTGTCTTCTCCCACTGACCATCGATATAAGGGGGCCCTTCTCCCAACTGACCACCCATGTAAGGGTTCTCTTCTTCTACTGACCACCAATACAAGGGGCCTTCTCCCACTCACCATCAATGAGGGGGCTAAGCTCTCACTGACCACAGCAAGTAGCAATTATATCATGGGGAAAAGCTGCTCCATCCCTAATAAACTATTGGAAAGATATCTCCCATGGAACTTTGTTGCAGCAATAGAAATCACACAATTTTGAATATATATATCTATATATAGATATATATATAAAAATAGAAAATCTTTATTGGAAAATAGGTTTAAAAATTGGCTGGTCTAGACAATTCACATCCTAATTTGAGGACATTCCTACTAAGCACATATGCCATCCACCAAATCAACCCAACGCGCTTCAACTTAGGCAAAGTCTTCATCAGGGCTGAAGGAAGTGGAAGCAATCCTAAATACATTGAGAAAACAAGAAAAAATGACTTTACCAAGTTATGCATAATATACCATATTGGTAAAGAATATATTACTCTTACAAAGATATGGACGTAACCAAGTGTCCAGACAAACAGGAAATGGCTCAGTGGTGCAGACCTCATGAGTCTCGGCCCAAACCAGGCTCAAAGCCCCACAGAGGATCAATATTCACCAAAAAGGGGCAATACTTAATTAAGACAAAACAAAGGGACACGCTATCACTAATCAATGACATGTTTGGAAATGTTTTATCTATAGATTTTTATAAACATATCTAATAGTTTTAGAGATCAGGATGAATGTAACATTGTATATGTTTAAAAACAAACATCCAATTTAAAGTAAAGTAAACCCTCCTACCGTTTTCAACCAAGGAAGCTGCCATCTTGGCCTCTGTTTAATCTGCAACTGCCATGATGCTGCACATGTGATCAGTTATGACACCAGCCATTGGATGGTTTGACAGTTTGGTTGAGAGCACAACCAATTGGAGTATTACATTTCCGGAACTGTTTTATGGATGGGTTTACTCCCGCTTTAATTATATTAGACATGGCAGTACATGAAAGAAACATACCTGTTTGAAAAGTTAGAGACCACAAAAAGTATAAGCTGGATAGTGTTCTACAGCAACAAGGAGAAAGCAACCACATGAAAAGCCCTATGATCAGACAAAAAAGGGGAAGCTACAGTATATAAAGGCATTCCAAGGTTTAGGTCTATTAAAAAGAAGGGCTTTTCACACTCACATCCAGCATGGACTGACGGTATGGACTCCACTGGCTAATTGTGGGAAGAGAGGGAGCTCTATATATCTGTGTGGCAATGCAGGCCTGCATAATCACCCCCAGCTCATGCCATTCAAAAATTGATCCCCCTTGGCACCCAATCCCCTCTCGCCATCTCCAGGGGGCGTGAATGGCTGCTGCTGCTGATGTCATGCGCTCCAGGCAGCGCAGCCAATGCAGATGACAACTGTATATGCGCGACCTCCGTGCATGCACAATGCACCCAGAAACCGGCAGAGACGAGATGGGGACACTTACTGGAGCCGTCGGTAGCGGTGGAGGCGATCGTGTCCTCTACCTGGCTTGGTATGGAGACGAGTGATGGGAAGATGGCCCCCACCTGTCTCCATACCATTGCAGGGTGGAAGCGACGTCAAAACGTCACTTCCTCCCAATGGTCTTAAAGAGACATTTAAAAAAAAAATTCAAATGACATTTAATTTATTTATTTTTTATTGCATTTTAGTGTAAATATGAGATCTGAGGTCTTTTTGATGCCAGATCTCATATTTAAGAGGTCCTCTCATGTCAGAAGAACAGTGTAAAAATAAAAAATAAAAGGTAAAATAAATAAGAAACAAAAATGTAAACGCGCCCCGTCCCGCCAAGCTCGCATGCAGAAGTGAACGCATACGTGAGCAGCGCCCGCATATGGAAACGGTGTTCAAACCACACATGTGAGGTATTGCCACGATCGGTAGAGCAAGAGCAATTATTCTAGCCCATGCAACCTGTAGAATTTTTTAAAATGTCACCTATGCAGATTTTTAAGGGTAAAAGTTTGTCGCCATTCCACGAGCGGGCGCAATTTTGAAGTGTGATAATTTGGGTATAAATTTACTCGGCGTAACATTATCTTTCACAATATAAAAAAAAAATGGGCTAACTTTACTGTTGTCTTATTTTTTTATTTAAAAAAGTGTATTTAAAAAAAAAAAAAAAAGTGCGCTTGTAAGAACTCTGCGCAAATACGGTGTGACAGAAAGTATTGCAATGACTGCCATTTCATTCTCTAGGGTGTTAGAAAAATATATATATAATGTTTGTGGGTTCTACGTAATATTCTAGCAAAAAATGTTTTTAACTTGTAAACACCAAATCTCAGAAAGAGGCTCGGTCCTTAAGTGGTTAAATAGATATGTGGGCATGTGCTAGGAGTATGGATGTGTGGTTTTGTTGAGAAGTGTTTTATTGCTGCTGTAAAGAGTATCCGGATACATTTTGTTATATGTATAAATAAATAATAAATAAATGTGTATTAAAGTATATCTATCTACCTATCTATTAGCCTGAGGTCACATCAGTGCTAGCGAAATCAAATCTTGCAAAGTTTATTAGATATTATTCAAAAAGTTCATAATAGAAATTCATAGAGCTGGGACAGTAGATATTAAAAAAAACGACACCCCCCCCCCCCCCAAAAGGAAAATACATATTAGAAAAATTTAAATGACATTTCTTATTGGATAGTCAATTAGTTTTTCCTCACGCAAATCCCTTCAAAGGTTTGAAGGTGATGGCGTAATTTTTTTTTTTAATTCCTTTATTTAAATAGAAAGTGTGTTCAACAATTAGCACATATAGCGGAGATACATAATAAAAATCAGACAATAAGATCAATCGTGGTCAGGAAATGAGGTAAATATATCAGACACCCCGGCTTTACACGGTAAGTAAAGCACATGAAGAAAGTACAGAATAGGGATAAAGTTGGTGTGCGAAGCCGGGGAGGCAATCTATCAAATACTTGTGCGTCCTGGAGCCGATAATAACATATGCCAAGCTATATAATACATAATACAGTAAAAATTTTTAAAGTTTTAACAGTTGTTTGGGATGCGAAACAACCCAATGGCCAGATGGGCCCAAGCACGGGACACATAGAATAGGTAATCCACCATAGGATATTCACAGTATCTGATCACGATAGCCCGTGATTGGGTAAGAGGTAAGGGGAGGGGGTAAGTACCAAAAGGGGAAAAGGGAGAGGAGAAATGGAGGCTTAGTAGAATATAAGAGCAGAAAGTAGAAGAGTAGAGTAAAGAGGGGTAGCGCCCCCCGACTGGGAAGCGGGACAAGCCCAATGGGTTAGTCAGACTGCGCAACCTCACGGAGATAAGCGTCTGTGTATATAAAGTGTTGCCAGGGTCTCCAGGTCTCCCGGAAGGTCTCCTCCCTGTTGTGCAAGGTGGCGGTAAGATCCTCCATGTCTCTTAGTTCGTTCACTTTAGAAAACCATAGGGACTTCGCCGGCGGGTTCCCCGACCTCCAACAGAGGGGTATGCAGGCCTTGGCAGCATTCAGTAGCTGAATGGTAAGAGAGGCCTTGTATTTCTTGATGGGTCGTTCTGTAAGGTGGAGCAGGCAGGCAGCGGGGTTCCCCTCCAGGGAGACACCAGTCAGGTGGTTGATCGTGCGAGCCACCTCGAGCCAAAAAGGAGAGAGTGTGGGACAGGCCCAAAAAACATGCAGCATAGTTCCCTCCGCAGTGCCACAACGCCAACAAAGGTTGGAGACCTGCGGAAAGAAATGGTGCAGAGTGGTGGGTACCCTATACCATCGGGTCATAATTTTGTAGCATGTCTCTTGAACTCTGGTGGCTATCGAGGATTTCTGAGCAAAGTAGAGAATCTTCTCTCTCTGGGGGTCGGTGAATTGAATGCCGAGTTCCGCTTTCCACTTAGAGAGGAACGGGGGAACGAACCCTGGTCGAATCAAGGAGGAGTAGATAAGCGAGAGACTGTGCCGCACTGGCTCCCCGCGACGGCATATGTTTTCAAATTCAGTAAGTTGACGGGAGATGCCCGGCGTCTGCAGGCATCTGCGCAAAAAATTGCGCAGATGTAGACCGCTCCAGAAGTCCAAAGGGGGATCTGTAGCAGACACCCCGGCTTCAGGGGAGAGTTGGCCGTTAGGCCCCAAAAAGTCACACAAACTGAGCTGTCCGCCTGCCACCAATCACTTGAAATGAGGACTCTGAAAGCCAGGTGTAAATTCTGGATTACCCAAAACCGGCACCATAGGGGAGGGTAGTGGGGACACAGAGGAGTGCCGAAAGGCATCTCTGGCCACAGACAGTGTGCTGCCTAGTGTAGGATGATCAGCGAGGTCCCTCGGCAGAGGTGTGGTGATCCAAGGCCAGCTCTTGGCCGTGTCTCTGGAATCCTCCATTTCCATGGTCACCCAGTGCTTTGCCTCTGCGTGGCAATGCCAGTCCACCAACCTGGTGAGGTGAGCCGCCCTGTAATAGGCTTTCATGTCCGGAAGGCCAACCCCCCCCCTACTTTTCGGAAGGTGGAGGAGTCGAAGTCTAATGCGAGGTTTGCGATGAGACCACACGAAGTCGCGGAACATAGAGTCGATACGTTTGAAAAATGCTGAGGGCAGGCGGATCGGAAGCGCCTGCAGCAGGTACAACACCCTTGGCAACATAGTCATTTTGAGGGCACTGCAACGGCCAAACCACGTCAGCGTGAGTGAGTGCCAGTGGAGAAGATCCGCCTTCAAGCGAGGAAGTAGCGGGGCGAAATTTGCCGAGTATAAGGCTGCAGGGTCAGAGGTGATGTCGACTCCCAGGTAACGGATAAGGTTAGTTGCCCATCTCAGAGGAAAGGCCGATCGCAGACGCTGAACAATGTCCCTACCTACCATGATATTAAGAATGGAAGATTTGGACAGATTGATTTGAAAGAGGGAGAGAGCGCCATATTCCTGAAGAGATTGGGGCAGATTGGGGAGGGAGGTAAGCGGTTCCGTTAGGAAGAAGATTAGATCGTCCGCAAATGCGGCCACCTTGTGGGACCCTGAGGATTTCTGGTAACCAATGATGCCTGCGTCCGCCCTTATTCTGCACAGAAGAGGCTCCAAGGAAAGTATGAAAATCAGAGGAGAGAGGGGGCAGCCCTGCCGTGTGCCATTGCTGATATTAAAGAAGTCCGACCTAGTCTCATTCACCTTGACCGCTGCAGTGGGGTGAGAGTAGAGAGATAAAATCCATCCTAGCATAGATGACCGGAGGCCAATGTGCTCTAAAGTGGCCCGTATAAAGGCCCAGTCCACGCGGTCAAAGGCCTTCTCCGCGTCAGTGGACAGAAGGAGAAGGGCCTGTTTGGATGTCCTGGCCGCGTGGATCAAGTTCACCACTCGGATGGTGTTGTCTCGGGGCTCCCGTAGCGGTACAAAGCCTGCCTGATCTCTATGGACGAGACTCGGTATATGAGACAACAATCTGTTGGCCAGAATTTTGGCAAACAGTTTCAAGTCTGTATTTAAAAGTGCTATTGGGTGATAATTCCCACATCGTAGTGGATCTTTCCCTTCCTTCGGGATAAGGGAGATATAGGCTCTCAGAGTGTCCACCGGGAAAGAATTACCCACAGTAATAGAGTTGAGAGCAGCGACTAGAGGCCGCGATAGCGTATCAAAAAAGGTCTTGTAATACGTCGGAGTCAGGCCATCGGGGCCGGGAGCCTTCCTCGGCTTTGAATTAGCCAGAGCAACACCCAGCTCCGCCGCCGTGATGGGCTCCTCCAGCTCCTCCCGTACCTCCATAGGAAGCGTTGGCATGCCAGATGTGGCCACATACGACAGGGGGGTAGAGTTAGCAGGGGAGGGCTTGTCGAGATTATAGAGACCTTCATAGAAGGAACGAAACTCCGTCGCCATGTCTGACGACGTATTCAGCTTTTGTCCAGAGGAGGCCAGAATATGAGAAATATACGTTTTCGTGCGCGGGCCACGCAGAGCCTTAGCCAGTAGCGACCCTGGTTTATTAGAGAATTCGTACATGGTGCGGTGCGCCCAAGCCAGTCTTTGCTTTGTTTTGTGGAATAAAAGCGAACGTAGTTCCTCACGGGCCTTGAGGAGATCCTGAAAGGTTGCACGTGCAAGACTCGCCTTATGCGAACACTCAAGGCTACGTATCAGGGCGAGGAGTTCTTCCGTGCGCCGGGTTCTCTCCCGTTTAAGACGGGCCCCTATTTTGATCAGAGTGCCCCTGACTACTGCCTTGTGGGCCTCCCAGACCACCAGGGGGTTGTCAACGGACTCCCCATTAATGGAGAAGTACTCCCGAAGAGTGTTCAGTAATTCAGAACAGGTTTCCTCCGATTGAAGCAAAGCTTTATTCAGTCTCCAGGATGGGGGGGTCCGGGACATGGGCCCCAATTGGAGTGTCAGGTGGACAGGCGCATGATCCGAGAAGGACATGACGTCGATGGAGGTGGACACCACTCCGGCCAGGCCTTTATGGCGACAACAGCAGATAATCTAGCCGTGAGTACGTGTGGTGAACCTGGGAGAAGAAGGTGTAATCCCGGTCCTGTGGATTGAGCAACCGCCAGGGGTCCACCAGTTGCAGAGCATGAAGATCCGCCTTCAGGCGGTTCAGACGCGAGTATGCGAGGTGGGAGGCATCGCGCGAGACATCAAGGGACGGATCCATTGCGAAGTTGAGGTCCCCGCCAAAAACAAGTATCCCCTCTGCGAACTCCAGGAGTTCAGGAAGAAGTCTCCGCAAAAATTGCGGATGATCTGCGTTAGGGAAGTATACGTTAGCAAACGTGACTCGCACATCAAACACCGTCCCCTTCAAAAGAAGAAAACGACCCTGTACACGACGCCTCGAACGTCCACGGTACCGATTTGGCCAGCAAGATGCTGACCCCTTTCGATTTAGAGATCGGGGAGACACTGTGGTAAACCGTCGGGAAGGTCCCATTGGTCAGTTTAGGAATACTACCGCCACGAAAATGAGTTTCCTGTAGGAAGGCTTCTTGAGTTTTGCCTTTGCGCAAGTCAGCTAGAAGCTGCGAGCGCTTTTCGGGAATGTTCAGGCCACGTACATTAAAGGAGGTGATCTTGAGGAGACCCATGGCGCTTCCTAGCCTGGAGACGGTCACTAATGATCGTGTGACGAGGTCCCAACAAAAGGGTCCCCCCCAGTCAGAGGGCAGATAGTGAGAAACAGAAAGAAAGAGGGAAAAAAGAGAAAAGAGAGAGAGAGAGAGAAAAAAAAAAGGTGGGGGGGAGGGAGCAGCAAGAGGGGGGAGAAAGGGAGAGATAGAGAGAGGGAAAGTGGGTTGTAATTGGTTTAAAAAACGAGGATATGTAGTGGACCCCTGTTAGGCACTGAAGGTGTCCTACCAAGGGGCCGCCCTAATGGGGGGTGGAAAAGGCGTTAGTGCCTGCTCACAATCGAGCAGCAATAGGTCAATGGAGAAAATAAGCAAAGCACATGGAGATGCACGGGGTGAGAGCATAGAGAACCATACATTAGGTAGCATATTCGCTGACCAAGTGATAACATATAAAAACCCATAACAAATCATAAACAAAGACCTGAGCTAAGAGACCGAGTATCAATAGCTGGGATCGTACCGTGATGGTGCACTGGGGGGTGCGAACAGTCCGGCGAAACCCTGAGTGGGCAGCAGACCTAGAGGGGTGGAGCATAAACCAAGACCCTTCACCATGCCCCAGAGCACCAGGACCGAGGACCAACATGTATGTAAGGAAATAGTGATGGCGTCATTTAAATCACGGAGGGTAAGTGACCTTTAATTCATATATCCATTTCTGTTCTGTTTGTAAAAGTATTTTTTACCTGGGAGTGTGGGAGCGATACTTTCTCTCAGACGAGGATCTGTCCATGTACACTTGCCATGTTTCTACATGGCAAATGTACATAGACTACATATTCCTCGTCTGGGAGGGTCCGGAGGACATTTTATGTCAATGTCTTGAAGCTATGAACAATAATTAATTCAATTTAAAATTCTCGATGACTTATGACTTAACCACTGTGACCTTTTTGGACATGAGAATCACTAAAATGCCAGATGGACATCTTCCCAGTGGCCTCTATCGTAAGAGTACCGTCGGCATTACTATACTCCATGCCCAGAGCTTCCATCCAACCAATCTTGTCAATTCAATACCTTTCAGTCAGTATCTGCAACTGAGAAAGAATTGTTCCATGAATTCCACTTTCAAATTAGAAGCTGACAAATTAATAAATAGATTTTTGAAAAGAGGTTATAGCAAAACTTGTCTTCAAAAAGCTTTTAACAAAGTGAATAGACTCCCTCGTGAGGAATTACTCTTTAAACACAAAAAAGCCCCTAGCGATCTTCCATTCACACGTGTAATTCTAAGACCCACCAATCAACAATCAGAAATCAAAAGAATTCTGAATAGGCATTGGCCTATTTTAGCAGAAGAGCTAAACCACGAGTTTCGGGAAAATGTTTGTAATTTTCCCGAAACTTGTGGTAAAATACAAAATATTCCACAAACTCAACTAGGGATGAGCCCGATGTTTGACTCGATTGTAAGTTCGACTCGAACATCGGGTGTTCGCCTGTTCGTTGAATAGCGAACAATTTGGGGTGTTCGCGGCAAATTCAAAAGCCGCGGAACACCCTTTAAAAGTCTATGGGAGAAATCAAAAGTGCAAATTTTTAAGGTTAATATGCAAGTTATTGTCATAAAAAGTGTTTGGGGACCTGGGTCCTGCCCCAGGGGACATGTATCAATGCAAAAAAAAGTTTTAAAAACTGTCGTTTTTTCGGGAGCAGTGATTTTAATAATGCTTATAGTGAAACAATAAAAGTGAAATATTCCTTTAAATTTAGTACCTGGGGGGTGTCTATAGTATGCCTGTAAAGTAGCGCAGGATTCCTGTGTAGGGATGAGCTTCGTGTTCGAGTCGAACATACGTTCGACTCGAACATCGGCTGTTCGATCGTTCGACGAAGATCGAACGATTTGGGCCGTTCGCGCCAAATTCGAGTGACGCGAACGGCCCACAATGCACTACGCCATCGCAGTGTCATCCAGGCGCTGTGATTGGCCAAGCATGCACTGTGACCCCGCATGCTTGGCCAATCACAGCGCCGGCAGCGAGGAGAGCAATGATTGGCCACAGGCAGGATGCCTGTGGCCAATTATTGCTGAGGGTGTTTAGTACACGCCCCACACTATAAAAGGCCGCCAGCACGGCGGCCTAGTGTAGTGTGTTCCGGAGCAGGGATAGAGCAGCATAGGCAGGGACAGTGACTGTTATTTCTTTCTTGCTTAACCTGGATTCCTTTAGTTTAGGGAAAGAGAAGGATAGGTAGGGAGAGTGTCAGTGTGTTTTGTGCTTGTGCTATAGTGTGCTTAAAAAAAACATTTATTCTAGGGACAGAAAACTGTAGGTAGGGACAGTGTCAGTTTCTTTCACTCTGCAAGTCCTTGTTTCCAGGGACCTGGAAGGACAGTGAGTGAATTGTCCTTGTGCTATATTGTGCTTAAAAAAACATTTATTCTAGGGACAGAAAACTGTAGGTAGGGAGAGTGTCAGTTTCTTTCACTCTGCAAGTCCTTGTTTCCAGGGACCTGTAAGGACAGTGAGTGAATTGTCCTTGTGCTATATTGTGCTTAAAAAAAACATTTATTCTAGGGACAGAAAACTGTAGGTAGGGAGAGTGTCAGTTTATTTCACTCTGCAAGTCCTTGTTTCCAGGGACCTGGAAGGACAGTGAGTGAATTCTCCTTGTGCTATATTGTGCTTAAAAAAAACATTTATTCTAGGGACAGAAAACTGTAGGTAGGGACAGTGTCAGTTTCTTTCACTCTGCAAGTCCTTGTTTCCAGGGACCTGTAAGGACAGTGAGTGAATTGTCCTTGTGCTATATTGTGCTTAAAAAAAACATTTATTCTAGGGACAGAAAACTGTAGGTAGGGAGAGTGTCAGTTTATTTCACTCTGCAAGTCCTTGTTTCCAGGGACCTGGAAGGACAGTGACTGAATTGTCCTTGTGCTATATTGTGATTAAAAAAAACATTTATTCTAGGGACAGAAAACTGTAGGTAGGGAGAGTGTCAGTTTATTTCACTCTGCAAGTCCTTGTTTCCAGGGACCTGGAAGGACAGTGAGTGAATTGTCCTTGTGTTATATTGTGATTAAAAAAAACATTTTTTCTAGGGACAGAAAACTGTAGGTAGGGAGAGTGTTTTTTTTCTTTCACTCTGCAAGTCCTTGTTTCCAGGGACCTGTAAGGACAGTGAGTGAATTGTCCTTGTGCTATATTGTGCTTAAAAAAAACATTTATTCTAGGGACAGAAAACTGTAGGTAGGGAGAGTGTCAGTTTATTTCACTCTGCAAGTCCTTGTTTCCAGGGACCTGGAAGGACAGTGACTGAATTGTCCTTGTGCTATATTGTGATTAAAAAAAACATTTATTCTAGGGACAGAAAACTGTAGGTAGGGAGAGTGTCAGTTTATTTCACTCTGCAAGTCCTTGTTTCCAGGGACCTGGAAGGACAGTGAGTGAATTGTCCTTGTGTTATATTGTGATTAAAAAAAACATTTTTTCTAGGGACAGAAAACTGTAGGTAGGGAGAGTGTTTTTTTTCTTTCACTCTGCAAGTCCTTGTTTCCAGGGACCTGTAAGGACAGTGAGTGAATTGTCCTTGTGCTATATTGTGCTTAAAAAAAACATTTATTCTAGGGACAGAAAACTGTAGGTAGGGAGAGTGTCAGTTTATTTCACTCTGCAAGTCCTTGTTTCCAGGGACCTGGAAGGACAGTGAGTGAATTGTCCTTGTGTTATATTGTGATTAAAAAAAACATTTTTTCTAGGGACAGAAAACTGTAGGTAGGGAGAGTGTTTTTTTTCTTTCACTCTGCAAGTCCTTGTTTCCAGGGACCTGTAAGGACAGTGAGTGAATTGTCCTTGTGCTATATTGTGATTAAAAAAAACATTTTTTCTAGGGACAGAAAACTGTAGGTAGGGAGAGTGTCAGTTTCTTTCACTGTGAAAGTCCTTGTTTCAAGGGACAGAGAAGGACACCTGAAGGTAGCCCTTATTGCTTTTTTCCCATCTCCCTGCAGGCCATCTATTAGAATGTCTGGAAGGCAAACAAGGAGAGGCAGACAGTCAGGAGGCAATAAAAGAGGGCAAGCAGGCTCTGTGTCTGGGGGCAACAGTGCTGGTCGTGGACGCGGTGCATTGTCATCAGCACATGGCCATGGGACACGCTTGTCCTTCTTTTCGGCAGCTGGACATGTTGAGCCACATCATGCCGAAGACTTGGTAGAGTGGATGACCAAGCCCTCCTCCTCCTCCTCATCCTCTCTCACCCAGGCTCAGGGTACTGGAAAAGCAGCTGCCAAAGCGTCGTCTTCCCTGGTATCAATGTCAGACAAATCATCAGTCACTCCTTCCCTAGACCCACCATGTCCTCCTCCTGAGGAGTCCCCCGAACTGTTTCAGCACAGTGTTGGGTACATGCTCCAGGAGGATGCCCAGCGTTTCGAAGGGTCTGATGATGAAACCCAGCTAGAGGAAGGCAGTAGCGTGAGAGCAGACAGAGGGGATGCTCAAGAAGGACACCAATCTGGCAGTCATGTTCCAGCAGCTGCAGCATACTGCCAGATTGGCTCCAGTGATGAGGAGGGAGGGGATGATGAGGTCACTGACTCCACGTGGGTGCCTAATAGGAGAGAGGAGGAGGAGGAGGATGAGGAGGAGGCACATCTCCAACGAGGCAGGATGCCCTTTGGTGGCCAGCGTAAGGGCAGTACACCGACGGAATCACACCGCAGAGCTCCGCCTGTGCAGGGCGCTGCCTCTGCCCGTCATTCAAAAAGTTCTTTGGTGTGGGCCTTTTTTGAGGCTAGTGCATCAGATCGCACAGCTGCTGTTTGCAACATATGTCTCAAGCGTATATCGCGTGGCCAAAACATCAGCCGCTTGGGTACCACATGCCTGACCAGACATATGTTGACCTGCCATGCAGCTCGTTGGCAAGCCTACCTCAAAGACCCACACCAAAGAACAAAGCGGACCTCTCCTTGCACCGCATCAGCTGGGATCTCCAACCCCACTATAACTTCAGTCCTCTCTGAAACATGCACTGAGAGGAATGAAGGTGTAGAATTAGGTGTGTCACAGCCAAGTACTTGCGCCCACTCTGCTAGCAGTACACCGACGTCCGATTCTAGCAGGCAAATTTCCCTGCCCCAGCTGCTGGACCGTCGAAAGAAGTTCACTCCCAGCCATCCACATGCCCAGCGGTTGAATGCTAGCTTGGCTAAATTGCTAGCGCTTCAACTGCTGCCTTTTCAGTTGGTAGACTCGGCCCCCTTCCGTGAGTTTGTGCAATGTGCAGTTCCTCAGTGGCAGGTTCCCAAACGCCACTTTTTCTCACGGAAGGCTATTCCGGCTCTCTACCGGCATGTGGAAGGCAATGTCTTGGCCTCGCTGGACAGGGCGGTCAGCGGTAAGGTGCATATTACCGCTGACTCATGGTCCAGCAGGCATGGACAGGGACGTTACCTTTCTTTCACGGCCCATTGGGTCACTCTTTTGGCAGCTGGGAAGGATTCAGGACAAGGTGCAGTAGTGTTGGAGGTTGTCCCACCGCCACGCCTCCAAAATGCTACTACTGGTTGTGACACACCTCTCTCCTCCACCCCCTCCTCTTCTTCTTCCTCCATGGCCTCTTCCTGTGGTTTGTCCTATGAACCAGCGGTGCTCCGTAGCCGTTCACGGGGCTACGCAAGTACGCAGGCAAAAAGATGCCATGCCGTGCTTGCGCTGGTGTGTTTGGGGGACAGAAGCCACACTGGGGCAGAGGTCCTGTCTGCTCTGCAGGGCCAGGCCGAGAGGTGGTTGACGCCACGCCAGCTTAAGCCAGGAATGGTGGTTTGCGACAATGGCACCAACCTCCTCTCCGCCCTCCGACAGGGACAACTGACCCATGTGCCCTGTGTGGCTCACGTCCTTAACCTGGTGGTGCAGCGCTTCTTGGGCAGGTACCCGGGCTTACAGGATGTCCTGAGGCAGGCCAGGAAAGTCTGTGTGCATTTCCGCAGATCTTATAATGCCAGTGCTCGCCTGGCTGAGCTGCAAAAGGAGTTGAACCTGCCCAAGAACCGCCTTATATGTGACATGCCCACCAGGTGGAACTCAACGTTGGCCATGCTGCAGCGGCTGCACACGCAGCAGAGGGCCATCAATGAGTACCTGTGCGACTACGGCACCAGGACAGGGTCAGGGGAGCTTGGTTTTTTTTCTCCACGCCAGTGGGGCATGATCAGGGATGCATGCACTGTCCTGGCACCATTTGAGGAGGCCACGAGGATGGTGAGCAGTGACAGTGCATGCATCAGTGACACTGTACCTCTTGTCCACCTGTTGGAGCACACGCTGCGTGGAATAATGGACAGGGCACTTGAGGCAGAACAGAGGCAGGAAGAGGAGGACTTCCTTGCCTCTCAAGGCCCCCTTTACCCAGACAGTGTTCCTTCTGTCCCACCCATCGCACAGGAAGAGGAGGAGGAGGAGGAGGAGGAGGAGGAGGAGGATTGTGTCAGCATGGAGGTGGAGGCTGGCACTCAGCATCATCAGCAGCAGTCTTTTAGGGATGATTTACAGTCCCAAGAAACCAGTGGACTTGTACGTGGCTGGGAGGAGGTGGCTGCGGATCATGTCGTCCTTAGTGACCCAGAGGACTCCGGAGCGAATGCCTCAGCAAACCTACGCTGCATGGCCTCCCTGATCCTGCAAAGTCTGCGGAAGGATCCTCGTATTCTTCGGATCAAGGAGAGGGACCATTACTGGCTGGCCACTCTCCTTGATCCACGGTACAAGGGTAAGGTTGCGGACCTTATGTTACCGTCGCAGAGGGAGCAGAGGATGAGACAACTCCGGGAGGCCTTGCAGAAAGGTCTGTGCAACGCGTTCCCAGAGACTGGGAGGTTGCAAACTCCTGGTCCTGGACAACGAGTTGCTGAGGCTTCGGCCAGTCAAAGAAGGAGCGGTGGGGAAGGTGGCCGTCTGACCGATGCGTTCAGACAATTCTTTAGTCCGCAGCCCCAAAGTATGATCGGTTCCAGCAACCATCGCCAGCGTCTGATAAACATGGTGCAGGAATATCTAGGGGCAAGGTCAGACTTGGACACCTTCCCCACCGAAAATCCTCTGGCTTACTGGGTCTTGAGGATGGATCACTGGCCAGAGCTTGCACAGTATGCAATTGAGCTACTGGCCTGTCCTGCATCCAGCGTTCTTTCGGAACGCACATTCAGTGCTGCTGGAGGATTTGTCACGGATCACAGGGTGCGCCTGTCCACCGACTCGGTTGATCGACTGACTTTCATCAAGATGAACCAGTCTTGGATCACCACCAGCTACCACACACCTGATGCTGATATAACAGACTAATTGATTTTAACATGTCACATCCCTTCAAGACTGATGCTGATGCTGAGTGCCTGTGCTGTTATGTTGACTGGCTATCCTCCTCCTCCGAGTCCTCAATGATACGATTGATGATGATAGCTTGTAAGATCATTTTTGTTTATGGGTGCCGCC
The DNA here is from genome assembly GCA_029206835.1 of Rana muscosa. Taxonomy (NCBI): domain Eukaryota; kingdom Metazoa; phylum Chordata; class Amphibia; order Anura; family Ranidae; genus Rana; species Rana muscosa. The sequence continues at coordinate 829,135,316 of CM055118.1, read as the reverse complement.
ACCAGTGCCTAACGCCCAATTTTTCAGCCCCTGTTTAACAGGGGCGTGTAATTACAATTTTTGAAGCAATACTTTGCAACAGGGCTCATTGCTGTGCTCCAAGTACAGTATATGTGAGGAGTTGCAGTGTTGTGCCACCAGTGCCTAACGCCCAATTTTTCAGCCCCTGTTTAACAGGGGCGTGTAATTACAATTTTTGAAGCAATACTTTGCAACAGGGCTCATTGCTGTGCTCCAAGTACAGTATCTGTGAGGAGTTGCAGTGTTGTGCCACCAGTGCCTAAGGCCCAATTTTTCAGCCCCTGTTTAACAGGGGCGTGTCATTACAATTTTTGAAGCAATACTTTGCAACAGGGCTCATTGGTGTGCTCCAAGTACAGTATCTGTGAGGAGTTGCAGTGTTGTGCCACCAGTGCCTAAGGCCCAATTTTTCAGCCCCTGTTTAACAGGGGCGTGTCATTACAATTTTTGAAGCAATACTTTGCAACAGGGCTCATTGCTGTGCTCCAAGTACAGTATCTGTGAGGGGTTGCAGTGTTGTGCCACCAGTGCCTAAGGCCCAATTTTTCAGCCCCTGTTCAACAGGGGCATGTAATTACAATTCTTGATCTAATAATTCACAGCAGGGCCCATTGCTGCACCCACCAAGAGTAACTGTCAGGGCTTACAGTGTTGTGGCACCAGCACCACCATCAAAGGCCCAATTTTTACTACCACTGTTCAACAATTATATGTAATTAAAATTCCTGATATAATAGTTGACAGCAGGGCGTTCCAGCACCAACCAAGAGTAACTGTGAGTGCTTACAGTGTTGTGCCAACACCAACAACTAAGGGGCCTATTTCTGCAGAGTATATACGGCAGGTCCCTACTTTCAAACATCCAACTTACAAACGACTCCTACTTGCAAACGCAAGAAGACAACAGGAAGTGAGAGGAAATCTACCACTAGGAAGGAAAATTCTCTCCTGTAAGAATAAATATGGGAGAAAGGTGTCTCCTCTGTACTGATGCTTTATCAGCAATCCTTGTTTCAAGAAAAACACCACATTTCAAAAACAGTTGTCATTGGGACGGAAAGTGAGGTGAAATGTTCTGAACAGGGGCACAGACAGCAAAACAAATGTTACAGGGGTGATAACCCTTACCTATGTTTTCCAAAAAGTTTAAAAATAGATTTTTGGTCTGGAGCTACACTTCAACAATGTACCTGTTCAAAATTACAAACAGACTCTACATAAGAACAAACCTACAGTCCCTGTCTTGTATGCACCGCCTGTATAGGGCTGTTCAGAGTATATAGGGCCTTTTTTATTTTATGTGCGGGGTTCCCCTTAATATCCATACAAGACCCAAAGGGGCTGGTAATGGGCTGGGGTAGGGGGGGGTCATGGGGTAGCTATGCCATTTTTCTTAAAGAATTTCATCCATATTACCGGGACCAGACATTACATTAAAGCCGCAAGCAGTTTTAAATGGCTTTTTTTTCCTTTAGAAGTGTCATTTTGTGCAGGGACAGTTCTAAACACGGGAAACACGTGGCACTTCACAGGCATACTTTAGACACCCCCCAGGTACGATATTTAAAGGAATATTTGACTTTTTTTTTTTCACTTTATGCATCATTAAAATGACTGCTCCCGAAAAACGACCGTTTTTAAAACTTCTTTTTGCATTGATACATGTCCCCTGGTGCAGAACCCGGGTTCCCAAACCCTTTTTAGGACAATAACATGCATAATAGTTGTTATAATTAGCACTTTAGAATTCGAACGTTCGCATCCATTGTATTTAATAGGGTTCTAATGTTCGTTCGAACTTTCGGTCCGTTCGCGGGTTCTGGTGCGAACCGAACCCGGGGGTGTTCGGCTCATCACTATTCCTGTGCTTAGAACTGTCCCTGCACAAAATGTATTTTCTAAAGGTTTTGGTTTGGGGAACCCATGCCCTTTTTTTCAATGACTTTTATCTGTATTGCCGGGACCCGACAATTCATTATAGCCGCGAGTAGTTTTAAATTACTTTTTTCCTTTAGAAGTGACATTTTGTGCAGGGACTGTTCTAAACACGGGAAACATGCGTCACTTTATAGGCATACTTTAGACACCCCCAGGTATGAAATTTAAAGGAATATTTCACTTTTATTGTTTCACTTTAAGCATTAATAAAATCACTGCTCCCGGAAAAACTGCAGTTTTTAAAACTTTTTTTTGCATTCATACATGTCCCCTGGGTCAGGACCAAGGTCCCCAAACACTTTTCTATGACAATAACTTGCATATTAACCTTTAAAATTAGCACTTTTGATTCTTTATGTTTGTGTCCCATAGACTTTAACGGTATTCGCGTGTTCGAACAATTTTTTGCCTGTTCGCATGTTCTGCTGCGAATCGGGGGGGGGGGGGTGTTCGGCTCATCCCTAGACTCAACATTCCTCTCAGCAAAAAGCTTGGGCGTCTACTTTCCAAAAAGGGGTCAAATGGGGGGGGGGGGGTGTTTGAACTGTCCTGACATTTTAGGCCCAACATTAGAAGCTTGTGCCACACATCACCCACTCTTTTAACCACTTGAACCACCAAGTTCTTTCTGACACTTTTTGTTTACATGAAAACATTTTTTTTTTTGCTGAACGCCCAAACATGATATATATTTTTTTAAAGCAGAGCCCCTACAGATTAAAATGGTGGGTGTTGCAATTTTTTTTTCACAAAGTACTTGCGCTGCGCTTATACATCTTTACCCCATATCTGGTTTGCTGGGGAGAAACTGTTTGAAAACAAGGCGGCCATTACTCAATATAGGCATACACAATATACCGTCCCAGTTCAGACCCCTCATAACACATATCTTCATTGCTGCCAAACCATTACATCTAAATGGAAATCTATACTAGCTCCCAACATTACCGAGGTAATATACAGAGTAAAAACCCATTACACATATGAAAAATACTTTGCAATAAGATCTCAAAATCTCTCCAACTTTCATTCTTGCTGGAACACATCCCCGGGACTCAGTATGTTCCCAATAGGGGTGTTTAGGAAGAGGGGTCACCCCTTCTGACGGTAATATATACAACTTAATGGATTATCTAATAATTTGACGATTTCACAGTTCCTATGTATTATTCAATATATATTGATCGCTCTGACTCTGCTATAATCATACCTTATTGTTTATATTGTTTCTGTCATATAAAAAAAAAACATGTGTTAATTTTTCTTTGTGAAAACTCAATAAAAATATTTGAAGAGAAAACAAGGTGGCCAGAAAATGTAATCAAGGACTTGACAACACAGACATCTTGATCGAGAATAAACAAGGCTGCAAATTGTTGGTTGAAGTGGTTCATGAGGGGCTGAATTTTATGGAGCCGATCATATTCAGGGTCACCCCAAGGACGACAGAGTTCATTGTCGTTGAAGTGCATGAACCGGAACATTTGCTCGTATCGAGTCCTGGTCATGGAAGCAGCGAACACGGGAATATGGTGAATTGGGTCAGTGGACCAATATGACCGCATCTCACTCTTTTTAGTAATGCCCATGAGGAGGGATAGGCCCAGAAAGGTTTTAAATTCAGGAACCGTTATGGATTTGCGGCGATAAATTGACCAGCATATAAATTGCTTTGGTCCACAATAGATCTGTACAGATCTTCCATGAAAAACAGCTCGTAAAAGTCAAGGGAAGTAAAATCTTCTGTTTCCACCTGAATTCTGGGTTGGCCAGTGAATGGGGAAAGTACGGGCTCTGCAGAAGTGGTGGGCTGCCAATCAGGATCTGCAAATATATCAGGAAGGGCACTATGGGCTCTACGGGCCTGTGTTCTAACTCTTGGTGGCTGCGGGGCACTACTTGTGCTAGCCACCACACCAGCTTGAACTGCACTTATGGGACTCGCCGTGTCACCAAGTGTTAATGTAGTGCTGGTTTGTCTACAACCAGGACCTACTAGGCCGCTGGTGCTTGCCAGTTTACCAGAAGGTTGAGCGGCACATGTACTGTCTCTCTGCTGCATACGAGAACCATATGGTTGTTGCACCTCAGCAACAGAAGAATGGGGTAGGGTACGCCTGACCTTAGCACGGACCGCTACTCCGTCGTCAGAGCTATCTGTCAGGGTGCCGCTGTTCTTTAAAGGTTTGTATAGTGAGCCTGAATCAGATTGTAATTCTGACAGTGAGGCTTCCCCTGTGCTCTCATCTGTCATGCTCAGTATCCTGTAGGCCTCTTCATTATTGTACCCTTCGTTTGACATTTTGGCCACTGAATTTACAGGTACAGCTAGTGTGACTCACAGGTAAAAGAGCACCTGGTTGTCAGAGAATGCTTGAATCGCTACAAAAATTAACTGTTAGCGTTAGCAGGGATCAGGCGTGACTCTGCTAATGCTGCAGTTTTGTGTGATGTGTTTTGTAAAGTGACAGTGATCTTCTGATATTGCACTTTGGGTGGGCTGGGCTGGGCTGGGTGGAGGGGCTAAATGCAGATGCTGGCAGGTGTCTGGGCTGATCCTGCTAACGCTGCATTTTTGGGAACACTATACTACTGGGGACGTTAGTATAGATCTGATCAGATTAAAGATATTGATCCGTTCAAACACTATCCTAGTAAGGGAGGTGTATAGTGTGTGCGTGTGTGTTAGTGCTACTGGCAATCAAAGGGTTGAAATCTGACGCTGTTTGGGATTGACGCTGACAGTAACTGACCCTAACACCTAACTGATGTCACCTGTGAGACTAATACAGTGATCAGAAAAGAGATCTGTACACTATATTAGTGACACTGTGACAGGGAGTGAAAGGGTTAACTGGGGGCGATCAAGGGGTTAAACCTTTATTGGGAAATATATGGGGGGTACCTTAAACCTACCTGGGCTTACCACTAACTGCCACTAACTGCCCTAACGCTGTTTAGTGTCACAAGTGACACCAGTACACTGATCAGTGAAAAATCTGAAAACTGCACTTGGTAACACTGTGACAGGAAGTCTTCTCCTCGCTCGCTGGAACTGAAAAGGGCTCCACGAGGGGAGATGACATAATTTCCTTTGACTGTGTTTACATTACACAGGCAGAGGAGGCTTTCCATTCGCCAGAACAGATCAGCAGGTCCAGACCAGAAATCATTGGCCTGGTCCTGTAGACTGATCGGTTCTGAAACAAATCCGATTAAAGCAGGGATGGTGGGGGCATGCGGCCGGGAGTGCCATACTGGCACCTTGCCACAGTATATGTGCGGCGGCTGGTCAGGAAGTGGTTAAAACATTTTGCAAATTGTCGCACGCAAGGAGTAGTATACTGTATATCAGAGATATGCAATTAGCGGACCTCCAGCTGTTGCAAAACTACAAGTCCCATCATGCCTCTGCCTCTGGGTGTCAGGCTTGCTGCTGTCAGAGTCTCGCTATGCCTCATGGGACTTGTAGTTTAGCAACAGCTGGAGGTCCGCTAATTGCATATCCCTGCTGTATATGATCACATGTGATTGTGGTTCGTTCTATGTTGGTAAAACCAAACAAGAACTATGGCAACACCTATATAGACATATCCATTGCATGCAAGCATGCAACCCAGATCTACCACTGGGAAGACATGTTACGAAGGTCCATGGGGGCAAATTTCCAAAAATCTAAGTCACAGCGTTGGATAGAATTCATATACTCCAAACAAACGGGGACTGAAATAGATACTTTTAAAAACAGAACAGAGATGGACATATAAATTAAAGGCCATTTTTCCTCCAGGGTTAAATGACACCATCCTCGTCAAACCTTTTTTTAAGGGATTTGCGTCAGGAAAAACTGATTGACTATCCAATAAGAAATTTCATTTTAATTTTTTTTAAATGTATTTTCCTTTTTCTTTTATTTTCTTTTTTTTTGGGGGGGGGGGGGGGTTGTCATTATTTTTTAAATCTATTGTCCCAGCTCTATGAATTTCTATTATGAACTTTTTGAATAATATAAACTTTGCAAGATTTGATTTTGCTAGCATTGATGTCACCTCAGGCTAATGGCTCAGTCAGTGCAGCTGTTTGGTGATGGCCCATGTCGGTCTCTAGGTCCCCAGTGCGGACGTGGGGGGTTTGCGTCTGTCCAACCTGGACGAGCTTTCCCCCTTCATGCCTTCCTGCTTGCTTGAATGCTCTTGCGGGTGGATTTGGTGTCCCTATGTCATCTCCGCCGGTTTCCGGGGGCGGTCGCACATGCGCGGTTGCCGTCTACATTGGCTGCACTACCTAGAGCACATGACCTCAGCAGCAGCAGCCATTCACGCCCCCTGGAGATGGTGGGGAGGGGATTGGGGGCCAAGGAGAATCAATTTTGAATGGCATCAGCTGGGGGTGATTATGCAGGTCTGCATTGCCGTACAGATATATAGAGCTCCCTCCCTTCCCACATTCAGCCAGTGGAGTCCATACCGTCAGTCCATGCTGAATGTGAGTGTGAAAAGCGTTTCTTTTTAATTGACCTAAACCTTGCAATGCCTTTATATCGCTTCTCCTTTTTTGTCTGATTATAGGGCTTTTCAGGAGATTAAACAACAAATAGGGAGTAACACCGCTCCAGGTGATGGTAATACCTTCCTTAACCACTTAAGCCCTGGACCATTTCGCTGGTCAAAGACCAGGCCACTTTTTGCGATTTGGTACTGCGTCGCTTTAACTGACGATTGCGCGGTCGTGCGACGTGGCTCCCAAACAAAATTTACATCCTTTTTTTCCCACAAATAGAGCATTCTTTTGGTGGTATTTGATCACCTCTGCGGTTTTTATTTTTGGCGCTATAAACAATAATAGAGCGACAATTTTGAAAAAAATGCAATATTTTTAAATTTTTGCTATAATAAATATCCCCAAAAAATATATAAAAAATATTTTTTTCCTCAGTTCAGGCCGATACGTATTCTTCTACATATTTTTGGTAAAAAAAAAATCACAATAAGCATTTATTGATTGGTTTGCGCACAAGTTATAGCGTCTACAAAATAGGGTATATTTTTATGGCATTGTTATCAATAATTATTTTTTTACTAGTAATGGCGGCGATCAGCGATTTTTATCATGACTGTGACATTATGGCGGACACATCGGACACTTTTGACACCATTTTGGGACCATTATAATTTTTACAGCGATCAGTGCTATAATTATGCATTGATTACTGTAAAAATGACACTGGCAGTGAAGGGGTTAACCTGTAGGGGGCGCTGAAGGGGTTAAGTGTGACCTAGGGAGTGCTTGCAACTGTTAGGGGGCGTGGATTGGCGTGACATGTCACTGATCGCTGTTCCCAATGACAGGGAACAGATGATCACTGACAGTGCCACTGTGAAGAACGGGGAGATGTTTGTTTACACTTACCTCTCCCCGTTCTTCAGCTCTGTGACCCGATTGCAGGACACCAGCGGCAATCGGGTCTGCGGGTCCCGCGGGCGCGGTCACGGAGCTCCGGACCGGGTCGCGAGCACGCTGCCGGTGGCGCGCGCGCGACCCACGGCTGGGATCTTAAAGGGGATGTACCTGTACTCCAATATGCCCAGCCTTGCCATTCTGTCGACGTATATCGTCGTGTGGCGGTCCTTTAGTGGTTAATGATCAGGTGCAGGTCCAGCCCGTGAACTGATGCAGGAGACAAAACGATTGACTGCACTCCAAGGATAAGGATTCCTTATCCTTGGAGTGCGATCGTTTTGTCTCCTTTTCAGGAGGTTGCTTTCTCCTTGTTGCTGTAGCACACTTATACTTTTTGTGGTCTCTCACTTTTCAAAGAGATATGGTTCTTTCATGTACTGCCATGTCTAACATACTTAAATTTGATGTTTGTTTTTAAACATATACAATGTTAGATTCATCCTGATTTTCAAAACTATTAGATATGTTTATGAAAATCTATAGATAAAACATTTCCAAACATGTCATTGATTAGTGATAGCGTGAAGTGGCGTAGCGTGGGGGGGGCAGGGGGGCCGTGGCCCCGGGCGCAGCATTGGGGGGGGGGCGCAAAATCCCGCACCAGTTTGTGTTAGTTTTCTAAATTTTGTGAAATTCCATCAATGTGTTACCGCCGGACCCCGGCCGCCATTTTGCGCCCTGTGATTGGGCGAATGTGGTCATGTGCTGGCAGCACATGACCACAGTGCTGCGGCGGGCTGGCCAGTCCTTGAACGCGGGCGGCGCATGCGTGAAGGCTGCTCCTGGAGTCCCGCCCGTGCTTCCTTAAGCTGCCGCAATCTTCTCCTGCAGTCCCGCCCACCCTTCCGCCTGAGTCCAGACCGCGCCGATTCGAAAGAAAAGGCAGTGCGAGTCCGACTATTTCATCTGGGACTGAGTGTGAATTCATCCCAAGCTGATCGATCTCATGGACAACAAAAACCGGAGGTGAGTCACGTGAGTGAGCCGGTGATGGTTTCGGCGGACGGCTGCTCCCATGATCTGAGATGGGGCTGCCTCCCTGAGGCAGCCATCTCAGATCATGGGAGCAGCCGCCGGTCAGCTGCACTGCAGTTAGGGAGAGTCACGCCACCATGCCCCCATTGCCAGCACACACACGCAGCATCATGCCTGCGAGCCTGAGTACAGTTGATGCCAAAAGCCCCCCCCCCCCCCCTACTGCTGCAGGACTAATACATTTCAGGCTGCGTATTGTATTGTGTAGTTTGTGTAGTGTAGTGGTCAGTATAGGAGTCAGGTAGATTAGTGTAGCGGTCTGTGGGTAGTGTATTGTGTAGTTTGTGTAGTGATTAGTATAGGAATCAGGTAGGTTAGTGTGGTGTGTGTAGCGTAGCGGTCAGTGGGTAGAGTATTGTGTAGTTTGTGTAGTGTAGCGGTCAGTGTGTATTGTGTAGTTTGTGTAGTGTAGTGGTCAGTATAGGAGTCAGGTAGATTAGTGTAGCGGCCAGTGTGTATTGCGTAGTTTGTGTAGTGTAGTGGTCAGTATAGGAGTCAGGTAGATTAGTGTAGCGGTCAGTGTGTATTGTGTAGCGGTCCGTGGGTAGAGTATTGTGTAGTTTGTGTAGTGTTATCTGTAGTGGTTAGTATAGGAATGAGGTAGGTTAGTGTAGTGGTCAGTGTGGTGTGGTGTAGTGTGTTGTGTGTATTGGTCTGAGTAGAGTATTGTGTAAGTGTAGAAAAGAGAGTTGGGGGACTCCGCGCAAGGGAATTCAAACGCTGCACAGTAAGCAGAACTGCTGCCTCTACTAATTACTACCACCTGTGTAGGTGGAACAAGAAATGTGAAAGGATAAAAGGTGTAGTTGTGGCGCTGTTCTGGCGTGTGAACCAACCTATTTTAGTGATATTACTGTGTGATCTTGAAATTGAACCTCAAAAATTTAATAAAAAGAAAAACCAAGTGTTGGCTCAGCCGGGTGTTTGCTACAGCCCGAATTGTGGGGAGTGCTTATTTAGGGGTTTTGGATGAATCCTGGTTTGGAATGTGTTCATAAAAGGTTGTATAGTGAAGAGATTGGTGAATATCCAAATTTCAGGTGGTGTCTCGGCCGGGTGTTTACTAAATCAAAAAATGGCCGATGTAGTATATTAGTGCTAGATTGCTGGTATAATGTGAGATGCGAGATCCCCACAATTCGGGCTGTAGCAAACACCCGGCTGAGCCAACACTTGGTTTTTCTTTTTATTTAATTTTTGAGGTTCAATTTCAAGCTCACACAGTAATATCACTAAAATAGGTTGGTTCACACGCCAGAACAGCGCCACAACTACACCTTTTATTGTGTAAGTGTAGTGTGGTGTGTATTAGTCTGTGGTAGTGTATTGTGTAGTTTGCGTAGTGGTCAGTATAGGAATCAGGTAGGTCAGTGCTATTGTAGGAAGGGAAGGGACTCGGAATGCGAAAAGTCCGCAGGTTGGGGGGGGGGGGGGTGCAAATTACTTGCCTTGCCCCGGGCGCTGACAACCCACGCTACGCCACTGATAGCGTGTCCCTATGTTTTGATTTATTTAGTGAATGCGAGCATGCCGCCTCTGTTGCCCCTTTTTGGTGACCATTGATCCTCTGTGGGGCTTGGAGCCTGGTTTGGGATGAGACCCGTGTGGTCTGCACCACTGAGCCATTTCCTGTTGGAAATAGACTGTGCACTTTGCAAAGTGCAATTGCACTCTGCAAGAGCAGTTTCTACAGAGCTTAATAAATGAGGAAAAGCTTCACTTTGCAAAGAATACCCAGTCACATGCAAGGAAAAAAAAACAGCATTTTTGCTTGCACGTGATTGGATGATGGAAGTCAGCAGAGCTTCCCCTCATTTACTAAACTCTGGTGCAACTGCTCTATTCTCCTTTAGTAAATCAACCCCAATGTATGTAAGTAACCATCTAATTTTACATGGAATATTGCAATAAGTGGATTTTACGATGCGTCATAGGAGTCAGCACCACAACCCCTGGAATGACAAGTGAAGGCGTTTTGCTACGCATTGTGGGTATGTCACTACTCCATTGAGGTGGTTGAAAGATGAATTCTATTAATTAACACGTAAGATCGGCTTGAATCTGTATTTCAAAAGTGTTGTTCTAGGTGTGTTTTTAAGAAGGTTGTGCAGGGCCATGAATGAAAGAAATCACACTGGATTATTAACGGTCCCTTTTCCCAGTTCATAGAACAGGGAGTTGCAAACTATATGCCCCCCCCCCCCCCAAGTAGGCAAATAAGTTGCATATAACCCACACCTGTATGTTGACATCTCATCATGGATGCTGGAGGTGATGAAGAGTCAAGTCTTGACATCAGAATTTTTTTTTTTTTAGTATTGCTCTTAATCAACGCACACCAATACTTAGGGGCGTGCATGCGGATATTAGCATGACATCAAGCCCCCACTTTCACAGCTTGTCAGACATGAAACGCCAGCCTATACACATATATGCATGTTAATAGCATTCAGGAGGGACTCTATACACTTTTAATGTTTAAGCAATTAATTAAATAAATGTGAAAAATGGCAAATTGGTGAGTGAGTGAGAACTTGTATAGCGCTGCAAATGCGAACTCAATCGCCTCAAGGCGCTTGTCATCCAGTGTCGTTGATATCCTTAGAAGAGATGAGTCTTTAGTTTTTTCCGGAAGGCTCGATGGTTTTCTTCCATACGGATGTTCATTGGTAGTTGTTGTGTTACACTATGTGATTATTCTTGCTCTGTGTCTTTAAGATCTGTCCCCTTCTTTCTGGCTGAACTCTCTCTCTCACCGTAGTTCTTTATATATCTCCTCCACTTCCTGATTCTGGTCATTACTCCTGTATTTCTTCCATGCTAAAGATCTTACATGTGGCTTACAACTGCAACGTTTTTCTATCTATGAATATCCATCATTAAACGGAACATTCAAAAGGATTCATCGTCTGTCGTCCTAACTGTGAGTTTATTCATTGAGTTAAACTGCCTGTATCGATGCAAGGGATAATAGCAAACCAGCTTGAGTAAGGCCTACTTCAACCTGGAGGGGAACTTTATCGCTTTGTAGTTGAGACAGAACAGTAGAAAAACGGAGTTTCACAGCCTAATTACAAGATTTCTGCATGTCAGTACTGAAACAGACAAGATTTACTGCCCTCATAGCAAGACAGAAGGGACAGAGCAGCACATGGCAGCCTGAGACAATCTGCACAGTGTCATATTTCAGCACACAGATCCTGCCTGCTTTCACAGTCAGTCTGCTATCATGAGTGACCAAGCTTCTGCATGTGAACTCACATCTACCTCCCCACAAGTTCCTGAAGAAACTGAGTTACCCAAACACTCAGTTAAACCCACTTGGAAAGTAATGGAGAATTATGAAGCTTCAAGGACTGAATTGTCAAATAGCTTGGAATTAGTCTGGGAGAAAATCCTTGCTGAAGCCAATACAGTGTCTGTTGAACTACTGACACTAGAGGGTGTCATTAAACAACTTTCTGCCTCATATGAGCTTTATCAGCTTACCAGCATCAAATTCACTAATGTCTTACAAAACATGAAGACAGAAAATGCGATGAGGCAGTTAAAGCGTGTCAACATTCTTAATATTGAAAGAGACAGTTTTATCCAGCAAACCAGATTAAAGGCAGAAGCAAAAATAAAGCTGTTACAGGACACTGCATCTCACAGATCTGTTTCCACCAGACGTTCTAAAAACTCGTCAAGATCCCATAGTTCAAGATACTCAACACTCAGTGAGCGACTTATTAACCACTTAACGACCGCCCACCGCCGATTTACGTCGGCAGAATGGCACGGACAGGCAGAATCACGTAGATCTACGTGATCGCCTTTGTGCAGTTGGGGGGTCCATCCGGACCCCCCTTCACTGCAGTGAGCGGCCGTTAAGTGTTCGGGAGCGATCAGGCATGAGGGGGGGGGGGGGCGCTCGATTCCGCCCCCCCCCCTCGCGATCGCTCCCGGCCAATGAAAATGCTTCCTCCGCCATGTGATGTAAACAAGGCTGGAGGAAGTGATGTCATCTCCCTTGCCGCGGTCTTTCCATTCCCGGCGCCGAGCAGAGAAGAAGCAGGTTAGTGCACCAACAGTCCACTGACACGTAGGTACACATAGGCACACAAATCACCCCCCAGTCACCCCCAGATCACCCCCCAGGTCACCCCAAAGCCCCCAATCACAGTGTCACTGATTGCAGTGATCATTTATTTTACTGATCACTGCATTTAGTGTCATCTGTGATTGTAAAAAGTTGCAGGGCAGTTAGGATTAGGCCCCTTTAGGTCCAGGGTAGCCCCCTAACCCCCCCCTAATAAAGGTTTAACCCCTTGATCACCCCCCAGGTAACCCTTTCACCCCCTAACTTCAGCGTCACTAAGCGATTGTTTTTCCGATCGCTGTATTCGTGTCGCTGGTGTTTTAGATAGGCAGTTATTTTTTTTTAGGTTCGCCGCAGGTTTTTATTAGTGTCAGGTACCCCCATATATTATTTTAACCCCCTGATTGCCCCTAGAGTTAACCCTTTCACCAGTGATCGCCGTATAAGCGTCACTGGTGTCACTGGTTAGCCAGTAAGTTATTTAGTTATTTAGGTTACCCGTCAGGTTTTTATATAGTGTCAGGTACCCCCATATTTAACCTAATAAAGGTTTAAACCCCCTGATTGCCCCTAGTTAACCCTTTCACCAGTGATCACCATATAAAGGTTACGGGTGACGCTGGTTGATTAGTTTGCTTTTTATAGCATCAGGGCACCCGCCGTATATAACCCAATAAAGGTTTAACCCCCCTGATCGCCCGGCGGGTGAGATCAATTAGGTTTTAGCGCCAGAGAGGGTCTGCGTCGCCCCAGGCAGTGTTAGGTTAGTGACAGTAACGCTAACACCCACGCGCAAAGCATACACCCCCCTTAGTGGTATAGTATCTGATCAGATCTGATCAGACCTATACTAGCATCCCCAGCGGTTTAGGGTTCCCAAAAACGCAGTGTTAGCGGGATCAGCCCAGATACCTGCTAGCGCATGCGTTTAGCCCCTCCGCCCAGCCCAGCCCAGCCCAGCCCACCCAAGTGCAGTATCGATCGATCACTGTCACTTACCAAACACAACACACATAACTGCAGCGTTCGCAGTGCTTGGTTTTTGGGGCCCTGTACGCGGCTAGGCTCCCAAAAAGTCCCACACATGTGGTATCCCCGTACTCAGGAAAAGCAGCAGAATGTATTTTGGGGTGCAATTCCACATATAACCATGGCATGTGTGAGCAATATATCATTTAGTGACAACTTTTTGTACATTTTTTTTTCTTTTTGTCATTATTCAATCATTTGGGACAAAAAAAAAAATATTCAATGGGGTCAACATGCCTCTCAGCAAATAGCTTGGGGTGTCTACTTTCCAAAATGGGGTCATTTGGGGGGGTTTGTGCCATATTGGCATTTTATGGCCTTCAAAACTGTGATAGGTAGTGAGGAGTGAAATCAAAAATTTATGCCCTTAGAAACCTTGAAGGCGGTGCTTGGTTTTTGGGGTCCCGTACGCGGCTAGGCTCCCAAAATGTCCCACACATGTGGTATCCCCGTACTCAGGAGAAGCAGCAGAATGTATTTTGGGGTGTAATTTCACATATGCCCATGGCATGTGTGAGCAATATATCATTTAGTGACAACTTTGTGCAAAAAAAAAAAAGTTTGTCATATTCCCGCAACTTGTGGCAAAATATAAAATATTCCATGGACTGAACATGCCTCTCAGTAAATAGCTTGGGGTGTCTACTTTCCAAAATGGGGTCATTTGGGGGGTTTTGTGCTATTTTGGCATTTTATGGCCTTCGAAACTGTGATAGGTAGTGAGGAGTGAAATCAAAAATTTGCGCCCTTAGAAATCCTGAAGGCGGTGCTTGGTTTCCGGGGTCCCGTACGTGGCTAGGCTCCTAAAAAGTCCCACACATGTGGTATCCCCGTACTCAGGAGAAGCAGCAGAATGTATTTTGGGGTGCAATTCCACATATAACCATGGCATGTGTGAGCAATATATCATTTAGTGACAACTTTTTGTAATTTTTTTTTTTTTTTTGTCATTATTCAATCACTTGGGACAAAAAAAAAAATATTCAATGGGCTCAACATGCCTCTCAGCAATTTCCTTGGGGTGTCTACTTTCCAAAATGGGGTCATTTGGGGGGGTTTTGTACTGCCCTGCCATTTTAGCACCTCAAGAAATGAGATAGGCAGTCATAAATTTAAAGCTGTGTAAATTTCAGAAAATGTACCCTAGTTTGTAAACGCTATAACTTTTGCGCAAACCAATAAATATACGCTTATTGACATTTTTTTTACTAAAGACATGTGGCTGAATACATTTTGGCCTAAATGTATGACTAAAATTGAGTTTATTCGATTTTTCTTATAACAAAAAGTAGAAAATATCTTTTTTTTTTCAAAATTTTCGTTCTTTTTCCATTTATATCGCAAAAAATAAAAATCGCAGAGGCAATCAAATACCATTAAAAGAAAGCTCTATTTGTGGGAAGAAAAGGACGCAAATTTCATTTGGGTACAACATTGCATGTCCGCACAATTTACAGTTAAAGCAGCGCAGTGCCGAATCCCAAAAACAGGCTTGGTCCTAATGGCCCGAAATGGTCCGGGGCTTAAGTGGTTAATGCCCGCGCTGAAGTGGAAGCCAGCAAAGTGCAGGTGGCATATGCAGAAAAAAGAGCAGAGTCGGAAGCGCAGTCAGCACGTCAAAGAGCAGAGTCGGAAGCGCAGTCAGCCCATCAAAGAGCAACAATGGAAACCTTAAATGAACAGTGTAAACATGACGCAGCTATGGCAAAGCTAAGGGTCCTACAGCAAGCTATCAGTGCAGACGAAGGTGCAAGTGAGAAAGACAGCATTAACCTAAACATAGCAGATATGGAAGACCCCCTCAAACGCACTAAAGACTATGTCCTAAGCCACTGCAGTGCACACTCCATTGTCTCCAATGCTCCCGACTACATAGAGACTCCTTCACAGCTTCAAGTTAAAGAGGTTCCAGCAACTTCCTGCACTCAAAATCACTCCACTGCATTTCCTACCTGCCTACCTTGCCTGCCTTCATACGTCACAGAGCATCAGCGCAAGCTTCAAGCAAGTCATCAATCTCCAGTCATCGGTACAGCCTTGAATCAACGTACCATTGGAACAACTGACTTCAAGCAAGCAACTCACCTGGATGCATCTGCTGCACCATATTTCCCTGTGTCCTTTAACAACAATGTCAAAGATAACGCAATCAGCACCATACAGCCAACAGCATCTCACATAAAGGCGGAGACAACTGAGACAGAAGAGTTTGTGAGGTACATGCTTCGCAGAGAGCTCACAAAGACTGGTCTTACAAGTTTTGATGACCAACCTGAGAACTACAGAAGTTGGAAATGTGCCTTCAGAACTACAATCAGCAATATTGACATTACAGCTGATCAAGAATTGAATCTGCTGATCAAATGGCTTGGTCCTCTATCTGCTGCACGTGTTAAGCCATTAAGATCGGTTTTCATGGACAATCCTACTGCAGGCCTCACAGCTGCATGGGAGCGACTAGAGCAAAGTTATGGCAGTCCAGAAGCTATAGAAAATGCTTTGTTCATGCGTCTGGAAACTTTCCCAAAGATATCCGGTAAGGACAACAAGGAGTTCCAGAGACTGAGTGACCTTCTCCTTGAGCTTCAGCTAGCCAAGACAGACCCAAAACTACCTAGACTCAGTTACCTTGACACTCCAAGAGGGGTAAACCCAATTGTCTCCAAGCTCCCGTATGGTTTGCAAGAGAAATGGACTGCACTAGGGTCATCATACAAAAGAGAGAACAAGGTTTCCTTCCCTCCATTCTCTTTCTTCTGTGAATTCATCAGGGAAATTGCAGAGACCAAGAACGATCCAAGTTTTTCCTATGGTGAGTACAGTCTCTTCTCACCCTTTCCTAAGAGTACCAGTCTTCGGGGCAACTACAGAAACCATAGAGGCCCAGTGTCCGTGAAAAAGACTGACATCCTTCCCACTCCTACCACAGTTCTGGCCACGAACAAACAGAGTAGGAAGATTGAAAACCCTAACAGAGAGTGTCCCATACACAAGAAGCCACACCCCCTCAATAAATGTATCGGCTTTAGGAAAAAGCCTCTGGAAGAGCGCAAGGAGCTTTTAAAGACATTTAGGGTATGTTTCATGTGCTGTGCTTCTACAGAACATTTTGCAAGGGACTGTAATGTGTCCATCAAGTGCATAGAGTGTGGCTCTGAAGAACATGTGCAAGCCCTCCATCCTCTTGAGCCCAGCTCTGCACAACCTGCCAACACTCCTCCCAGGTTAATGCATGGCGGGGAGAATACAGACCAAGTGCCTAATTCTACCATCATTTCTTCATCCTGCACTGAAGTTTGTGGAGAAGACCGCTGTGGTAAGTCCTGTGCTAAGATATGCTTGGTGAACATATACCACAAGGATCAACCAGAAAAGTCTCTAAAGGCATATGCTATCTTAGACGATCAGAGCAATCGATCACTTGAAAAATCGGAATTGTTCAATCTATTTGAAATAAAAGGCGAAGCTCATCCTTACACCTTGGGTACCTGTAGTGGAACTATAGAGGTTTCTGGAAGAAGGGCTCATGGACTCATGGTATCTTCTCTCAAAGGTAACTTGCAATTACCCTTACCTACACTTGTTGAGTGCAATCAGATACCTGCTAACAGGGAAGAAATCCCTACTCCAGCTGCTGCTTTCCATCACCCTCACCTCAAGGTAATAGCAAATGAGATACCGCCGCTTGACAAAGATGCTCAGATCCTTCTTCTGTTAGGAAGAGACATTCTAAGAGTTCACAAGGTACACAGACAAGTCAGTGGACCCCCAGATGCCCCATTTGCCCAGCGCACAGATCTAGGGTGGGTCATCATAGGCAATGTCTGCATAGGCAAAATGAAAAGACCTACCAACATTTCGTCATTCAAGACAAATGTTCTGCCAAATGGCCGAAACACTTACTTTGAGCCATGCCCACATCACTACTGGGTGAAAGAGAAGATAGCCAGCCACGAATGGCAACATGGTATCTCAGGTGACACAAGCCCTTTCTCCTGCCATGATGGCGACTTCGGCTCTACAGTGTTTAATGCAACCAGTGAAGATGACATACTGGCTCCTTCAATGGAAGACAAAGAATTCATCAAGGTAATGGACAATGAGTTCTTTCAAGATGACTCCAATAACTGGGTAGCACCCCTACCCTTTCGTCTCCCAAGAGAGAGATTGCCCAACAACTTACAGCAGGCCATCAGTAGATTCTCCTCCTTAAAGCGAAACTTAAGCAGGAAACCAGAGATGCAAAAGCACTTTGTGGACTTTATGCAAAATGTATTTGACAGAGATCATGCAGAGCCTGCTCCCCCACTAAAGGAGGGAGAAGAATGCTGGTACCTTCCATCCTTTGGCGTGTATCACCCACGCAAACCAGACCAAATCAGAGTTGTCTTTGATTCCAGTGCTCAGCACGAAGGTGTTTCTCTTAACAACATGCTCCTTACTGGACCCAACTTGAACAACAGTCTAATAGGAGTCTTGATTCGTTTCAGACAAGAGCCTGTAGCAGTAATGGCCGACATTCAACAGATGTTTCACTGCTTCATCGTCAGAGAAGACAACAGAAACTACCTCAGGTTTCTATGGCACAAGGACAATGACCTCAACAAGGAAGTTATAGATTATCGCATGAAGGTACATGTCTTCGGTAACAGTCCTTCCCCAGCAGTGGCAACTTATGGGCTAAGGAGAACAGCTCAGACTGGAGAAGTTGAATATGGATCTGATGCCCGTCAATTTGTTGAAAGAAACTTCTACGTTGACGACACACTTAAGTCCTTTCCAACTGCTAAAGAAGCAATTGATCTTCTCACCAGAACAAAGGAGATGCTGTCTGTAGCAAACCTTAGACTGCACAAGATTATATCCAACAGCCAGGAACTTATGAATGCCTTTCACTCTGAGGACTATGCCACTAGTCTAAAAAACCTTGACTTAGGTACAGATGTGCCTCCTGTACAGCGAAGTCTGGGTTTGTTGTGGAACATCAAGCAAGACAAATTCACCTTCCAAGTGTCAACTTGTGACAAACCCTTCACTAAGAGAGGAGTCCTGTCCGTGGTGAATAGCATCTATGACCCACTGGGTTTCCTTGCTCCAGTTACCATTCATGGTAAGATTTTACTAAGACAATTGTCTACTGAGAACATAGACTGGGATACTCCCTTGCCTAGTGAGAATCAACACAAGTGGGAAAGGTGGAGATATTCTTTGAAGTCACTAGAAAAACTTCAGATTCCCCGTTGCTATGTTCCTGGATCCACTTCAACTGCTAACCGGAGAGAGATTCATATTTTCTCTGATGCATCAGTTGAAGCTATTGCTGCAGTAGCCTATTTGAAGACCTCTGAACTGAATGGAGAATCACACTGTAGTTTTGTCCTAGGCAAGGCAAAACTCACTCCCAAGCCTGCACATACGATACCAAGACTTGAACTTTGTGCAGCCGTGCTAGCAGTAGAAATTGCTGAGGTCATACGAAGTGAAATGGACACTAGAATTGATTCTTTCACCTTCTATACAGACAGTAAGGTAGTACTTGGTTACATAAACAACCAAACAAAACAATTTTATGTGTACGTCAGCAACAGGGTTGAACGTATCAAGAGATTCTCTCTACCAAGTCAATGGCATCACGTTCCCACTGAACTCAACCCAGCTGACTGTGGGACCAGAGCCGTGTCACCTGCCGCTCTTCAGGACAGCTTATGGCTGTCACCTCCAAGGTTTCTGTGTGAGGACTCTTACTTACTCCCTATTGACACCACCTATGGGCTAGTAAACCCTGAAGATGATAAGGAAATAAGAACTGTGAACACCTCACTCCACACTTCTGTAAGTACAAAACAGAAGCTGCGGTCACACCATTACAGGCATCAATGGAAGCAGGTGCAGCATCTAGCCAATGTGTTCTGGCATTGCTGGAAGAAAAAGTATCTTCATCACCTTCAAGGTCGTAACAAATGGCAAGCATCTAAGCCGAATCTTAAGGTTGGAGACCTCATCCTTCTAAAAGACAAGGAAGTTTGTCGGAATGAGTGGCCTATGGGTCTTATTACTAAAGTTATGCCCAGCGACGATAACAAAGTCCGGAAGGTAGAAGTCAAGGTAACCAAGGGAGGATCGACACGAACCTTTAGTCGACCAATTACAGAGTTAGTACTCCTTTTGCCAGGTGAGTGACTTGTGCAAGGACTAGCCATGCTGTTGGCACGGCGGGGAGTACATTGCTGCCATCTACAGGTTCTACTCAGAACTTTGGAATTATTTGAAGACATCATACTGTGACTTTATGTTCTTCATCCTGTTGAACTTACGTTTATTATTTGCTTGTTGCATGTTTTTCATTACAGGTTCCAGGACATTCGTCAGTATTGGACTTTTTGAAAATATATATTTTAGTTTAAGGTTATGAAATCTAAAGATTTCAGACGGGGAGTGTTGTGTTACACTATGTGATTATTCTTGCTCTGTGTCTTTAAGATCTGTCCCCTTCTTTCTAGCTGAACTCTCTCTCTCACCGTAGTTCTTTATATATCTCCTCCACTTCCTGATTCTGGTCATTACTCCTGTATATCTTCCATGCTAAACATCTTACATGTGGCTTACAACTGCAACGTTTTTCTATCTATGAATATCCATCATTAAACGGAACATTCGAAAGGATTCATCGTCTGTCGTCCTAACTGTGAGTTTATTCATTGAGTTAAACTGCCTGTATCGATGCAAGGGATGAATATCAAACCAGCTTGAGTAAGGCCTACTTAAACCTGGAGATGAACTTTATCGCTTTGTAGTTGAGACAGAACAGTAGTGCATTTCGTAGTCTTGGTCCTTGGGCAGCAAACCTTCGTTCTCCCTTTGCTTTGTAGCGAGTCTTGGGGATGTGGAGGAGGTTTTGGTTAGTTGATCGGAGGTCGCAAGTAGTGGTGTAGTGTTTTATTTTCTCGCATAAATATTGAGGTGAGGTTCCTTGTGCGCATTTGTGGGTGAGGCAGAGGGTCTTGAATGTGACCCGATCCTTTGCGGCTAGCCAATGGAGGCTTCTCAGGGACGGTGTGATTGATTCCCAGAGTTTTTTCCCCGTTACCAGTCTGGCCGCTGTGTTTTGGATGACTTGTAGACGTGCAATCTGGTATTTGGGTAGTCCTAGGTAAAGGGAGTTAGCTTAGTCAAGCCGGGAATTGATGATGGTTCCGACTACTACTGCTCTGTCTTTTTCCGGGATGAAGGGGATAAGTCTTCGTAGCAGGCGGAGAAGGTGGTGAGATCCGCTGACTACTGATCCTATTTGTGCGTCCATAGTCATGTCTGAGTCAAAGATGACTCCCAGGCTTTTAACTTTGGTGCTTGGGGTGATGTTTTGTCCAAGGATGGTGGGTGGCGTCCATGTGGTCCTAACGTTTTTCTTTTGGTTAGCATGGAAAATGAGCAGTTCTGTTTTGGATCCATTAAGCTTAAGGGAGCTCTCTGTCATCCAATTGTCGATTAGTGTAAGGCATTTTTCCAGTCCGTAATATTGATCTTTTTTGTTGTTGATGCGAAAGTAAAGTTGAGTGTCATCTGCATAGGAGTGATAGCGCAGGTCCTGTTCACTGATGATTTTAAAGAGTGTCCGGAGGTAGATGTTGAAAAGTACCGGTGACAAGGGTGATCCTTGAGGGACTCCGCATGTATTTGTGCGTGGTGCCGAGGTGAAGGCTCCCAGTTTCACTGTCTGGGATCGATTTTCTAAAAAGGATGCGAACCATGGTAGGTCCTCGTCTGCGACTCCTGCTACTTCGGTGAGGCATGTGAGCAGAATTTTGTGATCTACTGTGTCAAAGGCTGCACTGAGGTCCAGCAGCACCAGGAGACACGATTCTCCGTCATCTGCTGCTTCAAGTGCGTCGTCCCATATTTTAAGAAGCGCTGTTTCCGTCCCATGGCCTGGGAGGAACACTGATTGAAGTGGGTCCAGGAGTTTGTGAGTTTCCAAATGAAGTTGTAGCTGTTGTGTTACTACTTTCTCGACGATCTTGGAGATGGTGTTCAGGCTTGTTACCGGTCTTCTAAAATTTGGGTCTTTCGGGTCGAGGTTGGGTTTCTTTAGGAGGGGTTTGATTATTCCTTGTTTCAGGGAAGTCGCCACGATACCTTCTTTGAATGATTGGTTTATGAAGTGTGTTATGGAGGGTGCTAAGATGTCGGTACTTTCTTTCAGCAGTTTTGCCGGAATGATGTCGTTCGGTGAAGTGCTATCTCGGAGGCTTCTGATGATATTTTTGGTAGTGTCGATTGTAATAGGGACCAGAGTAAATTTCTTTGATTGCAGATTATTTATATGGTTCTTTTCTTCCTTTGGCCGTGTGGGGTTGTTCGATTTTTTCTGCTGAATTATTTTCTGAATGTTGTCGATTTTGTTGATAAAAAAATTGGATAGTTCATTGCAGAATTCCTGTGTTTCGTTTGCTGAAGACTCCAAACAGGTAGGATTCATGGTCTGAGCCACTAGTCTGAAGAGTTCGCGGGGCAGTTTAGGGCTTTTGCGATGGTGTTAGCGAAATAGTCTTTTTTTGCTTTGAAGATTGCTTTATGATATTTCCTGGTGAGTGCTTGGTAGGTTGTGTAGTTTTCCTTTGTTGAGTTTCTTCTCCAGGCTCCTTCTGCTCTTCTGCGTTCTTGTTTCAGTAAAGTAAGAGCGTCATTGAACCAGCCCGCGTTGTTTTTGCGGATGAGTGCTCTGCGTCTTGGAGCCACTGTGTCTGCTGTCTGCAGCAAAGCTTTGTTCAGGGAGTTGAGTGTTTCTTCCGTTGAGTGGTTTTGGTTTAGCACTTCCATATTGTTCAATAGTGTGGTTTTGAAAAGCTCAGAGTATAGTTTCTTCTGTGATCATGTCCAGTGTGTTGTTGTTGATTGTATTGATTTTTGGAGGGTGGCGTTGGTCTTTATAGTAAATTTGATGGCATGGTGGTCTGTCCATGGTAGAGGCTGGTTGTCCAGTGTGTTGATGTCCATATTTTGTTTGAAGATTAGGTCGAGAGTGTGACCTGATACATGTGTAGGAGTATTTATCAGTTGTTGCAAGCCTAGTTTTTCTAGTTGGTCGATGCAGGCGGTGGCGATAGGGTCTTCTGAGGAGTTGGCCCAGAGGTTGAAGTCTCCAAGTAGCAGGAGATTTTTGGTTTTCATGATGTATGTTGAGAAAAATTAATTGAAAAGTGTGAGGAGTTGTGTCTTTGGTCCCGGTGGTCTGTAGCAAAGCAGTATGTGGACGGCATCCTGGGGTGTAGTTTGAAGTTGCAAGGTGAGCGTTTCAATGAAAGGCAATGAGTTCTGTAGAGTTGGTTTGATGAACGTAAGGTGGTCTTTGTAGATTACTGCTAGGCCTCCTCCTCTTTGTCCTGTTCTATGCTCGGTTAGGATG
Source organism: Rana muscosa (assembly GCA_029206835.1). NCBI lineage: Eukaryota > Metazoa > Chordata > Amphibia > Anura > Ranidae > Rana > Rana muscosa. The sequence goes on along the minus strand of CM055118.1, from coordinate 829,112,349 downwards.
CGGTAGTTCTCTGGCACTAGTTCTGTTAGGATGGTATTGCAGTCGGGTGTTAGCCAGCTTTCCGTGATGAAGAGGCAGTCTATGTTGTGTTGAGTGATGAAATCATGAATTTCCTGTCTGTGTTTGACTGCCGATCTGGTGTTGATTAGGGCACTTGATAGGTGTTGGAGTGGCCGTGGTGCTATACTGTTTTTTTTCTGTTGATAGTTGACTGATTCTTAGGATTCGTTCTTTTTTCAGTTTTTTTTTGGACGGGTGTCGGTAGTGTTGTGGCGGAGTTCTTTAGGCTTCGGATGGTGTCGGCTGAGTATTTAATGTTGACCATGTTGAGAAAGTGCTGATAATGATGAAGCGATGAGATGTGATCCGACGATGATGATCCAATGATGATGGTGATCCAATGCTGATGGTGATCCACTGATGATGATGATCCTACTGATGATGAATTCCTTCCTGATCCCTGGAGGGGATTGGGGCTACCCTAGATCTGCTGGCTAATGGAAGGCGCCCGATATACTTACCTTGTTGTCAGGTTTGATGGACAACTAGTGATGATCCTAAGAAGAGGATGAGGATGATGATGATGATAGGATGATGGTGATGATAATGATGATGATAGGATGAAGATGATGATGATGGTGATGAGGATGATGATGGTGATGATGGTGCTGGTGAAGACGGCGATGATCCCGACTATCTAACCCCCCGTTGATCCAGAGGAAGGCGAAAAACCCTCAGCCAAGCACGGGCCAATAGTGCTACAGCGGGGGAAAAAATTCCTTCCTGATCCCTCTAGAGGCGATCGGGTCAGCCCTCGATCAGCTAACTAATGGATGGAGCCCGGTATACTTACCTAGTTGTCTGGTTTGCCAGGACAACTGGTGATGATGCTGAGAAGAGGGTGAGGATGATGATGATATGAATGCAGCTGAGGATGCGGATGAGGATGATGATGATGAGAGTGAGGATGCCAATGATGATGAGGATGAGAGTGATGATGGTGCCGAGAATAAGGATGATGATGCTGATGAGAATGAGGACAAGGATGCGGATGATGGTATTGGCAAAGTGTATTTGCTACTGGTCTGCCAGGTGTCATGAATCTGCAGTAATACTTTCATGCCCTGTCTGTCTGCTTACCTCTGGTTGTGTATCAGCCTTAGGGCCTGCACTCTCACACCTGTCTGCTTAACCACTTCCCGCCCAGTCAATAGTGAATTGACGTCCGGGAAGTGGTTGCAATATCGATACTGGACGTCATATGACGTCCTGTAGGATAATGCCTTGCGCACGCCCGCGGGGGCGCGCAGCGCGGTGATCGGGGACGGCATGTGTCCCTCGGACACAGCGCTTCCCCGATCACGGTAAACAGCCAATTTCATTGGCTGTTTACCATGTGATCGGCTGTGTCAAAGTCACAGCCGATCACCTGTCAAAACAAACTCGGCGGCGCGCTCCGTGCGCGCCGCCACAGGCTTGCAGAGCGGGGATCGGGGAAGGCGAGTGTCCCTTGGACACAGCGCGTCCCCGATCAGAGTAAACAGCCAATGAATTGGCTGTTTACCACGTGACCGGCTGTGTCCAATCACAGCCGGTCACAAATGTAAACAAACTGCAGGAGTTACTACCTGATCCCTGCTCTCTCCTCACACACCGATCTGTGAGGAGAGAGAAGAGATCAGTAAGTTAGCTCAGTGTAGTTTGTCTACATAAGTTTACAGTGCACAACACGCCCCCCCCCCCATAAAGAGGACCTGTCACACAGCCCAGCACATCAATCAGCCCAGCCAATCAGCCCATCTGTCAATCAGCCCATCTGTCAATCAGCCCATCTGTCAATCAATCAGCCCACCTGTCAATCAATCAGCCCATCTGTCAATCAATCAGCCGATCTGTCAATCAATCACCCAACCTGTCAATCAATCACCCCATCTGTCAATCAATCAACCCATCTGTCAATCAATCAATCAGCCCATCTGTCAATCAATCAGCCCATCTGTCAATCAATCAGCACATCTGTCAATCAATCAGCCGATCTGTCAATCAATCACCCCACCTGTCAATCAATCACCCCATCTGTCAATCAATCAACCCATCTCAATCAATCAATCAGCCCATCTGTCAATCAATCAGCCCATCTGTCAATCATCTGTCACAGGCCCACCTCCATCGGTACCGCCATTGGCACCGCCACACAGGCTACCAGTACCGCCATCGGTACCAGTACCACCACCAGTACCGCCACCAGGCCCAGCATCTATACTGCCACACAGGCCCGCTACCAGTATCACCACTAGTGCCGCCATCGGTACCACCACCAGTACCACCACCCGTACCACCCTCGGTAGTGCCACCACCACCTGTACCACCACCTGTACCGCCATCGGTACCATCACCACCCGTACCGCCATTGGTACCACCACCACCTGTACCGCCATCGGTACCACCACCACCCATACCGCCATCGCTACCACCACCACCCGTACCACCACCTGTACCGCCATCGGTACCGCCGCCACCACCACCACCCGTACCGCCATCGGTACCACCACCACCACCTGTACCGCCATTGGTACCACCACCACCCATACCGCCATCGGTACCACCACACAGACCCACCACTAATACCTCCATCGGTACTACCACACAGACCGCCACCACTACCACCAGCAGTACCATTACACAGGCCCACCAATAAGCACTGCCATAATGTCCCAAAGGGTTTACACACCTGAGGAGGCATATGCTATTCTTGCCATGTCGGATGATGAGAGCAGCGGGGAGCTCCCATTATCCGATTCTGGTTTGGAATACGAGCCAGTGGAGGATAGTGGCTCAGAGTCCGAGTCCCCGGAGGAAACCGTCCCTCCCAAAAGAATGCGATCGGCACCAAGATCAGCACCAAGATCAGCACCAAGATCAGGAGAACTGCCCACCACCAGCAGCGCCATACCCCAGGAAGAGGAGCCCAGTACAAGCAATGGAAATGCACGCCCAACCCGAAGAATCCAGCCCCAATCCTACCTTCCCGATGCCCTGGCAAACCCCTTATGGTTGCCTGCCAACTCAGGATCCGCTATCATCCCCCCTTTCAACACACAGCCAGGTGTGCAGCCCGACACTACAAATTTTTCTAAATTTGATTATTTTTGTTTATTTTTCCCACAAGATTTGCTGCAGAATATAGTGGATCAAACGAATCTGTATGCATCCCAATTTATTGCTGCCAACCCCGATTCTTCCTACGCCCGCATGTTCCAGTGGCGGCGTCTAACATTGGAGGAATTTAAATTATTTTTGGGCCTTATGTTCAATATGGGGCTTACAAAAAAGAACGAAGTCCATTCATATTGGTCCAAACGCCCCATCCAACACATGCCCATATATTCCGCTGTCATGTCCAGGAAAAGATACGACATGATTATGCGCTTTCTCCACTTCAATGACAATTCACAGTGCCCTCCCCGAGATCATCCCAACTACGACAAATTGTACAAGATACGCCCCCTAATCAATGCCTTTTCCCAGCGATTTGAAGAAGTTTTCATCCCAGACCAAAAAATTTGTGTGGACGAGTCCCTCGTACATTTCACCGGCCGACTGCAGTTCAAGCAGTACATACCAAGCAAGAGAGCCAGGTATGGGTTAAAATTAAATAAATTATGTGATCGAGCCACTGGATACGTCTGCAAATTCAGGATCTACGAAGGCAAAGACTCCCAGCTCCAGCCCCGTGATTGCCTCACATATATTGGAACCAGTGGGAAAATTGTCTGGGAGTTGGCATACCCCCTGTTCGGAAAAGGTTACCATTTATATGTTGATAATTATTATACCAGCCCGCCCCTTTTTCGCCACCTTTACAGTAAACAAACCCCGGCCTGCGGTACCTTAAAAAAAAAACGGAAGGGATTCCCACAAAATTTATTGACAAAAAAATTGCGACCTGGAGAATCGGCATCCATGAGGAACGAGGAGGTGTTGGCCATGAAGTGGAGGGACAAGAAAGATGTCCACATCCTCTCTACGATCCACAATGACACCATGGTGGAGATCCCAAGAAGACGCGGCTCCATTGTAAAGCCTGAATGTGTCCACGACTACAATTTGTACATGGGGGGGTGGATTTAAACGACCAGATGCTACAGCCCTACTTATCAACCAGAAAGTCCCATTATTGGCACAAAAAAGTTGCGTTTCACCTGTTTCACATGGCCCTTTTTAATTCGTTTGTCTGCTACCAAAAAGCAACTCAAAATCACCGACTCCACTACCTCCAATATATCGAAGATATCATCGATGCCCTCATTTACCAACAAGATCCCGCCCCAGGAAGCATTCGCTCTGATAGTGTGAGTCGGCTTCACGAGCAACACTATCCCTTTAGCATCCCCCCCACAGAATCTGGAAGAAGACGCCAAAAGAAATGCCGTGTATGCAGCAGAGGAGGAGTAAGAAGAGACACCAGATATTATTGTCCCGATTGTCCCTCCCAACCTGGCCTGTGCATCGGAAATTGCTTCAAAAATTATCATACATCCATTAGTTCCCCTTATTATTAACAGACTGCCATTTCCCTATTTGCCTGCTACCATGTTACTAACTACCTTCCATGTTAATTAACTGACCCTGGCCTGTTTACCGACGATGCCTCTGCCTGCCGATTTAAACCACGTTTCTGACTTCCACGTGTACCGACCTTGGCCTGTTAATCGACCATGTTTTTGCCTGCCACTTGGACTGATCTTTTGGCCATCTACTTTTAGTACACAGGGGTCTCACATATGTGAGGGGCTTCAGAATAGCGTTCTGAGTAGAGAAAACCAGTTTTTCGTTTTCTGTGCTCCAAGAACAGGGTCTGGTTGCCCGGAGGCTTCAAAGCGATTTGGGTGGGAGAAGCCTCTACCCCTGTCCCCCTGGCCCTAAGCTTGATGGTCCTTCCTGCTGCCTGGACCAATAATTTGGCTGTGCTGACTATATTACTGCCTGTAATGACCCATGACATTATGGACCATGTTTCTTCCTGCTGCTTGGACCAATACTTTGGCTGTGTTGACCATATATCTGCCTGCTGCCTCTACTGACTTTGGACAGCATTTCTGCCGGGACACCTCTGCCTGCTACCTGGACCTGTGCTTTGGCTGTGCTCTGGCTGTGCTGACAGTATCTCTGCCTGTGCGAACTATGGACAGTATTCCTGCCTGCTGCCTGGATGATTGCTTTTGCTGTCGCTGACCTCATCCCTGCCTGCTGCCTGGACCGATGCTCTCCTCTGTGGACCACTGCACTTCTAAAACCACAGGTAATCTTTTGTTATTTGGTATGTACCTGCTATGTGTTAGATATATGAAGGGCCTTCAAAAATGTGATCGGTAGTCAGAAAATGATATGTGCAATTAATGCTGCTAGAATGCCTGGAGGTGCTACTTGGATGTTGGGCCTCTGTATGTGGCCAGGCTGTGTAAAAGTCTCAAACATGTGGTATCGCCATACTCAGGAGGAGTAGCAGAATGCATTTTGGGGTGTAATTTTTGCTATGTACATATTATGTGTTAGAAATATCTTATAAATTGACAACGTTTTGTAAAAAAAATGCATTTTTATTTTTTCTCCACATTTTCCAAAACCTTCTGGAAATAAATGAACCGTTCAAAAGACTCATAATGCCTCATAGATTATACGTTGGGGTGTGTGCTTTCAAAAATGGGGTAATTTTGTGGAAAATTCTATTGTCCTGGTGCTCCAGGGCCTTCAAAATTGTAATAGGTGGTTGAGAAAGGATATGTGCGATTTATGCTTGTAGAACGCCTGAAAGTGCTACTTCAATGTTGGGCCTCTGTATATGGCCAGGCTGTGTAAAAGTCTCACACATGTGGTATCGCTATACTCAGGAGGAGTAGCAGAATGCATTTTGGGGTGTTATTTTTGCTATGTATATGCTATGCGTTAGAAATATCTTATAAATGGACAACTTTGTGTAAAAAAAATGCATTTTCATTTTTTCTCCACATTTTCCAAAACCTTCTGGAAAAAAATGAACCATTCAAAAGACTCATAATGCTTCATAGATTATACGTTGGGGTGTGTGCTTTCCAAAATGGGGTCATTTTGTGGAAAATTCTATTGTCCTGGTGCTCCAGGGCCTTCAAAATTGTAATAGGTGGTTGAGAAAGGATATGTGCGATTTATGCTTGTAGAACACCTGAAAGTGCTACTTCAATGTTGGGCCTCTGTATATGGCCAGGCTGTGTAAAAGTCTCACACATGTGGTATCGCTATACTCAGGAGGAGTAGAAGAATGCATTTTGGGGTGTTATTTTTGCTATGTATATGCTATGCGTTAGAAATATCTTATAAATGGACAACTTTGTGTAAAAAAAATGCATTTTCATTTTTTCTCCACATTTTCCAAAACCTTCTGGAAAAAAATGAACCGTTCAAAAGACTCATAATGCTTCATAGATTATACGTTGGGGTGTGTGCTTTCCAAAATGGGGTCATTTTGTGGAAAATTCTATTGTCCTGGTGCTCCAGGGCCTTCAAAATTGTAATAGGTGGTTGAGAAAGGATATGTGCGATTTATGCTTGTAGAACGCCTGAAAGTGCTACTTCAATGTTGGGCCTCTGTATATGGCCAGGCTGTGTAAAAGTCTCACACCTGTGGTATCGCTATACTCAGGAGGAGTAGCAGAATGCATTTTGGGGTGTCATTTTTGCTATGTATATGCTATGCGTTAGAAATATCTTATAAATGGACAACTTTGTGTAAAAAAAATGCATTTTCATTTTTTCTCCACATTTTCCAAAACCTTCTGGAAAAAAATGAACCGTTCAAAAGACTCATAATGCTTCATAGATTATACGTTGGGGTGTGTGCTTTCCAAAATGGGGTCATTTTGTGGAAAATTCCATTGTCCTGGTGCTCCAGGGCCTTCAAAAGTGTAATAGGTGGTTGAGAAAGGATATGTGCGATTTATGCTTGTAGAACGCCTGAAAGTGCTACTTCAATTTTGGGCCTCTGTATGTGGCCAGGCTGTGTAAAAGTCTCACACATGTGGTATCGCTACACTCAGGAGGAGTAGCAGAATGTATTTTGGGGTGTAGTTGCAATTATGCATATGCTGTGTGAGAGAAAAAAAACTGTTAATATGACCAGTTTGTGTAAAAAAAAAAAAAAAAAAAAAAATTAAATTTTCCCAAGAATTGTGGGAAAAAAATACAACTTCAAAAAACTCACCACGCCTCTTAGTAAATACCTTGGACTGGCTACTTTCCAAAAAGGGGTAATTTGGGGGTATTTGTACATTCCTCGCTTGTTAGTGTCTCAAGAAATGAGATATCCCTTCAGTACATCAGGCGTGATCAGATGTGATAAATTTTCAGTGATTGCCACCATAGTTTGTAGACTCTATAACTTTCACAAAGACCAAATAATATACACTAATTTGGGTTCATTTTACCAAAGATATGTAGCAGTATACATTTTGGCACAAATTTATGAAGAAAAATTACTTATTTGCAAAATTTTACAATAGAAACTAAAAAAAAGTGTTTTTTTTTTTTAAAAATTGCTGTTTTTTTGCTTATATCGCAAAAAATAAAAAACCCAGTGGCGATTAAATACCACCAAAAGAAAGCTCTATTTGTGAGAAGAAAATGATAAAAATTTTGTTTGGATACAGTGTAGCATGACTAAGTAATTGTCATTCAAATTGTGAGAGTACTGAAAGCTGAAAATTGGTCTGGGCGGGAAGGTGCATAAGTGCATGGTATTGAAGTGGTTAAGTAATTTTCCCTTAAGCATGGCTTTACCCCAGCCTCTAACTGGGAACTGTCACGAACCTGGTAGGAGTCTGATATGATGAGGTCGGCCTCCCTTGTATCTCCTACCCAAGCCCCACTGAAGATGGAACATATGGTGGCTAGGGACAGGAGGAACACGAGTGCCTGGGAATGTTGCTTGTAGAGCCTGCGGTGAGAGTAGTAGGCTCTGGGGCACCAGCAGGATGGCAGGTGAAGAGCTGGGATGAAACTCAGAAGATCAGCGGATGTTAAAGAGGAACTCCAACCAACTTGCAGGTTCAGGCTTGGTGGCTTGTCAGTACTTCCTATGGTCAGGAGACAGGAGAGCACTGGACACAGGACAGCTGAGAAGATATAGAGCCAACACAGGTTCCCAGAGGCAGTGTAAGAGCCGGGCAGATGATGGAAACAGAGTCGTGGAGATAGCCGGGTTCGGTAAAAGGAAGGCTGCAGAGTACAAGGCATAAGCAGGAGCAGGGTCAAGTGCAGGCCGGAGTCAGGTACCAGTAATCAAGTATATCAGAGTCCAGAAGCAGAGTCAGAGGAAGCCGGGATCAGTAACAGGTATCAAGCAGGTAATAAGCAGGGTTCAGAGGATCAAGACACAGCTGAAGACCAGTCAGCACTTGTAGAGAGTCCGGGCACCCTTTAAATAATCTGTCTGGCGCCAACTGGCGTTAAGGACGCGCTCCTGCACGTGCACGCTTGGCGTTCTGGAAGTCTGTTGTTGTCCGGGAACGCGTGCATGCGCACATGTGCGCGCCAAGCGTGAATTAGCAGTTCTCTTATAGGAACACTATATTCACCTGTGCACTGCAAGCCAGCCTTGCTGATCAATATTGTGTGTTTGGCTTCCTGTGTGCTTCTTGCCGTGTGCTCTACGTCTGTTTCTGTTCACCGATCTTGGCTTGTTCTTTGACTATCCCTGCCTGCTTGTTACCCTGACCTTTGGCGTGTTCTTTGTCTAATCCTTGTCTGCTAGTTGCCCCAACCTTTGGCTTATCTCCTGACTATCCCTTGTTGTCCTGGACTGCTGCTTCCTCCCTATCCTCCAGTAGCCTACCTGTGAGCGTTAGCTGGGAGACCCTGGGGGCCGCGGCCTGGAGCCAGTTGCAGCGAAGTCTATCCCCACCACTAGGGGCCCTGGTGAACACCTGCTGGATCTTAGACTCCGCGTCCTGGGCAATCTTATGCTCTAGCTCCCAGTGGGATCCGTATTGGTGCTCCAGTGGACCTGCTTTCCTGAACCACCCATCCGCAGCAGTAAGCCGTAGGGTCCACTACCTTAGCGGTGCACTCCTGACTCCAATGGTGTGCTTATGTCACCTGGCCTCAGGTGACCTGACACCAGGATCTGACAGCTGATAATTGTTTAAAAAAGAAAAAAGTATTATTATACATGTTAAATTCCATTATACATCTAGATCAGAATACAATTATGGGGAGGAAAACTGCCCCATTGCCTTTTTCACATTTCATTCTTATTGAAGTCATTAAGAGAAAAAAACATACTACTTTCACAGCACATAGAATACACCTTTTTATTACATATATTAAACAAGGCACAAAGGTGGCAGAAAAAAAATGGCCAAAGTTGGCCACTGAAATCCAGCCCTAAGTACTCTAAGAACATGCTAAAATATCAAGAGGTATATTTAAAAGGGCACTATATAACCAAACATGTACTTGCTTAATCAATAAACAGTACAAGGAGCAAAAACAACAACCTATAGTGACCATCAGAATATTTGTACTGGCACTGGACCATGCATGATGCATTCTGATTGGTTGCATTCACTTACAACTGTTCCTGCAGTATGCTACCTTACGTATGAATCAAAATATATGGGCGCTTTTTTTCTTCAAATTCAATAATAGATTTAATAATTGAAGCATGACTTTGTCACAAATATTACTGTAGCACACGGACCCTTTTCTCCTGCCTACCTTCTCCTTGCAGGGATACCACATGCCCGGATCCTCCTGGTTTAGAAGGTTGAGCAGTGTTCTTTATTTTTGGGTCCTGCAGCGAGTTACCTCCCGTTCACTGGTTCTCGTCCCCAGAATGTAGGGAAAGGTCTGTGTTCTTTCCCCAAAGAAACTCAATGTCCAAACAGCGTACAAACTCCAAACAGCCGAGTTTATTTTTATCTTGCTCAAACAGATTTGGAAACAGGTTAAAGATAGAGACAAAGTAGGTAGGGAGATTCAGGCACGCAGCACCCAGTTACCCTATTCTTTACTCAAGCCTGAGTATGAATTTTTCTCACCCGGATAGATCCCTCTCACAGTTCTAGCAGCCAGAGTGAAGCACGAATAGTGATGAGCCGAACACCCCCGGGTTCGGTTCGCACCAGAACCCGCGAACGGACCGAAAGTTCGAACGAACATTAGAACCCTATTAAATACAATGGATGCGAACGTTCGAATTCTAAAGTGCTAATTATAACAACTATTATGCATGTTATTGTCATAAATAGGGTTTGGGAACCCGGGTTCTGCACCAGGGGACATGTATCAATGCAAAAAGAAGTTTTAAAAACGGTCGTTTTTCGGGAGCAGTCATTTTAATGATGCATAAAGTGAAAAAAAAAAAGTCAAATATTCCTTTAAATATCGTACCTGGGGGGTGTCTAAAGTATGCCTGTGAAGTGCCACGTGTTTCCCGTGTTTAGAACTGTCCCTGCACAAAATGACACTTCTAAATGAAAAAAAAGCCATTTAAAACTGCTTGCGGCTTTAATGTAATGTCTGGTCCCGGTAATATGGATGAAATTCTTTAAGAAAAATGGCATAGCTACCCCATGACCCCCCCCCCCCCTACCCCAGCCCATTACCAGCCCCTTTGGGTCTTGTATGGATATTAAGGGGAACCCCGCACATAAAATAAAAAAGGCCCTATATACTCTGAACAGCCGTATACAGGCGGTGCATACAAGACAGGGACTGTAGGTTTGTTCTTATGTAGAATCTGTTTGTAATTTTGAACAGGTACATTGTTGAAGTGTAGCTCCAGCCCAAAAATCTATTTTTAAACTTTTTGGGAAACATAGGTAAGGGTTATCACCCCTGTAACATTTGTTTTGCTGTCTGTGCCCCTGTTCAGAACATTTCACCTCACTTTCCGTCCCAATGACAACTGTTTTTGAAATGTGGTGTTTTTCTTGAAACAAGGATTGCTGATAAAGCATCAGTACAGATGAGACCCCTTTCTCCCATATTTATTCTTACAGGAGAGAATTTTCCTTTCTAGGGGTAGATTTCCTCTCACTTCCTGTTGTCTTCTTTCGTTTGCAAGTAGGAGTCGTTTGTAAGTTGGATGTTTGAAAGTAGGGACCTGCCGTATATACTCTGCAGAAATAGGCCCCTTAGTTGTTGGTGTTGGCACAACACTGTAAGCACTCAGTTACTCTTGGTTGGTGCTGGAACGCCCTGCTGTCAACTATTATATCAGGAATTTTAATTACATATAATTGTTGAACAGTGGTAGTAAAAATTGGGGCTTTGATGGTGGTGCTGGTGCCACAACACTGTAAGCCCTGACAGTTACTCTTGGTGGGTGCAGCAATGGGCCCTGCTGTGAATTATTAGATCAAGAATTGTAATTACATGCCCCTTTTGAACAGGGGCTGAAAAATTGGGCCTTTCGTGGTGGTGGTGGTGGTGGCGTTGCCACAAGACTGTAAGCCCTCAGAGTTACTCTTGGTGGGTGCAGCAATGGACCCTGCTGTGAATTATTAGATCAAGAATTGTAATTGCATGCCCCTGTTGAACAGGGGCTGAAAAATTGGGCCTTAGGCACTGGTGGCACAACACTACAACCCCTCACAGATACTGTACTTGGAGCACAGCAATGAGCCCTGTTGCAAAGTATTGCTTCAAAAATTGTAATGACACGCCCCTGTTAAACAGGGGCTGAAAAATTGGGCCTTAGGCACTGGTGCCACAACACTCCAACCCCTCACAGATACTGTACTTGGAGCACAGCAATGAGCCCTATGGCAAATTATTGCTAAAAAAATTGTAATTACACGCCCCTGTAAAACAGGGGCTGAAAAATTGGGCCTTAGCCACTGGTGGCGGCACCCATAAACAAAAATGATCTTCCAAGCTATCATCATCAATCGTATCATTGAGGACTCGGAGGAGGAGGATAGCCAGTCAACATAACAGCACAGGCACTCAGCATCAGCATCAGTCTTGAAGGGATGTGACATGTTAAAATCAATTAGTCTGTTATATCAGCATCAGGTGTGTGGTAGCTGGTGGTGATCCAAGACTGGTTCATCTTGATGAAAGTCAGTCGATCAACCGAGTCGGTGGACAGGCGCACCCTGTGATCCGTGACAAATCCTCCAGCAGCACTGAATGTGCGTTCCGAAAGAACGCTGGATGCAGGACAGGCCAGTAGCTCAATTGCATACTGTGCAAGCTCTGGCCAGTGATCCATCCTCAAGACCCAGTAAGCCAGAGGATTTTCGGTGGGGAAGGTGTCCAAGTCTGACCTTGCCCCTAGATATTCCTGCACCATGTTTATCAGACGCTGGCGATGGTTGCTGGAACCGATCATACTTTGGGGCTGCGGACTAAAGAATTGTCTGAACGCATCGGTCAGACGGCCACCTTCCCCACCGCTCCTTCTTTGACTGGCCGAAGCCTCAGCAACTCGTTGTCCAGGACCAGGAGTTTGTAACCTCCCAGTCTCTGGGAACGCGTTGCACAGACCTTTCTGCAAGGCCTCCCGGAGTTGTCTCATCCTCTGCTCCCTCTGCGACGGTAACATAAGGTCCGCAACCTTACCCTTGTACCGTGGATCAAGGAGAGTGGCCAGCCAGTAATGGTCCCTCTCCTTGATCCGAAGAATACGAGGATCCTTCCGCAGACTTTGCAGGATCAGGGAGGCCATGCAGCGTAGGTTTGCTGAGGCATTCGCTCCGGAGTCCTCTGGGTCACTAAGGACGACATGATCCGCAGCCACCTCCTCCCAGCCACGTACAAGTCCACTGGTTTCTTGGGACTGTAAATCATCCCTAAAAGACTGCTGCTGATGATGCTGAGTGCCAGCCTCCACCTCCATGCTGACACAATCCTCCTCCTCCTCCTCCTCCTCTTCCTGTGCGATGGGTGGGACAGAAGGAACACTGTCTGGGTAAAGGGGGCCTTGAGAGGCAAGGAAGTCCTCCTCTTCCTGCCTCTGTTCTGCCTCAAGTGCCCTGTCCATTATTCCACGCAGCGTGTGCTCCAACAGGTGGACAAGAGGTACAGTGTCACTGATGCATGCACTGTCACTGCTCACCATCCTCGTGGCCTCCTCAAATGGTGCCAGGACAGTGCATGCATCCCTGATCATGCCCCACTGGCGTGGAGAAAAAAAACCAAGCTCCCCTGACCCTGTCCTGGTGCCGTAGTCGCACAGGTACTCATTGATGGCCCTCTGCTGCGTGTGCAGCCGCTGCAGCATGGCCAACGTTGAGTTCCACCTGGTGGGCATGTCACATATAAGGCGGTTCTTGGGCAGGTTCAACTCCTTTTGCAGCTCAGCCAGGCGAGCACTGGCATTATAAGATCTGCGGAAATGCACACAGACTTTCCTGGCCTGCCTCAGGACATCCTGTAAGCCCGGGTACCTGCCCAAGAACCGCTGCACCACCAGGTTAAGGACGTGAGCCACACAGGGCACATGGGTCAGTTGTCCCTGTCGGAGGGCGGAGAGGAGGTTGGTGCCATTGTCGCAAACCACCATTCCTGGCTTAAGCTGGCGTGGCGTCAACCACCTCTCGGCCTGGCCCTGCAGAGCAGACAGGACCTCTGCCCCAGTGTGGCTTCTGTCCCCCAAACACACCAGCGCAAGCACGGCATGGCATCTTTTTGCCTGCGTACTTGCGTAGCCCCGTGAACGGCTACGGAGCACCGCTGGTTCATAGGACAAACCACAGGAAGAGGCCATGGAGGAAGAAGAAGAGGAGGGGGTGGAGGAGAGAGGTGTGTCACAACCAGTAGTAGCATTTTGGAGGCGTGGCGGTGGGACAACCTCCAACACTACTGCACCTTGTCCTGCATCCTTCCCAGCTGCCAAAAGAGTGACCCAATGGGCCGTGAAAGAAAGGTAACGTCCCTGTCCATGCCTGCTGGACCATGAGTCAGCGGTAATATGCACCTTACCGCTGACCGCCCTGTCCAGCGAGGCCAAGACATTGCCTTCCACATGCCGGTAGAGAGCCGGAATAGCCTTCCGTGAGAAAAAGTGGCGTTTGGGAACCTGCCACTGAGGAACCGCACATTGCACAAACTCACGGAAGGGGGCCGAGTCTACCAACTGAAAAGGCAGCAGTTGAAGCGCTAGCAATTTAGCCAAGCTAGCATTCAACCGCTGGGCATGTGGATGGCTGGGAGTGAACTTCTTTCGACGGTCCAGCAGCTGGGGCAGGGAAATTTGCCTGCTAGAATCGGACGTCGGTGTACTGCTAGCAGAGTGGCCGCAAGTACTTGGCTGTGACACACCTAATTCTACACCTTCATTCCTCTCAGTGCATGTTTCAGAGAGGACTGAAGTTATAGTGGGGTTGGAGATCCCAGCTGATGCGGTGCAAGGAGAGGTCCGCTTTGTTCTTTGGTGTGGGTCTTTGAGGTAGGCTTGCCAACGAGCTGCATGGCAGGTCAACATATGTCTGGTCAGGCATGTGGTACCCAAGCGGCTGATGTTTTGGCCACGCGATATACGCTTGAGACATATGTTGCAAACAGGAGCTGTGCGATCTGATGCACTAGCCTCAAAAAAGGCCCACACCAAAGAACTTTTTGAATGACGGGCAGAGGCAGCGCCCTGCACAGGCGGAGCTCTGCGGTGTGATTCCGTCGGTGTACTGCCCTTACGCTGGCCACCAAAGGGCATCCTGCCTCGTTGGAGATGTGCCTCCTCCTCATCCTCCTCCTCCTCCTCTCTCCTATTAGGCACCCACGTGGAGTCAGTGACCTCATCATCACCTCCCTCCTCATCACTGGAGCCAATCTGGCAGTATGCTGCAGCTGCTGGAACATGACTGCCAGATTGGTGTCCTTCTTGAGCATCCCCTCTGTCTGCTCTCACGCTACTGCCTTCCTCTAGCTGGGTTTCATCATCAGACCCTTCGAAACGCTGGGCATCCTCCTGGAGCATGTACCCAACACTGTGCTGAAACAGTTCGGGGGACTCCTCAGGAGGAGGACATGGTGGGTCTAGGGAAGGAGTGACTGATGATGAGTCTGACATTGATACCAGGGAAGAGGACGCTTTGGCAGCTGCTTTTCCAGTACCCTGAGCCTGGGTGAGAGAGGATGAGGAGGAGGAGGAGGGCTTGGTCATCCACTCTACCAAGTCTTCGGCATGATGTGGCTCAACATGTCCAGCTGCCGAAAAGGACAAGCGTGTCCCATGGCCACGTGCTGATGACAATGCACCGCGTCCACGACCAGCACTGTTGCCCCCAGACACAGAGCCTGCTTGCCCTCTTTTATTGCCTCCTGACTGTCTGCCTCTCCTTGTTTGCCTTCCAGACATTCTAATAGATGGCCTGCAGGGAGATGGGAAAAAAGCAATAAGGGCTACCTTCAGGTGTCCTTCTCTGTCCCTTGAAACAAGGACTTTGACAGTGAAAGAAACTGACACACTCTCCCTACCTACAGTTTTCTGTCCCTAGAAAAAATGTTTTTTTTAAGCACAATTTAGCACAAGGAGAATTCACTCACTGTCCTTCCATGTCCCTGGAAACAAGGACTTTGACAGTGAAAGAAACTGACACACTCTCCCTACCTACAGTTTTCTGTCCCTAGAAAAAATGTTTTTTTTAAGCACAATTTAGCACAAGGAGAATTCACTCACTGTCCTTCCAGGTCCCTGGAAACAAGGACTTTGACAGTGAAAGAAACTGACACACTCTCCCTACCTACAGTTTTCTGTCCCTAGAAAAAATGTTTTTTTTAAGCACAATTTAGCACAAGGAGAATTCACTCACTGTCCTTCCAGGTCCCTGGAAACAAGGACTTTGACAGTGAAAGAAACTGACACACTCTCCCTACCTACAGTTTTCTGTCCCTAGAAAAAATGTTTTTTTTAAGCACAATTTAGCACAAGGAGAATTCACTCACTGTCCTTCCAGGTCCCTGGAAACAAGGACTTTGACAGTGAAAGAAACTGACACACTCTCCCTACCTACAGTTTTCTGTCCCTAGAAAAAATGTTTTTTTTAAGCACAATTTAGCACAAGGAGAATTCACTCACTGTCCTTCCAGGTCCCTGGAAACAAGGACTTTGACAGTGAAAGAAACTGACACACTCTCCCTACCTACAGTTTTCTGTCCCTAGAAAAAATGTTTTTTTTAAGCACAATTTAGCACAAGGAGAATTCACTCACTGTCCTTCCAGGTCCCTGGAAACAAGGACTTTGACAGTGAAAGAAACTGACACACTCTCCCTACCTACAGTTTTCTGTCCCTAGAAAAAATGTTTTTTTTAAGCACAATTTAGCACAAGGAGAATTCACTCACTGTCCTTCCAGGTCCCTGGAAACAAGGACTTTGACAGTGAAAGAAACTGACACACTCTCCCTACCTACAGTTTTCTGTCCCTAGAAAAAATGTTTTTTTTAAGCACAATTTAGCACAAGGAGAATTCACTCACTGTCCTTCCAGGTCCCTGGAAACAAGGACTTTGACAGTGAAAGAAACTGACACACTCTCCCTACCTACAGTTTTCTGTCCCTAGAAAAAATGTTTTTTTTAAGCACAATTTAGCACAAGGAGAATTCACTCACTGTCCTTCCAGGTCCCTGGAAACAAGGACTTTGACAGTGAAAGAAACTGACACACTCTCCCTACCTACAGTTTTCTGTCCCTAGAAAAAATGTTTTTTTTAAGCACAATTTAGCACAAGGAGAATTCACTCACTGTCCTTCCAGGTCCCTGGAAACAAGGACTTTGACAGTGAAAGAAACTGACACACTCTCCCTACCTACAGTTTTCTGTCCCTAGAAAAAATGTTTTTTTTAAGCACAATTTAGCACAAGGAGAATTCACTCACTGTCCTTCCAGGTCCCTGGAAACAAGGACTTTGACAGTGAAAGAAACTGACACACTCTCCCTACCTACAGTTTTCTGTCCCTAGAAAAAATGTTTTTTTTAAGCACAATTTAGCACAAGGAGAATTCACTCACTGTCCTTCCAGGTCCCTGGAAACAAGGACTTTGACAGTGAAAGAAACTGACACACTCTCCCTACCTACAGTTTTCTGTCCCTAGAAAAAATGTTTTTTTAAGCACAATTTAGCACAAGGAGAATTCACTCACTGTCCTTCCAGGTCCCTGGAAACAAGGACTTTGACAGTGAAAGAAACTGACACACTCTCCCTACCTACAGTTTTCTGTCCCTAGAAAAAATGTTTTTTTTAAGCACAATTTAGCACAAGGAGAATTCACTCACTGTCCTTCCAGGTCCCTGGAAACAAGGACTTTGACAGTGAAAGAAACTGACACACTCTCCCTACCTACAGTTTTCTGTCCCTAGAAAAAATGTTTTTTTTAAGCACAATTTAGCACAAGGAGAATTCACTCACTGTCCTTCCAGGTCCCTGGAAACAAGGACTTTGACAGTGAAAGAAACTGACACACTCTCCCTACCTACAGTTTTCTGTCCCTAGAAAAAATGTTTTTTTTAAGCACAATTTAGCACAAGGAGAATTCACTCACTGTCCTTCCAGGTCCCTGGAAACAAGGACTTTGACAGTGAAAGAAACTGACACACTCTCCCTACCTACAGTTTTCTGTCCCTAGAAAAAATGTTTTTTTTAAGCACAATTTAGCACAAGGAGAATTCACTCACTGTCCTTCCAGGTCCCTGGAAACAAGGACTTTGACAGTGAAAGAAACTGACACACTCTCCCTACCTACAGTTTTCTGTCCCTAGAAAAAATGTTTTTTTTAAGCACAATTTAGCACAAGGAGAATTCACTCACTGTCCTTCCAGGTCCCTGGAAACAAGGACTTTGACAGTGAAAGAAACTGACACACTCTCCCTACCTACAGTTTTCTGTCCCTAGAAAAAATGTTTTTTTTAAGCACAATTTAGCACAAGGAGAATTCACTCACTGTCCTTCCAGGTCCCTGGAAACAAGGACTTTGACAGTGAAAGAAACTGACACACTCTCCCTACCTACAGTTTTCTGTCCCTAGAAAAAATGTTTTTTTTAAGCACAATTTAGCACAAGGAGAATTCACTCACTGTCCTTCCAGGTCCCTGGAAACAAGGACTTTGACAGTGAAAGAAACTGACACACTCTCCCTACCTACAGTTTTCTGTCCCTAGAAAAAATGTTTTTTTTAAGCACAATTTAGCACAAGGAGAATTCACTCACTGTCCTTCCAGGTCCCTGGAAACAAGGACTTTGACAGTGAAAGAAACTGACACACTCTCCCTACCTACAGTTTTCTGTCCCTAGAAAAAATGTTTTTTTTAAGCACAATTTAGCACAAGGAGAATTCACTCACTGTCCTTCCAGGTCCCTGGAAACAAGGACTTTGACAGTGAAAGAAACTGACACACTCTCCCTACCTACAGTTTTCTGTCCCTAGAAAAAATGTTTTTTTTAAGCACAATTTAGCACAAGGAGAATTCACTCACTGTCCTTCCAGGTCCCTGGAAACAAGGACTTTGACAGTGAAAGAAACTGACACACTCTCCCTACGTACAGTTTTCTGTCCCTAGAAAAAATGTTTTTTTTAAGCACAATTTAGCACAAGGAGAATTCACTCACTGTCCTTCCAGGTCCCTGGAAACAAGGACTTTGACAGTGAAAGAAACTGACACACTCTCCCTACCTACAGTTTTCTGTCCCTAGAAAAAATGTTTTTTTTAAGCACAATTTAGCACAAGGAGAATTCACTCACTGTCCTTCCAGGTCCCTGGAAACAAGGACTTTGACAGTGAAAGAAACTGACACACTCTCCCTACCTACAGTTTTCTGTCCCTAGAAAAAATGTTTTTTTTAAGCACAATTTAGCACAAGGAGAATTCACTCACTGTCCTTCCAGGTCCCTGGAAACAAGGACTTTGACAGTGAAAGAAACTGACACACTCTCCCTACCTACAGTTTTCTGTCCCTAGAAAAAATGTTTTTTTAAGCACAATTTAGCACAAGGAGAATTCACTCACTGTCCTTCCAGGTCCCTGGAAACAAGGACTTTGACAGTGAAAGAAACTGACACACTCTCCCTACCTACAGTTTTCTGTCCCTAGAAAAAATGTTTTTTTTAAGCACAATTTAGCACAAGGAGAATTCACTCACTGTCCTTCCAGGTCCCTGGAAACAAGGACTTTGACAGTGAAAGAAACTGACACACTCTCCCTACCTACAGTTTTCTGTCCCTAGAAAAAATGTTTTTTTTAAGCACAATTTAGCACAAGGAGAATTCACTCACTGTCCTTCCAGGTCCCTGGAAACAAGGACTTTGACAGTGAAAGAAACTGACACACTCTCCCTACCTACAGTTTTCTGTCCCTAGAAAAAATGTTTTTTTTAAGCACAATTTAGCACAAGGAGAATTCACTCACTGTCCTTCCAGGTCCCTGGAAACAAGGACTTTGACAGTGAAAGAAACTGACACACTCTCCCTACCTACAGTTTTCTGTCCCTAGAAAAAATGTTTTTTTTAAGCACAATTTAGCACAAGGAGAATTCACTCACTGTCCTTCCAGGTCCCTGGAAACAAGGACTTTGACAGTGAAAGAAACTGACACACTCTCCCTACCTACAGTTTTCTGTCCCTAGAAAAAATGTTTTTTTTAAGCACAATTTAGCACAAGGAGAATTCACTCACTGTCCTTCCAGGTCCCTGGAAACAAGGACTTTGACAGTGAAAGAAACTGACACACTCTCCCTACCTACAGTTTTCTGTCCCTAGAAAAAATGTTTTTTTTAAGCACAATTTAGCACAAGGAGAATTCACTCACTGTCCTTCCAGGTCCCTGGAAACAAGGACTTTGACAGTGAAAGAAACTGACACACTCTCCCTACCTACAGTTTTCTGTCCCTAGAAAAAATGTTTTTTTTAAGCACAATTTAGCACAAGGAGAATTCACTCACTGTCCTTCCAGGTCCCTGGAAACAAGGACTTTGACAGTGAAAGAAACTGACACACTCTCCCTACCTACAGTTTTCTGTCCCTAGAAAAAATGTTTTTTTTAAGCACAATTTAGCACAAGGAGAATTCACTCACTGTCCTTCCAGGTCCCTGGAAACAAGGACTTTGACAGTGAAAGAAACTGACACACTCTCCCTACCTACAGTTTTCTGTCCCTAGAAAAAATGTTTTTTTTAAGCACAATTTAGCACAAGGAGAATTCACTCACTGTCCTTCCAGGTCCCTGGAAACAAGGACTTTGACAGTGAAAGAAACTGACACACTCTCCCTACCTACAGTTTTCTGTCCCTAGAAAAAATGTTTTTTTTAAGCACACTATAGCACAAGCACAAAACACACTGACACTCTCCCTACCTATCCTTCTCTTTCCCTAAACTAAAGGAATCCAGGTTAAGCAAGAAAGAAATAAAAGTCACTGTCCCTGCCTATGCTGCTCTATCCCTGCTCCGGAACACACTACACTAGGCCGCCGTGCTGGCGGCCTTTTATAGTGTGGGGCGTGTACTAAACACCCTCAGCAATAATTGGCCACAGGCATCCTGCCTGTGGCCAATCATTGCTCTCCTCGCTGCCGGCGCTGTGATTGGCCAAGCATGCGGGGTCACAGTGCATGCTTGGCCAATCACAGCGCCTGGATGACACTGCGATGGCGTAGTGCATTGTGGGCCGTTCGCGTCACTCGAATTTGGCGCGAACGGCCCAAATCGTTCGATCTTCGTCGAACGATCGAACAGCCGATGTTCGAGTCGAACGTATGTTCGACTCAAACACGAAGCTCATCCCTAAGCACGAACAGCTGCTACTTGAATTTAGTCCCCTTCACGGACAAATCCTAGAGATCCTCTGCCACAGAATCCCTAATGATTGAATTATGACTTCTGAAAAAAACCCTGTAGATTAGTAGAAACCATAGGTGTCAGTGGGACACACTACAGGAGCTATACTGCAACTCACGAATCCTTCCTCTGATCGGTAACCATGCCTCTCCTTCATTGTGAACTCCATCACCAATCCATTGGACAGGTCCTCCCCCGGTTTTCTCTCTTTCAGAGCGGGCCACCCTCACACGGGCTCCCTGGGACTCCAGTGTGTTGGCTGTAGACCCAGTTGAAGGTACTGGGCCTACCTGGAATGTTGTAGCTTCAGGCTAAAGGTGCTCGAGACTCCTCAGCCAGTTCACGCACCCCCATGGGGCACACTCCTGCACTCCTATGGCGTCTGCCCCTTATGTACCCTCTCCCGGCATGCACAGCAGGCAAAACCCCGCCCACTACACGGTAGCGTGAGAGGACACCCAATCACACCACAACGCCACCTGCGGTTCAACCGGAGACCTAAGCAACAGCGCCACCACAGGACAAGGGGAACCATATACCAGGCAACAACATGGCAGAGCAGAGTCCATACCTAACAAATTGAAGAACTTGAGCCAACTATGGCTCATACTACCCATAAATTTAGAACATAGCGACCTCCAAATTTGGGATGCCCGCTGCATTACTTTATTTTTTTAACATATTTTTAAAGCATAACACACTGAACTTTGATAATTTTCAATAGCAATATATAATAGAAAATATAATACAGTTAGTAAGTAATCCCAGTCTTTTGATTGGTGAATTCAAGATTTCAACGCAAAACTCTGGCATTGCTCTGGGTTCCATGTGTTCTGTTGTCAGCAGCCTAGAGTCCTATTTCCTCCCACCTGAATGTAGGAAGGGGTTGACATTTTCATTTAGTTTTTTTTTTTTTAATTAGTTCATTTTAATTAATTTGAGCCCCACCTTACAGGAAGTAACCCGTTAATCTTGTCGTTCTGGCAGATTCTGTTATATACAGTGAGTGGAGTCTAGTGCTGTGCTTTGAATTCAGTCAGTTTATAAAAATTATATCTAGCCTTAGTGATATGGATCCATTTTACATTTTTCACCTGCTGAAATTCTCTTAAACTTTACATACATGGAATGAAGGAACTGTGACTACAACAACATCTTTTCGTAATAGAAATGGCTAGATCCTTTCATAATTACATCACTTAAAGCTGACCACAGTTTCAGCCCAAGAGCCTTTGCTCCTAGGATGTTGAGCAATTCCATATGAAACTTGAGCTATTATTTTGAAAGGATGAAAGTGTTGCATGTTTTAATTATGTTTGTAGACAAATTGAAGTTATTGTGGTTGGCAGATTGCTTCCTTTTGACGCTAGCATACAAAATTGTTTATGAAAAATAACAATGATCTTCATTCAAAGAATCTTCTAAATCCTTCATTAAGAAACAGACAGTGCATGTTTTTTTACATGTATAGATATTATATATCTGATGTCTATTTTGGTCTTTATGTATTCTAAGAATCCTGTCTATGATTAAGAAAGCACTCTGCTTTCTTCTACCAATTGTGTGTTTATATTTCTGTCTACCGAGCAACACCACACCAGACACACTACCCTGAACCATTCCATCCTGGTGACTGATCCTGTCTTTACCAGAAATATGGATAAGTGAAATAGAAAGTTTTCACTTCACTGAAATTTTGGTTAAAAAATTTGGGCATTTTTGTGAAATTAGCCATGGAGTCAAAAGGAGGCAAAATAAAGATACCTTTTTTTTTTTTTAGATTTTAAGGTTACAGTGGTCTTTAAAAGACTACAAGTTATGGAAGCTCCTTTTTTTTTATTTTATCAAAAAGGTGTTTATTGAACAAGTATATAAACAACAACTTCCAATGTACCAGTACAGAAAATAACCATTCAACTGCTTATCATATATATGCAGACATTAGCCTCACATGCACCCCATAACCATGGTCTCCCAGCAACCGTTAGATATAGATACCACTCCATCCCCCCACCGACACAGAGCACAACAGTCTAGGTAGAAAAACGTTACACAATACATTACCCCTTATAGACATTGCAAAATTCTGGACATCACAAGCTCTTTTGGGCTTAGACCAGGTGTATCTAGCCACCGTGACCAGATCCGATCAAACCTGCCCAGGCTTCCCCTATGCTGGTAAATATATTTTTCCATAATAAGGGTGTTCCCCACATGAGTTATCCAGGAGGAGTGAGTGGGCGGTGAGGCGGACTTCCATCCCATTAAAAGTAACTTCCTAGCTTGAAACAGCGCTCTAGAGACTGCCACCCTGATCAATACCTCAGGGATCACGTCCTCCAGAACCCCCAATATACAACACCTAGGGTCAATTGGAACCGTAGTTTGAAACCAAATTGAGTGTCCCCACTACCTCACTCCAGTATCTGTGCAACTTCGGGCATCGCCACAGAAGATGTATAAGATCCCCATCATGCTGCTGACAGCGGCCGCATAAAGGATCCGCCAGTCTACCCATCCTATGTAGTTTTACCGGAGTGTAATGTACTCTTAGTATTATATACAATTGGGAAACTTTTTGTGCCACGTTCAAAGAGCAAGTGCTTATGGATTGGAGAGCTTCTTCCCACTGGTCACCCGTAATCTGGCGGAGGTCCCGTTCCCATGAAGACACTGCCTTACATGGGTAAGCCATCAGGTGTCCAGATAGTAACATTTGATAACATTGGGATATAATCCCTTTGGTCTCAGTGGTAGATTGCAGCACATGGAATACAGGAGTGGGTGACCGAGTCCACTCCCCCGCATCCCCCTGCGCCACAATGGCATGCCGGAGCTGAAGGTACGGGAACCACATAGTGGCTGGTAGGTTGAATTGAGCTTGTAGTTCAGGGAAGGATAGCAGTTTACCGTTGTTTAATATGTGAGACAGCATAGTCACATCATGGGCTCTCCATCGGGGCCCCTGTTGCAACTTAGCCAGCTCTACATATGAGTAGTTGCCCCAGATTGGGCTGAAGTCCGTGAACCCCTGCACCCCCTGGAGCTGCCTGCCCTTGTTCCATATTTTTTGGATTAACGCTAGCGTTAGAGTCTGTTTATTAGATTTCAGAAACATTTGCGCCTCCAGGCCCAGAGAGATGGTCTCAGCTCCTGAAGCAAACAGCATCAGCCGTGCCGCCAAGCCCACCGTATCCCAGGCCATAGAGCCTACCAAATGTTGCAACTGGGCAGCAATATAGTACAGCCAAGGGTTGGGGACCACCAACCCTCTGCCATCCTTAGAGTGTTGTAGCTTCTCCAGCTTGATCCTAGAAGCCTTAACATTCCACAGCAACCTCGGAAAAAGGGTGTTCACAACTCTGAAAATTTTTAGGTGTATGTCCACTGGCGAGTTGTATAGAAAGTACAATAAATGGGGCATCAGAATCATTTTTATTAAGTTGACCTTGCCCGCTAGTGACATTTTAGGGTTATTCCAGGTGTTAATCTTATCTCGAAAATGAGACAACAGGGGATACACATTCAGGGAGCAGTAATCCGAGATCTTGGGGCGAAATTTGCACACCCAGGTATTTGAAGCTGGTAACCACCGAGATGGGGCAAGATTCCGGGAGGTCAACCTCCCGGTCTTCATCCAGCATCATCAGGGCAGATTTAGACCAATTTATGGTTAGGCCAGAAAAGTGACCAAACTGCGTTATTATGGACATAATCCCTGGGAGTGAGAGGCTGGGATCCTCCAGAAAGCGTAACATGTCATCCGCATATAGTATAATTTTTTCATGTAGAGTTCCATACCTAAATCCACAGACCTGGGTACTTGACCTCACCAGGGCCGCCAGCGGTTCTATAGCAATTGCAAAAAGAAGGGGAGACAGCGGGCATCCCTGCCTCGTTCCCCTGCCCAGAGCAAAGACTGGTGACATTTTGTCCGCCATCCTAATGGTCGCCTGTGGGGACGCATAGAGTAGCTTAATCCATGCCACAAAACCGGTTTCCAAAGCCAAACTTGACTAGCACTGCCCATAGGTACCTCCAGCTGACACTGTCAAATGCCTTATTGGCATCAAGGGATAAGAGAGCCCTGCGACCCCCATTATCCGCTTGAATTTGCATGTTCATGTAAAGTCTCCTTAGGTTAGTAGCTGTGGACTTTTGTGGCATAAAGCCAGCCTGGTCCTGATGGATGATGGAGGATACTATCCCATTTACCCGAAGCGCCAGGACCTTTGCAAGGATCTTTACGTCGCTCTGAAGCAATGAGATACAGTAGGCCTATAGGAACCAGGGTCAACCGGATCCTTCCCCGGCTTTAGTAATAGGATCACATTTGCTCTAGTCATAGAATCAGGGAGGGTACCTTCCTCCAACGAGGCATTAAAAACTTTTAATAGTTCTGGCAGTAGGTGTTCACCATATTGAGTGAACACCTCCATGGGTAGGCCATCCTCTCCAGGCGCCTTACATGTGGGGAAAGAGCAGGCCATCTCCTGCAGCTCCTCTAAAGTAATCGGGGCATCTAGTTGTTGTCTCGCCTTAGCTGACAGTGAGGGTAAATCAATATGGGTCATATATGTAGCCAAATCCTCATCCGAGTAGGCCTCCCTCGACTCGTAAAGGTTATGGAAGCTCCTTTTAACTACCCTGGACTTGTTTTTGTGCCAAAATGACATCATTAGCTGGGAACATGATGTTGGCTCTGGGGAGAGTAAAATTGGGGGCATAGGAGGAAGCTCACAACTCCTTCATTCTGAGAGTGTCTGATAACTCTTTGCCACCAGAGGACTTGCTGCTGGTAGCAAAGGTGCTGCTGTCCTTAATAGCTATCTTCATGTAGCGGGGTGTTAAATTTAGGGGAAGTGTCTGAGTGGTAATTAGGCTCAGACACACTAATTGTTAGGGTTAATGGACCATTTCTGTCCATGGGAGATGGTGTTGGTGTGCAGTTCCCTGTGGCCTACAGGTGGCGCTGTTGCCGTAGGCCAGGGTTGAACGATTGATACAGGGCTGTTCCCTTTTTGTCCCCTCTCGGCAGTAGTACGGCAGTGTGGGGAACCTGCTGTGCTCGTCGGGAGAGGGTATAAAAGGGGGCGGCCATCTTCCATTGGGGTATTCGTCCGCGCCCAGGCACCTTCAGCCTGGGTGTGCGTGTGTTACCTCCGGGTGCCCTCGGCCCCGGAGGCCTGGTTCCTGTTCCATCCCAGACACCTTCAGTCTGGGGTGAGGTACTATTTTCGAAGGCCCGGGGCCCAGCAACCTTCAGCTGGGGTCCGCTAGGGATCGAGAGCTCCCAGGGTGCCGCCTTGCGAGGGGACCCGTATCTGAGATGAGGAGGCCAGGGAGGTAACCCTTTCCAAAGACCCAGCGCAGAGTCGTGGTGACGGTGAGGGCCTCTGGTAACTCTCCGGAGGGATGGTTTTCTCCTTTACATGGGCCAAATACTTCAAGAAGGTAGTTCACCAAGTCAGTGGCAGTGACTTCATAGGGCAAGGCCCTATTCACCAGGTCAGTGGCAGTGGCCCATTCACCAAGTCAGTGGCAGTGACTTCATAGGGCAAGGCCCTATTCACCAGGTCAGTGGCAGTGACCCGTTCACCAGGTCAATGGCAGTGACTTCTGTTCACCAGGTCTGTGGCAGAGACCAACCTCGCGGTCTGTGGCAGAGATCGTGCGCCAAAACTGTTTGTGAAACCTGAACAGTCTGAGGAAATCATTAGAGTTTGTGCCTGGACCTCCTCCCACCTAAGCTGTCCTGTGTCTTGTTCCAACCTGTCTGCTGTTAAAGAGACTATTTGTTATCCAGTGTGAAATAAATATATAAGTTGGACTTTCAGTTGGTGTGGACAGTTACATTACTGGGGAAAAATAAAGACTCGCCTCTATTCAAGATAGAGGTGAGAATCATCCTCGGGAGGATTCAACTCCAGCCGCAGGCAGGCCCGAAACTAACACCGCTCAACCTCCTCACACAGGAGGGTACGGGCTTGTGGTGCGGTGTGCCTCTCTCTGCCTGCGAGGAGCCTAATTGAATGCAGGTAAAGACAGAGGGGTTTGTGCACTACATTCAGTTTAAAGAAGAACAAGGAGTCCTGGAAGTTCTTCGGTTTGGCCCCACAGACCCCTGATCTCAGGATCATTGAGTCTGTCTGGGATTACAAGAAGAGACAGAAGGATTTGAGGCAGCCTACATCCACAGAAGATCTATGGTTAGTTCTCCAAGATGTTTAGAACAACCAACCTGCCAAGTGCTTTCAAAAACTGTGTGCAAGTGTACCTAGAAGAATTGATGCTGTTTTGAAGGCAAAGAGTGGTCACGCCAAATATTGACTTGATTTGGATCTCTCTTCTGTCCATTTACTTTCCATTTTGTTAATTGATAAAGATAAACTATTAACATTTCTATTTCTGAAAGCATTTTTAATATACAGCATTTTTTCACACCTACATAAAACTTTTGCACAGTACTGTATGTCAGTGCTAGAGCTACTTCTTCTCCATTGAAGTATTAACTCCTGAAATGTCACTAAGGGGTTGATTTCCTAAGGGCAAATAGACTGTGCTTTTTGCAAATGCAATTCTATTCTTCTTCTTGTATTCAGGGTTGCCAACTTTCAGTAAATTTACGAACAGTTTGTAAAATCTGTACTTTTTGCATCTGTCCTTGAATGTCCATTACGAACATGTAGGTTGCATGTCCGTAACTGACATTCATGGACAGATGCAACAATTATGGATTTTACAAACTGTTTGTAAATTTACTGAAAGTTGGCAACCCTGCTTGTATTCCAGTTGCTTCACAGCTTAGTAAAAGAGGAGGAGCTTTGTTTTGCAAATGTAGCACTTACCCCTATTTAAGGGACCGGCTGGTTTTGTTGGGTCTTGCAAACTACCTCCAAGGCTTCCGTTGTCAGGGTATATAAAGAAAGTCTCCAAAAAGGCCAATGTCCACACAAATGTAAAACCCAAACAGTCAGGCTTTATTTACTTTTGCTGAGGGAACTTGAGAGAAGAGTAGGAAATTAGAGAAGAACAGGGGAAGGTTCAGGCACGCAGCACTAAAGGCACAACTTCGCCACTCAAGCCTGAGTGGGTATTGCTCACCCGGATAGTCCCTCTCACTGGTCCTAGCAGCCGGGATGATGCACGGATATCTGAAAAAACCTATGGATGCGATCAGGAATCCTCTGCCACAGGATTATCAAAGTCCCTAACCTCCCAGCCAAGCAATAATGGAGAACCTTTAAGCCAGATCGGTGTATTGCAGGGCTTGTAGCAATGGATCCCTCCAGCAATGGATCCCTCCTTAGGTGAGTCTCCAGGCCTCCTCCCGAGGCAGCAGTACCATCGCTAGTCTCCTCTGGGGCAGATCCTCCCCTGGCCTCCTTTCCTAAGAGTGAGCTTCCCGCAGGTGGGTAGCCTGGGATCCCTTCCAAAGGCGTAGGCCCCAGCCAGCAGAGCTGGGCCTACCGGATAGCGATGTAGCCTCGGGCTAAAGGTGCCCGGGGCTAAAACACACACACGCACCCCGTGCCATGCGGGCCACGAGGCGCACCACAAGAACGGACCTAGAACCAATGGCGTCTGCTCCTTATGTACCCTCTCCCAGCATGCACAGCGGGCTAACCACGCTCACTGCACGGCTGCCGAGAAAGGACACCCAAAGTGTTGTGATACCCCCTGTAGTTCAACCTGGGCTGGTGGTGGCAGCGCCACCTCCAGGCGAACAGGGAACACTACTGCCAGGCAGTATCACACCCAGAGCAGAAGCGAATTTAGAACAATCAATTGGTCTGAGCCCAACTACTAGCTCAGACTACCCCTAAATTTATGCATAGTGTCCCAAATATTTGGGAGGGGCGCTACACAAACAATACCCAATCACATGCAAGGAAAATAAATAAAACAGTATTTTGCTTGCACGTGATTGGATGATGGAAGTCAGCATAACATCCCCTCATTTACCAAGTTCTGGAGCAACTGCACTTACAGAGTGTAACTGCACTTGCAAAGTGCACAGTCTATTTGCCTTTAGTAAATCAGTGTCAAGACACAACAAATCAGCCTCCAGTTGAATACTCCATCACTGCATCTGAAGCCTTGTTTGTCTGATACCACAATATACAGTATATGTCTTGTGTGGAACTGTGAGAAACATTATGTAATATACAATGAAGCTTATATAAAGGTTGTTAAGTAACAAATTGTTTGTGATGTTAGTCATTGTGTTTTCTTTCATAACTGCTCATATTTTGTTAGTTGTGGCTTCTTTGCTGGAAACAGGAAACATATGATTAAACGAATACCAATCTAAGTGTAATATTATTACCACACGAAACAAAAAATTCTGAGAAAATGTAAAATACAAGATTTATGTAAAAAAAATGGTGCATTCCATTATTGATGACATAACATTTATTTTCATTCTATACGCTTTATTAACCACTTGCAGACCGCCCGCCGCAGTTTTAATGTGGCAGGTTGGCTCGGCTGCGCGAAATCACGTAATATAATGTGATGTCGCTCTGTGGCCAATAGGGGCGCCCCCTGCTCGCCCCTGGTGCCGATGCGAGTGCCCGGGGGGCACGATGACCGTCGGGCACCCGCGATCGCTCGTGACAGAGCGAGAACCGGGAGCTGTGTGTGTAAACACACAGCTCCCGATTCTTTCAGGGGGAGAAATGACTGATCGCATGTTCATACAAAGTATGAACAGCGATCTGTCATTTCCCCTAGTCAGTCCCATCCCCCCTTCAGTTAGAACACACTTTAGGGAACATAATTAACACCTTGATCGCCCCCTAGTGTTAACCCCTTCCCTGCCAGTGAAATTTTTACAGTAATCTGTGCATTTTTATAGCACTGATCGCTGTAAAAATGCCAATGGTCCCAAAAATGTGTCAAAAGTGTCCGATGTGTCTGCCATAATGTCGCAGTACTGATAAAAATCGCAGATCGCCGCCATTACTAGTAAAAAAAAAAAATATTAATAAAAATGCCATAAAACTATCCCCTATTTTGTAGACGCTATAACTTTTGTGCAAACCAATCAATAAACGCTTATTGCGATTTTTTTTTTACCAAAAATATGTAGAAGAATATGTATCGGCCTAAACTGAGGACATTTTTTTTTTATATATATTGTGACAGCAGGAAGGTAAAGTCACCTGGTTGCATCCAGGGGGGTAGATATATTTCGCCCAGATTCAGGCTTTACGCCGACTTATACAACTAGGTGGAGAGTTGTATAAGCCCAGCTAAGGCTAGTGGGCTCATGGATGACTCATATGTCTAGGGAGAGTGTGGGGCGTCGTGCAGACAGGGAGTTGATGAGACCAGCTGAAGCTTGTCAGCTCATTTAGGCCTCTATAAGAACTCCCAGCTTCATTAGATGTTAGCTCATGCCTGGAACCAGACCTGTGTGGACTGTCTAGGGAGAGTGAACCCCTGTGCGGTGAGACAAAGCCTGTGTGGCTATTTGCTTGGACATTTAAAACCAGGGACTTAGGGACTAGGACAGCACTAGGCTGATCCCAGTTGTTAGTTAGGAAACCTGTATGTTTAGTCAGAGGTCAACTTGACCAGGATTTATTTTGTTTATGTTTCTTTTGCTTTGCTGTGTTTTGTCACTGTAAATAGAAAATAAACCGCACCTTTTTGATTTTGAAAACCACAACCTCCGTTTGCTGGGCCTGTTTTGTGTGGGGAGCCCATCCCAGGGGTCACACACACCCGCTGCCGAGCCAACCCCCTCACAGTTGGTGGAGAACCAGTGGCAGTTTTTTTTTAAGCCAGCATGGAGGAGATACTGAAGCAGCTGGCTCTAGCAAATGCCAATCAACAGCAGACAAATGCAGGTTTGCAAAAGAGCCTTGCAGCTCATCAACAGAGCCTTGCAGCTCAACAACAGAACTTCGCAGCCCAGCAGCAAGCTCATCAACAGAGCCTTGCAGCCCAGCAGCAGACAAACGCAACTTTGCAACAGAGTCTGGAGGCTCAGCAACGAGCCCAGCAGCAATCTGAGGCCCGCTTCATAGACCTGTTGCAGAAGCAAGAGCAGAGACTACAACAACAGATGGAAGCAGTAATGCAGCAACGTCCGCAGACCAGTGAGGAAAGCCGTCCCACTAATACCGCGTCCTTTGGGGTGAGTCGTTTATTGACAAAAATGACTGGAGAGGATGATCCAGAGGTATTTTTGACCACATTTGAAAGGACCGCTGAAAGAGAAAAGTGGCCTGAGGAGCAGTGGGCTGGACTGGTGGCTCCTCTGTTAACTGGTGAATCGCAGAAAGCTTACTATGACCTAGAGCCTGACCAAGCAAAA
Source organism: Rana muscosa (assembly GCA_029206835.1). Taxonomy (NCBI): domain Eukaryota; kingdom Metazoa; phylum Chordata; class Amphibia; order Anura; family Ranidae; genus Rana; species Rana muscosa. The sequence goes on along the minus strand of CM055118.1, from coordinate 829,081,213 downwards.
GACTATGTGATGCTAAAAGCTGAAATATTGGCAAGGCTGGGTGTCACCCAGGCTGTCCGGGCTCAGCGTGTGCATAACTGGACTTTCCAGCTTGGAAAACCCCCCAGGTCTCAAATGTATGATCTCATTCACCTGAGCAGAAAGTGGCTACAGCCAGAGACTTTGTCCGCACCAAAGATTGTGGAACGTGTTGTAATGGATCGGTTTTTGAGAGCTCTTCCTACTGCCATCCAAAAGTGGGTAAGCCATGGAGACCCAGAGACGGCCGATGGTCTTGTGGATCGTGTGGAGAAATACTTGGCTACAGAGAACCTGACGGCCTCTTCCAGAGACACTCGGACTTTCCACCCTAAGACCAGACCATCCCCAGGGGCGGATAAGAGGATTCCAAGGGGTGAGGGTGGAGAGAGTGAGAGGGTGGGAGCTCTACCCCAAGTTTGGCGAGAACAGCCTGGGAAATCAGCGGCTCAAGAGGCGGCAAGAAGGATCGTTTGCTACCGCTGCCGGCAAGCGGGACATATTGCAGCCAATTGCCCGGTTGTGGAGGAACCCATGCAGTGTGACTTTCTGACGGGCAGACGTCAGTCACTGTGTGCGACAGTCGCATGCACTGCCATTCGAGGAACTGAGAAACATTTATGCAAAATGTGTGTTAATGGTAGAAATGTTGTGGTATTGCTGGATTCAGGTAGCCTTGTGACCCTGATAAAGGCTGAGTTAGTTAAAACAGAGGTCTCTGGGAATAGCAAGGTAGCTGTTATTTGTGTGCATGGGGACACCCGAGAGTATCCAGTGACTACAGTGTGTTTCGAGACCCCCAAAGGTACCCTCTCTCATCCAGTGGGCTTAGTATCTCAGTTACCGCATGACGCCATTGTGGGAAGGGATTTTCCGAAGTTCTGGGAACTGTGGGATGATCCTGAGCCCCTCACTGGTGCCCCTATGTACCAGGAATGTGATAGCCAGAACTCCCCTGAGAGTGGTGAGGACTCTCCGGAATTTCCCTTATCAGTATTGGCAGGGGAGACTCAAGAAACTGGAGAGGAGCCCACCTCCTCAGACGAAAACCTACCGTCTGTGGAGTTTTCTGATCTTGAGGTTCACAGGGAAAACTTTGCCACAGAACAGTTGAAAGACCCCGCCCTAATAAAGGCACGGGAAAACGTAGTGAAAATAGATGGCGAGTTAGTGAACCCAGATAATACCTGCACTTACCCATACTTCAGCGTAGAGAAGGACCTACTGTATCGGGTGGCAAAAAGGGCAGAAGAAACCGTTGAGCAGCTTGTGGTGCCCAAACCTTACAGGAAGTTGGTGTTGGAGTTGGCCCATGGGCACATTCTTGGAGGTCATCTGGGGACAGAGAAAACCCGAGAGAGGGTATTACAGAGATTCTATTGGCCGGGGGTGATGAAGGACGTAGAAAATTATTGTTCCTCCTGCCCTGTGTGTCAGAGGTCGGCCCCGATGCCACATTTCCGTAGCCCGCTGGTCCCTCTACCCATCATTGAGGTCCCGTTTGAGAGGATCGCCATGGATTTGGTAGGTCCTATAATCAAGTCCGCTAGGGGGCACCAGTACATATTAGTTATAATGGACTATGCCACCCGTTATCCAGAAGCGATCCCTCTCCGAAATACCTCGGCCAAAACCATAGCCAAAGAGCTATCTCTTGTGTTTAGCCGGGTGGGTATTTGTAAAGAACTGCTTACAGACCAAGGTACACCCTTTATGTCCCGGGTTATGAAGGAGCTGTGTAAATTATTCAAAGTGACGCAATTACGTACATCTGTGTATCACCCCCAAACCGATGGGCTGGTTGAAAGATTCAACAAAACCCTAAAACAAATGTTGAAGAAAGTGGTGGATAGAGATGGAAAGGATTGGGACTGTCTACTTCCTTATCTGATGTTTGCTATTAGGGAGGTGCCCCAATCCTCTACGGGATTCTCCCCCTTTGAGTTACTGTATGGGAGACACCCAAGAGGGCTGTTGGATATTGCCAAGGAAACTTGGGAAAGTGAGAGTTCTCCCCACAGGAGTGTGATTGAGCATGTCGCCCTGATGCAAGACCGAATTGCACAGGTAATGCCCATCGTGAAGGAACATTTGGCCCAAGCGCAGTTAGCACAGCAGAGAGTGTACAACCGTGGAGCCAAGACCCGTACCTTTTCCCCGGGGGATAGGATACTGGTACTTGTCCCTACGGTTGAAAGTAAATTCCTTGCCAAATGGCAAGGCCCCTACGAGATAATGGAAAAAGTGAGCGAAGTGAATTACAAGGTCAGACAACCAGGAAGGCGAAAGCCCGAACAGATCTATCACGTTAATCTGTTGAAAGCCTGGAGGGATAGAGAGTCCCTAGTCGCAGACACTTGGTCACCAGCTCAAACTGGTTGCGTGATTCCTGAGGTTGGAATAGCAGCCACCTTGTCACAACCCCAACAACAGGAGGTTAAGGAGTTTGTGCTTCGCAACAAGGAGGTATTCTCTGAGCTGCCGGGACAAACATCTGGGGTAGAGCATGACATCATTACCCCGCCCGGTGAAAGGGTGAAGTTAAAACCCTATCGGATCCCAGAGGCCCGACGGGAGGCAATACGGGAGGAAGTACAGAAAATGCTGAACTTAGGGGTGATAGAGGAGTCCCAAAGTGATTGGTCTAGTCCCATCGTGTTGGTGCCTAAACCGGATGGGAGCTGGCGATTTTGTAACGATTTTCGTCAGTTGAACAAAGTTACAAAATTTGACACCTACCCCATGCCACGTATAGATGAGTTGATTGACCGGCTGGGAACAGCCCGATACATGACGACTCTTGACCTCACAAAAGGGTATTGGCAAATCCCCCTGGCCAAGTCGGCCAAAGAGAAAACCGCATTTGTAACCCCAGACGGGGCGTTCCAATATAAAAGAATGCCGTTCGGGTTACAGAATGCGCCGGCCACATTCCAGCGGAAAATGGACCAGATGCTGAGGCCCCATCGGAAGTATGCTGCGGCTTACCTGGATGACGTAATTGTCCATAGCACAGATTGGGCCTCACATCTGCCAAAAGTGCAAGCAGTCCTGGACTCTGTTCGGGAAGCGGGGTTTACGGCTAACCCCAAGAAGTGTACCATTGGGCAGGAGGAGGCCAAATATCTTGGGTACACCATTGGGAGGGGAGTAATAAAACCCCAACTCAACAAAGTCGAGGCCATCCAGAGTTGGCCACGTCCCAACAGCAAGAAACAGGTACGAGCCTTTCTGGGAATCGCTGGGTATTATCGGCGATTCATTCCCCACTTTGCTTCTAAGGCTGTGCCCCTAACCAACCTGACGAAGGGGAAAGGGTCGGTCATGATTAAATGGACCCCCGAGGCTGAGGCAGCATTCCAATTCTTGAAACAAGCCTTATGTAGCCAGCCAGTGTTGTACTCACCCGACTTCTCTAAAGACTTTGTCGTACAAAGTGATGCGTCAGATGTGGGGTTAGGAGCAGTATTGTCCCAGGTCTGGAACGGGGAAGAGCACCCAGTCATTTACCTCAGCAGGAAGTTGAAGTCCCATGAGGTAAATTACGCCACCGTTGAAAAGGAGTGTTTAGCGGTGAAGTGGGCTCTAGATTCCCTTCGGTACTACCTGCTAGGTAGGCACTTTGACATGGTTACGGATCACGCTCCGTTAAAGTGGATGGCTCAAAACAAGGAAACAAATAGAAGAGTGAATAGGTGGTTCCTGGCCCTCCAGGAATTCAACTTCACAGTAAAGCATCGCCCTGGCGTTCAAATGGGGAATGTGGATGCTTTGTCTCGAGTACATGAATGCCTGATTGCTGGTGTTCCAACCCCGAGGTTAAAACAAGAGGGGGGGGTATGTGACAGCAGGAAGGTAAAGTCACCTGGTTGCATCCAGGGGGGTAGATATATTTCGCCCAGATTCAGGCTTTACGCCGACTTATACAACTAGGTGGAGAGTTGTATAAGCCCAGCTAAGGCTAGTGGGCTCATGGATGACTCATATGTCTAGGGAGAGTGTGGGGCGTCGTGCAGACAGGGAGTTGATGAGACCAGCTGAAGCTTGTCAGCTCATTTAGGCCTCTATAAGAACTCCCAGCTTCATTAGATGTTAGCTCATGCCTGGAACCAGACCTGTGTGGACTGTCTAGGGAGAGTGAACCCCTGTGCGGTGAGACAAAGCCTGTGTGGCTATTTGCTTGGACATTTAAAACCAGGGACTTAGGGACTAGGACAGCACTAGGCTGATCCCAGTTGTTAGTTAGGAAACCTGTATGTTTAGTCAGAGGTCAACTTGACCAGGATTTATTTTGTTTATGTTTCTTTTGCTTTGCTGTGTTTTGTCACTGTAAATAGAAAATAAACCGCACCTTTTTGATTTTGAAAACCACAACCTCCGTTTGCTGGGCCTGTTTTGTGTGGGGAGCCCATCCCGGGGGTCACACACACCCGCTGCCGAGCCAACCCCCTCACAATATATATATTTTTATTGTAGCAAAAAGTAAAAGGAATTGCATTTTTTTCAAAATTGTCGCTCTATTTTTGTTTATAGCGCAAAAAATAAAAACCACAGAGGTGATCAAATACCACCAAAAGAAAGCTCTATTTGTGGGAAAAAAATGACATCAATTTTGTTTGGGAGCCACGTCGCACAACCGCGCAATTGTCAGTTAAAGCGACGCAGTGCTGAATCGCAAAAAGTGGCCTGGTCTTTGGCCAGCGAAATGGTCCGGGGCTGAAGTGGTTGAGCAGTACAGAAATCAGTGATGGTGAAAGTGCATCAGTAGCTGAGTCTGCTCTGTCCAGCTAGCCCTATGTTCTGGGGTTCTTGGACACAGCAAACTTATATAGCACCAAAAGTAAAATTGCTCTAGAGTATTTGGTAAACACAGTGTAGTAATGAGCGAATCCAGCAAGATTTGCTTCTCTTGTAGTTTGGCAAATCTTGCAAGGTGTTTGGCTAATGTGAACTTTCAGGCAAAAATTCAATGGGTGGCCAATCTAGATACTCATTTCTAGCCATCTGTGGGGCTACTACGCAAGCTATTGTCTAAAAAAATAATAAGAACACAAATAAAAGAATGCAGCAAAGGGAGTGGTTGACCAAGAGCTAGCAATAAAACTTGTTGCTAACTCAAATAATAGTCTTAATAAGGACTTAGATGCTAAGTTTTTTTTTTTTCTAAATTCCAGCTTCTCCTATGTACCAATATTAGGGGTGCGGAATTTAATCGTTGCATCGGTGCATCGCGATTCGGGCGTCCCCGATGCGGCACCGATGCGGGGAAACCTATTAATCGATTATCCCCGATGTCTAGCCCCGCCCCCTCCTCCCGGGAGAGCTGTTTCCTCATTTGTTATTTTTTTCCTATGACGCGCTCATGTGACTGCCCGGCCCGCCTCTCTGCTTTCACGTCTCACGTACGCCAGGAGAGACGTGAAAGCAGAGAGGAGAGAGGGCAGTCACATGAGCGCGTCATATACACTCACTGTTCCCCCGCCGGATTCTGTTCCCCTGGCTCCGTCTCGGGTCCTATCGGAACTCCGCCCCCCCACTCCCAGCCCTGTACATTGCCGCTCCCTCCTCCTACGAATGCTAATGCTCCTAATACCGCCCCGCCCCGCCTCTCCAGCCCTCGGCTACTGTTTAACGAATGCTAATGAGCAGAGGGTTGGAGAGGCGGGGCGGGGCGGTATTAGGAGCATTAGCATTCGTAGGAGGAGGGAGCGGCAATGTACAGGGCTGGGAGTGGGGGGGCGGAGTTCCGATAGGACCCGAGAGCCAGGGGAACAGAATCCGGCGGGGGGAACCATTCTCGGCACAACAGGAAAGTTCTTCTCACTACTGCAGAAAAGGTTAGTTTGGAATTAGGAATTAGGTTAGGGATTAGAATAGGGTAAATAAGTGTGAAAAAAGTTCATTAAAGTGCCAGTATTATTTTTTTTTTGTTTTTATTTTTTTATTTTTTTTTTAAAACGGATATTATACTTACCTACTGATCTTCTGTAGCATGTCCGCAGTCACCAACCATCTCCTGTAGCATGTCCGCAGTCGCCGACTATCTCCTGTAGCATGTCCGCAGTCACCAACCATCTCCTGTAGCATGTCCGCAGTCACCGACTATCTCCTGTAGCATGTCCGCAGTCACCAACCATCTCCTGTAGCATGTCCGCAGTCACCGACCATCTCCTGTAGCATGTCCGCAGTCACCGACCATCTCCTGTAGCATGTCCGCAGTCACCGACCATCTCCTGTAGCATGTCCGCAGTCACCGACCATCTCCTGTAGCATGTCCGCAGTCACCGACCATCTCCTGTACTATGTACAAGTTGTTGTCTGCTTTGTTTAGACTTTGCTACATGCAGGGAGTGTTGTCTTTTTTTTAAAAGAACAGATATAATTTAAAAAAATGGAGATCTCCTGACTGCTTGAATTTTTTTAATGAAAACCATGCGCACTTGCGCTGTAATCGTGATGCATCGTGATGCATCGCGGAATCGAATCGAATCGTTGACCTGATAATCGTAATCGAATCGAATCGTGAGGCCAGTGAAGATGCGCACCTCTAACCAATATACCATTAATGTTGCAGAAAATATAAAGCTTTCTTAGTATTTTAGGACAGCCTTGCCTGTCCATCTCAAGCTTGCTCCATAGAAAAGTTCATGACTTCCTGGTATGTAGATTTGGGATGTGAAAACTGGCAAAGTGATTGTTACCCCCCAAAAAATAAAAATAAATCATTCTCTTGTCCCTTTAAGGTAAAAGCTGTAGCATAGTACTTTTGCCTTTTCAATTGCCCCCTTCTATCCTCTACAGTACCTGGTTAATCCTGCCTGGTCCTGACGTCCCCTCTGTGAGCTGACCATGTTTATCATTAAAGCGTGGTCAGTTTATGTGCCTTTGTCACAACAGCTTTCTCCCTTGGGTCTCCCCCTTTCCTCCCCCTCCCTCTCCCTGTCAGTTCCATAGTCAGCAGTAAGAACACGATCTCCTCCACTCCCCATCCTGTCCCTCCCCTCTCCTCTCCTCCCCTCCCTGCCACTCCTGCCGCTAAATACCTTTGTTCACATTGCCGATGTGCGGTCACGTGACTGCCCAGCTGATGTCAGAGGGGAAATTCAGCACCTCACACTGTAGTCCGTACATTGGGGAGGGAGAGCGGCGGGTGTTCACGTGACCGCAGATCCGCGATATGAGAAAAGGTATTTAGCTGCTGAATTGGAAAAAAAAAACACACACACTGTATAGTATATCCTCTTATTGCAGAGGGTTGCAGGAATTAATAATGGGCCCAACAACCCTTTTAAGACAGGAAATAATTCACCAGCTGACCTCATTATCACACACCCTGCAGCTGTTCTACTCCTGGAAATAGTTCCCACCCATCCACCGCTGTACTCTGATTGTATGCCCCATCCACCCCTGTACTGTGATTGTACAATCTCCTTTAGATCTACAATCAACTATGGAGTGCAAGGGCTTGCCTGACTGAATACAGAGTGATTGGATAGATAGGTGTGTTCTTCCATTATATAGGTGTAGCGGGGTATTGCTCTTAAAACCCCAAGAGACTACAGTTCCCAGCACGCCTTAAGGCACCCAGGGTGCATTGCCCCACGCAAGGACTGCTGGGGTGGACTTTATAAGGGAGAGGCAGAGCCGGCTTCTTTCTCTTTGGACACCGCCCTCCCTGCAAGAGGATCCCTGTGTTGAACTGCTGCGCGTACAGGGCCTGAAGCCTGGGCCTTGTGCTTTTCCAAAGAGCCTTCCGATTCACTGAGGAACCCGCTGAATGTCTGATCCGGTTGTCGAGCACTGTCACCAAGAGGACCGAAGACCCGGGGTCGTGGATACTGTGAATAGAGTCACAGTGACGGAAGAAACGGACAAGGACTGATTCGGTTGGGTGAGAGAGCACCTGCTCAGAACTGCACCATATTATTTCTAGGCCTACTAACTGTATTCAGGGCCATCCAGTATTGCAGTTATACTCTGGGGAGACTATCCACAGAACTGAGTTATTAGTCTCCCTGGTACATTGAAGTTATCAATCATCAGTTTCCCTATTGGATTACAAATTGTTCTTAAAGTGCACCACCGTTCTTGCTAGTAAAGATTGTCTACCCCACTATACCCCAAATAATTGTCAGGCCTGACTGGGTAGTATAGGACATTGCTGGGCGCCATATTGTCCACGAGGGAGGATAGCTGCAGCGGGGTCTGATAACGTGTATGCTATATTTTTGAACATTTGCTGTTTCACAAGTGTACTTACATTGCAGGGCTCTGCATATGTTATTGCATGATTGTTTATTATCCAAATCTTTATTAACAGTAAAATATTAGAGTTAAGTATACTGGTTGTCAGTGTCATTTACTGCGCTATACTATTATTGTGTGCCTCACTGTGGGATTTTGTCATAGAGAATCATAGAGTGATTGCAGAATCTATCACCCCCTTTACTAACTGTGCCACAAGAGGTTAGAGCAGATTGCCAGGGGTTGACAGCGGTGCACTACAGGGCCCAAATCAATCAAGGCAGCCCTCTTAACTGGGGGTATCGCTACACGTGGGGGCTCGGGTCCGGGATCCCTATATACTGCACGCTGCAATCAAGCCGGTCAGAAGTACCAGCATGGACCCGCTGGCGGTGACACAGTGGTGCGCAGAGTGGGCCGTCGATTCAACCTGGGCGGTAGTCATTGAACTCCCGGGGGGGTTCCGGCAAAAAAAAGAGATAAAGCAGCTAGTAATGTCAATATCGCCGTGCTGGAAAGCATGGGTGGTGGATATAAAGCCAGATACCTCGTGTACATACGCACTAGTGGAATGGGGAAGAGGAATTCCAGAAGAGTTTAGAGGTCAGAGTATAAAGGCCATAGATGACCAAACATATTGCTTAGTGCATACAAGGGCCGTGAATAAGGAGAAGGAATCTCCACGAACCTCCCCGCCATCATCTCCGCTACTCTCCCCCAAAGTGGAAAGCAGTCGCGAGACGATAACTCCGGGGTCACCCTTGGCCGCCATAGGGCCGGAACTATTGACTGCTCTGGGAGACTTTGTCACTAAGTGCCAGAAAAGCAATACGGTACATGTAGAGGCCGGGTACCGGAAGCTCCGGGTTTTTTCAGGAAAACAACCTGTGCCACCCGGGGAAGAAGACTTTGACACCTGGATTGAACAGGCAATGCAGGCAGTAGAAGGATGGGAAGTTCCAGAAGCGCAGAAGAAGGGTGCTGCTGCTGAGGCTGTGAAGAATCTTAGGTGAAGCAATGCTGTTTGTACTGCGATGGATTATCTGTCTATGTTGCAGGAGGAATTTGGCCAGCTGGAGAAGGTGTCTGAACTGGTGTATTGATTTGAGCATACCCTCCAACAGCCGGGGGAGAAGTTGTCTGAATATGTCCGGAGACTGAATAGAATGCTGTGCCAAATTGTACTAAAAAAGGGAATGCTGCCACAAGTCATAGATGCAACCAGGATGAAGCAGATCCTGAGGGGAACCTTACGTTCGGATCCAGTTTGGCTTCACTTGAAGACCTCGGACAGAGTCATGGCTTTGAGTTACCCAGACCTTGTGCGGATCATAAGGGATGAAGAAGCCCTGTTGAAGGATCAACAGGCGGTTGAGAAGACCACTCCTCCAACCTCAGTGGGAGTCAGAACAGCAGTAGCTAGTGAGCGTGATTCAGAAGTAGAGACCTTGAAGTCCGAGATGGCCCAAGTGCTGGATTTATTGACCTCTTTACTGGCCAAGAACTCAGGAGCCAAGGAGCAAGGGGAGATCAGGAGTGAACCGCGACAGAATGTTTCCACTCCAACATCCCCGCAGACAAGGAAGGAAACTGTCTGTTTCAACTGTGGAGGAGCCGGCCACATTGGGAAAGTGTGCCCCAGTCCAAAGGAAGAACCGAGGCACTCACTACCAGCCGGCGGAAAACTTCAGAGGGCCCCGGTGAAGGAGTCAGCCGGGCGCCCACTACTTACAGAAAGCTCCAAAAAGATTCAAAAGAAAGAAGAGGCAAAAGAGAAGGGAAACAATGCCCCTCCTAAAATCCTCAATACCATCTGTCGGGAGTTGAAATTTAACAATCTGAGGGAAATCAATGCATACCAGGTCCAAAAAGGGTTGAGGTCCAGAGAAAAATGGAAGAAAAAGAAAACCACAACAGGAAAATCGAGGAGTCCAAGGAAGGAGACACCCCAGAAGAGGTTTCCAGACAAGCTAATAGGACCCTCCCCTCTAGTCTCTGTTCAAGTGGAGGGAGTTTACACCAAGGCCCTCCTAGATACAGGAGCCCAAGTGACTCTTTTGTACAGAGACTTTTACTGGAAACATCTGAGTCACGTGCCCTTACAGAAGCTGGAAGACCTACAGATAGGGGGAATTGGTACTCATAGCTTTCCGTACGACGGTTATGCCTCAATCAGGCTGGCCTTTGATCCCTCGGTGACAGGAAAGGCGGAAGTCTTTGACACCCTGGCGGTAGTTTGCCCTTGCCCACCAGGGGCCAACACAATTTCCATGATAATAGGGACCAACACTGACCTGGTCAGGAAACTGCTGACTCCTCTAGTGCAGGAACAGAGTACTTCAGCAGACAAGATTCACCCCATGCTGCAACAGGTCTACCAGAAGTTGGTCCTGGAACAGAAGGCCCCAGAAGATGGGGTGGGAAAAGTCTGGAGACTGTCAAGAAAGGAGAAGATATTGCAGCCTGGTGAAATGACCGGCCTTCAGGCTACGGTGAAACTCTCCTGGGAGCAGCCTGGCCCCTTTGTGGTCCTGGAGCCAGACCCCTTGGACACCCACCCAGGGTTGGAAGTGATCCCTGAAGTGGTCCCGTTGAGGGCATTGAAGAAGGCGAAGGGCCAGATTCCAGTGAGCACCAGGAATGTCACTAATTCTCCCATGAAGATTCCAGCCCGGGTACTACTGGGCAAAGTAAATCCTGCTACCCCAGTGGCCCTGTCTGACTTGAAGAAAGCTGAAGGAGGAGAACTCACCCTGGAGGGACTCTGCCTGGAAGACACCACCTTACCACCGAAGTGGAAGGAGAGAGCCAAGGCCCAGCTGACCAGATGGAGAAAAATATTCTCGGAAGATGAGTTTGACGTGGGGTGTGCAAGAAGTGCCACCCATAATATTCGTCTGCAGGAAGACAAACCCTTTCGGGAGAGGGTCCGGCGAGTCCCCCTGGCTGACTTAGAAGATTTGCGTGAACAGTTGGCAGAGCTTAGGAGAACTGGGGTTATTCGAGAGTCCAGGAGTCCATATGCCTCCCCCATTGTGGTGGTCAGGAAAAAGAACGGGTCGTTGAGACTCTGTATAGACTACAGGACTCTCAACAGGAGGACCATACCCAACCAGTACACTACTCACAGGATAGAAGATGCCTTACAGAGTCTGTCTGGGGCTAAGTGGTTCAGTGTCATGGACCTGAAGAGTGGGTATTACCAAATCCCAATGCACCCTGAAGACAGAGAGAAGACGGCCTTCATCACCCCGGTGGGATTCTATGAGTTCAATAGGATGCCTCAAGGCCTGTCGGGGGCCCCCGCCACTTTTCAGAGATTGATGGAGAAGACAGTGGGGGACATGAATCTTATCGAAGTCCTGGTGTACCTAGATGACATCATTGTCTTCGGAAAGACTCTGGAGGAGCATGAAGAGAGATTGGAGAAAGTCCTGTAGAGACTCAGTGAAGAGGGACTAAAACTCTCCAGGGAGAAGTGTCAGTTTTACCAGTCCTCGGTCCACTATCTGGGACACATAGTGTCTGCAGAAGGAGTGTCTACAGATCCCGACAAACTGGACGCAGTTACCTCCTGGCCCAGACCAACTACAGTGACTGAGCTCAGATCCTTCCTGGGGTTCTGCTCTTACTTCCGAAGATTTGTGGAGGGGTTTGCGAAAATTGCCAAACCCCTGAATGAGCTACTAAAGCCAGAAGGAGAGGAGGATGATACTGGTCCCAGGAAACCGGGAGAGTCCGTGGAAGGCCAGTGGACAGGGAAGTGTGAAGAAGCCTTCAAAATGTTGAAGAAAAGTCTGACCACTGCCCCGGTCTTGGCCTATGCTGACCCTAAGAAACCATATGAACTGCATGTAGATGCCAGCCATGATGGTCTAGGAGGTGTGCTGTACCAAGAGTATGAAGGACAGTTAAGGCCAGTTGCCTATTTCAGTAGAAGTCTAACACCAGCGGAAAAGAACTACCCCACCCACAAGTTGGAATTCCTGGCCCTAAAGTGGGCAGTCATGGATAAGCTCAGAGATTACCTGTATGGAGCTGACTTTACAGTAAAGACCGACAATAACCCACTCACCTACCTCTTCACCACAGCCAAACTAGATGCCACTGGCCACCGTTGGTTGGCAGCCCTGGCCGGATTCAACTTCAGTCTGAAGTATAGGCCTGGGGCTGGGGATCGTGATGCAGATGCATTGTCCAGAAGGGCTCATGCACCCACCCACCACACAGAAGACAGGACCCAGGTAACCCCGGATGGGGTACGGGCCTTGTGTCAAGGAGCACAACTTCAAGCTAGTGGTGGGTCAAGGGCGGAAGAGATTGGAGTTTCGGTAGTGGGGGTGCCCAAGTGTTATTGTGACGTGACCCAGATTGGCGAGGACGACTTGCCAAAGCTGTCTAAGAAGGACATAAGAAGAGACCAGTTGGAAGACCCCTGGGGAAGATTGGCTTTGAAGACACTGGAAGACCAGGATCCAGGCAGGCTCCTGCAGGACCCCTCAAAGGTGGCTCGACTGGTCCACAAAGAATGGGACAAGTTGCAGGTGCATCAAGGGGTGGTCTACCGAAGGGGCCCCTCTGATGACTTAGAAGAGAAGTGGCAACTGTTCTTGCCAGAAAAACATAGAAAGACTGTTTTAGCTGCCCTACATGACAAACATGGCCATTTGGAGGCCAAACTGACTTTCCAGCTTGTGAGGAGTAGATTCTACTGGCCTTGTATGCGGGCTGAAGTGGAGGAGTACTGTCACTCATGTGCTCGCTGCGTTCAAAGGAAGACATTACCACGTCAAGCTGCCCCAATGGGCCATCTGCAGAGTCAAGGACCCTTGGACTTGGTATGCATCGACTTCCTCTGTCTAGAACCTGACTTGAGTGGACATGGAAATGTTCTGGTGATAACCGACCATTTCACCCGTTATGCCCAGGCCTTTCCAACTAAAGACCAGAAGGCCTCCACCGTAGCCAAAATCTTGGTGGAAAAATACTTTGTGCATTACGGGCTACCACAGCGCCTGCACTCAGACCAAGGGAGAGACTTTGAGAGTCGACTGATTAGGAAATTGCTGGACTCTTTAGGTATAAAGAAAACTCGTACTACCCCTTATCACCCCCAAGGTGATGCCCAACCGGAAAGATTCAACAGGACTCTGTTAAATATGTTGGGGACTCTGAGCAGCGAGAAGAAGCAGCATTGGAGCAAGCACATAGCAGCAATAGTGCATGCCTATAACAGCACAACCAGTGATGCCACAGGGTACTCTCCCTACAGATTAATGTTTGGCAGGGAAGCAAGACTGCCTGTGGATCTGGCCTTCGGCATATCGATGGATCACACATCAGCCACCTCGCACAAGGGATATGTAGATAGGCTGAGGAAGAGCCTGAAACTGGCGTTTGAACAGGCCCAAGCGGCATCAGAGCAAAGAGGAGCCCGAAACAAGAGGAACTTTGATCTTAAAGTTCGGATCCAGGACTTGCAACCCGGAGACGGAGTGCTGTTGCGGAACTTAGGAGTCCCTGGGAAGCACAAACTAGCAGACAGATGGAGACCCGAACCGTATGTGATCTGCAAAAAGTTACCACGCTTGCTGGTATATCAGCTGAAGCCAGAAGAGAAGATAGGGCCGCTGAAGACCTGGCACAGAAACCACTTACTTCCACTTTCAGAAGCAGTTCAGATACCTCCTGTAGAGGATTTCCCTGGACCATCCTCAAGTCTGAATACACCTAGGCCCAACACTCGGTCTCAGGCACCTCAGTCTGGAGGAATGGATGTCACTGATCAAAGTGATGATAAGGAAGATGATCTTGAATGGTTGTGGCCGTCCCAGGCTCCTGAGCCTCTGTCCATAGACCTTCCGCCCTCTGAAGATACTTTAGATAGTACATTGAATGTAGAAGCCACCGAGTTTGTCCCGTCCAGTTTTCACTCTGACGAGTGGGAAAATGTCATAGAGCGGCTCCATGCTGAAGGTCAAAGGAACTCTCTGTGTCTTCCTGCACCTGATCTGGATGCTCCAGAAATATCGGAACCCAATACATTTACCCCAGAGGAAGAGCCTGTGGTTACTGAGACGGTTACCCCAAGAGAACAGAGAGCGAAGAGAACCATTCGACCTCCACGGAAGTTAACCTATGCCCAAATGGGGGAAAGCTCTGAGGATACAGTAACTACTGCAAGAAGGACAATACAAACACCTGGTCCCTCCACTGTGCATTTAGTGGAGGGCAACCCCAGCTCACTTTCTGGCACAGTTAGGCAGGTTATCCCCATTGATGTGACCTGTGGGCAGGACAAACTCCCTTCCCAGTTTTGGTGGGAGATTCCCCTGCCGACTTCCCTTGCAGCCCTAAATGTACTTGTTTGTACTTATTGTTAATACTGTCTTTGGGGACCAAAGATTCTAAGTGGGGGGAGTGTGTAGCGGGGTATTGCTTTTAAAACCCCAAGAGACTACAGTTCCCAGCATGCCTTAAGGCACCCAGGGTGCATTGCCCCACGCAAGGACTGCTGGGGTGGACTTTATAAGGGAGAGGCAGAGCCGGCTTCTTTCTCTTTGGACACCGCCCTCCCTGCAAGAGGATCCCTGTGTTGAACTGCTGCGCGTACAGGGCCTGAAGCCTGGGCCTTGTGCTTTTCCAAAGAGCCTTCCGATCCACTGAGGAACCCGCTGAATGTCTGATCCGGTTGTCGAGCACTGTCACCAGGAGGACCGAAGACCCGGGGTCGTGGATACTGTGAATCGAGTTACGGTGACGGAAGAAACGGACAAGGACTGGTTCGGTTGGGTGAGAGAGCACCTGCTCAGAACTGCACCACATTATTTCTAGGCCTCCTAACTGTATTCAGGGCCATCCAGTATTGCAGTTATACTCTGGGGAGACTATCCACAGAACTGAGTTATTAGTCTCCCTGGTACATTGAAGTTATCAATCATCGGTTTCCCTATTGGATTACAAATTGTTCTTAAAGTGCACCACCGTTCTTGCTAGCGAAGATTGTCTACCCCCACTATACCCCAAATAATTGTCAGGCCTGACTGGGTAGTATAGGACATTGCTGGGCATCATATTGTCCACGAGGGAGGATAGCTGCAGCGGGGTCTGATAACGTGTATGCTATATTATTGAACGTTTGCTGTTTCACAAGTGTACTTACATTGCAGGGCTCTGCATATGTTATTGCATGATTGTTTATTATCCAAATCTTTATTAACAGTAAAATATTAGAGTTAAGTATACTGGTTGTCAGTGTCATTTACTGCGCTATACTATTATTGTGTGCCTCACTGTGGGATTGTGTCATAGAGAATCATAGAGTGATTGCAGAATCTATCATCTCCTTTACTAACTGTGCCACGAGAGGTTAGAGCAGATTGCCATGGGTTGACAGTGGTGCACTACAGGGCCCAAATCAATCAAGGCAGCCCTCTTAACTGGGGGTATCGCTACATAGGCTTGGCAAATATAAAGGAGATTGTACAGAGATTGTACAATCAGATTGTATAGTGTATGATGAGCTTTACAGATTTCACCCGTTTTCAATACTACAGCCTGCATGTGAGTACAGGGGTCGATGGGGACAATTTCCTGGAGGAGGAGAAAAAAGGGATTTTTATAACAGCTTACCTGTAAAATCCATTTCTTGGAGTACATCACGGGACACAGAGCGACTTAGTCATTACTAATGGGTTATATAGATAACTTCAGGTGCTGGCACTGGCAACTTCCAAAACCGGAAGTACCCTCCCCTATATAAGCCCCTCCCATCCGGGAGCACCTCAGTTTTGTAGCAAAGCAATAAGTGTCCCAAAAAGAGGGGTGGGAGCTCTGTGTCCCGTGATGTACTCCAAGAAAAGGATTTTACAGGTAAGCTGTTATAAAAATCCCTTTTTCTTTTTCGTACATCACGGGACACAGAGCGACTTAGTCATTACTAATGGGACGTCCCAAAGCAATGCCAAATGAGGGGAGGGATACACTATACATAAGCTGGGCGCCATCAGGCATGAGGATCTTTTGCGGCCTGCAACACACTGCGCCCAAAGGCGACATCCTCCTGATTTCTAACGTCTACCTGGTAGAATCTAGTAAACGTGTGTACTGAAGACCATGTTGCGGCCTTACAGACTTGAGCCAGGGAGGCCTGGTGATGCACTGCCCATGAAGTTCCAATTGCTCTTGTGGAGTGCGCCCTAACTTTGAACGGAGGCGGTCTCCTTCTCAAGCCATAGGCTTGTATTATGACCTGTCGAATCCACTTGGCTAAAGTAGATTTTGACGCTGCCTGACCCTTTCTGGGGCCTTCCGGCAGAACAAACAAAGTATCCGTTTTACGAATCTGAGCAGTGGCTTTTAGATAAGCTTTAACTGCTCTTACTACATCCAAGGAATGCAATAACTTTTCCTCTACCGAACTAGGTTTGGGGAAAAAGGAAGGAAGAACCACATCTTAGTTCAAATGAAACCTCGATACCACCTTAGGAAGAAAGGCTGGATGAGGACGTAATACTACTCTGTCCTTATGGACAACCAGATATGGCTCCTTACAGGACAATGCAGCTAATTCCGATACTCTTTTAGCCGAACAAATGGCTACTAAGAAAATCAATTTCCTGGTGAGAAGAACCAAGGAAATGTGCTGCAATGGTTCAAATGGTTGTTTCTGTAGAACCGACAGAACCAGGTTTAAGTCCCATGGACATATGGGAATACTAACCGGAGGGCTAATACGCATCACTCCTTGTATGAAAGCTTTGACTAGTGAATGCGAAGCCAAGGGCCTTTGAAAAAATATTGACAGGGCCGAAATCTGACCCTTGATAGTACTCAAGGCAAGCTTCCTATCCACAGCCCACTGTAGGAAGTCCAGAATCCTACCTATTACGTACTTACGTGGATGCCATTTCTTGGCCTCACACCACGCGATGTACGCCTTCCAGATCCTATAATAGATCTGCCTGGATACCGGCTTCCTGGCATTGATCATGGTAGATACCACAGGATTAGAGAGACCTCTCTTTTCTAGAATGTGGGCTTCAATAGCCAGGCCATCAAACCTAGGGCTGGTAAGGAAGGGTGGTATATCGGTCCTTGCAAAAGCAGGTCCGGACGATGTGGGAGGGTCCAAGGACTCCCCACTGACATTTTTACAATCTCCGCGTACCATGCCCTTCGGGGCCACGCTGGAGCCACCAGAATCACCGGTTTCTTTTCTACCCGGATTCTGCGGATTAATCGCGGTAACAATTGTGGCGGTGGGAATGCATATATCAGCTTGAACTGATCCCAAGGGAACACTAGGGCATCCGAGCCGCAAGCTAGGGGATCCCTTGTGCGAGACACAAATCTGTCCACCTTTGCGTTGAATCTGGATGCTAGCAGATCTACACATGGTGTTCCCCACCGCTGGCATATTGCCTGGAAAACCTTGGGGTGAAGAGACCATTCCCCCGGGCATAATTGCTGGCGACTTAAAAAGTCCGCTCTCCAATTTTCCACTCCTGGGATGAAAACCGCAGATATGGCTGGGACATATCTTTCTGCCCATTCCAGGATGCAATTCGCTTCCCTCTGGGCTGCACGACTCCTGGTGCCACCCTGGTGATTGATATATGCCACTGCTGTGGCATTGTCTGATTGAATTCTGACAGGGGACCCTTGGAGTTTGGATGTCCATGCTACTAGGGCATACCAGGCTGCTCGTATCTCTAAGAGATTGATGGGCAGGGCCTTCTCTGCTTCTGACCACTTGCCCTGGAGAGACCATTGCTATGAGGCTGGCATCTGTAGTGACCACCTTCCAAGAAACCGGACTGAAGGGTTTCCCTTTTTCCAGATTCTGGGGCACCAACCACCAATGGAGGCTCTTGCGAACGGAAGGGGACAGGGACATTGGTAAGTCTAAAGCCTGAACTTTTTTGTTCCAGGCTGACAGCATGGCCCTCTGCAAGTTCCTTGAATGGAATTGACCGTAGGGTACTGCTTCGAATGAAGCCACCATTTTTCCCAGCAGCCTCATGCACAGGCGTATGGATAGTTTTCTTTTTGTACCCACTCAAATCTTTCAAAGACGACACCTTCTCTGGAGGTAAGAAAATCTTTCTCTGATTTGAATCCAGCCTTAGCCCCAAGTATTCCAGACTTTTGACTGGTCTTAGAGCTGACTTGTCTCGGTTGATAATCCAACCGTGATATTCCAGATACTTGATTGTCTCGTGAATAGCTACTTCCAGTTTTTCCACTGAGTGGTCTATTAGTAGCAGGTCGTCTAAATATGCCATTATCGTTACACCCCGTGTTCTTAGATTGGCCAATAGTGGGGCCAGAATTTTTGTGAACACTCGTGGTGCTGTGGCCAGACCGAAAGGTAAGGCTCTGAACTGAAAATGGCGCCCTTCTACTACAAAGCGTAGAAATTTCTGGTGGGCCGGAAAGATGGGAATATGCAGATAAGCATCCTTTATGTCGATCGAGGCTAACCATTCCTGCCCTTGTAGGGCGGTGGCCACCGATCGGATCGACTCCATCTGAAAAGTCCTGATATGTAGGAACTTGTTTAGCCCTTTTAGATTTAATATGGGCCTCACGTCCCCATTTGGTTTGGGGACTGTGAAAAGGTTCGAGTAAAACCCGAACCCGCTTTCTTCCAAGGGAACCTTCATGATTACACCTTGGAGCAATAGTTGTTCTAGTGCCAGAAGGAGGGATCCTCTCTTCTGGGGATCGCTTGGCACGTTTGACCTCATAAAATGGGCAGGAGGAGTGTCTTTTAACTCCAGCTTGTATCCCAGACTTACTGTGGAGATCACCCATCTGTCTCTGATGGTGTCCCGCCAGGTCTCTGTGAACAACTGAAGTCTTCCCCCCACCCGATTGAGTGGGGGCAACCCTTCATGACTTGGGGGGAGGTTTTGTACCTCTCTTGACCCAGGGTTTCTTGTTACCCTGTGATTGTCCCTGATTTCTGCCCCCTGGATTTGACCGCGGAGGCCGTCGGAACTGTTTCACAGCCGATGTGCCAGGGACTGGAGAAGTAGGCCTCTTAAAAGAAGGACTTCTACCCTTGTTCTTAACCGGCAAGAGTGTACTTTTACCGGCAGAAATTTTCTGGATATACTTGTCCAGATCTTCTCCAAATAAGCGTTATCCATGAAATGGGAAGCTAATCAGCAATTTCTTACAGGGAGCTTCAGCAGACCAGTTTTTGAGCCATAGAAGCCTACGCATATGTACTACAGACAGCGTAAAGCGGGAGGCCTGTTGGATTGTATCCTTTATGGCGTCCACCGCAAAACACAAGGCTCTAGGTAGGTCAGCTAGGGCAAGAGCCTGCTGATCTGGTAAGTCCCTTAAGACTTGTTTCAACTGATCTTTCACTGCTTGGCAGACTCCAATCGCTGCTACTGCAGGTTGTGTCACCATGCTTGCTGTAGAGAAAGCAGATTTTAGCAAAGACTCCAATTTTTTATCTATTGGGTCTTTGAACATTGGAACATTATCTACTGGACATGTCAGTGATTTATTCACACAAGAGATGGCTGCGTCCACTGTAGGGACCCTCCATTTTTTTATGAACTTATCCTCCATGGGATAGATCACTGGAAATCTCTTGGGGGGAGTAAATATTTTATCAGGATGCTCCCAATCCTGGTAAATAAGCCCTTCCAATAAAGGGTGGATTGGGAAGGAACAGACAGTCTGGGGAGCTTTCAGCGACCCCAGCGAGGAAACAGTAGTGGTTGATGGTTCCGCCAGAGGCATTTTAAATGCTGATCGGACCATGTTAGTCAGAGACTGAACCCATAATCTTTCAGCCTGAGATGCTGAGAAAGGTTCTTCCACTGTTGATTCCTTTATAACCAAATCAACCTCATCCTGATCCCCTTCAGGTAGGTCGATCTCTGTGTGGGACTGTTCCTCCACTAACAGGCACTCTGAAGGAGGAGACGGAGATCGGACGCGCTTTCCCTGTGACAGGGAAGCAGCGATCAATGCTGTTAATCTCTCTTCCAATCCTCCCAGAGTTGAGGAAAAAACCTCCTCTGTTATATATACAGGAGCAGGTGGACTGGGGACAGCCGCAGCACCAGGTACTCCTGCGGGGTTCATACGGCTACTGATCTCTGAATTTTCAGGGGAGATTGGTGCAATACAAGCATGCCCAAAATCCTCAGAGCCCGATGGAGACCCCTTTGGCTTCCTGGAAGACTTATTTCCGGAGCGTCTGGACGACATATCCTTTAAGCACAAAGCTGAGGTATTCCCGTCGTCATACACCAATTTTGCTGGTAATAGTCTAACACAGTTGCTGCTATATACCAGCTGGTGTCCACTAAAGTGTCTTTCTATGGGGATGCCTGCATCAACCGCCTCTGTGTGCCACCGTTTGTTGCTAGCTCTGCTTGCATCCAGCTGACACTTGTACTGTGTCTTATCCATGCTGGGACGCCTGCACATGCGCAGAAGCGCCGCGGCGCGCATCGAGCGTCATCCACCTGCCCCGCCCCTTTCCTTTCATAGGAGGCGCGTGCACGCGCCCACGCGCGCGCCCGTGCGCCTTCGGCGCCTTTTTTGAAAACAAGCAGGGACTAGGAGCCAGGGCCCTTTTTGCCGGAGGGCCTGTGCGGTGGATGAGCGCAGCAACAGGGCAGAGGAAGTGGATTCCCACAGAGAAACTTACCAACTGCCTGGATCTTTTGACTTGAAAAAGCCAAAGATCCACATGACAAGAAAAATGGACCACAGCGGCCTCTAGTGGTTTAACACAGGTACCGCGGTCTCCTTTTTTTTTTTTTTCTTGACTACTATTAAAATTTTACATTTTCCAGTAGTTACAGGCATACACAGATATCAGCGGGAATACCATTAGGTAACAGACAGAAAGACAAATTAGGCTTGGGGTCCCCCAATAGAACCAAGTTCCTGGGGGCCCCCACTTACCTGTTCCCCGCCACAGGACTTTGTTTGGTCCACAGAAGCCCAAACTTCACCTATCACGGCAGGCATTGTATTTAAACCTTCAGGGACCGGGTTCCCAAGGATTCCACTCCCCTGGACCTGTATAGCACCCTGCACAGACAACATCTTGGTCGTGGGTATGACCAGAGCTCTGGATCCCAGGATCCAGCCCTCCTAAGAGAGGCATTACAGGCAAAACCTTGCTCTTCTGTTGCAAGGCCCGGGTACCGACCGTTTAGCTATGAAGCTTTTTTGGTCGGATCCGGAACAGCTTACTAAGGCCCGTAAAAGAACCTGTACGCAAGCCCAGTGAAAACACATGTTACTCTTTGGCCAACACCTTAGACACTGGCAAAAAACTGAGGTGCTCCCGGATGGGAGGGGCTTATATAGGGGAGGGTACTTCCGGTTTTGGAAGTTGCCAGTGCCAGCACCTGAAGGTATCTATATAACCCATTAGTAATGACTAAGTCGCTCTGTGTCCCGTGATGTACGAAAAAGAAAGGTGCAAGATGTGTGCTAATGAGGTCAGCTGGTGAATTACTGCCTGTATCTTAACAGTTTATACATCCCAAATATACAGTACATACCAGGAAGTCATGAACTTTTCTATGGAGCAAGCTTGAGATAGACAGGTGGGGCTGTCCTAAAATACTAAGAAAGCTTTATCTTTTCTTCAATAGAAGTACATTAATAGTATATTGGTACATAGAGTACATGAGGAGCTGGAATTACATTTTAAAAAAAGGTGAACTTAGCCTTTCAGGTTAATCAAAGAACAGCAGGGAGGGAATTTGACATTAAACTATCCAGCAGTTGTACCGGTTGGGCTGTCCAGTACTCAAAGGTGTCTTGGCAATGAGTGGCAGCGTGGGGGCATGTATTCAAGTAATTAACCAATAAACACCAATGTTTTTTCGCTGACACCAAAGATTTAAGGGTTCATTTTGCTGCCACCTACACTAATGATTTGTGGGTTTTTTTTTTGCTCCCATTGACACTAACCATAGGGTTCATTTTATTCCACTGATGCCAAGGATGTGGAGTTTAGTTTATAAAACTGACATCAACAATGGATCTGTTTTACTACAACCGACACCAATGATGTGGGGCTTATTTTATCCCACTGACACCAGATGTTTCTGATTCCTATTTTTTCTCTGCACTCTATGGTTTCACCCACATGCCTCTACTGATGCTACCACAGCAGATGTTATCACAGTGTGAAGCAGGGGACCAGGTATTTGACACAACTGCAAGTGTGGCAGTGGTATTACTTTAACACAACAATTTTTGGCAGAACTACTAGTGTAGTAGGTCAATGTTAAAAGATACAGTTTCCATGAAGTTTATTTATTCAGTTAGATGGCAATAGAGCTGCTTTAACCACTTCAATACCGAGCACTTTCGCCCCTTTCTGCCCAGGACAATTTTCAGCTTGCAGTGCCGTTGCACTTTGAATGACAATTGCACGGTCGTGCAACACTGTACTCAAACAAAATTTTCATCATTTTCTTCCCACAAATAGAGCTTTCTTTTGGTGTTATTTGATCACCACTGGTGGGACAGAATCTCCGACCCTGTGTCTGGGTCCTGTGGCCCAGGTGCACCCAGCCCATATAATGAGGGGCTGGTGAGAGCAGAAGGAGAAAGAAGGTGGATTTGGAGCAGTGGCTGCTATTGGGAGAATCTCTGTGTGAAGATAGATGCTGTGTGTGTTGAAGGGCTTGAAGCTGTGTGCGTCCAAGGAGCCCAAAGCTGTGTGCATTGAGGGACTTGAAGCTGTGTGCGTTTAAGGAGCCCAAAACTGTGTGCATCCAAGACTGTGGGCCTTGGAGAGCTGGTGATTTGAGGGACCAGTATCTATAGCAGCAGTGCTGTTGAAAAGTAGCCAGGTGGGCTAGCATTTTCAGTTATATCTGAATGACGTTTAAATTCCTGCGTGGTATTTCTGAGTGGACTTTTTTTTTTTATTATTTAATAAACGTGGGCTACCAGGCCCTTAAAGCGGAGTTCCACCCAATTTTTTTACTTTTTTTTTATTCCACTCCTCACCCCCTTACATGCCACATTTGGCATGTAATTTTTTCGGGGGGGGAGTGGGGGCTTCAGTAGGAGTGGGACTTCCTGTCCCACTTCCTCCTTCCGCCCTGGAGCCGCCTAGGCGATACGTCATATCGCCTTGTGGCGGCTCCTCCCTGTAGGCGATCACCTGGGACGTGACAGGTCCCAGGCGATCGCCTGTCCACTCACAGAGCGCTGCGCCGTTCGCGCATGCGCAGTGAGTGCCCGGCCGTGAAGCCGAAAGCTGTCACGGCCGGGTGCCCACACTGTGAATGGACGCGCCGGCGGAGGAGGGGGGAGAGGAGCGGAGCTCCAGGCGGTGCGTCGCTGGACAGTGGAGTAGGTAAGTGTATGTTTATTAAAAGCCAGCAGCTACACTTTTTGTAGCTGCTGACTTTTAATAAACATAAAAAAAGGGTGGAACTCCGCTTTAACTATAAACGCCTGTCTGATGTGGACTCACTACACAAAAATGCATCTAACACTGAGCTGAACAATTCCCCATGTCGCAATATATATATGTAGTGTGTGTGTGTATATATATGTATATATATATACATATTAGGAAGGGGGACTATTTATTTTATTAACCACTTACGGACCGCCCGACGAATAGGGATATTGTTGTTATGGCAGCAGCTAGCTGCAGCGGATTCGCAGCGAGATCCCTTTTATCGGCGGCGGGAAAAGGGCCCCCCTCCCTTCGCGCTCCGGTGCCCTCTGCCGCTTACCGACGATCGGGTCCTCTCCCGTCTTTGGTATGGAGCGAGTGAGGGGAAGATGGCCCCCACCCGTCTCCATACCATAGCGCCTAAAGAGACTTTTTTTTTTTTTTTCAAACTACATTTTTTTTTCATTGCATTTTAGTGTAAATATGAGATCTGAGGTCTTTTTGACCCCAGATCTCATATTTAAGAGGTCCTGTCATTCTTTTTTTCTATTACAAGGTATGTTTACATTCCTTGTAATAGGAATAAAAGTGACACAATTAGTTTTTTTTAAAAGAACAGTGTAAAAATAAAAAATAAAAGGTAAAATAAATAAGAAAAAACAAAATTGTAAACGTGCCCCGTCCCGCTGAGCTCGCGCGCAGAAGCGAATGCATACCTGAGCATCGCCCGCATATGAAAATGGTATTCAAACCATACTCTCTGAGGTATCACCACAATCGTTAGAGGTGGAGCAATAATTCTAGCCATAGACCTCCTCTGTAACTCAAAACATGCAACCTGTAGAATTTTTTAAACATGGCCTATGGAGATTTTTAAGAGTAAAAGTTTGTTGCCATTCCACGAGCGGGTGCAATTTTGAAGCGTGACACGTTGGGTATCAATTTACTCAGCGTAACATTATCTTTTAAAAAAAATTAAGCTAACTTTACTGTTGTCTTATTTTTTAAACTCACGAAAATGTATTTTTTCCCAAAAAAGTGCGCTTCTAAGACCGCTGCGCAAATACGGGGTGACAGAATGTATTGCAATGACCGCCATTTTATTCTCTTGGGTGTTAGAAAAAAAAAAAAATATATATATATATATATATATAATGTTTGGGGGTTCTAAGTAATTTTCTAGCAAGAAAAATGTTTATAACTTGTAAACACCAAATCTCAAAACGAGGCTCGGGGCTGAAGTGGTTAACATGAGGTGGGCCGTCTGTCCGTGTACTGAGCAGTGATAATTTATTACTGCTTAATAAACGGACACCTTGAGTGTTTCGTTAAATTTCTGGTACTGTATTCTCGCTATGTCTCACGAGATTCCAGTATCAGGGGGCGTTCTCCACTATTCGCATCATTTGTAGAACGCTTCACTTCATAAAAGGAGAAGCAATCTACACCTCTTCATAAACTGCCACCCAGAGGAGAGAGAATGGAGCAGCAGTGGCGGCTGGTGCTCAAAATTTTTGGAGGGGCGCAAACAAACGAAAAAAAAAAAAAAACATCAATTGCAGCCTCACTGTGCCCATCAATTGCCACCACTGTGCCCATCAATTGCCGCCACTGTGCCCATCAAACGCAGCTACTGTACCCATCAAACGCAGCCACTGTGCCATAAAATTGTCGCCACTGTGCCATAAAATTGTCGCCACTGTGCCATGCCATAAAATTGTCGCCACTGTGCCATGCCATCAAACGCAGCCACTGTGCCATCAATTGTCGCCAATGTGCCCATCAATTGTCGCCACTGTGCCGTGTCATTGTCGCCACTGTGCCCATCAATTGTCGCTTTTGTGCCATGCCAAACGCAGCCACTGTGCCATGACATTGTCGCCACTGTGCCCATCAATTGCAGCCAGTTTGCCCCTAAAATGCCACCAGATTGCCCCCCCCCCACCTGGCACTTACCTTTCTCGGTCAGCCATCCTCGGATCCTCCTCCACGATCCATCGATGTAGTCCCGCCCTCGATGTCGCTTCAGCCAATCAGGTTACCGGTAACCAGATCCGGTGAACCTGATTAGCTGAGATGCGTGTCAGTGTTAACCAAGGAACGCACCCCCCATGCGTCCCCTGGTTAACTATTTGGAAGCCGATTACAGCCCTCAGGCTGTAATCGGAAAGCCTATCAGAGCCGCTGGCTCTGATAGACACTTCCACAGCCAACCAGCTGCCGTTATTCAGATGGCCGGCGCTCGCCAGTGGGCCGGCCATCTGAGTAGTGGGCGGCAGCGGCGACAATACATAGATTCATGCAATGCATGAATCTATGTATTGTTTTTCAGTGGCGGTGCAGGAGCGAGAGGGGGCGGCGCTCCTGCGCCCTCTATGGACGCACCGCCACTGTGGAGCAGTGGAAATTTTGCTGGATGTCGGGGTATGCAGCTGGCTGTTTCAAGCTTTTGTGATCTCCAGTTACTGCATTGTATACCTTACTAACAGTGGCTATTACTGGGTTCCTTATGGATTAAATATACTCAGGGATTCTCACCTCTAGTCCCAGTATATCCCTTTGGTTGATATGCATACTTCCTGGATTTTGAGATAATTGGTTTATGAGATGCTTAACCAACTTATAAAGTGTCTTATATAGACCTTTACTTTATATGTTTACCTTGATGCCTCTATGCCTTGAATAGGCAACCCTACTGACACAGCCCTGCGTGCTATCTATTCACAACAATTTTTAATCATATCCAATGAAATATTGAAAATCACCTTGCTATTTTATATTACATGAATTATCTCCTCTTCTTGTATGCACCCCTGAAGAAGTAAATTTCGAAACGCGTCGGGTGCTAGGAGGTACTTCATCCACCCTCCTGCATGGTGACAATTGTTTGAATTTGTATATGCCACCTCAATATTTCATTTTTGTACCACCAGCTCGTATCCTCTTGTATGCAGAGGTGTGAGCTATAACCTTTTACCTTCGGGCCTGTGTCCCTGTCCAGAGCCAACACTTCCCTTGAGGATGATTCCCACCCTCCACGCAAGTGGAGGTAGGACCCTTAGCTCCCAGAAAGTCAAGTTCCACACCACTGAAAGTCCAACACTTATTTATTCTTCAGAGCAATAAATAGTCCTTTAAGAGCGACTGGTTAGACATAGAACAGTTCAAAACAAATTGGGGAGGAGGTCCAGGCACAAACTTGAACTTGGGTTTTCTCCTGTTCCCTTATAGCCCGAACAGGCTTGGCGCACAGTCGCTGCCACCGACCGTAAGGGGGTCTCTGCCACAGACCAGATGAATAAGGCCTCTGCCACAGACCTGGTTGCTGGGTCTCTGCCACCGACCTGATTCATGATGGGTCCCTGCCACAGACCATGAGAATGTGGACTACCTTCTATGAGCAATGGCCCCTGTCAGAGATAAAACATCCATCCGGACAGTTACCAGAGGCCCCGCCGTCACCAGCAAATGCTGCACTGGATCTTCGGAAGGGTCACCTCCCTGGCCTCCTCGTCCCAGATTCGGGTGTCCACACCGGAGGACACCCTAGGAGCCCTCGATCCCTTGCGGGACCCAGTCGAAGGTACTGGGCCCCAGGCCTCCAGAGAGTACCTCACCCCAGACCAAAGGTGTCTGGGGTGGAACCGCAACTCCGTCCCCGGGCCTAGGGCACCCGGGACGACACGCACATGTACCCAGGCCGAAGGTGCCTGGGCGCGGACCTCGTGCGGAAGATGTCTGCCCCCTTTATATCCTCTCCCAGCATGCACAGTGGGATTCCCCGCCCCGCTGTACTACTGCCGCGAGAGGACACAAATGGCACAGCCCTCCAATGGTGGTTCAACCCCAGCCTATGGCAACAGCGCCACCTATAGGCCGCAGGGAACTGAACACCATTGATTTCCTACACTGGCATAAATAGGTCCAGGAATCCTAACAATTGCTGCATCTGAGCCTGGTATCACTCAGACGCATCCCCCAAATATGACCACCCGCTACACATGTATAACTATGAATAAAACTTTTTCTACTCTAATAATCTGTATAATATTTATAGTGCCTAAAAAGTCCACCCAGGGGAAATTTTCTCTTTCTTTCTCTGCTTCATAAATGGACACCTAAAAGTGCTTGTAAACATTCTTTTTTATTTTATACAAAAAACAAACAGGTCTATACTAACCTGCCTAAAACCAATAATTTTGCACAGAGCAGCCCCAATCCTCTTCTTCCGGGGGTGCCCTGCCAGCACTCCAAGCCCCTCCTTTTCATCTGGTGCCCCCATGGAAAGCTGTTTTCCATGGGGGCACCTGTGTGGGCTCGCTCCCGAGTCCCTCTGCTGCGTCCATTGACACAGACAGTGGGGCTCGGTCCCACCCCAGCCCCCATGTCATAGCTTTTGATTGACAGTAGTGGAAGTCAATGGCTCCTGTTACTATAAATCTCTCCAAGAGAGAGAGACAGCGGCTGGAGCTGCTGCACTCCTGTACATCACTGGATCAGTTTGGGTTTAGGTAAGAAAGAAAGGGGGGGGGTCTGGGAGCTGCCACCACTTAAGGCTTTACAACCACTTTGATCTCGCCATACGAGTTATTGGCTGGCTGCTCCCCAGTCTGTCCTGCAATGAAATCTGGTTCCAGGTTGGAGCACCCTCCCTAAGCAGTCTGGGAGTTTTATAGAGCCCAGAGTGCTCAGCCTGCTCCAGCTGAGCTTGTTATCCCCTCAGTGAACCAAACAGGCTCACTACACAGCACAAAAAGAAAAAAAATGTATACAGCATGAATCTGGGACAAATATATCTCCCATTCTGGAGTTTGGACACAATCCATCATTTTTCCTGGCTTCCTGTCACAATATATACAAGCAATAAATGTAATTAAATTGTGTATTTTGTTGTTTACTTGGAGTTCTATTTCAAAAGCATGCAGCACTGTTGTTTAACCATCAGTTTAAATCATTTATTCCTAAGTGAGTATAATAGGTTCATACATGAGAAACAAGCTCAACTCTGCTATACCAAAAACATGCAAACTGAAAGTGCAGATAGATGGAGATCCAGATTCTTTAGGCTCAGCCTGACATTAATGTAATCTCAGGGTTAGGAAATTTAAGGAGCTAGTATGAGTCCAGTTTATTATGCAGTATTACCCATGCTATACTTTAGTGAAAATGAGATGCAAATATCATGCTAATGAAGTGCTGGCAGTCCCACTTCCTATTTATCCTTTATTCATTTTATAAACCAAATGTGAGCAGTCAACATTGTGATGTTCACTGATTCAGAGTTAAATCCACCAGTATGAAAAGGTACTTCTGCCAGATCTTAAATAGCACAAATAAATCATCCCAGCAATAAATGATCTCTGCCTACTGTGTGCAATGCTGCCATCAGGCAAATAGGCCCTTAGGGATGTCCTCATTGCCTTTGTGTCTAATCTAAACGCTTCCCTGGAGCAAATAAGAAACCTTGCATCTTGTTTACTGACTTTCCCATGTGCCCTGATTATGGTAATCGGTGGAAGATTTTCTCGGGCACATCATCTCACAAGTAAGTGGCTGGGAAAACGAATTAAACATTTAATTACCATGCACTGATTCCCAACAATAGTAACACATTAAGCCATGACTTGTGATTAAACATACTGCATGCTTCATTAGTGCTATACATGTGAATTTTCCAACAGACATCATTCTTAGACCATGGGTAACACCTTCTGACTGGGTGCCAAGGTTTTTGGAATAGGTCTAGAGAATTGTCTAATTAAGGATGCTTCAGCTCAAATAAGTCCTTTCTGAACTTGCTACAAAGAGACATCACTAACCTCAGGATGGCCCACTGTTTCACAAAGGAAGGCAAGCCTTTTCTGAAATCTCCTAACACTAGGTTTAGGTTCAGTTACTCTTAATATAAGATGCCCATTGTTAGATACCTGTGATTTCAAAGGTTTTAAAGGCAATCCGTTTATCTATATCTACAGTGAACAAAAGCAGACGCAGCGCTCACCTCTGTCTCAGTAAACGTGTCAACCAAGTTGGAAAATTTTACATGAAATCTCATTATTTCACCTATTATTGCAGACACATGCATATGTCATAGGTCACAGCACTGACATATTCATAAGATGAGAGCTTTTACAAATAATATATGCATTGGGTGACAAAAATGTTTTAGAGAAAAGCTAACCTGTAAGCAGGTGCAGTTAGCTAGTCTGCCACTAGGTGGCTCTGCCCCAGAATAGTGTGTGATAATGGAGAATAGTGTAATAAGGTGCTAGGTCCTTTTTAGCTAGAGCCCTCCTGCAGTGATATAATTAATGAGTAAATGGGCATATGGAGGAACCAATTGCATTTGGAGGCATGGGAGCCAGATACCCCACCAGCATGCAGATGTAATCAGCTAATGTAGAGGCCCTAGAAAGGGCCAGATGACAGGGTGAGATACATCTGCACTCAGAAGAGTCGTCTGTAGTCGTCCTGTCTTTTATAGTTGGTAGAGGATGGAGTGGGTTGCAAAAGGCTTTTCAAGCCAGACCAAGTGTTTTCTGCAGTAAGTTATATTCCCCTGGAGGACCTGGGAGAAGTACACTGAAGCTAGAGGTGCAGCTGCATGCAGTGATCCTGTCTCTGGAATGACAAGCAGGGACTGATTTGTATGCTGGGTACATAGAACCTATGGCAAGTCAGAGCCCTCTAAAGACCCTGGAAAGGAGAAGAGACTGTCCTAAAGAGGAGAAGATGACTTAAGGCAGGGGTGTCCAAACTTTTTTCAAAGAGGGCCAGATTTGATGAAGTGAACATGCTCGAGGGCCGACCATTTTGCCTGACATTCTTTGAACCATTAAAATTCGGTCTAAGTGTGTTCGTTCGAGCACTAATACACTGCCCAACAAGAATTCTCTTGCCTTCGTGGCTGTGTGTGGTGAAGAGATGAGCTCAGGCGTATTATTTGGATATACCGTATTTATAGGTGTATAACATGCACCTTCACTTTAAGAGGGAAGTTTCAGGAAAAAAACAAAAAAATTTAAATAAAGAACCGTGAAGCAAAATAAGGGACAGTGCCCATTCGCAGACCCCCAATTGCCAGGAATGCATCACCTACGATTGCTAGGAATGCAGCACACACCATTGCTAGGATGGTACCCACTATTACCAGGAATGCACTCACCATTGGCAGGAATGCAGCACCCACCATTGCCAGAAATGCAGCACCCACCATTGCCAGGAATGCAGCACCCACCATTGCCAGGAATGCAGCACTCACCATTGCCAGGAATGCAGCACTCACCATTGCCAGGAATGCAGCACTCGCCATTGCCAGGAATTCAGCACTCGCCATTGCCAGGAATGCAGCACCCATCATTGCCAGGAATGCAGCACCACCTTTGCCAGAAATGCAGCACCCAACATTGCCAGGAATGCACTCACCATTGCCGGGAATGCAGCACCTATCTTTGCCAGGAATGCACTCACCATTGCCAGGAATGCAGTACCTATCATTGCCGGGAATACACTCACCATTGCCAGGAATGCAGCACCTATCATTGCCGGGAATGCACTCACCATTGCCAGGAATGCAGCACCTATCATTGCCGGGAATGCACTCACCATTGCCAGGAATGCAGCACCTATCATTGCCAGGAATGCAGCACCTATCGTTGCCAGGAATGCAGCACCTATCATTACCAGGAATGCAGCACCTATCATTGCCAGGAATGCAGCACCTATCATTGCCAGGAATGCAGCACCTATCATTGCCAGGAATGCACTCACCATTGCCAGGAATGATCAGTGTCCTGTGTATTCGGCTGTACTCGGCTCCTCTCGCAGTCCCGTCCCTTGGCCCGGCTTCTATTATGGACATAACACACGTCCAATGGCAGGACTGGGCATGACTGCGAGCCGAGCCGAGCCTAGCCGAGTACACAATACATTCGGCTCTGGCTATTTCGGCGGCGGTCGCTCCTCTTGATGTGACTTGTCACTGCCATCTTCTGAAGAAACATCAGTAAAATGTGGAAACTATGCTATTTGTGTGGACATTCCTTTCTTTTAAATATAAAGGCTAATGGCTGGGGATTTTGTGGGAAGGCCTCTGCCAAGGAATTGGACACAATATGGCACAGGTAGAGGGCTGCAAACAGGTGGGTTTTTGTTCTATCTTAAGCCCCGTACACACGGTCGGACTTTTGCCCAACAAACTTCGTTTTAAGCAAGTTGGACCAACAATCCGACCGTGTGTACGCTCCATCGGAGAAACTTTTTTTCGTTTGGTTTTGTTTTCATCGGACAAAAGTTGGGTCTGCAAACGGACAAACTTTTGCCCAACAAAAGTCCGATGGAGCAAAGTCCTCCAGTGTGTACAGAAAACCATAGGACTTTTGTCCGATGGACAAAACAACTAATGTTAAAATCAACCAACAATACCAGAAGTTGACCAAAGGGTGGCGGTAAAGAGCAGAAAAGAGCAGAAAAAACATGTGATGTTGCAAAAAGTTTTGGGAAAGTTTTCAGAAAAGTCCTGTGGTGTGTATGCTATGGGTGTGCCCGGCCAACTCCGTTCGGACAAAAATCCACGGAAAAGTCAGATGGAAGTCCGACCGTGTGTATGAGGCTTAAGAAGCAGGGCAGGGGCTTGTATTCTTTGGTGCCAACACATAGGCAATCACAACCCCCTTATAAATCTATAACATTAATTAAATATTGGAAATCCTAACTTTTAACTTCAATTTAATGCCTGTTAGTGTGTTTAGTCTGTCCAAATGTATTAATTTATGAAATCTGTGATCCTTGACAATTGAGGCTGATCTGTTAAAGGAGTTAAACTTTTTCACTCAAAAAAGAGTGAAGAGTTACTCTGATTATCCAATCATTTAAAAAACAAATTTTTGTTATTTTATTTCCACATGACTGGATAATTGAAGTGAATTTTCACCCTTTTCAGTGATGATTCTCAACTCCTTTAGTAAATAAGCATGCTTCTGGCCTCTTTTGCATGGCTGTTCTGTCAGTTCATTTTGGCTCCACATTAAAAAAAAGGGCTGCAATGTATCCCTAACTTTGAATTAAAAAATACAAATTTCCCTTTTAGACATTGCCAACATGTGTGTATTATCAAACTTGTTAGCAGGTGTAGTGCCCTTTATTTGTTGCTCTTCCTCCAGCAATGTAGTGGGTGGAGTCTGTGCCCCTTTATTACTAGCTGTGGGTGGGGCATGGCAGTTCTGGTATGGTTACTGGTCTGACCAACATCATGTAGGTCATGTGCTCAAGTGGGAGAGGGCCCTCTGCAGGGCAGAACTGCCAGGAGGAATAGATATGGACTTTCAAGAGAGAAGGTGGAAGAACCTTGCCACCCCTGACCTTTGCTTAGCAGGTCTGTGGCTTGGATTACGACAGCCCGGGGCCTAGGACTGAGGAATAGCTGGTGTGTGAAACCCATTTTGGAGACTTGCTGGATAAAGCTAGGAAGATGGCTAGATGTTATGGTACTGCGTAATAGACCTGAGTGTTCTGTACTGAGGTTGTGTTACATGAAGAGGATGTATTGCTGTGTGTGCCTAATTTGATACAGTAAAGCGTTAAAAAGCATCTGGACTGAACATTCTTTATTTCAGGGAAAAGGGCTTCAGGCCAGCAATATGTGGGAAGGCAGGCCTCAGGCCAGGAGAGTGAGTGACACAACATGGCAGAGTATCTCCAAAAAGGTAGGTACGTGACTATCTCAGCTGGAGAAGAGGTGGGATGGGACCTGGGCCAGCTTGGTGTGAACAGCTGCCCAATCCAGGTCCCTCACAAGCTCTGCTAGATAGCTGTATTCGGTAATGTAGTGCTTCCACCGGAGGAGTCGCTGGTTAGGATGGGTCCTCTGTTCTCCACCACAACCTTTCAAAGGCTTCAGCCCTACTGACACACCAGGCTACTGAATAAGGGAGTAAATACACACACAGCAATTCCTTAACACCCAGCACTTTGATTATCTTAAGTGAGACCACAAAACCATGGGTGTTAAATAAGTTATTGGCTATTATTAGGAGAGATGATTCATAAAAAAATGCAAGCCAATAACAATTCACATACACAATTCAGCACACTGGGTACATATTAATCAGGGGAGAGAACCGAAAAAAAACAACAACTGGCATTAATGATTTAATAGCCCAAATCAGTATAAACTGTAGCAATTCCACCCAAAGTACTAGGCGGGCAAAGAGTAAATCTTATTTAACAATGTTGAGACTATTTTGATCCTGATAGTGGCTGTTTTATGCCAAGACTGGTTGAGAGAGCATAATCTGTGTGATACGGCATAAACTAACAAAGGAAAAGGGAGTTATAAACTGGCAAAATGGGCAGTCTCTAGATAGTTATTCAGCCTGCCAACGTTGGGGCCCTCTAGGTGACAGTTGGTGCACTAGAGGTGATACTAAAGCATGCTAGTAGTGAAGATGCAGTTAGAACTAAACAGAGACATGCTTGTAAGCCAGGGGCATGTGGTAACTATGATGTAGCTGCGCCCTGAGATTTCAGTTAATGCAAGGTGAAATCAAGCAATGGAGATCTCAAGAGGAGGAATCTGAGTACAAGGGGTGGAGGAAGGGATATTATGCTTTTAGTAGTATGTCTGTTATTAGGAGTAGATGGGTCGGCGGCCTGCTCACTAACTCCTCAGGAGATTGCAAAGTCTTGCGGTGGTAGGGGGCCCCTCCTTTTGAGCTGGATCCTGATGGTGATGACTCAACTGGCAGTTTAGCAGATCTGGAAGATACACCATCACAGCAAAAGACAAGGTGGTGGTCTGGTAATAGCAGTGATCCCATGGCAGCAGCCTTGGTCTGTGAACTGCACGATTAGCGATGCTGACACAAGAGCTTAGGCCTACTCCCAGTCCCTCTTATGTGACTCGCTCCAACACGTCTGTTCTGCTTGGACCCCCACAGCGCCAAGAGAGCGGACTTTTCCCGGGCAAAGAATATAAAGCCCTCTTAGCTACTCCTGCCTTACACAGACCATTGGGATCCGTAATTTAAAAGAGCAGCATCTCATCAGCATGGCCACTGTCTCAAACTACATCTCCCAGAGTTCCAGGCATTCTACATTACAGTCTTTAAGCTTGAAATTAGAGTTGGGCTAATGGTTCAGGCCGAGCAAAAGTTCGGCCCGAACATCGCCTGTAAACACCCAAATTTGCAGGGAGCTCAGGGGGCGCTGCACAGTGCATTCTAGCGCACTCATTGGATGAAGCCTTGCACCTGACCACTGGTCAGGTGCAGGGCTTTGCCAGTTAGGGCTCAAAGCACTGTCAGAGCCCTGATTGGACAAAGTGATGATGACTTTGTCCAATTACAGGCTCAGTGCTCAGAGTCCCACCCACACTATAAAAGGTTCCTTCCCACAGGAAGCTTTTGCAGTGCGTTGTTGGAGTGGAGATAGATAGAGCAGGGCTCAGTGTGCTACTTGCAAGCTAGTTTGTTCCCTTATTGTGACTCTGAGTGTAGAGTGTTAATAGAGTGTTAGTGTAGTGTTAGTATAGTGTGAGTATAGTGTGTCAGTATAGTATAGTGTATCAGTATAGTGAGAATAGTGTAGTGTGTCAGTATATTGTGAGTATAGTGTAGTGTGTCAGATAGTGTGAGTATAGTGTGAGTACAGTGTAGAGTGTCAGTATAGTCAGTATAGTGTAGAGTGTCAGTATAGTGTGAGTATAGTGTAATGTGTCAGTATAGTGTGTCCAGGGCCGCCATCAGGGGGGTACAGGCAGTACACCTGTAAGGGGCCCGGAGGTCCCCAGGGGCCCGGGTGGCAACCCCCCTTTTTTTTTTTGGAAGGGGCCCGGAGGTCCCCAGGGGCCCAGATGGCAACCCCCCTTTTTTTAAAAAAATGTAATTTTTTTTTTTTGTAAGGGGCCCAGAAGCCCGGAGGTCCCCAGGGGCCCGGATGGAAACCCCACTTTTATTTTGTAAGGGGCCCAGGGGACCTGAGGTCCCCAGGGCCCCGGATGGCAACCCCCCTTTTTTTTTTATAAAAAAAAATATTTTTTTTTATTTTTTAATTATTTTAGCTCTTTTTTTTTTTATTCTTTTTTTATTTTTATTTTTACTATTATTATTTATTTTTTGTAAGCGGCCCAGAGGTCCCCAAGGGCCCGGATGGCAACCCCCGACCTCAATAATTTGCGGCGACAGCACCCCCCGCTTCTAAATTTGTGGAACCCCGCTGCTTCTCAATTTGCAGTGGCAGCACCCCCCCCCCCGGTTCTCTGCTCCAGGGGGCCCATACCTGAAGCTGTGTAAGGGGCCCCAAATGGCGGCCTTGAGTGTGTCAGTATAGTGTGAGTATAGTGAAGTGTGTGAGTATAGTGTAGTGTGTCAGTATAGTGTGAGTATAGTGTAAGTATAGTGTAGTGTGTCAGTATAGTGTAGAGTGTGAGTAATGTGTGAGTATAGTGTAGTGTGTCAGTATAGTGTGAGTGTAGTGTGTCAGTATAGTGTAGAGTGTAAGTATAGTGTACTGTGTCAGTATAGTGTGAGTGTAGTGGGGTATCGTTTTCTTAAACCCAGAGACTACAGTTCCCAGCAAGCATTGCCACCCGCACAAGGACTGCTGGGGTGGAGTTTATAAGGGGGAGGCAGGGCCTGGTTCTTTCTCTTTGGACACCGCCCTCCCAGCAAGAGGATCCCTGTGCTGACCTGCTGTGCGCACAAGGCCTGAAGCCTGGGCCTTGTGTCTTTCCTAAGAGCCTTCCGCTCCACCAAGGAGCCTGCGGAGCGTCTGATCCTGTTGCCGAGTGCTGTCTTCAGGAGGACCGAAGACCCGGGTGTCGTGGACACTGTGAAGCGAGTCACAGTAACGGAAGTAGCGAACGAGGACTGGTCCGGTCGGGTGAGAGAGCACCTGCTCAGAGCTACATTACAGTATCTTTAGGCCCATTAACTTTATCCAGGGCCATCACAGTGATTGCAGTTACACTCTAGGGAGACTATCTGCTGAACTGAGTTATTAGTCTCCCTGGCATTACAAAGTTACCGATCATCATTTCTTTGTTGGATTACAATTTGTTCCTGAAAGTGCACCACCGTGTTTTGCTAGCGAAGATTTCTTCTACAGGACTATACCCAAATCATAGTCAGGCCTGACTGGGTAGTATAGGACATTGCTGGGCGCCATTTTTTGCTCACGAGGGAGGATAGCTGCAGCGGGGTCTGTAAACTGTCTATCACATTGCTGAACGTTAATGTTTTAATAATTATACCCATATTGCAGGGCTCTGCATGTGACATTGCATACTGTTTTATCATTTTAAGTTTTTACCAACAGTAAAAATAATAGAGTGAAGTATATTGGTTGTCAGTGTCATTTACTGTGCTATACCATAAAGGGGATTGTGTCATATAGAAAACTAGAGTGATTGCAATTCTATCATCCCCTTTACTAACTGTGCCACGAGAGGTTAGAGCCGATTGCCAGTGGTTGACAGCGGTGCACTACAGGGCCCAAAACAAACAAGGCAGCCCTCTTAACTGGGGGTATCGCTACACGTGGGGGCTCGGGTTCGGGATCCCTGTATATTACACGCTGCAATCAAGCCGGCCAGAAGTACCAGCATGGACCCGCAGGCAGTAGCAGAGTGGTAAGCAGAGTGGGCTGTTGATTCAACCCGGGCGGTAGTCATTGAACTCCCGGGAGGGATCCGGCAAGAAGAAGAGATAAAGCACATAGTAATGTCGCTGTCACCGTGCCAGAAAGCATAGGTGGTGGATATAAGGCCAGATATCTCGTGTACATACGCACTAGTGGATTGGGGAGGTGGAATCCCCGGAGATATTGGAGGTCAGAGTATAAAGGCCATAGATGACCAAACGTATTGCTTAGTGCATGCAAGGGTAGTGAAGAAGGAGAAGGAATCTCCACGGACCTCCCCGCCATTATCTCAGTGACTCTTCTCCAAAATGGAAAGCAGTCGCGAGACGAAAACTTCGAAATCACCCCTGGCTGCCATAGGGCCGGAACTATTGACTGCTCTAGGAGACTTTGTTACTAAGTGCCAGAAAAGTAACACGGTACATGTAGAGGCCGGGTCCCGGAAGCTCCGGGTGTTTTCAGGACACCAACTTGTGCCACCCGGAGAGGAAGACTTCGACACCTGGATTGAGCAGGCAATGCAGGCAGTAGAAGGATGGGAAGTTCCAGAAGCGCAGAAGAAGCAGCGCATCAGTGAAAGCTTGAAGGGTGCTGCTGCTGAGGCGGTGAAAAATCTTAGGTGCAGTAATACTGTTTGCACTGCAATGGATTATCTATCTATGTTGCAGGAGGAATTTGGCCAGCTGGAGAAGGTGTCTGAGTTGGTGTATCAATTTGAACATACCTTCCAACAGCCGGGGGAGAAGTTGTCTGAATGTGTCCAGAGACTGAATAGAATGCTGTGCCAAATTGTACTTAAAAAAGGAATGCTGCCTCAAGTCATAGACGCTACCAGGATGAAGCAGATCCTGAGGGGAGCCTTACGTTCGGATCCAGTTTGGCTTCACTTGAAGACCTCTGACGGAGTCATGGCTTTGGGTTACCCAGACCTTGTGCGGATCATAAGAGACGAAGAAGCCTTGCTGAAGGATCAACAGGCGGTTGAGAAGACCACCCCACCCACCTCGGTGGGAGTCAGAACAGCAGTAGCTATTGAGCGTGATTCAGAAGTAGAAACCTTGAAGTCCCAGATGGCCCAAGTGTTGGATTTATTGACCTCTTTACTGGCCAAGAACTCAAGAGCCAAAGAGAAAGCAGAGATCAGGAGTGAACCGTGCCAAAATGTTTCCACTTCAACACCCCCGCAGACCAGAAAGGAATCTGTCTGCTTCAACTGTGGAGGAGCCGGCCACATTGGGAAAGTGTGCCCCAGTCCAAGGAAGAACCGAGGCACTCAATACCAGCAGGCGGAAAACTTCAGAGGGCCACGGTGAAGGAGTCAGCCGGGCGCCCACTACTTACAGAAAGCTCCAAAAAAATTCCAAAGCAAGCGGAGGCAAAAGAGAAGGGAAACCATGCCCCTCTTAAAACTCCCCATACCACCTGTCGGGAGTTGAAATTTAACAATCTGAGGGAAATCAATGCATACCAGGTCCAAAAAGGGTTGAGGTCCAGAGAAAAATGGAAGAAGAAGAAAACACCAATAGGAAAATCAAGGAGTCCAAATAAGGAATCACCCCAGAAGAAGTTTTCAGACAAGTTAATAGGACCCTCCCCTCTAGTCTCCGTTCAAGTGGAGGGAGTCTACACCAAGGCCCTCCTAGATACAGGAGCCCAAGTGACTCTTTTATACAGAGACTTTTACCGGAAGCATTTGAGTCACGTGCCCTTACAGAAGCTGGAAGACCTACAGATAGGGGGAATTGGCACTTGTAGCTTTCCCTACGACGGTTATGTCTCAATCAGGCTGGCCTTTGATCCATCAATAACAGGAAAGGCGGAAGTCTTTGACACCCTGGCGGTAGTTTTTCGTCGCCCGTCAGGGGCCAACACCAGTTCCATGCTAATAGGGACCAACACTGACCTGGTCAGGAGGCTGCTGACCCCTCTAGTGCAGGAGCGGGGTCCTACCACAGACAAGATTCACCCTATGCTGCAACAGGTCTACAAGAAGTTGGTCCTGAAGCAAAAGGCACCAGCAGAGGGGGTGGGGAGAGTCTGGAGACTGTCAAGAAAGGAGGAGATATTGCAGCCTGGTGAGGTGACCTGTCTTCAGGCTACGGTAAAACTCTCCTGGGAGCAGCCTGGCCCCTTTGTGGTAATGGAGCCAGACCCCTTGAACACCCACCCAGGATTGGAAGTGATCCCTGAAGAGGTCCCGTTGAGGGCATTGAAGAAAGCGAAGGGCCAGATTCCAGTGAGCATCAGAAATGTCACTAGTTCTCCTATGAAGATTCCAGCCCGGGTACTACTGGGCAAAGTAGATCCTGCTACCCCAGTGACCCTGTCTGAATTGAAGAAAGCTGAAGGAGGGGAACTCACCCTGGAGGGACTCTGTCTGGAAGACACCACCTTGCCACCGAAGTGGAAGGAGAGAGCCAAGGCCCAGCTGACTAGATGGAGAAAAATATTCTCGAAAGATGAGTTTGACGTGAGGTGTGCGAGGAGTGCCACCCATAAAATCCGTCTGCAGGAAGACAAACCCTTCCGGGAGAGGGTCCGGCGAGTCCCCCTGGCTGACTTGGAAGATTTGCGTGAACAGTTGACAGAGCTTAAGAGAACAGGGGTTATTCGAGAGTCCAGGAGTCCATATGCCTCCCCCATTGTGGTGGTAAGGAAAAAGAATGGGTCGTTGAGACTCTGCATAGACTACAGGACTTTCTATAGGAGGACCATACCCGACCAGTACACTACCCCCAGGATAGAAGATGCCTTGCAGAGTGGTTCAGTGTCATGGACCTGAAGAGTGGGTATTACCAAATTCCAATGCACCCTGAAGACAGAGAGAAGACGGCCTTCATCCCACCAAACACCACTTTTCATTCAATAAGGTGCATCCAATCACACATTTCCCAGTTTCTATTAAATTTGGGTAATAACCCCCCCCCCCCATCATATCTGGAAGGCCAACAAGGAGAGGCAGATGTTCCAATGCCACTATGAAGGGGCCCAGCTGCGTCTGTGTCCACAGTGATGTTGCCCATGCTATCCAGCCACAGCATGCAGAGGAGGTGGTGGACTGGTTTACTAAACCACCCTCATCCTTCTCATGCTCTATGACCCAGGCTGACACTAGTGCGCAGTCCACCACAGCTGTCAGAGTGGCTTATTCTGCCTCCTTGTCCACAGCTACTCCTGCCATAGCCCCAGCATCATGCATTAAGGAGTCAGCTGAATTATTTGAACATTTGAGAATGTGCACAGACATTTCTTGATTCTGATGTTAGTTCTGAGGTAGATTAAGGGAATAACTTGAGCTACAGAGAGGGGAGAACACTGATAAACAACATGTTCCCCCAGCCGCAGCAAATTGCCAAGTTGGCTCCAGTGATGATAAGTATGGAGGGGATGATGATGATGAGGAAGTAGGGGGGGAGGCACAACCCCAATAAGGCAGGATGTTCTACAGAGACAGCCACCATGGAAGAGTAGAGGGCAGTCACCCTATTCTATCAGATTGCGGAGCTGTTATCTCCTGGTCCACTTCCCACAGTTCAGCTGTGTGGGCCTTTTTTTAGCACATGTGCAACTTATCGCACTTTTGCAATTTGCAATCTCTGCCACAAGCAGATCAAGCGTGGAAAAAACACCAGCCATTTGGGTATTACATGCTTGACAAGGCATTTAACCTCATACCACTGAGCCTGCTGGCAAGAGCACTTGAAAGCCACACACAAGGGACACAATTCTTCTCCTCCTCACCCTTCATGTCTACTCCTGCTATATCTCAAGACCTCTCAGCAGCCTCCACTGACAGGGATGATGGTAAAGCAAAGGGTGTCACAGGTCCTTGCAACACATCTGCCAGCAGGCCACCACCAACTGTAGAGTATAGCAGGCAAATTTATCTGCCCCAGCTGCTGCTTTGGAAAAAAATACACTCCCTGCCACCCACATGCAAAGCATCTAAATTCCAGCTTGTCCACAGACAAAGGTATTACAGTTTGGGGGTGACCAAAGAGGGGGTGTGCAGGGGGGCTTAAGTGCAAAGATGAGCAGAGGCATGTTGAGTTAAGCATAAATGATGGGGTTTGTTGTGCAGGGGGTGCCGAGGTTAGCAGGGGGATTTAGAATGCACAGGTGTACTTAGAGGAGGTGGATACAGATGCAGAAATTAGCAGAGAGGCAGGGAAGCGTATGATATAGTAAATACCCCTGCTACATGGTTGGTAAGTGTAAGGCTCTATTCACATCATGTAGATGTGACAGAGCGCGCATGTTCCCATGCATCGCGTGTAGGGCAGCCCCTCGCACTCTTACCGCAATGTGGCATATTACTACCCTACTAAGACAACCTAAAGGCACTCTCTCTCTCTCTCACCCCCCTCTCTCTTTCTCACCACCCCTCCCTTGCCCCCTCATGTGGCACAAAATAGGTAATGTACAGCATTGCAGAAGCAATACATAAAGCATAACACAGGGCTTAAAATGGTGCAGAAAAGGGAATGTACTGTGTTTTATATACTGAATAAAATGAGGAGTTGTGTAATAAAGAAAGTAGACCATGGCCCACGGAATGAGATTGTTTGGAAAAGGGAATGTACAACATGGCATATGAAAAAAGGGAACATGGAGCATTGCATATGAAATGAGGCAATGCAGGATAGGGAACACACAGCCAAGTGAGGCAGCACAGGTTAGGTACAAAGGACCTAAAAATTGGCTCACCACTACTCAGGCTGGCTCCATCCAGCCCTCTGTCAGCACCTGACAGCTTATCAGCTTGCCCCTGCCACTTGTAAACACAGAAGCCAGCAGAGGAAGTCTTCTACTACTTGCTTCCATTGGACCATGTCATCTGTAAGGGCTTTAGAGGAAGCAAACAGTGAAAGCATCAAGTTGGTGAGCTGTTACATCGGGTCCCTCCCTGATTGAGATCTAGATGCGGCAGGACAGCCAATTTAACTAACTTCTGTCACAATGGGCAGGTAGTCCACTTGTTCTCATCACTAGGACCCTGACCGGGCTTAGCCCCCAGCTCAGGCCTTATAGTACTCACCCCCCCCCCCCATCGACAAATAAATACAGAAACCTGGAATTACATCATTACTTACCAGTATACGAAAGAAAGGTGGTGCATGGTGCCAACACCCTCTTCAAGTCCATCTTAAAAATTTGGTATGATGTCTGAAATATTTTAAAAACATAATACTAGCATTTTAAAAACATATTGAGAGATCACTAATATATAAACAGCCTTAAATGCAATAACCAAGACACAAACTGCATCACAACACAAAGACACTTAGGCAGTGCTACTCTGTGTATTTCAATTCAAACCAGATATTTTATAACCATTTTTAAGACATTTTAGCAGCTGTGTGATCATATACTTCAAAGAGGAAGGAGGCAGCACGTACACTGTAAGATGCAATTTGGTAATAATAAAAATACATATAATTAGATATACTTTCTCCAGAAATATGCTAAACTAAAGAAGAGCAAGCCTTATCTAAATTAATGTTTATTAGGAATTTGTATTTTTTGTAACAAAGAACATTTTTGAGCCACCAACAAACAACAACTACAATGAGGTGAGATGTGCTACATTTTTCATTAAATGATGTTGCTTATGACATAAAATATGATCAACAATAAATATGTTTCTCTACCCATAACTTGGTGAGATTGCTGTCTGTGTTCTTTCTATTTGTTCTGGCTACCATTATCAGTAGGACAGAAAGTGATGGTAAATCAAAAATAATAAAATTATCACTAGACTGGACGTGAAGGGAAATCTATCAGTGGGCACAACTGCTCCAGTGGTACCTGTCTAAGGGCTTGTTCACACTTGACTAAATTTCTAACGCTTAACAAATGCTCCTATAGCGTTAGTATGGGCATTAGACTCACGTTAATGAGCTTTAGTATGGGCGATAGACTGGCATTTTACAAGCATTAATGACAAGTTAAAAATGCTCCCCAAATGCTCTATGAGCAGTTTTGAAGCATTTGATGAGCGTTAAGGCATGCTAAAACTGCCCCACAAACACCTATTTCATTACACGAAATAAACAAATCTTAGCGCCCCACGCATAGTCCAATGGGCTTCGTGCTGTCCATTGTATCATTAGCATAGGTGTTTGAGGGGTGTTTTTAACTG
Organism: Rana muscosa; assembly: GCA_029206835.1. NCBI lineage: Eukaryota > Metazoa > Chordata > Amphibia > Anura > Ranidae > Rana > Rana muscosa. The sequence continues at coordinate 829,037,753 of CM055118.1, read as the reverse complement.
TGTGAACTTAGCCATAAAAATAATTGAATCTTCTCACTTTGAAGAGATTTCCTATTGTGCCTTTGGGACTTGAGGTACAGAGGAAAAAAACTGTCCAAACATACCTCCCAACTTTCAGAAAGAGGAATACCTTTTAGCATAGAATATACAGTATAGGCAAAGGATACATCACTGCCACACTCTTGGTCACCTGCAATGAGACAAATGAAAGCACAAGAATAGACCCTTAACTCCACTAGAAGCCAATGGCTCCTACTGCTCTCAGCCAAGCTTGCACGAGTGGGGAGAGAGGAGAGAAGACCTGCAGAAGGGCACAATGCTTGATCAATATGGGTCTCAGGTAAGTATTTGGGGGGGGCCCAAAAAGGGGTAAATGTTTTAATTAAATGCATTAAGGTAAAGAACATTTTACCTTTAGAACCACTTTAACCTAATCCCTAACATTTAAATAAACCCTAAACATACCCCTACAACTTATCAGGCACAAGAACTATCGGCATATAAATTAAACAGTCTGGTTCATTGTTTTAGATTAGCAAAAAATTTATCAAAGCAGAGAAGTTTTTCACTTTTTATTTTTTCTCTTGCCATGCCAGCTACCTTGTGCCACTCTCCCGCCATATACAGTGTACAGAACCAAAACGAATTTGCCAAGAAGTACAAGAGAAAGATTGTAATTACAGAACTTGAATAAAAAATAAAAAATAAAACACAAGCATATGCAACTTATCCAAACACTGACACAACTAGAAACATGTCCTCAGAACCAAAATAAGTAACTAGACTGACAAAAGCAGAAACATATCCACAGAGACTAAAACAGTACCATAACATCTGTTTACAGGCTGACCGTGGGGCATTATGATATCTGAGTGAGTTGCTAAGGGCAACAAAGACAAACTGGGATCAGATATACTTCTTTTTAAGAAATTTATAAAGGGCTGTAATACTTACTTTTAGTATGCACCATAGTCTCTTTAGATTCCTAAAGTGAAGCGACCCCTAAGTGGTCCATGGATGGGTTTCAGGGGATCTGTGAGGGTCACATAAAAATATATAAGTCTTGGAAAATTCTGGTGAGCATTGACACAAGGCTATACTTGTTTGGTACAACAAGCTATGAGTGCTCTGATTCTCTTTGCTACTACGGTTTTCAGCACTTTTTTCTATCACAACAAAAAGTGTGTGTGAGAGACAGAAAGAGAGAGATAGTAATTGCAGTATAAAATAAAGCAGTTACCGTATATACTCGTGTATATGCCGACCTGAATATAAGCCGAGGCACCTAATTTTACCACAAAAAACTGGGAAAACGTATTGACTCGAGTATAAGCCTAAGGTGTCCATCTGCATGCCTCACTGTGCCTCACTGTGTCCATGTGCATGCCTCACTGTGCCTCACTGTGTCCATGCCTCACTGTGCCTTACTGTGGCCATGCCTCACTGTGTCCATGCCTCACTGTGCCCATGCCTCACTGTGTCCATGACTAGACTGACGTTTAACATGGGAGTCTATGGAAGGGGTGCCCGGGTTTGAAAAATCACTGCTCCCCGGCCATAGGTCCCCCAGACAACAAACTTTGCACACTTGTAGAGGAGAAATGGGGCTACATGTGTGCTACGTTTTTGGTCCAGGGGACCTATGACTGATCGGAACCGGGTCACTAAAGTCACTGGAGAAATTACCGTTGCCCAACAAACTTTGCACACTTGTAGAGGAAGAGGGGCTACATGTGTGCCAAGTTTGGGCCGGCCGGTACCAGGTCCCCAAAGTCCGGGAGATCAGGCGCAAAAAGGTGACTCCAGTATAAGCCGAGGGGGGTTCAAAAAAATGTGCTGAAAAACTCTGCTTATACTCGAGTATATACGGTACTACTAGCATTAGTAGTAAATTTGAGCAGAATTAAAACGGTTTTGTTTAATTTTCACAAGATGATTATATTTCATGGCAGGAATAAGAAAGTATATTTCTGGACAGCCGCACTCCGAACAGACGTTGCCTTTATTGAAATAGAACAGCACTACAAGCCACAGCACAACAGCAAAACTGGACAGCTGACGCGTTTCACACTATTCCTAGTGTTTAATCATAGCTGACTCACGCAAAAAAAAAACTGGAGGAAGGGGTGGTGAATTACATCTAATTAGCAAATTGGTGATTGGAGTGAATGATTTGAGCCTGATTGATGAGCAAGTGAAAATGAATTGTGTGGTATTGAAATGAATGGATTCAAATGGTGCACAAATGGGTGTATATAAATGTGGTGACGACTCATATAGAAGCGCATATCTGTGCAATGATACATGGGAATTAAATCCATAATGTATATGTCTCCACATGCGGTACACATACATATCGTGCCACAAATAAATAAATTAAATTAAATGAATCCGCAGTGCAATACAAAATGTATAATGAAACATGATAATATGTGTAAAAAATTTGTAAAAATAATGTGTAAAAATGTAATGTGTCAAACTAGGATGTTAGATGAATATAAATTATATAATGTGATATGATATAATGTAATATAATAATAAAAAGTTAAATGATAATAAACAATGTGACTATTTCTGTGCGTGTGCAGATAAGACAAAGTGAATAATTACATAAATAAATGACTGAATGTACAGTGTGATGAACACCCGAAAAAGAAGACCAAAGGGTCACAGAGATTGACGTAAAGTTATAATTATATAAAGAATTTGATCACATGCTCTGTGCTGGGCTCTAATGCACCCCCCATAAAAAGAGGGGGAAAGTCATTGAACCATACAGAGTAGTTACACATGTATTGTTGATATGACTTAGGTGTTGGTGTGATGGAAGAAAGCCGTATGAATATGCCTGAAGTATGGATAACGAAAAACAGTGTCCATAGGTGCATGCACCTGCGGTCATTATCACAAAATTGAATGTGTATATCTGGTATACACCATAGGTGTTATAACATGTCAGTGTTCATACGGATAAATAGCTTTAAACACCACCATCACACCTAAAATACATATTAAAAAGTCCTTATAACACATTGTTTACAAACAAAGAAAACTACATTATTAGCATAAGTTTATAAAAACTGCAAGTAAAAATAAAAATAACATCAAACATCAACAGTCCTCAGATGTAAAACATCGAACATAACACATTAACAAATACATTTTGCACTAATTGCCAATGTGCAAATACATGAGCATCTCGGTCCCGCTTCTCAAAAAGCTTAATAGGTATACAGATGATGGTCCATAAACTGTGTAAACAGGGGAAGGGAAAAGGGGACAAAGAAAACTCATGAAATCATCAGGACCTTCACATAGAGCATAGCTGGGTTGTCCAACATATGTGTGGATGTATATATGCCTAAATATAGCCTGCATATTATATTAAATTTAATTAAAGGCGGCTATATATGTAAATCATTGAACTGGGCATTACTAAAAGCAATATATAAGGATACGTTGAGACGATGAAAAAGAGAATGAAAAAAAGAAGAAAAGAAAGGAAGAAAAAAGTAGCGAGCGGAAGAAAAAAGTAAAAATGAAAAATGAAAATAAAAGTGGGGGGGCAGGAAGGGGGAGGAGGAAAGGAGGGAAGAAGGGGGGAGGGGGTGGCAGAGAAAGGAGAAGAGGGGGGGAGGGGGGAGGGATTGGGGAATAAGGGACGGGCAGGAGGGGCTGGGAAGAGGGAAGGAAAGGAAGAAGGAAGAGGGGGGGTTGGGCCGAACTGTAGAAAAGGAAAGAAAAAAAGAGAGAAGGAAAAAAGAAAGAAAAGGAAAAAGGGGAAGGAAGAAAAAAAGGAAAAAGGGAAAAGAAAAGAAAAGAAAAAAAAAAGAGAAAGAAAGAGAAGAATATAGGAGCCAAACAGATACCTTAATGAGAGTATGGGTTACTACCGCTGATGTAGATTAAGATACCATATATACTTGAGTATAAGCCAAGTTTTTCAGCACATTTTTGTTGTGCTGAATATGCCCCCCCTCGGCTTATACTCGAGTCTGTGTCCATCTTCAACTTTGTGCGCCTTATCCTGGGAAGCCGTAGGTCCCCTGGACCCCAAACTTGGCACACATGTAGCCCCACTCTTTCTCTACAAGCGTGCAAAGGTTGTTGTCTGGGGGACCTACGGCCGGGGAGCACCGATTTTTCAAAGCTGGGTACCCCTTCCATAGACTCCCATGTTAAACGGTCATTTCTCCAGTGATTTTGGGGACCCGGTACCGGCCGGGTCTTCCATGGACTCCCATGTTAAACGTCAGTCTAGTCACACAGCGCCGGAGATCAGGTAGGGAGATTGGGCACAATGAGGCATGGACACAGTGAGGCATGGACACAGTGAGGCACAGTGAGGCATGGACACAGTGAGGCATGGACACAATGAGGCACAGTGAGGCATGGACACAGTGAGGCACAGTGAGGCATGCACATGGACACAGTGAAGCAAAGTGAAGCACAGTGAGGCATGCAGATGGACACCCTACGCTTATAGTCGAGTCAATACGTTTTCCTAGTTTTTTGTGGTAAAATTAGGTGCCTCGGCTTATATTCGGGCCGGCTTATATTCGAGTATATACGGTAAGTTAAACTTAAAGGGTGCACAGATAAACCGACAAACAGATAAACAACTCCATCGGGACTTTAATGTGTCATCTAGAATTGTCATAGCTGGAAAGATTCCATTGAACATATACCATCAGCCCTGGTAATCACAATGTGCACCAGTAGATGTCATGTTGATTCAAAAATCCGGATAAAATGAACATATATATGAAAAAATGCATGTAAAATATAAAGATGTTATGGAAGACTATAAATGAAAACAGAAGAGATGTAAAAAAGACAAAAAGGTACATCAGCTGCTCATATATTTCATGTTTGTAATGAGTGGCCTTAACTTTTTGCATGATGCATTTTTTAAATATACCCTATGTAGCGGCCTCACCCCCTTCCTCTTCTTTATTGGTTACTCTGGCTCTGATCTAGGGGTACCTTGGAGGGGGAAGTGAGATGCGCCACGGCCCATGTCCTCTAGATTGCAGGGTGTAGAGGTGAAGGCCAGTACCAGTTTACCCTCGGGCTGTGTTTGAACACTCAGAGCCAAGTCTGTTCTACTGATAACCCCCTTTGCTCCCAGTAACTGGAGTACCACACTCTGAAAAGGTCCAACACTTATTTATTCCATAACGGCAAACAAATAGTCCTTTTCGAGCAGACAGTTTGAGACCCATAGAACAGTTCAGTATTGGTGGGGAGTAGGTCAAGGCACAATCCTCAAAGAAATCTAAACCGTTGAGGTATCACCAACGGTTGCTAAGCACGGTAGCTGTAAAAATTGACTTTTAGCTTCAGAGTCTCTTCCAGCGACTCTAACGGACAGGAACTGGAGTTACCTTCGCTACGTTGCAGCCCATGTCAGGGGGAAGACATCCCTCCAAGAGAGTTACCAGAGGCCCCACCGTCACCGGCTTAATGCTGCTCCAGACTATTCGGCAGGGTTACGCTCCCTGGCCTCCTTGCCTCAGATACGGGTCCCAACACCTTAGGGCCCTTCGGACTCCTCCACCCTTGCGGAACCCAGTCGAAGTTACTGGACTCCAGGCCTCGGCAGTAGTACCTCACCCCAGGCTAAAGGTGCCTGAGATGGACTCCATCTCTCGCTCCGGCCAGGTCAAGGGCACCTGGGCCCGAAACTCCGGAACGCCAGCACCCAGGCGGAAGGTGCCTGGGTGTGGCCGCGTCCTCCAACTCTGAACTCTGAACCCCGTGGTAAGGGCGTCCACCCCTTTTATCTCCTCTCCCTTTGCGTCACAGCGGGTTCCCCGCCCCGCTGTACCAGCGCCAGGGGAGGACAAAAAGGCACAGTCTCGCGGTGTGAGTTCAACCCCGGACCCCAGCAACAATGCCACCTATAGGCCGCAGGGAACCTCACACCACCAGAGTCCTCCAAGAACCATAAAAGGGTCTCAGATTCCCTAGCAATCAGTGCATCTGGGTTACACTACCACCCAGATGCTTCCCCTAAATTCAAATACCCGCTACACCTATACTCAGCAACAAGTTCTCCTAAGGTGTTTCAGAAAATAACTGTGGGTAGGGAAACGGAAGTTACAGGTTAACCCCTGGTTAGGAGAGAAAAGAAAGGCAGGAAAATGAACCATAGAGTCAGACGGTCTGGGAAGTCCTAACCATCCCGGGCACCCCAATTGGGATCATACTGTGCCCCGGTCAGGCCCCCCCCAGCCCGCCCCTTCACATAAAACTATCAGCCAGGTTATGAGAAATTCTAATGTAGGCGTCAATGAGTCTCTAGCTCTGAAACACATAGTGAGATGGGCATATAGAGTGTGAGTGTGAATCCGCGCAAGGGATTCTAATATGCCAGTAGGAACACACAACAGGGGTGTATAAAAACGTCCTGTGATGAATAAGTAAGGACTGGAGCTGCCTCTACATAGTTAATCCACCTGGGTGGAGTAAATGAGTAGACTGAAGGGAGGTGTAGAATTGGCGCTAATTACAATTCATGGACTTCCTTGCTCTAAAGTGCAAGTGAATAATTTAAATATAAATAGATACATAAATACCCCTATATTATACTAGTGTCATTGGTGCCATAGTGTAACTCCTAAATTTTTCACTGATATATATGAATACTTGATAAATATAGATTGATGCGGATATAAATAATGATGAGCATAAAATAATATATATAAAAAGTAAAATAATAAAATTAATAAAATATTGTGAACAATTAAACAATTAAAAATTGCACTTTTCTGCACAGTCGCAAGATTATTTGCCTAGCAAAGTTGCTGGGCATCTAGCATCAAATCATTGGACAATCACATCAATTTACACAATTCTGCATTTTTTGCATTTTTTTTTGCACTTTATCGCATAGTCGCAGGACATTTTTGCATGCATCATTAATTTATTACTATCACGGCTTTATACATTGGTTTAATTAATTTTTTACACTGTTATCACCTTTAATTGTTCACAATATTTTATTAATTTTATTATTTTATTTTTTATATATATTATTTTATGCTCATCATTATTTATATCCGCATCAATCTATATTTATCAAGTATTCATATATATCAGTGAAACATTTAGGAGTTACACTATGGCACCAATGACAGTAGTATAATATAGGGGTATTTATGTATCTATTTATATTTAAATTATTCACTTGCACTTTAGAGCAAGGAAGTCCATGAATTGTAATTAGCGCCAATTCTACACCTCCCTTCAGTCTAGATGGGCATATAGAGTTGGCGAAACGACTTCATATCGAGTAATTATGCAAAACTCCTAAGTCACATCAAACAACCTAAGGTAATAAAAAAAAAAGGAAAAATAAATAAAAATACATAAAAAAGGAAGAGAGAAAAAGAAAAAGGAAGAAAGAGAAGGGAAATGGAAAGAAAACATGTGCCTAATTTGAGTTCGAGGAAATGGGGTGATCAGGGTGGATCCCGACAATCAGGGAAATACCACGGTAAGCAGCCCAGGGTTCCCACACAGATTCAAATTTATGAACTGTATTTGATAAAATACTAGCCAACTTCTCTTGCGCCATAATCCAAGAGATCTTATTTTGTACCGCCAAAATGGAAACCCTGGGCTGTCTTCAAGCCCTAGCAATGGTGAGTTTTGCCCCGAGGAGCATAAAGCGGATTAACTGCTGATTGGGTTTAGAGATGCTAGGAATACGGGCATTGAGGAGGGCGACAGATGCGGACCTTGGAATCGAACACCTAGTGACCTTGAATATGAGGTTAAATATTCTCTTCCAGACTGATCTGATCCTAGGACATTCCCACCAGACATGCACCATCGAACCCAAGAGTTGTCAGCCTCTAAAGCAATTGGGATCCAATGCAGGGTAGATGGCCGCAAGCCTGGCTGGAGTCATGTACCACCTCATAAGAACTTTCAAGTTTGCTTCCATACGGGAAGTGTTTAAAATACCCCAAAATGAATCGGAGCAAGCCTTTTGCCAGATGCTCAGATCCCAGTTGAGCTGGAGGTCGACCTCCCATGCTGTCATGTATGAGGTTTTCTCGGTCGGACTAGTAAGTGACGAGTAGATGACAGAAATACCTCCCCTTTGTCCTACGGCCAGTCTACACCAGAGCTCATAATCTGTAAATTTGGGAGGGAGAGGCTTCTCCATCCAAATATCATCTAAGAATTGTGAAATCTGTCCAAATCAAACTTTTTCTGAATCCGGGAGATCTAAATTATTTAAACAGTGGGTCATGGTAATAGTGCCCTGAGTTGTAAAGTACTGTCCTATCCGGTAAAGACCCTTGTTCATCCACCAACTGAAGACCGTACAATCCATTCCAGGGGGAAAGTCTGGGTTACTAAATATATGTGCCAGGGGTTGTGCCTTAGAAACTAATGCAGGAAGAAAACGGAGTCTATCCCAAAGGGCGTAGGATTGTGAGAGGGAAGAGGGAAAGAATGGGTGGTCTCCATTTTTGGGGGCACCAAAGCAAATAGTCTAAGGAGAATTGGGGGACAGCCTGTCCTTCTATCAGGACCCAGTCCGGTTTTTCTGTAATTAAGTAAACTGCAGAGAATTGGGCTAATCTGGCGGCTAAAAAGTATTTATAGAGATGAGGCAATCCCAGCCCCCACTTTTTCCTATGTAGATAAAGAGTATTCTGGGGGATTCTGTAACCAGATTTGCCCCGTACAAATTTGAGAATTTTGCTTTGCAAAGACTGTACCTGGTCCTTTCTGATGGGTATGGGGAGGGAGCGAAATAGGTATAGAATTCTAGGGAGTAAGGTCATTTTTATTGAGGTAATCCTGCCCAGCCAGGAGAGTTCATATTTGGCCCAATTATTCATATCTAATGCAAGTTTATGGAATAGGGGTGGGTAATTGCTTGCGTAGAGGGATTCCGTTCGTGCTGTTAGGAAAATCCCTAGATATTTTATAGAAGAAGGGTTCCATTCGAACTTGAAAGGCTGTTGGAGGAGGGATACTGTGGAGGATGGAAGGTATACATTTAGTGCTTGTGATTTGGTGAAATTAACCTGAAGCCCAGAGATATTAGAGAAGTGCGAAATAACTTTGTAGAGGCTTGGGAGGGATGTAATGGGAGAAGTAAGGAAAAGGAGTAAATCATCCGCGAAGAGTCCACATTTCTGAGTCTGGTCCCCACAGGATACCCCCTTAATGTCAGGATTCTGTCGAATGGCTATGGCCAGGGTTTCAATTGCTATGGCAAAAATAATAGGGGACAGTGGGCATCCCTGTCTTGTACCCCTGGCAATATTTATCGGGGAGGAATAATACCCCTGTATACGGATTTGGGCTTTGGTTGGGAATATAGAGCTCTCATCACTCCCATGAAACGTGGACCGAAGCCCCATCGCTCTAGCAGGGAAAGGAGATACTGCCATGACACAGAGTCGAAGTTCTGACCTCCATCCCAGTTGGACTGTAAGATAGAGATAATGTCAATCGCCCTTCTCACTTGATCTAGGCCTTGTCTTCCTGGTATAAATCCTACCTGGTCCTTGTGGATATATTTATTAATGAATGAGGAGAGGCGGTTAGCAAGAATTTTAGTAAGTATTTTTAGGTCATTATTTATGGTATAACCGTAATATAAGCAGTGTTGAGTTGCGTGCCCAATTGGGAGCCTTGAGTTTTAAAGTTAAAAAATTTGGTCAAATGTGGGATTAGGGTATCTACGAATGCCTTATAGTAGGGGACCGACAAACCATCAGGTCCCGCTGCAGAACCTTTTCTGAGATCCCTAATAGGGATGAGCTTCGAGTTCGAGTCGAACTCATGTTCGACTCGAACATTGCCTGTTCGCCCGTTCGCCGAACAACGAACAATTTGGGGTGTTCGCGGCAAATTCGAAAAGTCTATGGAAGAAATCTAAAGTGCTAATTATAAAGGCTTATATGCAAGTTATTGTCCTAAAAAGTGTTTGGGGACCTGGGTCCTGCCCCAGGGGACATGTATCAATGCAAAAAAAAGTTTTAAAAACAGATTTTTTTTTTAGGAGCAGTGATTTTAATAATGCTTAAAATGAAACAATAAAAGTGAAATATTCCTTTAAATTTCGTACCTGGGGGGTGTGTATGATATGCATGTAAAGTCGCACATGTTTCCCGTGCTTAGAACTGTCCCTGCACAAAGTGTCATTTTTGAAGGAAAAAAAGTCATTTAAAACACAATCGCGGCTATTAATGAATTGTCGGCTTTTATCAATACATAGAAAAGTCATTGATAGAAAAAAAAAAAGCGTGGGGGTTCCCCCAAATTTAATTACCAGGCCCTTTAGGTCTGGAATGGATATTAAGGGGAACCCCGCCACAAATTTAAAAAAAAAATGGCGTTGGGTTCCCCCTAAATATCCATACCAGGCCCTTGAGATCTGGCATGGATTTTAAGGGGAACTCCACCCCAAATTAAAAAAAATGGCGTGAAGTCCCCCCAAAAATCCATACCAGACCCTTATCCGAGCACGCAACCTGGCCGGCCGCAGGGGAAGAGGGGGGACGAGAGAGCGGCCCCCCCTCCCTCCTGAACCGTACCAGGCCACATGCCCTCAACATGGGGAGGATGTCCCCATGTTGATGGGGACAAGGGCCTCATCCCCACAACCCTTGCCCGGTGGTTGTGGGGGTCTGCGGGCGGGGGGCTTATCGGAATCTGGAAGACCCCTTTAACAAAGGGGACCCCCAGATCCCGCCACCCCCCTATGTGAATTGGTCAGCGGACCAGATGCAGAACGAGAGAAGGGGCGGGTCTATTCATGTATTACACAGCGAACGAAGTTCCCCATCAGGTCCGCCCCCTCAGTATGTCCGACCCCGCCTACGTCATTGGCCCAAGCGGGAAACTTCCTTCACTGTGTAAATTTAATACATGTATAGACCCGCCCCTTCTCATGTTCCGCATCTGGTTCGCTGAGCGGACCTGATGGGGAACTTTAGAAGGGGCGGGTCTATACATTTAAAACACAGCGGAGGAAGTCCCCCATCAGGTCCGCACAGGCACAACCAATGATGGACAGCGCTGGACATCAGGATCGCCGCGGGACACTGGATTTCATCGCTGGAATGTTTTTTTTTTTTTATTATTTTTTTTTTTTTTAATAAAGGACTTTTTCAAGGTGTTTGTGTGTTTTTATTTACATTTTTTGACACTTTCTTTGTGAAATGGTAGGGGTACAATGTACCCCTTACCAATTCACATAGGGGGGGCCGGGATCTGGGGGTCCCCTTTGTTAAAGGGGTCTTCCAGATTCCGATAAGCCCCCCCACCCGCAGACCCCCACAACCACCGGGCAAGGGTTGTGGGGATGAGGCCCTTGTCCCCATCAACATGGGGACATCCTCCCCATGTTGAGGATATGTGGCCTGGCACGGTTCAGGAGGGAGGGGGGGCCGCTCTCTCGTCCCCCCCTCTTCCCCTGCGGCCGGCCAGGTTGCGTGCTCGGATAAGGGTCTGGTATGGATTTTTGGGGGGACTCCACGCCTTTTTTTTTTTAAATTTGGGGTGGAGTTCCCCTTAAAATCCATGCCAGATCTCAAGGGCCTGGTATGGATATTTAGGGGGAACCCCACGCCATTTTTTTTTTTAAATTGCGGCGGGGTTCCACTTAATATCCATTCCAGACCTAAAGGGCCTGGTAATTGAATTTGGGGGAACCCCTACGCTTTTTTTTTTTTTTTTTATCAATGACTTTTCTATGTATTGATAAAAGCCGACAATTCATTAATAGCCGCGAGTGAGTTTTAAATGACTTTTTTTCCTTCAAAAATGACACTTTGTGCAGGGACAGTTCTAAGCACGGGAAACATGCGCGACTTTACATGCATATCATACACACCCCCCAGGTACGAAATTTAAAGGAATATTTCACTTTTATTTTTTCATTTTAAGCATTATTAAAATCACCGCTCCCGTAAAAACGTCTATTTTTTAAACCTTTTTTTGCATTGATACATGTCCCCTGGGGCAGGACCCGGGTCCCCAAACACTTTTTAGGACAATAAATTGCATATTAGCCTTTATAATTAGCACTTTAGATTTCGAACGTTCAAGTCCATTGTATTTTAATAGGGTTCTAAAGTTCACACAAACATTCTGTCTGTTCGCAGGTTCTGGTGCGAACCGAACAGGGGGGTGTTCGGCTCATCCCTGATCCCTAATAATCGCCGCCACCTCCTCAACTGAAAATGGAGCATCAAGGATGTCTCTATGTTCTGCATCCAAGGACCGGAATAGGTAGGCCATCCAGGAATGTGGACACCGAGTCCTTGGGGATTTGTGAAGGGGCACTATAAAGTTTGGAGTAAAATGTCTGAAATGCCTCAAGAATCTTTGCTGGGATTGCCGTGGGTTCCTGCCCTGCTATGCATATCTTGGGCCAGGAATAAAACCTTGATCTAGGGGACAGTTTGGCCGCTAACATCTGACCTATCTTCCCACTTTGAGTGTAAAACGTATTACTACTCCAGCGGAGAGATCTTTCCGCTTTTGTAGTGAGAACTAAATTGAGTTCCAATCTTGTCTTATCGATATCAGCCAGTAAGGTTGGGGATGGATTATTTTTGTGTTGTGCCCTCAGGGTCCTGTATGACCTCTCCAATCGCTCAATGTCCGCTTCATGTGCCTTTTTGATTCACGTGGTTATCTGAATAATCTTGCCTCTAATAAAGGCCTTGTGGGCAGCCCATAAGGTTTCAGCCGAAACACCCTCAACATTATTCAGGTGGAAGTATTCTTGAAGTGCGTTATCAATTTCTGTCGTTGTGGTTGGATTGGAGAGAATGGATTCATTCAATGTCCAATGTCCCCTCTTTGCCATACCGGCCATCGTACAAATGGACATGATCACCATGGAGTGGTCAGACAGGACCGTGTCTTTGATTTGAGATTGGATAACTGACGGGAGGATATATGAAGGAACCAGGATATGGTCAATCCTGGCATAGGTGTTGTGCGGGTGGGAGTAATGGGTAAAGTCTCTCAGTGAAGGGTTAGATTCTCACCAGACATCAGTTAAACCCCTATCATGGAGTAGTTTGGCTATTTTCAGACTTATCCTAGTAGGTCTGGTAAGCTGGGCAGATGGGGGTTTGGATTTATCCAACCCCTGGTCGAAAGCAGTATTGGAATCCCCTCCCCAAATGACTGTTCCTTCCAATAAGGGAGACAGGGTGTCCAAGAGAAGATGGAAAAACTTGTCTTGCTCTGAGTTGGGGGAATAGTAAGAGATCAAAGAGTATAAATGTGCCCTTAACTAAAATAAATCTGCCCTCCGGGTCTTTAAATTCAGGTACATAGTCAAAGTTACAGGATTTGGAAATAAAAATAGCAGCTCCTTTTGTTTTATTTTCGGCACTGGCCAAAAGGAATTGGGGGTGTATGTATTTGGGATTGTACTGCCTAGGAAAATGGGTCTCTTGAATCATGAGAATGTCAATACCAATAGATTTATAAAAATCAAACATTTTTTGCCTTTTAATGGGGGAGTTCAGGCCCTGAACATTATGTGTGGCTATTTTGAGTGAGCTCTGCATAGGATCAGCCATGGGAGTCAGGAGAGGTGCTGTGTCTACCAACATCGTCACTTACCCCTTGACATTTTCTGTTCTCCTGGTTCTGCAGGTAGTCCAGCCGGACATCTGGCTGCCGGGAGATCACGTTTTGCGCGGGATCATTGTAAGCTGTAAAACAAGGGAAGGTTAGGCACATGTGGGAATGACCAGAAACAGGAAAGGATAGAAAAGAACAGAAATAGGAGACGCCCCCCCAGAACCTCTACCAAGGTAGAACAGGTAAGGTAAGGCCCATTCCCAAGGGGAATCGGCTACCTCTCCCCCAAAGCCCTCTAAGAGTCTCGAGGGAAAGGTGGAAGCACATGGGGCCCACCCCAGCCAGGGCGCCCCTGAAAAAAAAATATTATTTTTTTCAATAACAGTTTGCAAAGCAATAACTTGAAATACGACTGTATATTTCATAGACCAGTCAAATCGGAACTAGGTCTGTCACGAAGGTCCCTCCGTCCTCCCTCCCAAAGGAAACCGAGGAGGGAGGGCCCTCTCATTCAAGGTGGGGAAAACACCCCATAGGATGAAAATCCTTTCAGGAGAGAATTAAAAAAAAGGGGGGAAAATGGAATAACAGCAACTGAATAATTAATGATAAAAAAACTTGAAAGACATTCTAGTCCCCTAGAATAGGTCCATCCAGGCACCCTGAGGTTTCAAGGTGTAAATGATAAGACATATCAGCTGGAACCCGATCAAGTAGGCCCATTGTCCTTAGCCTTCTTGGACCTCGACCTGGTCCACAGTGGTGATTGAGGGCTGGTGGGATTTGGTCTCTTGGAAGCATTAGGAACGTTGCGGGAAGTGTCCATGTCAGCTTCTTGCGAGATTATCTTGAGGTTCAGTAACAGTCTTTCACCATCAGGAAAAGTGGAAAAAGAGTAATTCTTCCCTTTATCTGTGAATTTAACTGCGAATGGGAATGCCCTATATCCTTTTGAGTCAGGGCAAGGAGTAGTGGTTTCAGAGACTGTCTGCGGTGCATAGTAGAAGGAGAAAGATCTGCGTATATTTGGACAGGATGACCTTGACACTGTACATTAGGCTTGGTACGTGCCATTCTCATGGGGTACGGCTAAGTTAGGTCTGAGCCTTCCACTAGTATACACAGCCTGCTGTCCTTGTAGACATTAATTACTCACACACATAAAAGGATCATTAAAAAAATTAAAACAGACTACAGACGAAGAGGTAATATTTTGAGTCTACCTCAAGGTGGTGTTAGACCCAAACCAAAAATGTAATACAGGTATATTGACGTATACCAATCATTAGATGTAGTGGCTGTACTAGTTTTCTTTTTTAGGCCTTTCCTCTCTGTTTTCATCTGGTGATCTGGCTGGTAACACACCTCCTGTATTAGAGTGCCCCCACTGTGGATGAATGAGCACAGGGGGCTGTCAGGAGTGTGTGTGCTCCTGATCCATCATAGCTGCTGGTTCCAACATCTGTCTTTATGTCCACCTGCAAGGTGATTAATGTAGCCAGTCTCTGGGTGGAGACCAAATCTGGTTTGAGCCTGCCAAGCCTGCAGTCTCATGCTTATGATATTACGTTTGTAACACACTCTCCAAGCTCTCTGTTTGTCTGTCCTGCTCTGCTGTATGGATTCCCTCTTTGACAACCTCGGATCAGATATCAACTGCTCTCTAAACTCTGCCTGCCTTTGATTTGACCCTGACTATTCTGAACCCTGTCTGCCGTGTACCTGGACTGCCATTGAACCACTCTGCCTGTCTGCCAACCACAAGTAACTGTTTGCTTTGCTCAGTTCGCGCCTGCCCCGGTGTGGTGGCCAGGCACTATAGCATTGTGTATAAATCCTGGGGGCAACCGAGTTTCGGTAGGCCTGCTTGCCTTATAGGAAAAGGGGCAGCTATAGGTGAAGAAAAACAAAGACTTGGAGGGCACACCCTAAAAATGCATTACATTAAAGATGGTACAGCTATAAGACCATACAAACAGAACAGAAGATTACTATGCACACATACAAAAATGACATTTAAATCCTGCAAGGCTATTTAAAACACCTGAGCATATTCAGCAAATAAGCAAAAACATGGGGATTTGGTCACACCATATGGCCAAATGGTGCTTAAGCCCACTACAGCGTCAACGTACCCCATATTTTTGCTTATTTGCTGAATATGCTCAGGTGTTTTAAATAGCCTTGCAGGATTTAAATGTCATTTTTGTATGTGTGCGCTGTAATCTTCTGTTCTGTTTGTATGATCTTATAGCTGCACCATCTTTACTCGCTTGCCGACCATCGCATGACGATATACGTCGGCAGAATGACACGGACAGGCAGATGGGCGTATATATACGTCCCCTTTAAGAAGCGGCTCCGCAAGCTCCGTGAGTCCGACCGCGGGTCCTGCGGACTCGATGTCCGCCGGGAGTCCCGCGATCGTCTAACGGAGAGGAAGAACAGGGAAATGCTGATGTAAACAAGCATTTCCCCAGTCTTCCTAGTGACAGGACACTGATCACAGCTCCCTGTAATCGGGAGCGGTGATCAGTGTCATGTCACACACAGCCCCCCCCTGCAGTTAGAAGCACTCCCTAGGACACACTTAACCCCTTCAGTGCCCCCTCAGGTTAACCCCTTCACTGCCAGTGTCATTTTTACAGTAATCAGTGCATATTTATAGCACTGATCGCTGTAAAAATGACAATGGTCCCAAAATGGTATCAAAAGTGTCCAATTTGTCTGCCATAATGTCGCAGCCCTGATAAAAATTGCTGATCGCCGCCATTACTAGTAAAAAAAAAAAAATATTAATAAAAATGCCATAAAACTATCCCCTATTTTGTAGATGCTATAATTTTTGCGCAAACCAATCAATAAACGCTTATTGATTAGAAGTGCTCCCCCTCCTGAACTATACCAGGCCACATGTACCTCCCTGACCCCAAAGCAACTTGTTGTAGATGAGGACAAGGGCCTCTTTCCAAAAACCCTGGGCAGTGGTGGTGGGGGTCTGTGGGCAGGGGGCTTATCAGAATCTGAAAGCCCCCTTTAACAAGGGGCCCCCATATCCCAGCCCTCCCCAATATGAATGAGTATGGGGTACATTGTACCCCTGCTCATTCACCAAAAAAAGTGTCAAAAATAAATAAAGAAATTAGACAGTTTTTGACAACGGTGCATGTTAGTTCGGTGATGTTACAAGGGGGTGGGGCCGCCAGGTGATGTCACTAGGTGGCCCCACCCTTTACCTATTTAAGAACTGTCACACGGCAGAGCAGGCATTTGGTGGTCAGCCTTCCTTGCGGGTGGAGCCTTTTTTTTTGTCAGGTCCGGTGGTGCGGCGAGCGTTATGATTAACGATGAATCTACATCAGGGGACATTGTCAAAAACTGTCTCATGTCTTTTATTTATTTTTTTAAATTGGTGAATGAGTAGGGGTACAATGTACCCCTACTCATTCACATGGGGGCACGGGATCTGGGGGCCCCCTTGTTAAAGGGGGCATCTAGATTCTGATAACCCCCCTGCACGCAGACTCCCACAACCACCGCCCAGAGTTGTCGGGAAGAGGCCCTTGTCTCCATCAACATGGTGACAAGGTGCTTTTTGGGTGGGAGGGGCAGAGACCCCCCTGCCCCAAAGCACCCATCCCATGTTGGGCGCATGTGGCCTGGTATGGTTCTTTTTTAATTTTGGTGTGGGGTTCCCCTTAAGATCCATACCAGACCCAAAGGGCCTGGTATGGATTGGGGGGACCCCATGCAGTTTTTTCCCGATTTTCTTTTCACATTCAGCTGTCAGTGGGAAAGCCTGCTGTCAGCTGATGACTCATTCATTGTTAAGGACGTGGCAACCGGCTTCCTGGCTTAGCTCCATTACAACCTATTGACTGTGCGCTCGGCAGGCGAACATCCCGCTGAGCACACAGAAAATTTGGGTGTTTAGCAAACTTATGCTCGGCCCAAACTGTACGCCCATCCCTACTAACCACCTGCATTAGGGGTAAGCATGACGGGACACTGGGGAAGGAGTATTCACTGTGGACATGACAGATAAAAGGATTGGGCACAAGCACTGAAACTTTCAGTACTGCACTTTGACAGAAGTTCATAGAGTAAAAGGGTCAAGTCTATGTAACACACCACATTGTGTGTAAACTACAGGGGTCAGGTCTATGTGACTAATTGTATAGCATACAGAGTGTAGCTAAAACAAGTGTTCCTGCTTTGGGACATGGCCCCAATTCACACAATACTAGGTGTGACAGACCGCCTGGCACCCAGCCAGGGTGTGCCTCTGCCAAGATGCAACTTCCTCCACTCTGGAACCAGGAACCAGGTATTATAGCTGAGAATTGCACCCAAGAACTGGACAACACTAGCTTAGGTGCACACTGGAACTAGCTTTATTGTAAATTCACACAGAATATATACCACACAAAATCAGGTAAGAGCTTGATCACATTATCCTAAACAATGCAAACTGTAAACAGTAATATCATCAGCACATCTAAGGAACAGCCAACAGCTAACAGTGATCTAATTAATAGTAAGCTAATTAACAACTAGTCACCTGAACAAGGCTTGATTAGTCAGGGAGTCCAACCCCCAGACAGTCCGTCACCAGTATTCAAGAAGACCCAGGGCTGTCCAAGTCTCATTAACCAGCTTTCTTTTCACATCCATTTTCTCACTGAGTTTCAAGTTGGCAGAGACCATCATGGCTTCCTTGACTTTTAAATGTGGTAATGTCATCTTGCATTATATAACAGGATATCTTCCTAAATGCTTGTAGCTCCCTCAAATGCCAGGACCCATAGTCAGTAGGCAAAAGGCTACTCTGCAGTCCACTCCAAAAATCCCTGTCCGGGTTGGGTCTGTCACATCAGGATTGTGTTTAAATCCCAGGATATTCATTTTATAAATTCATTGAATCCATTTTCTTCCGGGTACTCCGGTTTCCTCCCACATTACAAAGACATGCCTTATTGTAGGTTATATTAATGTAACATTTTCAGGGTGCAAATAAAATAATTATTTTCACCCTGTGTTAAAAGCATTTATTGAGTACCAGCTGGGAGGAGCATCACATTTGCACAAACTTGTCCCTTATTGATTAACATGGCTCTATTAATTGGGATGCCTACCCAGCCTCACTTCAACAAATGCATTGAAGCTTTTTTCATCATTTAGGAAATCTCATTCATTATTTAGGAATTTTTTTTTATTTGATTTGCTATTGTATGCTTCTATAAATGACACTTCTGCATACCAATGATGTTGCAGGATAGACCTGTTGTCTATTTCTTATTATTGGCTAAAATAAAAAATGTGCAAAAAACACACATGCATAGCTCCCAACTGTCCCTGATTTAGAGGGACTGTCCCTGATTTGAAACAAAGTCCCTCTGTCCCTCTTTCCTCCTCCCTTGTTCCTCATGTTGGTGTGATCTATGTATTTGTATATAAAATACACTATTTATCTTTCAAAAAGTGTTTCGCAGTAAAAAAAAAAAACCTTCATCCACATTCTAAATTGTTATTATATTATTATATTAGTGGTTAAAAAAAAAAAAAAAAAACTTGTGGGTTTAACTAATATTTTTTTGTTTAGTTCTTTAAGAGGGGGTGTGTTCTATGCCTACATACTTTTGCTAATAGGTGTCCTTCATTCCCATCTCACAAAATTGGGAGTTATGCACATGCATAAACAAGCATTAAAACGCAGTACAAAAATACACAAAAAAAATACACCATAAAAAATCATGATTACGCAGAAGCATTAGTGTAAATTGGTGGTTTAGGATAATAGATCCTTAGCTGTTCTAAAATTGTTTGATTCCCTTTTAGTCCTACCAATGTACTGTTTAACCGTAAAGCCCAAATCTGGCACAGCAGAAAAAAAACTTACAGTGCCCCCCCCCCCCTGCATAGCCTAAGGGGTAGAATGAGAGGCTGCATTATTTACCTGACACCCCACTCCAGGATGCTCTGGCGCTGTTCTCTTCTTCCTAAAATTCTGTGGTCTGTGAGCCTTATTAGCAACATCATGAACAATGTAGGGCTATTACCACTGCATTATACATATCTGAGGCAGGAGTGCAACTGTGGACAGGAGAAGCTTACAGAGAAGGCTGCAGAGGGTGAGCTCTGTGGATCCAGGGAACCTCTTGGACAGTGGCGGTGCGTCCATAGTGGGCGCAGGAGCGCCGCCCCCTCTCTCCCCTGCACCGCCACTAAAGTGAACAATACATAAATTCATGCATTGCATGAATGTATGTATCGTCGCCGGTGCTGCTGCCGCCCACTATTCAGATGGCCGGCCCCCTGGCGAGCGCCGGCCATCTGAATAACAGTGGCTGGTTGGTTTTTGGAAGTGTCTATCAGAGCCAGCGGCTCTGATAGGCTTCCCGATTACAGCCTGTTGGCTGTAATCGGCTTCCAAATAGTTAACCAAGGGACGCACTCAGTGTGCGTTCCTTGGTTAACACTAACACGTGTCTCAGCCAATCAGGTTCACCGGGTCTGGTTACCGGTAACCTGATTGGCTGAAGCGACATTGAGGGCAAGAGAAGACGTCAAGGGAACGTGGAGAGAGGATGGCTGACCCGAGAAAGGTAAGTGCCGGGCGGGGGGGGCAAACTGGCGGTACTTGAGGGGGCAATCTGGCGGCATTTGAGGGGACAAACTGGCAGTATTTGAGAGGGCGAACTGGCGGTATTTGAGGGGGCAACCTGGTGGTATTTGAGGGGGCAATCTGGCGGCATTTGAGGGGGCAAACTGGCGGTATTTGAGGGGGAAAACTGGCGGCAATTGATGGGCACAGTGGCGACAATTGATGGCACAGTGGCTGCGTTTGATGGCATGGCACAGTGGCGAAAATTGATGGGCACAGTGGCTGCGTTTGATGGCACAGTGGCGACAATTGATGGCACAGTGGCGACAATTGATGGCATGGCACAGTGGCGACAATTGATGGCATGGCACAGTGGTAACAATTGATGGCATGGCACAGTGGCGACAATTGATGGGCACAGTGGCTGCGTTTGATGGGCACAGTGGCTGTGTTTGATGGCACAGTGGCGACAATTGATGGCATGGCACAGTGGTGACAATTGATGGCATGGCACAGTGGCAAAAATTGATGGCACAGTGGCGACAATTGATGGCACAGTGGCTGCGTTTGATGGCACAGTGGCTGCATTTGATGGCACTGGCGACAATTGATGGCACAGTGGCGACAATTGATGGCACAGTGGCAACAATTGGTGGCTGCGTTTGATGGCACAGTGGCTGCGTTTGATGGCACAGGGGCGACAATTGATGGCAAAGTGGCGACAATTGATGGCACAGTGGCTGCGTTTGATGACACAGTGGTGACAATTGATGGCACAGTGGCGACAATTGATGGCACAGTGGCGACAATTGATGGGCACAGTGGCGACAATTGATGGGCACAGTAGCTGTGTTTGATGGGCACAGTGAGGCTGCAATTGATGATTTTTTTTTCTTTCGTTTGTTTGCGCCCCCCCCCCCCCAAAAAAATTTTGAGCACCAACCGCCACTGCTACTGGAGCAAGAAAAAGTAATACAGCCACTTCTGCAACCACCCTAGACTTTACAAGCATTTAACCCTTGCAGTTTTGGAGGGTGGGGTACTGAAAATATATTTTTTTTTAACCAGTTTTGGGCTTCAATAAATAGTATATTAAAACCTTTTATGTGTCTGTATTTACTTTCCATTGTCTATCTTGCCTTTACAATTGACTATACTGTACAAAGTTCAGCGCTGTCTTATAAGTCCCTCTATTGCCATCTTGTGGCAGAACTATATTACATCAAGCTGAGAAACTTCTGCAATACCTGGACTTTGAAGTTGGATTTCTGTCTTGATCTTGGTAACTTTGTAATCAGCAGTAGCACTGTAAAGGGAGTAACCGCTCAGGTGTAGCTGATAAATGCTTCACAGGGTCCTAGAGCCGTGGGTGCAGGCAGTGCATAGCTATGATTAAGCACTGAGTCACAGTGCGAAACGCGTCAGCTCCTGTTTGCTGCTTTCCATGCTGTGATATGTTTTTCACATTTTTGTTTTAATAAACAACCATTTTTGGAGTGCGGCTGTCCAAGCATTTTTTCCTGTTCTCAGCAGTAGCACTGTAGCACCATATTTTGAAGTCAGTCGTAATGTTCGTTTTCATTTTTTTTATGATAGTCTGTGGATCGCTGTCTTTATAGAGGATCTAAAATCAATTACTATAATTGAATATAAGCTTTAAAGCAGAACTAAAGTGCAAACAAATAAAATTCCTACCAAGTTAACTTTTTATTACTAACTTTTTATTTACTGCCTAGTGCCTAGCATGTCTCTACTGCAGTAATCACTGGGTCTAGTGTGTTTTTTTTTTTTTTTTTGCCTGTGTTCCCCTCTAAATCTATACCAAACCCTTATCAAGGGTAAGGACCTGGTATGGATTTCGGGGGGAGAAAACACTCATGCGTTTCTTTTAATTTGCTTGCTTTTTTATTATTATTATGCAGAGCTGGTATGCCTCAGTAAGGAGGGCACGCAAAGGAAAACAAATACGATGTGGATCTACCTAAAGTCCAAAGCAGACCCTTATCCTTGATAAGAGTTTGGTAAAGATTTAGAATCAGACCCCATGCACATGGGGGTCAGTGGGAAAGAACTTACTGGAATGTATAATTAAGGGAGCCCCAGATATATGCCCCCACAGTGAAATAGGTGAGAAGTACATAGTACCCCTTGCTACTCATTCCCCCCAAAGAATGAGTCCCAGCCACCAGCTAAATGTAAACAAAGGGGTAGAAATGGTGGCTGACAACACTGACTAAATATAGCAATGTCCATATTTGGTTATGTTCATGACCATATTTGGTCAATGACATTATTCATCATCCCTGCCCTTTATTTAGAAACAAGCTTCTTTGCCAAGAATCTGTTAATCTCATCTAGGAGTGCGACGGGAGCGCAAAGGGAAGGGCTCACCTTTTTTGTTTTAGTGGATCACCAGCGTCGTTCATCATGACTGATGAGAATCCATATTTGTAAATGTTTTCTGTAGTGTACTACTTTTTGTTTTCTGACGGAATGTGACGGAACTTCATTCTGCCACCTCCATCTCTTGCCCTCAGCCTTCTGCTCACCGCTGTCAATTGTGAACACAGAAGACCCACAGATCCCTCCCTGCCCTGCATTTACGGCAGGGACAAGGGAGATGCAGATACCCAGGGTGCAGTTCGGTCATGTGTGGGAAGGAGATGTCAGTTGGTAGGGTGCACCCTCTCTGAACCCCATCTGTTTCTGGGTGCACGGATGCCATTGCTGACAAATGGTCTTGCCGCA
The DNA here is from genome assembly GCA_029206835.1 of Rana muscosa. Taxonomy (NCBI): domain Eukaryota; kingdom Metazoa; phylum Chordata; class Amphibia; order Anura; family Ranidae; genus Rana; species Rana muscosa. The sequence goes on along the minus strand of CM055118.1, from coordinate 829,014,817 downwards.
ACAAGAGAAGCGGAGCCACCTACAGTGTGGGGAGGTACTAGAGCCAGCCGGGTATGTTTTGAAAGGGTAAGGCAGGTGGAAGTTAAGGAAGAGGAGAAGACATGAGAGCAGTGGAGGGGAGTGTGTACACAGATGCTGGGGATGGAGGGGGGGAGTGGTGCAGAGGTCAGAGCTGAGGAGGGATGAATATGAGATGTCGATGGGTGTTGCACAAGTAAGAACTTGTGCAAGAGAGCTGAACCCTACACTCCGATCATAGCGAACGCATGGATGCTGCACTCTGTACCCTCTACTATGTATGTAGTGCAACCCTGAATGCCACACTCGTAGTACATAGTGCACTCCTGAACCCTATACTCTGTACATAGCACACCCTTGAACCCTGCACTCTGTACATAGCACACTTCAGAATTTGCACCCTGTACATAGCACACCCCAGAACCTGCACTCTGTATATAGCACACTCCTGAGTGCTGCACTCTGTATGTAGCGCACTCTTGAACTCTGATCTCTTTATGTAGCACACTCCTTAACTTCCCATTCTATCTGCAGTCTGTGAGTAGTGTGCCCCTGAACCCTGCTCTTTGCACATAACGCACACCTGAACTCTACACACTGTACGTAAGGCACCCCTAAACGCTGCACTCTACACTTCTGACCTATGCACTTTGTGGATAGCGCACTCCTGAACCCTGCATTCCGTAAAGGTGAACAGATTTTTCCACGAAATATTCCACCAGTGCTCCAAACCACATTCAGTGACGATCCCTCCACCTCTGTAATTCTAATTACCTCATAGCATGGACCCCTGAATTAACAAGTGGTCATGCAAGCAGAGAAATACAAGCAGGTATATAACGTGGATCATAGATTCCTCAGCAATGTTCTGGACTTTGCTTTGCCTTCTGATGATAACTGCCTAATTCTGTGTTGCCGAATCCTGCATGTCTCCTGCTGATCCTTTGCTTACTGTCTATGCCTGCATCTGCCCGTTTGTTGCCGACCTGGCTTGTCCCACCACGTATCCAGTCGCTACTACCGCTGTCGCTATCTGCCAACCAGAGTTCCGCTGCCTGCTGCCTTCCATTCCAGCTTACCATCTGATCCTGGTGAATGAAACTACTACTCACCTCTTCATCCAGTGGAGAGATCACACAGGCACATGTACCTCACCGCACTCCTGCGACCACTGTCGCAACATCAGTGGTTCTCGAGTCGGGGCTGTACGAGAGGCCTCCTTCTGCACGTCAGGCTCAGCTACAAGGTACGTGACACCGGCTCTCTATACGTAGTGCACTCCTGAATCCTGCTGTCATGTACCTGAATGGAGGCTGAAGTGATGAGAGGGCTTCTTTTGCGACTGAGTGCAGAGTACCTCTCAAGGTGGTGACAAAGGGTGCTATGCCCAAAGATGCACAATTGCCTGAAGGTGAAGCTGCCTGATGGTTCCAGATGTGAGGTAGGTTTAAGGCACTCCCAAGCATGTTTTTTTTGTTTTTTTACAATTTCTCTTTATTGGGAGTTTTGAAATTGTGGAGATACAAAACATAGCCTTTGGGGCATTCCCCGGCTACAGAAAACAAAACAAAACAAAAACCACATACAAAACTTAAGTTACAACTTAACCTACTAAAAACCCTTTGTTTAGGCCCACACCAAAAAGGGAGTACTTCTGAAGACTATTCTTTCCAAAATAATGTAACACCCCCCCCCCCCCTCACACACCAGGGCAGTCTATAATGATGACATTCATGTTTATCTACTCTCACACTTACGGTATGTGATAAGCAATATTTTTCACACTTGGTTGCATTACATATGGTGTTCTTGCACAAATGTATATTATTATTATTATTATTTCGAGAGTAAAGTTGAGTAATGCCCTTGCTATAGGTGTAGGCCATTTACCTACCCCATGAAGCCTCACTGGAATAATTCCAGGATGTTGCTAAGGATGTCGCTAAGAGAGGCCCAGCTATTACTGTTTACCTTTACCATCACAGGAGTGAGCTCTCAAACTCTCACTTTTAAGGCGCCATGCACACAGGGCATTTGCCCAGCCCTCCCAAAGGCCTTTCCTCCTAAGCCTAAAATATGCTAGACACTTGCAAAAACGTTGTGACACATAATAATTATAATTAGCACTCAAGCCCTTGACGCGCCTAGGCCCTAGCATTAACGTGTGTTTGTAGGCATTCATATGCATCAATCGTTTTTTCTGCCACACTGCTTATGCTCCTCAACGCACTGGCTGTTTTTTTTTTTCTTTTTTGGCTCTAAACGCTTATGTGTGCATTAACACATAGGCTAACATGGGGTGGCATTTAGAGGCAGAAAGAAAAATACCAGATGCACCTAAAAGCAGCATTTTTAATGCTCAGTGTGCATAATAGCCTCTTTTTAATGCATTGAATTTGCACACAAAAGTAAGTTGCCCCCAAAAAGTCGCTCTGTCCACTAATTATTTACAAGCATATACTGTAATTATGCAAACATCCCCCAACATAGTAAAATAATTACCAATGGCAGCATGATTAAGAAAAAAAGTAGAAACAAAAATTCCCAAAGGGACATTTCAAAGTTCCCCTCCCACATGCAGCAATAATAAGTTGTATTATAAATATGTAGATGAACTATGCGGTACATAAGGTCCAGCTTTCATAAACAGATTAACTACATCAATAAAACGGATTAACGACATCAAGTACTATATCATATTTTTAACTTAGTATTTGATGCTGTATATAATTAAAAAAATATATTGGAATGACTAAACTCACTAACATATCACCAAAATAAATATTATTTTCTATAGTAGTTAATAAATTTAGCATTAAAATATACATCATGAAAGGTTTATAATGTTACAAATATAAAAAAATGTAGCGGGGTCTCCTTTAAGACTCTCAGGACTACCTTACCCAGAACCCCATTCGGTACCCAGGATGCAATGTTTCCACCCCAGAGACTCATAGGTGGGGTTATATAAGGAGGAGGCAAGGCTGTGCTCGGCCTCTTTGGGACACGAGACTTCAGTGGAGCCAGAGACCCGACCGCTGCAGATGCTGTGTGTGGAGACACAGCAGGTGGAAGTTCCCGGACTGGGATCGCGTCCGGAGGGGGGAGCGAGCACCTGCTCAATCCAAATACTGTATACCATTGTTAGGCCTACAGACTGCCGTGGCCCACCAGTTCCTATTTCAGTCCCCCCCCCTTTGAGATCCATAGCAGAACTGAGTCAAACGGATCTCTAGTGGAGTGTACTGTGTTGTCATTTTTACCCCTTGGATTACAAATGTGTTCCTGAAATGTGCACCACCGTTTAAAGACTTGCATGCAAAGAATTTCATCCCCTAGAGACTGAGTTATATGGTCAGGCCTGGCCATCTAGTTAGTTTATTTAGTTGTTGCACCATAGGGCGCATAGTGAAGTACTGTTACACGTGGCGCGTGTGCGCCATATCTTACTAGTTGTAGTGTGTCTATTGCTGCAGGGCTCTGCAGATATATTCCTGTGATTTGTTATAACTGTTGATTTTATTGCCAGTAGAAGTAAACTCGTTATTCTTCTATCATTGCATTGGTGTCTGAATTTAACCATAGAGCATAAGATATATATATTACCCTAGACTAACTGTGCCAGAAGGGGGTCGAGTAAATTGCCGGGGGTTGGCAGAGCTGTCTTCAGGGCCCAAACTAAATCTGCGGCCCTTTTAGCTGAAGGTATCGCTACACGTGGGGTTCTCGTCTGGGATCCTGATACAGCAGGTGCACGCCAGAAGTGCTGGCATGGACCCGCAAGCAGTAGAAGCGTGGTGCAAAGCCTCTAGGGCAGAGCCAAACCACTCGATAGTCATCAGCCTCCCTGGGGAGGAATGGTCGACTGAGACGGTAGAGGAGTTAATGAAGTCAGTGTCCCCAGATCACACACCGTGGGTGACGGAGATAAAGTCAGACCCAGACACCTCATATCAGTATGCACTAGTGGAGTACTGGGACGGGATGCCAGAGGCTTGCAAGCGCAAGTGTGTGCGGACGCCAGACAACAGAACCTATAGGTTGGCGCACGCAGTAACTGATAAGAAGGAACCATCACCAACGGGATCATCGCAGGCTGCGGCCCGTACCTCACCAGAAAGAGGAGATGGGGTGACGCCCCCGGTGGCACCTGCACCTGCCACTGCTATATCACCAGAATTGATAAAGGCAATAGGGGATCTGCTAACCAAATGTCAGAAGATAGCATGGTGCATGTAGAGACTAGCTACCAGAGACTAAAGACATTCTCAAGGAAGCTCCCTGTCCCTGCAGGGGAGGAAGACTTCGATACTTGGGTGGAACAGGCATTGCAGGCAGTGGAGGCATGGGAGGTGCCTGAAGCGCAGAAGAGGCAACGAGTGATAGAAAGCCTTAAAGGCAAAGCAGCAGAAGCGGTGAAAAGTTTCCGGTTTGGAAATACAGGCTGCACGGCTCAAGACTGTCTAGCTATGCTACAGGAAGAGTTTGGTCAGCTACAAAAGGTGACAGAGATGGTCTACCAATTTGAACATACTTTCCAACAGCCGAATGAAAAGCTTTCAGAGTATGTTAGAAGACTGAACAGGTTGCTGTGTAAGATTGTCTTGAAGAAGGGAATGATGCCCCAAGATACAGATGCGGCAAGAATGAAGCAAGTCTTAAAGGGAGCTTTGCGCTCGGATCCAGTCTGGTTGCACCTGAAAACCTCAGGAGTAGGGATGAGCTTCGAGTTCGAGTCGAACTCATGTTCGACTCGAACATTGCCTGTTCGCCCGTTCGCCGAACAGCGAACAAATTGGGGTGTTCGCGGCAAATTCGAAAAATCTATGGGAGAAATCTAAAGTGCTAATTATAAAGGCTTATATGCAAGTTATTGTCCTAAAAAGTGTTTGGGGACCGGGGTCCTGCCCCAGGGGACATGTATCAATGCAAAAAGAAGTTTCAAAAACGGCCGTTTTTTCGGGAGCAGTGATTTTAATAATGCTTAAAATGAAAAAATAAAAGTGAAATATTCCTTTAAATTTCGTACCTGGGGGGTGTGTATGATATGCATGTGAAGTGGTGCATGTTTCCCGTGCTTAGAACTGTCCCTGCACAAAGTGTCATTTTTGAAAGAAAAAAAGTCTTTTAAAACTGACTCGCGGCTATTAATGAATTGTCGGCTCCCGGCAATACATACAAAAGTCATTGATAAAAAAAAAAAAAAAGCGTGGGGGTTCCCCAGAATTCAATTACCAGGCCCTTCAGGTCTGGAATGGATATTAAGGGGAACCCCGCCGCAAATTTAAAAAAAAATTGACGTGGGGTTCCCCCAAATATCCATTCCAGGCCCTTCAGATCTGGCATGGATTTTAAGGGGAACTCCACCCCAAATTTTAAAAAAATGGCGTGGAGTCCCCCTAAAAATCCATACCAGACCCCTTATCCGAGCACGCAACCTGGCCGGCCGCAGGGGAAAAGGGGGGGACGAGAGAGCGGCCCCCCCTCCCTCCTGAACCGTACCAAGCCACATGCCCTCAACATGGGGAGGATGTCCCCATGTTGATGGGGACAAGGGCCTCATCCCCACAACCCTTGCCCGGTGGTTGTGGGGGTCTGCGGGCGGGGGGCTTATCGGAATCTGGAAGACCCCTTTAACAAAGGGGACCCCCAGATCCCGGCCCCCCCCTATGTGAATTGGTAAGGGGTACATTGTACCCCTACCATTTCATGAAGAAAGCGTAAAAAAATGTTTAAAAAAACACACAAACACCTTGAAAAAGTCCTTTATTTAAAAAAAAAAAAAAAAACATTCCAGCGGTGAAATCCAGTGTCCCGCGGCGATCCCGATGTCCAGCGCTGTCCTTCATTGGTTGTGCCTGAGCGGACCTGATGGGGAACTCCCTCTCAGTATTTTAAATGTATAGACCCGCCCCTTCTAAAGTTCCCCATCAGGTCCGCTCCCTCGGTATGTCGGACCCGCCTACGTCATTGGCTTGAGCGGGGAACTTCCTTCACTGTGTAATTTAAATTTACATAGTGAAGGAAGTTCCCCGCTTAAGCCAATGATGTAGGCGGGTCCGACATACCGAGGGGGCGGACCTGATGGGGAACTGCTCTCACTTTGGCAATACATGTATAGACCCGCCCCTTCTCATGTTCCGCATCTGGTCCGCTGAGCGGACCTGATGGGGAACTTTAGAAGGGGCGGGTCTATACATTTAAAATACTGAGAGGGAGTTCCCCATCAGGTCCGCTCAGGCACAACCAATAAAGGACAGCGCTGGACATCGGGATCGCCGCGGGACACTGGATTTCACCGCTGGAATGTTTTTTTTTTTTTTTTTTTAAATAAAGGACTTTTTCAAGGTGTTTGTGTGTTTTTTTTAAACTTTTTTTTTACCCTTTCTTCGTGAAATGGTAGGGGTACAATGTACCCCTTACCAATTCACATAGGGGGGGCCGGGATCTGGGGGTCCCCTTTGTTAAAGGGGTCTTCCAGATTCCGATAAGCCCCCCGCCCGCAGACCCCCACAACCACCGGGCAAGGGTTGTGGGGATGAGGCCCTTGTCCCCATCAACATGGGGACATCCTCCCCATGTTGAGGGCATGTGGCTTGGTACGGTTCAGGAGGGAGGGGGGCCGCTCTCTAGTCCCCCCCTTTTCCCCTGCGGCCGGCCAGGTTGCGTGCTCGGATAAGGGGTCTGGTATGGATTTTTAGGGGGACTCCACGCCATTTTTTTTTTAAATTTGGGGTGGAGTTCCCCTTAAAATCCATGCCAGATCTGAAGGGCCTGGAATGGATATGTGGGGGAACCCCACGTCAATTTTTTTTTTAATTTGCGGCAGGGTTCCCCTTAATATCCATTCCAGACCTGAAGGGCCTGGTAATTGAATTCTGGGGAACCCCCACGCTTTTTTTTTTTTTTTTTTTTATCAATGACTTTTGAATGTATTGCCGGGAGCCGACAATTCATTAATAGCCGCAAGTCAGTTTTAAATGACTTTTTTTCTTTCAAAAATGACATTTTTTGCAGGGACAGTTCTAAGCACGGGAAACATGCGCCACTTCACATGCATATCATACACACCCCCCAGGTACGAAATTTAAAGGAATATTTCACTTTTATTTTTTCATTTTAAGCATTATTAAAATCACTGCTCCTGAAAAAACGGCCGTTTTTAAAACTTTTTTTTGCATTGATACATGTCCCCTGGGGCAGGACCCGGGTCCCTAAACACTTTTTAGGACAATAACTTGCATATCAGCCTTTATAATTAACACTTTAGATTTCAAACGTTCGAGTCCATTGTATTTAATAGGGTTCTAAAGTTTACACGAACATTTTGTCTGTTCGCAGGTTCTGGTGCGAACCGAACAGGGGGGTGTTCGGCTCATCACTGCTCAGGAGGAGGAACGTCACTGACTTACTCTGATTTGATAAAAATCATCAGAGATGAGGAGGCACTGCAGAAGGATCAGGTAATGATAAAGACAAGTCATGCCCCTACACCAGTGATGGTCAACTCGCTCATGACTCCAAAAAGGGACTCAGAAGTGGACACTTTGAAATTGCAAATGTCTCAGGTGTTAGAGATGCTAACCTCTCTGATGGCGAAAGACACACAGGGTCCAGAGAAAGAGGTAGCGAGAAAGGAACTGTTCCCAGCTGTTTCGGCACCCGCATCTCTGCAAGACTGGGGGGACATAATCTGTTTTAAGTGTGGGGGAGTTGGCCACGTTGCAGCTACATGTTCCAGTCCCAAAAAGAAGAAAACAGATAACCGCAAGCCGGCGGGAAACTCCAGAGGGCCCGGTGAAGGAGTCAACCGGGTGCCCATCATCTTCAGTGAGCTCCAAGCTGAATGCGAAGCAGAAGAAAAGAGGAGACAAAACCCCTCAGAGGAAACACAACATTCCTCAACAGAGATACACCCCAGAGAAAGGGGGCAAGACCCCTCAGAAGAGGCACAGCATTCCCCAGAGGGGATGCACACCTAACAAAAACAATAATATCCCTCAGCGGGTCTGTACACCCATTGAAAGGGGGGAAATCAATGCATACCAGGCTCAAGAGAGACTAAAGTCCAACGGGAGTTGGACGAGAGAGAGTCCGAAGGGAAAGGACCAGAAGAAGGCGACCCCTGCCAGGCCATATCTGGAGAAGCTGGTAGGCCCATCTCCTATAGTGCCCATTCAAGTGGAGAGAGTCTACACCAGAGCCATCTTGGATACTGGGGCACAAGTGACCCTACTATACCGGGATTTCTACGATAAGCACTTGAGTCATCTGCCCATCCAGAAGATAGAGGAACTGGAAATATGGGGGATTGGAACCCAGAGCTTCCCCTATGGTGGCTATCTGCCCATCAAGATGACCTTTGACCCTTCTGTGGCTGGGAAGGCCGAAGTGTTTGACACCCTGGCAGTTGTGTGCCCTCGGCCGCCAGGAGCCAACAAGAGTTCCCTTATAATAGGGACAAACACGGACCTGGTCCGAAGACTCCTGACCCCTCTAGTAAAAGAGAAGGGGCAAGTGGCCACCAAGATCCACCCCATGCTGAAGACGGCCTACCAATGGCTGGTCCTAGAGCAGAAGACCCATGGAGAGGGGATAGGGAAGGTGTGGAGACTTGGAAGAGAAGGGGTAGTGTTGCAGCCCGGTGAAGTAACCGGTCTAAGAGCCACTATGAAGCTTACTTGGGAGCAGCCTGGACCCTTTGTCGTGCTGAAGTCTGACCCAAGGGGAGAGTTCTCAGGTCTGGAAGTGATACCAGAAGTGATTCCGCTGAAGGCCCTGAAGAAGGCCCATTGTAGAGTTCCGGTGAGTGTTAGGAACACTACAGGTGGCCCCATGGAGATCCCCGCCAGAATGCTGCTGGGCCAGGTGAGCCCTGCTGCCCCAGTTACCCTGTCAGAAGTCAAGGGGACGGGTGGAGGAGGAGATGTTTGGGAGAAGCTGTCCATGGAAAACCCGAATCTGCCCAGGGCTTGGAAAGAGAGAGCCAAGGTACAGTTGACCAGATAGGAGAAGATCTTCTCCAAAGATGAGTTCAATGTGGGGTGTGCAAGGAGTGCCACCCATCGAATCCGCCTCCAAGAAGACAAGCCCTTCAGAGAGAGGGTCAGGCGGGTCCCACTAGCAGATCTGGGGGATCTAAGGGAACAACTCGCAGAACTCAAGAGGACTGGTGTGATCCGGGAGTCTAGAAGCCCCTATGCCTCCCCGATAGTGGTGGTCAGGAAGAAGAATGGGTCATTGAGGCTCTGTATAGACTACAGGACTCTCAACAGGAGAACCATACCTGACCAGTACACCACTCCGAGGATAGAGGACGCTTTACAGAGTTTGTCTGGAGCCAAGTGGTTCAGCGTTATGGATCTCAAGAGTGGATACTACCAGATCCCTATGCATCCAGAAGACCAGGAGAAGACAGCCTTCATAACCCCAGTGGGGTTCTTTGAGTTTGATCGAATGCCTCAGGGACTGTCTGGAGCTCCTGCTACCTTCCAACGTCTCATGGAGAAGACTGTAGGAGACATGAACCTTATTGAAGTCCTTGCATACCTGGACGATGTCATTGTCTTTGGAAGAACCCTGGAAGAACACGAAGAGAGGCTGGAAAAAGTGTTGAGAAGACTCAGTGAGGAGGGACTCAAGCTTTCGCCTGAGAAGTGTCGGTCCTACCAGTCTTCTGTGAACTATCTGGGGCACATAGTGTCTGAAGAAGGGGTGGCCACAGACCCTGAGAAATTGGAGGCAGTTACCTCCTGGCCACGACCCACCACAGTAACAGAACTCAGATCCTTCTTGGGGTTCTGCTCCTATTACAGGAGGTTTGTGGAAGGATTCGCCCGAATTGCCAGACCTTTGAATGAACTACTCAAGACCGAGGGGGAAGAGGACGACTCAGGGCCCAGGAAGCCGGGAGAGTCAGTCAGAGATCAGTGGAACCAGAAGTGTGAGGAGGCCTTCCAGGCGCTGAAGAAGAGCCTAACCACTGCCCCAGTCTTGGCCTATGCAGACCCAACCAAACCCTATGAACTACATGTAGATGCTAGTCATGACGGTCTGGGAGGAGTACTTTACCAAGAACATGAAGGACAACTGCGGCCTGTTGCCTATGTGAGCCGGAGCCTGACCCCCTCCGAGAAGAACTACCCCACTCACAAGCTGGAGTTCCTGGCCATTAAGTGGGCGGTAGTAGACAAGCTCAAAGACTACCTGTATGGGGCGGAGTTCAGTGTGAAGACCGACAACAACCCCCTTACCTACCTTTTCACCACAGCAAAGCTAGATGCCACTGGACACAGGTGGCTGGCCGCACTGTCTGGATTCAATTTCAGCCTAAAGTACAGGCCAGGGGCTGGAAATCAAGATGCAGACGCTCTGTCCAGGAGATCTCATGCCCCCACCAGTGACACAGAAGACTGGACTCAAGTGGCACCTGACGTGGTGCGGGCCCTTTGTCAAGGGGCTGAATTACAAGCCAGTGGAGGCTCGAGGGCGGAAGAGATAGGAGTTACCATGGTAGGAGTCCCCAAACAATACTGTGGAGTAACCCAACTGGAGGAAGACAATCTGCCGAAACTGTCCAAGAAGGAGCTGAGATGCGACCAATTAGAAGACCCCATGGGGAAATTGGTTCTGGAAGCCCTGGAGAATCAGGATCCAAATAGACTCCTGCGCCACTCCTCAAAGGAAGCTCGCCTGTTGAGGAAAGAGTGGGACAGGTTGCAGGTGCATCAGGGAGTGGTCTACCGAAGGGGCCCCTCTGATGACCTGGAAGATAAATGGCAATTGTTCCTTCCGGAAAAACATTGAGAGACTGTTCTTATTGCCCTACATGACAATCATGGTCACCTAGGGGCGGAAAGGACCTTTCAACTCGTCAGAAGTCGGTTCTATTGGCCCTGCATGAGGGCAGAAGTAGAAGAGTACTGTCATTCATGTGCACGCTGCATCCAGAGGAAGACTTTACCCCATCAAGCTGCCCCAATGGGCCATCTACAAAGTCAAGGCCCAATGGATCTGGTATGCATTGATTTTCTCTGCCTCGAACCCGACCTGAGTGGACTAGGAAATGTTCTGGTGATAACCGATCATTTCACCCGGTATGCCCAAGCTTTCCCAACCAAAGACCAGAAGGCTTCCACAGTAGTCAAGGTACTTATGGAGAAGTATTTTGTCCATTATGGGCTGCCACAGCGACTCCATTCAGATCAAGGAAGGGACTTTGAGAGTCGGCTGATCCGGAAACTCCTGGATTCGTTAGGAATCAAGAAAACCGAACCACACCTTACCACCCACAGGGAGATGCTCAGCCGAAGAGGTTTAACCGAACCCTGCTCAACATGTTGGGAACTCTGGATAGTGAGAAGAAACAACATTGGAGCAAACACATAGCAGCTATAGTACACGCTTACAACTGCACCACAAGTTATGCTACAGGCTACTCCCCCTATCGACTCATGTTTGGGAGAGAAGCAAGGTTACCGGTGGACCTGGCCTTTGGCACCTCTTTAGACCATTCCTCAGCCACCTCCCACAAAGGATATGTGGACAGGCTCAGACACAGCCTGAAAGTAGCCTATGAACAAGTTCAAGCGGCCTCAGATCAAAGGGGAGCTCGAAACAAACGAAACTTCGACTTGAAGGTCCGGGTGCAAGACCTGCAGCCCGGGGACCGAGTACTGCTACACAATCTGGGGGTCCCTGGAAAACACAAACTGGCAGACAGATGGAGATCTGAACCCTATGTCATCTGTAGGAAGCTGCCGGGCCTACCTGTCTACAAGTTGAAGCCAGAAGGGAAGGTAGGACAACTGAAGACGTGGCATCGAAACCACCTGCTCCCACTTGCTGAAGCAGTCAGGATACCTCCAGTGAGGGACTCCCCTGAACCAGTCTCTATTTTGGATACTCCCAGGCCAAACACTCGGTCCCAGACCTCTCGGGGTGAAGATGGAGAGGCCTCTGAACTTAGTGGAGATGAAGGAAGAGAACTTGACTGGCTGTGGCCTTCCCCAACTCCAGGAACTTCTGCTATAGATCTTCCAACCACTGAAGACACTATAGATGGACAACTGAATGCAGAAGCCACTGAGTTCATCCCATCTAGTTCTTCATCAGATTACTGGGAAGATGCCTGTGACACTTACTCAGAAGAGACTCTACTTATCCTTCGGCCCCTGAAGCAGATGTTCCAGAGCCTGCCGTGTTGCCCGAACCTGCTACGGAAGAAGAGCCTGTGGCGCCAGAGCAGGAAACCCCAAGAGAGCAAAGGGCTCGAAGAGTCATAAGGCCTCCCAAAAAGTTGACCTACCCACAAATGGGGAAGAGCTCAGAAGATTCTGTGGTCACTGCCAGGAGGAGTGCAGAGAATCCGGATCCCTCCACTGTTCATTTGGTGGAGGGCAACCCCCACTCACTCTCTGGCACAGTTAGGCAGGCCACTCATGATAGTGTGACCTGTGGGCAAGGGAATTCAACCCCTCAGTTTTGGTGGGAATTCCCTATGCCAACATCATACGTAACGTTGTCTAGGGTTGTACGCAGTGTATGTTAGGATTATCTTTGGGGACCAAAGAGTTTAAGTGGGGGGAGTGTGTAGCGGGGTCTCCTTTAAGACTCTCAGGACTACCTTACCCAGAACCCCATTCGGTACCCAGGATGCAATGTTTCCACCCCAGAGACTCATGGGTGGGGTTATATAAGGAGGAGGCGAGGCTGCGCTAGGCCTCTTTGGGACACGAGACTTCAGTGGAGAGATCTTCCTGTGCGGATCCGCTGTGGTGCAAGACCTGAAGCCTGGGGCCTTGCGCTGCTACCCAAAAGAGCCTTCCACCCCATCGCGAGCCTGGGTGGCATCTGACTCGGTTTCTTCAACCGCTGCTGAGCCGGAGACCCGACCGCTGCAGACGCTGTGTGTGGAGACACAGCAGGTGGAAGTTCCCGGACTGGGATCGCGTCCGGAGGGGTGAGCGAGCACCTGCTCAATCCAAATACTGTATACCATTGTTAGGCCTACAGACTGCCGTGGCCCACCAGTTCCTATTTCAGTCCCCCCCCCCCTTTGAGATCCATAGCAGAACTGAGTCAAACGGATCTCTAGTGGAGTGTACTGTGTTGGCATTTTTACCCCTTGGATTACAAATGTGTTCCTGAAATGTGCACCACCGTTTAAAGACTTGCATGCGAAGAATTTCATCCCCTAGAGACTGAGTTATATGGTCAGGCCTGGCCATCTAGTTAGTTTATTTTTTTTTATCAACAAAAAGATTTTTATTAATGAGAACGCAAGGTATTACATTGTGCATTTGCATCCGTATGACATATATAAATCATAAAATAAAAAGTAAAATAAATAATAACAGGAATCTCAGTCCTCACATCAACAGAAGAGTGGCGTTGACAGTCATGCCAACACTACCGTCATACATCTTAGACACATTGCACCAAATCCTGAGTTCTTGGTTACACACGAATGAACAACCCAGCGTTCAATGAATAAAAAGGAGAAAGAAAACTAAATGAAATTAACTTAAAATAAACAATAAAGAAATATTCCAACCATCGATATACCACCCAGGGTTTAAATCTATCAATCATGCAAAACCCTCCCAGCACATCACTTAATGTTCCGTTCCAACTAAGGTTTCAAAAACAGCACCACAGGCCTGTTTATTCCATCAGCAGCCTATCCAGAGCCAATCGAGGTGGCGCCACCTCTGGGGAGTTCAACCAATGCTGCCATATGTTGGTGAATTTGTTTGGTGATTTCCTATGTTGATACTGTATGTGTTTTTTTCCCGAATAAGAGTAGCATTGACCATCTGGAGCCACTGCGCCTCCCTTGGCGTGTGTGCTGATAGCCAAAAACGGGCAACCAGCTTCCTGGCTAAGTATAGGAGCCTTGTGAGGGCAATGTATACCGTAGGGAGGTACAAGTCCTCGTCTAGGCCACCTAGCAAACACATCAGCGGTTCAACCGCAAGCTGAACTTGGTATACACTATTTATTCTTGTAACAACACTATTCCAGTACCTCACCAGCTTGGGGCAACGCCAGAGCATATGAATCAGATCACCCGGATGGGCCTGGCATTTGGGACAAATGGGGGAATCACGCCTACCCCATTTATGTAACTGCACAGGAGTGCGGTATACTCTGTGTAGTATAAACAGGTGGGATAGTCTCTGTGCCGCTGATACCGATACCATGGGGCCCACACCCAGGACCCGACTCCACTGCTAACCATCCATAGGGCCAACATCTCGCTCCCACCCCTCCCTACATGGTAACAAGTCAGGGGCTTGGACGTGTGATAATAGGTGGGTATATATTCTAGAAATGATTCCCTTCTTCTCATGGTCGGAAAATATGGACTCAAGGAACGTGGATTCCTCTAGTTGCAAATTAAAATGTCTACTTTGGTATCTAATGGCATGCTGCAGTTGTATATATTGAAAGCGGTGGCCTTTGAGTGCAGGGAATTCGCTTACTAACTGGGTAAACAGTTTCAAGACAGGTCCATCGAAGGGGGAGGTCTGTGCATCCCGTAAACAGTAAGGAAGCGTAGCAGAGGAAAAAAAATACAAATTGGGGGAAAACAGTTTTTGATGTCCACGCAGGACGAGTGAAGGGGGGGGGGGGCCAACGTCTCAGTTCAACTCTGATTCAAAGGGACTTGCGATTCCAAGTCAACAGATAAAAGTAGTGCAAATAACATACGTCCTCCACTCCGCCAGTCAGGGAGGTTACGAAAAAGGAGTAGTGTGCCCAAATCTCCTCACAGGGCAGTCACATCATCCAGTAGAAGAGAGGAAAGACAGATCATCATCAGGCCACAGGTGCCGGTGCTTTCTTGAGTGTGTGCTTCACACGATCCAGCCACATAGATGCATTGGCAGGATTGTCAAAGAACTGCGTTTCACCATTAGTGGCGATCCTAAGTTTGGCAGGGTATAGCATAGCATAGGCAACATCATATCCGCGGAGGCGTTTCTTAACCTCAGTGAACTTGGCCCTGCGACGCTGCAGCTCAGTAGAAAAGTCAGGGTAGAAAGATATGCAAGCATTATCCATTCTCATAAGGGCACCCCTGGTCCTGGCTTGATATAAGATGGCATCGCGGTCTTTAAAGTTCAGCATTTTGAACAGGAACGGCCTAGGGGGCTCGCCAGGTTTAGGCGGCCTAGGTGGGACTCTGTGGGCACACTCCACCGCAAACATAGGAGAAAAAGAATCCTTGCCAAACGTGCTGGTCAGCCAGTTCTCTATAAATGCCACAGGATTCTTGCCCTCAGCCCTCTCCGGTATGCCTACCGCGCGGACATTATTGCGCCTCTGCCTATTTTCCATATCTTCCAAACGGGCCGTGTGACCAGTAATAATAGATTGCATATGGCGGACTTCTCTCTGCAGGGGGGCAACATCATCCTCCACAGTGCTCACTCTGTCTTCAAGTGCAGCTGTGCGATCACGCAGCTTCTGCATGTCCTTTCTAACCATATTCAATTCCAGTTTCACCCCTTTAATCTCATTAGTCATTATATTAATGGATGCTTTGCAGGATGTCACAACTGCAAAAATGTCTCTCAGGGTCGGTTCAGGGGTCTGTTTGTCCTGGTCTGTCAGGGCCCTGGCATTATCATCAATAGCAGGCGTACTCACTGTGTCCCATGAGGAGGCCTGTTCTGCATCCTCCGGCCATGCCTGCTCCAGGACCTCTGCATGAGAGTCCAAATCAGATGAATCCATGGGATGAGAGGATGGTTTAGGTGTGCCACCCTTCCCCAGAGCGCCGCTGAACATCTTCATGGCTGCCTCCTTGGCTGAGCGCTGGGCCCGGGCGCCATCTTGGCCTCCATGCTCTGAGGCCTGCAGAGAATCCTTGCTGCTTTTGCGGGACATGTCCGCCGCTGATTCGTGGGGAAAACTGCACCGCTGGATCGGGGATGAAGAGAGGGACCCTCCGGTGTATGATCTGGGCACTGCAGATACGTTAGGAGCCTGAATTCAGGATAGATGCCCGGAGTTTCGGCGGAGCTCACACACTGTGCGTCCTACTCCATCAGCCGCAAGCCACGCCCCCCATAGTTAGTTTATTTAGTTGTTGCGCCATAGGGCACATAGTGAAGTACTGTTACACGTGGCGCGTATGCGCCATATCTTACTAGTTGTAGTGTGTCTATTGCTGCAGGGCTCTGCAGATATATTCCTGTGATTTGTTATAACTGTTGATTTTATTGCCAGTAGAAGTAAACTCGTTATTCTTCTATCATTGCATTGGTGTCTGAATTTAACCATAGAGCATGGATATGCAATTAGCGGACCTCCAGCTGTTGCAAAACTACAAGTCCCATCATGCCTCTGCCTCTGGGTGTCATGCTTGCTGCTGTCAGAGTCTCGCTATGCCTCATGGGACTTGTAGTTTGGAAACAGCTGGAGGTCCGCTAATTGCATATCCCTGCCATAGAGCATAAGATATATATATTACCCTAGACTAACTGTGCCAGAAGGGGGGCGGAGCTGTCTTCAGGGCCCAAACGAAATCTGCGGCCCTCTTAGCTGAAGGTATTGCTACAAAAATAATTAGTGTCACAAAAAAAAAAAAGCAGCTGAAGCAACACATAAACATAATCCCACTAAACCACTTAATAGAAGCAGAGGCAATGAATAGATTAAAGATCAGCATACCAAAAGGATCATGTTAAGGACTGCTTATATGCTTGGTGCATATCACTGAAGAGAGCCTCTTTTGTTGGAGCAGAATCTTCACTGTATCTACATTCTACACTAGTAGTGCTGCTGATCACGAAACCTGTGCAGTTGGGGCAAGGTTCTTGCTTGTGGTAGAGGTTAAACAAAGTCCTAATGCTATTATTTTCATTAATTTGCATATTTATATCAATCAACATCATATTTCAGTATGATTTTACTTATGTTGCATACGAACATTTCACTTTTATTTTTCCAGCTAACATGGATTTGCTAGGTTAACAATTACTGAATTTTTATGAAAAAAAACAGAACAAACAAAAAACATAGCTAGTTCTTCATCCTCCCTACGACACCAGTCATGCGGGGAAAGAGCTACTGCTAAGACAGAGGGAATTTTTTAGGCAGCAAATAAAACGAACAGAGGGTCTCAGGGTGACTACTCCTTAAAGTGGAGTTCCACCCAAAAATGGAACTTCCGCTTTAACTGAAGGTGACCCCCTGACATGCCACATCTTTTTTGGGGGAAGGGGAGCGGATACCCTCTTTTTAGGGGCATCCAGCTCCCACTTCCTCCCAGGGCTCCGCGGCGCCGGAAGGAAGTTCACATATCCCCCCTCCCTCTCGGCAATCATCTGGGACACTTTACAAGTCCCAGAAGATTACAAGTCCCAGCAGTACGTCCCCGGCTGCGAAGCCACAGTCAGTCAGAATGCCGACGCCAAAGAGAAGAGGGGGAGAGGAGCGGTGCTTTGTTCGCCCACATCGCTGGACCTTGGGACAGGTGAGTGTCCGATTATTAAACGTCAGAAGCTACACTTTTTGTAGCTGCTGACTTTCATATGAGTGGAACTCCGCTTTAACTAATCTGACCTTCAAGTACAAAGAGATTTTGTAAAATATTTCAGGAATCTTAGATCTGAAGTGCAATTTGCTAATAAATATGATTATAATAATTGTTGCAATCACAGTGCTTGCAACTTTTGAGCTACTTACAGGTTTAGGAACACAAATATATATAATGTAATTTACCATATTACAATAATATTAAGGGATCTGTGATCTGTGAATCCGGTGCCTTTTGCCGTGATAGCGGAGCAATCGGGTCCTCTTCCGTGTGTGGTATGGAGATGAGTGAGGAGAAGATGGCCCCCACCCAGATCCATACCACTGCAGGGCGGAAGCAACGTCAAAACGTCACTTCCGCCCATAGCTCTTAAAGAGACATTTTTTTTTTCAAATGACATTTCATTTTATTTATTAATTTTATTGCATTGTAGTGTAAATATGAGATCTGAGGTCTTTTTGACCCCAGATCTCATATTTAAGAGGTCCTGTCCTGTTTTTTTTCTATTACAAGGGATGTTTACATTCCTTGTAATAGGAATAAAAGTGACACATTTTTTTAAAAAAAGTGTAAAAATTAAAAAATAAAAAGGTAAAATAAATAATAAAAAAATAAAAATAAATTTAATGCGCCCTGTCCCGCCAAGCTTGCGTGCAGAAGCAAACACATACGTTAGTAGTGCCCGCATATGTAAATGGTGTTTAAACCACACATGTGAGGTATCGTCGCAATAATTCTAGCCTCTGTAACTCAAAACATGCAACCTGTAGAATTTTTTAAACGTCGCCTATGGAGTTTTCTAAAGGTTAAAGATTTGTCGCCATTCCACGAGCGGGCGCAATTTTGAAGCGTGACATGTGGGGTATCAATTTACTCGGCGTAACATTATCTATCACAATATAAAAAAAATTGGCGTAACTTTACTGTTGTTTTATTTTTTAATTTAAAAAAGTGGATTTTTTTCCACAAAAAAGTGTGCTTGTAAGACCGCTGCGCAAATACGGTGTGACAGAAAGTATTGAAACGACCGCCATTTTATTCTCTAGGGTGTTAGAAAAATATATATATAATGGGGGTTCTAAGTAATTTTCTATAAAAAAAAACAACTGTTTTTAACTTGTAAACACCAAATCTCAGATAGAGGCTCGGTCCTTAAAGGGGTTGTAAACCCTCGTGTATTTTCACCTTAATGCATCCTATGCATTAAGGTGAAAAAACTTCTGTCAGTCACCGGCTCCCCAGCCCCCCCGTTTTACTTACCTGATCCCTGCAACTTGACCCAGCAGAGACGCGCTCTTCCTCTTCCCGGGGTTCTCGGCTCTTGATTGGATAGATTGCAGCCATTGGCTCCCGCTGTTGTCAATCAAATCCAATGACGCGAGCGCCGAGGGGCGGGGATGAGTCATAAATTTGGCGGCTATGGACGCCGAATGAATCACTCGGGAGCACACCCGCGAGGTAACCCCCAGGGAGAGCGCTTCTCCTAGGGGGGTTATCTCATGAGAGGAGGAGCCCCGAGAGCCACCGGGGAACCCCAGAAGTTGGGGCCAGACTGTGCAAAACGAGCTGCACAGTGGAGGTAAATATGACGTTTGTTATTTAAAAAAAAAACAAAAAAAAAAACCAAAGCTTTACAACCACTTTAAGTGGTTAAATAACAAACATATCATACTTACCTCCACTGTGCAGTTCGTTTTGCACAGAGTGTCCCCGATCGTCCTCTTCTGGGGTCACCCAACAGCGCTCATGTCTCCTCCCCGCATCAGTAAACCCTCTAGGAGAAGCGCTCTCCCTGGGGGTTACCGTGCTGGCGCGCTCCCGAGTCCAGCATTTGCATCCATAGACACAGAATGCCGGACTCAGCCCCGCCCCCGGTCATCATTGGATTTGATTGACAGCAGCGGCAGGGCCATCTTAATGCATGAACACCCCTGGGCACTGCCCAGGGGCCCCAGGTGCATGGGGGCCCCACGATAATCTTGCATTATGCCATACTTGCCAACTGTCTCGGATTTGGCAGGACTGTTACACTTTTTACTAAGCTGTCCTGGGATGGCCACGTCCTGAAACCTGTACTATGCCCCCCTTATCCCATTCTGATTCTCCACCTGTACTATGCCCTTTGTAGTCTTTGATTTATGGCATATTTTCTTCTTGTTTAAAATCTCTTTAATTGAAAGTACTAATAAATATATGTTTAATTCTATCATCTATTTATACTTTAATTCTTGAGAGTAGGTGCGTAAATTGGGGAAGGCTAGTAGGGGCCCCAGAGCATTACTTTGCCCAGGGGCCCATTATGCTATTAAGACGGCCCTGAGCAGCGGAGGCCAATGACTGCGCTGCTATCAATCTATCCAATCAAGGGCCGAGAACCCCAGCCAGAGAGGTAGAACGTGTCTCCAGCGGGGAAACGAACAGGCTCAGGTGAGTAAAACGGAGGGGGGGCTGCTCAGTGACAGAAGTTTTTTCACCTTAATGCCCTTTTGGGGCTTAGGGAAGATCTGTAAAGAAGAGTGGAGCAAAATCCCTCTTCAGATGTGTTCAAACCTGGTAACCAACTACAAGAAACGTCTTAGCTCTGTGCTTGCCAACAAGAGTTTCTCCACCAAGTATTAAGTCATGTTTTGCTTGGGAGTCAAATACTTATTTTACTCACTGAACTGCAACTCAGTTTTGTAACATTTGTTTTATGTTTTTTTTTTGGGGATTTTTTTGGTTGATATTCTGTCTCTATCATTTAAAATACACCTATGATAACAATTATAGACCCTTCATTTCTTTCTAAGTCGGCAAACGTACAAAATCTGCAGGGAATCAAAAAATTATTTTCCCCACTGTATACAATAAGTTTGGTCATGTTTTATTTTGTCATGCCACTTAAAGCCCTTTTTTTTATTAGCGCAATTTAGCCAAATCCTACTGGTCGTGACATGCTTCCTTTTTGTAATTCCTAGAGTGCCCAGTGTGCCTGATGTCTCACGATTCCTGCTGCTCCATCCAAACACGACAAGGCAAAGTATGTTGCTGTGCTGCGCTGTGCTCTCGTAAATAAATTCAGATATTACTTTTTGCCACTAGATGTCGCCCTGCGCTTAGCAATGTGTATTTCTTCTCTCTGTTGGATTCTGACCAAGTGAAGTATTACCAGAAGTTCAATACTCTAAAACTAGAGATTGTGAAGGTTGTGTGTACTATAGCAAAATATTCTATCCGTAAAACTGTAGTAACTGAAGCATTGTACACATATCACTGCTAATGATATTTCAGCAGTGTGTAGGAATCCAGCATAATGTAGGTAAAGAGTTGAATCTTGTTGTTGCAATCAGATCTTCAGCCATAACCAACCTTCAAAAAATCTGTACTATGACCGAAACATGATATTTTGTTTCTTTCATTTGTATTTAGAGAGGAACTTTAGTCGCCGGAAACGGTTGTGCTGACTCTACCCCTCCCACATCGCCATCTTTGGGTGTCTTTTCCAGAACCCAGCAGAGACGTGTAGCCCATGTGTTCTTGGGCATGTGCAATCACACCTGGTGAAGGTAAGGGCCCTTGCCAGGGGTCAGGGAGGTCATTTATGGTTTTCTCAGGGAATGGCATCCAATCAGAGAACACTTTGCATTAATTGAGAAAATACACAATGTTCCCTGAACGAACGAACAACCTCCGGTTCTTTTTCCTAATGGATATCCAGCTGTCACATGACCCGGCTCTCTCCCAGCCTGTCTGCAGGGAAACAAAAGCAGGAGGAGCTTCTCATCCTCTGCTGCTTGGGGTGTAGGACATGAAGAGGAAGTCAACCTCGGGTACAGCAACAGTTTCCCTGCAGACAGGCTGGGAGAGAGCCGGGTCATGTGACAGCTGGATATCCATTAGGAAAAAGAACCCTCACCTTCTCGGAGAACCACAAGGGACCAAAGGAGCCACCCTGGATTCCTGAGATTGCTACACAGTGGCATATACTGTGACTGCACCATACCCCCTGAGGGTATGAAGAATCTGGTGAGTGCAACATCATAAACAATCACGGATAATCACATTCACGGCACAGGCTACTAGAACAAGCACTGCAGCAAAGTCACCAATTTATTCTGTCACTATATTCTGGATTGTCACCATTGATCTTCACTTCATTTTATCAACTTCAATTTTTATGCTGAACATTTGATGTACATTGTCAGAGTGTATTACGGATCACGTAAACACTTTTTTCTAACTGTTTGGGACCGAGTATAATTCCAGTTGGGTTTAGTAAACACCCGGCCGAGACAACATCCCAATCCATTGTAATTCATTGTTTTTTACTTTATTTACACTGCATCTCTTACAGCACCACATTGGTAGCATCAATTTACTTCACAGCACTTCCAATAGCTAATCCTCTGCTAGTAAACACCCGGCCGAGCTGGAATTGGAAAATTCATATTACTTATTTATTTCAACTAATTAATGTATTCCTACTAAATCCTTCACTCACTTTACGTCCATTATCACTATCACCTTCTGAAGGCTATTGCTAAAGCCAAGTAAACACCTGGCAGAGACAACCCACTTTATTTACTTATTTCATTTATTTATTTGATTTTTACATTCTATGTGTGGTCCCACTTAGGTTCTGATTATATCAGAGAGAACCCCCTTTGTGTTTCTCATTTGTAGACCTATTACCAATATCTGGCTCCCAGCAGATTGGTTTCACGTAAGAGCAGCGCCACCACTACACCCCTCATTTTTTTCAGCCGCAGAGAGACCCCAGAAGACCAGGTTCAGGACCACTCTGTGAAAAATGAGCTGCACAGTGGAGGTAAGTATTACATGTTTGTTATTTAAAAAAAAAAAATTACCTTTACATACCCTTTTAGGGCTCATTCAAACCATACATGCATGAAAACTGATGGGAAAACCGCACAGATTTCACTTGCAAAGACATCAGTTTTTATGCACGTCAGTTATGTGCCTTATTTACACCAATGTTGATGTAAAAAAAAAAAAAAATCTGCGTTTTGTGGTGTGAACAGGGCACATAGAGATCCATCATTTGTGTGCCCTTACAGAACGCTTGCAAAAAAACAGACGTCTCTGCACTATGGTGTGAACCAGACCTTTCCTCAGGTTTTTGGTTCCATAGACTTCAATAGATCAAAAACGTGCATTAATAAATGCAAAATGCACCTGTAATATGCAAACTGCAACTTGCATAGGTGTGAATCAGGCCTTATGCCCTGTACACATGACCGGTTTTCCCGTCAGAATAAACTCGGATGGCTTTTCTGACGGAATTCCGCTCAAGCGGTCTTGCATACACACGGTCACACCAAATTCCAACGGTCAAGAACGTGGTGACGTACAACACTGCGACGAGCTGAGAAAAATGAAGTTCAATGCTACCGAGCATGTGTCTACTTGATTCTGAGCATGCGTGGTTTTTAGTGCGCCGGAATTGCATACAGACGAACGGATTTTCCGAAAGGAATTTTTTCCGTCGGAAAAATAGAGAACATGTTCTCTATCTGAGTCTGTAGGAATTTCCATTGGAAAATCCGACAGTGTGTACGCGGCATTAGGCTCGGTTCACATATGAGCCGCATGCGGCTCACAGCAGGGGTCCGTCGCGTCCTGGTTCACCGTTTCAGGTCTGATTTCAGCCCGAATTTTGGGCTGAATTTGTACCTGAAACGGACCAAAAGACGCACAGCGTTTTTCTGCAAAACGCACCGGACCTGATGAAGAGATATGTGAACCGGCTCCATAGAGAGCCGGTCAAAATCTCCTGCTATTGCGACTTGGATGCGGGGATCCCGCATCCAATTCACAATGGTGTGAACCCGGCCTTAAGGCTGAAGGTCCACTTTAAGGCCTGGTTCACACCTATGCATTCTTTAGCGTTTTTTCAGTTTTTGCAGAAACACACTACAGCATACCTCCCAACATTTAAAAATTCCACTGCGGGACAGCATTATTCAACATTCCACTGCCTGTCCCTAAAGTTGTTGAGGGGGGACCGGCGGGACAGTTACTTATTTTTTGCAGGACCTCATTTTTGAAGTTGTTGAGCGAGGGGGGTGCCGCAGGACCGCAATTTTTGCAGTACTTGCTTGGAAACTATGTATGTTGAGCGGGGGGGTTGGGGGTTTGGCGCTGGACAGGGCTCCAAACTTTCTACATCTACACTGTTGTGCGGCGGGGGTCCGCGCGGGATATTGCTGCCGAACGGTGATCAGTCTTACCTCCTCCTCCTCCCTCCTTGCTGTGCGGGAATAAAGTGTCCTTTGCGGGACCGCGGGAAAATGGTGTCCCTGCGGGAAAAACCTGCAGGATCCGTGCGGGTTGGGAGGTATGCTACAGTCCATTTACCATGGTTTCCTATGGATGTAGTTCACATCTGTGCATTTTATGGAAAGGGCCAGGGATTTCTTTTCTGTTTTTTTGGTTCCATAGACTTCAATGCATGTAAAATGCACCTGCAATATGCAAAGTGCAACCTGCGTATTTGATTTCTCCGCTTTGACTTATACATGTCAGTTTGAACTCGACGTATATATCCATTATAATAACAAACGCCACTGTCTAGAGAATAGTTAACTGATCTGCTTTAGACCTACTTCATTCAACTCATGCACACAATAGCATGTGACATTGCAATGATGAATCATTTTATAGCTACTATTTGCCCAGATTTGCATAACGGTCGCAGGAGTAAAAGGGTTAAACACTTGAAACCCAGAGGAGCTGAGCCCAAAGTACAGAGGTTAAGTATTACTTCCATACAGTTCCCTCTGCGGCTCTAGATGAGTCAATATTTATCCATTATTGGTTGACATGGGGGAGTAAAAAGAGAGAAGAGAAATGATTTATGGGGAAGAAGTGCCTTTTCCCCTCTGTGTGCTGAGCACTTGCTGGAAAGGGCGTGGGCTCCTGTAGGAGATGATGGACAGGGGACATGTGAGCTGACAATGGAGACACACGACTGGCCTCACCGCCATGGGGGAAAAGCCCTGGAGGAGGTGGAAGGACAGGCTAGTAAAAGAGTCAACAAACACCTGGGAGGAACTCTGCTTCTTCTGTAAAGATCTTCAGATCTCTGGCATTGTGCCTAGCAGACTAGACATACACTA
Organism: Rana muscosa; assembly: GCA_029206835.1. NCBI lineage: Eukaryota > Metazoa > Chordata > Amphibia > Anura > Ranidae > Rana > Rana muscosa. Next base: position 828,990,130 of record CM055118.1, on the reverse strand, counting down.
CTTAACAATCACCAAATGGAATGTGTAGACAACTCCAAGCCCTACACTTGTCAAGGGGCAAATAGGAAGCAATTATTTCTGTCTGCCAATGTTCATATTTGTCCGTCTGCTATATGGATCATCATGTAAAAGTATATCGCATGACTAACCATTAGGCCAGGTTCACATCTACCCATGTCTGCTTTTTAGTGCATTTTGAATGTAGTGTGTTGCTATGTGTTTTTATTATGTGATGTGGTGCGTTTTTGATGCATCGTGCATCTTGGGTTTGGCCAATGACGATTGATTTCCTGCAGTGACATCATTGTTATAGGACTTTGGAAAGGATCTTATTTCAGGGGCTGACAATGCATGAAAATGAATTAAAATGCACTATATGTTAAGGTGACCAGATTTTTAAAATGAAATCCGGGGACATTTTTTTTTTTTTTTTTACTAGTAATGGCGGCAATTAGCGACTCTCTGCTCGTCGCTGCTGCCGCCCGCCTCACAGCCGGTCAAGTCTTAAGCACACGGTCGGACTTTTGGCCAACAAACGTCATTTTGAGCAAGTTGGACCAACAATCCGACCGTGTGTACGCTCCATCGGACAAACTTTTTTTGCTTTTTTCTTGTTTTCATCTGATAAAAGTTGGGTCTGCAAACGGACAAACTTTTGCCCAACATAAGTCCGATGGAGCAAAGTCCGACCGTGTGTACAGAAAACCATCGGACTTTTGTCCGATGGACAAAACAACTAATGTTAAAATCAACCAACAATAGCAGAAGTTGACCAAAGGGTGGCGGTAAAGAGCAGAAAAGAGCAGAAAAACCATGTGATGTTGCAAAAAGTTTGCAGAAAGTCCGAGCGTGTGTATGCTATGGGTGTTCCTGACCAACTCCGTTCGGACAAAAAACCACGGAAAAGTCAGATGGAAGTCTGACCGTGTGTACAAGGCTTTACTCTCCAGGCCCCGGCTACTACTGGGTAGGAAGCAGAAGAAGATCACTTCGTCAGGGAAGGCAAGGAGATAAGCAGGCAGGTGACTGGCCCGGACTTGAGCCAAGGCAGAAGAACATGCGAGCGGAGCTAAATTGGCATGCACTCGAAACTGAAGAAATATTCCCTCCGCTCCGACCAGAACATGATCATCAGAAAGGGGCACAGAAAATGGAAAAAAATACACCCCCCTAAGCTAGTAGGAGCGGCAGAGCGGGGGTAATTCCGATATTTTTTTTTAATTCTGCACTGACTGTCTTTGAAATTGCCCCAGACCCTGTTCAAATGCAATCCGGGGACAAAACCGGGGACAGACTTGGTCCAGGGACAGTGTCCTCAATCCGGGAACTGTCCCCTGAAACCGGGGATGTCTGGTCACCATGTGCGTTGTCATGCATTGCCCTAGATGTCTATTGGCTCTCAGTGCATGAAAATGCACAGAAAAATGGATGTGCTTCAATGAACAACCTCATTGGGTATGCTGTATTCCTTTGACGCATCGATTGCTTTGCATTCTGCAGTGTGTGCTAAAATGAAAACATGTGTACGGGGCTAGAAGCAATACCGTCCAATGTGAAAAAAGTGATTGCAAGGAAACTGTTTATTGTGGTTGAGTGTTTCTATTTTGTAAAAACTTTTCAGGCTCGGTTCACATGTATGTGGTGAGCGAAACGCAGCGAATTTTGTGCGTTTTCAGCACTGCATTGAAATCGTTCATGCGAAACTACAGCAGGTGTCAATGTTAAGTTAACAACACCACAAAACAGTTTACAAAACGCAGCGCGATTGACAGAATCAAATTGCATAGGTGTGAACACCCATGTGATCCGATTGCAGTGCAGGAAAAATGGGTCCTGCACCAGTTTGTTGTGCGGCTGTGATGCGATTAGACTCATACAAATGAATGGCTCAAATCGCATCACACAGACAGCGCATGTGATATAAATAGGAATGTGGTACGATTCCTACCTGAATCACATGCTGTGTCCCGCACAACATATACACTATATTGTTAAAAGTATTTGGACTCCTGTCTTTACACGCACATGAACTTTATAATGGCATCCCAGTCTTAGTCCGTAGGGTTCAATATTGAGTTGGCCCACCCTTTGCAGCTATAGCAGCCTCAACTCTTCTGGGAAGGCTGTCCACAAGATTTAGGAGTGTGTCTATGGAAATGTTTGACCGTTCTTCCAGAAGTGCATTTGTGAGGTCAGGCACTGATGTTGGGCGAGAAGGCCTGGCTCGCAGTTTCTGCTCTAATTCATCCCAAAGGTGTTCTATCGGGTTGAGGTAAGGACTCTGTGCAGGCCAGTCACGTTCCTCCACCCCAAACTCGCTCCTCCATTTCTTTATGGACCTTGTTTGTGCACTGGTCCAAATCATTTGGTGGAGGGGGGATTATGGTGTGGGGTTGTTTTTCAGGGGTTGGGCTTGGCCCCTTAGTTCCAGTGAAGGGAACTATAAAGGAGTCAGCATACCAAGACATTTTGGACAATTTCATGCTCCCAACTTTGTGGGAACAGTTTGGGGATGGCCCCTTTATGTTCCAACATGACTGCGCACTAGTGCACAAAGCAAGGTCCATAAAGACATGAATGAGCGAGTTTGGGGTGGAGGAACTCAACTGGCCTGCAGAACCCGATACAACACCTTCGGGGATAAATTAGGACAGAGACTGCGAACCAGGCCTTCTCGTCCACATCAGTGCCTGAGCTCACAAATGCGCTTCTGGAAGAACGGTCAAACATTCCCATAGACACAATCCTAAACCTTGTGAACAGCCTTCCCAGAAGAGTTGAAGCTGCTATAGCTGCAAAGGGTGGGCCAACTCAATATTGAACCCTACGGACTAAGACCAGGATGCCAATAAAGTTCATGTGCTTGTAAAGGCAGCCGTCCCAATACTTTTGACAATATAGTGTATGTGAAACCAGCCTTAAACCCTAACCTCATTCACAATGGCACTGTTAAACTTGCTTTCATTATCACTTAGGAGACATTTAAGCATTTAAATGCATGTGATGATATTTCAATGGAGCTATTCACACTGAGCGCTAATGTGCGTTTAGGCATGGTCATTTTAGCTGCGTTTAGAGAAAACAGAGTTCTGCATGTCTAAGCTCTAATTAGAAACTCTTATGCCGCGTACACATGATCGGTTTTTCTGATGAAAAAAGACCGATGGACTGTGTGGGCCCCATCGGTCTTTTTTCCATCAGTATAAGAAAATAGAACATGTTTTAAATTTTACAGATGTAAAAAAAAACGATAGCAAATTACTATCGTCTGTGGGGAACTCCATCGGAGAAAAAACCCACGCATGCTCAGAATCAAGTCGACGCATGCTCAGATGCATTGAACTTAATTTTTCTCGGCTCTTCGGAGTGTTTTACGTCACAGCGTTTGGGACGGTCGGATTTTTGACTGATGGTGTGTAGGCAAGACTGATGGAAGTCAGCTTCATCGGATTTCCGATGGAAAAATCCATCGGATTAGAATCCATAGGATATCCGATCGTGTGTACAGGGCATAAATGTTCCTAAACCTCCTTTAAAGGAGGAACACCTAAAGGCAGGAAAAGCAATCATGTGATTAGAGCCAGAGGTACTAATTGGCTTCAAGAAAGGGTGGGCTTGGGGTGCAGAGCACTGTGCCCCGAGCCCACCCAGCCAATCATGAAGCAGGTGGAGTGTGATTGGCCGAGAGGAAAAGCGATCGTATTGGCTGGGACGGGGGGAGGATGTACAGGAAGATCCAGGAATCAGGAGATGGCTACCCAGAGCAGTCTCTCAGTGCTCTGCATCGGCGCCTAATGAGAGCCCGACCACGTGAGTACCACCCTGTGAGTCCAGGGGAGCACCAGCCACCACTGAAATCATGTTTGCTTTAAAATCTTTCGGAAGACTTTTTTTTTTTTTTTGTCTAAGTAAGGCCTTGTTCACACAGGTGACAAATATATTGCCCTGCGGAAGAGAGATTTGCAGTGGATTGCTTTTCAAAGGTATTTGAGCGGCACATTGCATGTGTTCAGGAGGCGATACCGCCCCCTCCTAAATGTCAGTTTTTTTTTCTGATCACATGGTGGATTTTGCATGGCAATAATGTGTCACAACCACGTGGCAAGCATTTGGCACACAGTTACTGTGCTGTCCCATTGACTTCAACAGGCACATTTTGGCACATATGCTGCACAGGGAAGTGAAGTATCATGCCCATGGCAATGTATATGGACCTCAACAACAACCTTGAATTTTTGTAGATGAGGCTGGGAGTGGTAAAAATATGGCACAACCACATGTTTTTACTGTCCCTTACCCTTTTTGAACTCAGCCATAGAGTGTGTAAGTGTTAAAAAAAACCTCTTATGTTTTTTTCTTTTTTATTGCCATGTACCTGCTGGGGTATGTCCCCTGTCTGTTTATCCTAGTTAGTAGTGATGAGCCGAACACACCCGGGTTCGGTTCGCACCAGAACCCGCGAACGGACCGAAAGTTCGTACGAACATTAGAACCCTATTAAATACAATGGATGCGAACGTTCGGATTCTAAAGTGCTAATTATAACGACTATTATGCATGTTATTGTCCTAAAAAGGGTTTGGGAACCCGGGTTCTGCACCAGGGGACATGTATCAATGCAAAAAGAAGTTTTAAAAACGGACGTTTTCTGGGAGCAGTCATTTTAATGATGCATAAAGTGAAAAAAAAAAGTCAAATATTCCTTTAAATATTGTACCTGGGGGGTGTCTAAAGTATGCCTGTGAAGTGCCACGTGTTTCCCGTGTTTAGAACTGTCCCTGCACAAAATAACATTTCTAAAGGAAAAAAAAGCCATTTAAAACTGCTTGCGGCTTTAATGTAATGTCTGGTCCCGGTAATATGGATGAAAATCTTTAAGAAAAATGGCATAGCTACCCCATCAACCCCCCCCCCCCCCTACCCCAGCCCATTACTAGCCCCTTTGGGTCTTGTATGGATATTAAGGGGAACCCCGCACACAAAATAAAAAAGGCCCTATATACTCTGAACAGCCGTATACAGGCGGTGCATACAAGACAGGGACTGTAGGTTTGTTCTTATTTAGAATCTGTTTGTAATTTTGAACAGCTACATTGTTTAAGTGTAGCTCCAGCCCAAATACCTATTTTTAAGCTTTTTGGAAAACATAGGGAAGGGTTATCACCCCTGTAACATTTGTTTTGCTGTCTATGCCCCTGTTCAGAACATTTCACCTCACTTTGCGTCCCAATGACAACTGTTTTTGAAATGTGGTGTTTTTATTGAAACAAGGATTGGTGATAAAGCATCAGTACAGAGGAGACACCTTTCTCCCATATTAATTCTTACAGGAGAGAATTTTCCTTCCTAGGGGTAGATTTCCTCTCACTTCCTGTTGTCTTCTTCCGTTTGCAAGTAGTAGTCGTTTGTAAGTTGGATGTTTGAAAGTAGGGACCTGCCGTATATACTCTGCAGAAATTGGCCCCTTAGGTGTTGGTGTTGGCACAACACTGTAAGCACTCACAGTTACTCTTGGTGGGTGCTGGAACGCCCTGCTGTCAACTATTATATCAGGAATTGTAATAACATATAATTGTTGATCAGTGGTAGTAAAAATTGGGCCTTTGATGGTGGTGCTGGTGCCACAACACTGTAAGGCCTGACAGTTACTCTTGGTGGGCGCAGCAATGGGCCCTGCTGTGATTTATTAGATCAATAATTATAATTGCATGCCCCTGTTGAACAGGGGCTGAAAAATTGGGCCTTTGGTGGTGGTGGTGGTGGTGGTGTTGACACAACACTGTAAGGCCTGACAGTTACTCTTGGTGGGCGCAGCAATGGGCCCTGCTGTGAATAATTAGATCAATAATTATAATTGCATGCCCCTGTTGAACAGGGGCTGAAAAATTGGGCCTTTGGTGGTGGTGGTGGTGGTGATGGTGGTGCTGGTGCCACAACACTGTAAGGCCTGACAGTTACTCTTGGTGGGCGCAGCAATGGGCCCTGCTGTTAATTATTAGATCAATAATTATAATTGCATGCCCCTGTTGAACAGGGGCTGAAAAATTGGGCCTTAGGCACAACACTGCAACCCCTCACAGATACTGTACTTGGAGCACAGCAATGAGGTCTGTTGCAAAGTATTGCATCAAAAATTGTAATTACACGCCCCTGTTAAACAGGGGCTGAAAAATTGGGCCTTAGCCACTGGTGGCGTCACCCATAAACCAAAATGATCTTCCAAGCTATCATCATTAATCGTATCATTGAGGAGGAGGATAGCCAGTCAACATAACAGCACAGGCACTCAGCATCAGCATCAGTCTTGAAGGGATGTGACATTTTAAAATCAATTAGTCTGTTATATCAGCATCAGGTGTGTGGTAGCTGGTGGTGATCCAAGACTGGTTCATCTTGATGAAAGTCAGTCGATCAACCGAGTCGGTGGACAGGCACACCCTGTGATCCGTGACAAATCCTCCAGCAGCACTGAATGTGCGTTCCGAAAGAACGCTGGATGCAGGACAGGCCAGTAGCTCAATTGCATACTGTGCAAGCTCTGGCCAGTGATCCATCCTCAAGACCCAGTAAGCCAGAGGATTTTCGGTGGGGAAGGTGTCCAAGTCTGACCTTGCCCCTAGGTATTCCTGCACCATGTATATCAGACGCTGGCGATGGTTGCTGGAACCGATCATACTTTGGGGCTGCGGACTTAAGAATTGTCTGAACGCATCGGTCAGACGGCCACCTTCCCCACCGCTCCTTCTTTGACTGCCCGAAGCCTCAGCAACTCGTTGTCCAGGACCAGGAGTTTGTAACCTCCCAGTCTCTGGGAACGCGTTGCACAGACCTTTCTGCAAGGCCTCCCGGAGTTGTCTCATCCTCTGCTCCCTCTGCGACGGTAACATAAGGTCTGCAACCTTACCCTTGTACCGTGGATCAAGGAGAGTGGCCAGCCAGTAATGGTCCCTCTCCTTGATCCGAAGAATACGAGGATCCTTCCGCAGACTTTGCAGGATCAGGGAGGCCATGCAGCGTAGGTTAGCTGAGGCATTCAGTCCGGAGTCCTCTGGGTCACTAAGGACGACATGATCCGCAGCCACCTCCTCCCAGCCACGTACAAGTCCACTGGTTTCTTGGGACTGTAAATCATCCCTAAAAGACTGCTGCTGATGATGCTGAGTGCCAGCCTCCACCTCCATGCTGACACAATCCTCCTCCTCCTCTTCCTGTGCGATGGGTGGGACAGAAGGAACACTGTCTGGGTAAAGGGGGCCTTGAGAGGCAAGGAAGTCCTCCTCTTCCTGCCTCTGTTCTGCCTCAAGTGCCCTGTCCATTATTCCACGCAGCGTGTGCTCCAACAGGTGGACAAGAGGTACAGTGTCACTGATGCATGCACTGTCACTGCTCACCATCCTCGTGGCCTCCTCAAATGGTGCCAGGACAGTGCATGCATCCCTGATCATGCCCCACTGGCGTGGTGAAAAAAAACCGAGCTCCCCTGACCCTGTCCTGGTGCCGTAGTCGCACAGGTACTCATTGATGGCCCTCTGCTGCGTGTGCAGCCGCTGCAGCATGGCCAACGTTGAGTTCCACCTGGTGGGCATGTCACATATAAGGCGGTTCTTGGGCAGGTTCAACTCCTTTTGCAGCTCAGCCAGGCGAGCACTGGCATTATAAGATCTGCGGAAATGCACACAGACTTTCCTGGCCTGCCTCAGGACATCCTGTAAGCCCGGGTACCTGCCCAAGAACCGCTGCACCACCAGGTTAAGGACGTGAGCCATACAGGGCACATGGGTCAGTTGTCCCTGTCGGAGGGCGGAGAGGAGGTTGGTGCCATTGTCGCAAACCACCATTCCTGGCTTAAGCTGGCGTGGCGTCAACCACCTCTCGGCCTGCCCCTGCAGAGCAGACAGGACCTCTGCCCCAGTGTGGCTCCTGTCCCCCAAACACACCAGCGCAAGCACGGCATGGCATCTTTTTGCCTGCGTACTTGCGTAGCCCCTTGAACGCCTACGGAGCACCGCTGGTTCCGAGGACAAACCACAGGAAGAGGCCATGGAGGAAGAAGAAGAGGAGGGGGTGGAGGAGAGAGGTGTGTCACAACCAGTAGTAGCATTTTGGAGGCGTGGCGGCGGAACAACCTCCAACACTACTGCACCTTGTCCTGCATCCTTCCCAGCTGCCAAAAGAGTGACCCAATGGGCCGTGAAAGAAAGGTAACGTCCCTGTCCATGCCTGCTGGACCATGAGTCAGCGGTAATATGCACCTTACCGCTGACCGCCCTGTCCAGCGAGGCCAAGACATTGCCTTCCACATGCCTGTAGAGAGCCGGAATCGCCTTCCGTGAGAAAAAGTGGCGTTTGGGAACCTGCCACTGAGGAACCGCACATTGCACAAACTCACGGAAGGGGGCCGAGTCTACCAACTGAAAAGGCAGCAGTTGAAGTGCTAGCAATTTAGCCAAGCTAGCATTCAACCGCTGGGCATGTGGATGGCTGGGAGTGAACTTCTTTTGACGGTCCAGCAGCTGGGGCAGGGAAATTTGCCTGCTAGAATCGGACGTCGGTGTACTGCTAGCAGAGTGGCCGCAAGTACTTGGCTGTGACACACCTAATTCTACACCTTCATTCCTCTCAGTGCAGGTTTCAGAGAGGACTGAAGGTATAGTGGGGTTGGAGATCCCAGCTGATGCGGTGCAAGGAGAGGTCCGCTTTGTTCTTTGGTGTGGGTCTTTAAGGTAGGCTTGCCAACGAGCTGCATGGCAGGTCAACATATGTCTGATCAAGCATGTGGTGCCCAAGCGGCTGATGTTTTGGCCACGCGATATACGCTTGAGACATATGTTGCAAACAGCAGCTGTGCGATCTGATGCACTCGCCTCAAAAAAGGCCCACACCAAAGAACTTTTTGAATGACGGGCAGAGGCAGCACCCTGCACAGGCGGAGCTCTGCGGTGTGATTCCGTCGGTGTGCTGCCCATACGCTGGCCACCCAAGGGCATCCTGCCTCGTTGGAGATGTGCCTCCTCCTCATCCTCCTCCTCCTCCTCTCTCCTATTAGGCACCCACGTGGAGTCAGTGACCTCATCATCCCCTCCCTCCTCATCACTGGAGCCAATCTGGCAGTATGCTGCAGCTGCTGGAGCATGACTGCCAGATTGGTGTCCTTCTTGAGCATCCCCTCTCTCTGCTCTCATGCTACTGCCTTCCTCTATCTGGGTATCATCATCAGATCCTTCGAAACGCTGGGCATCCTCCTGGAGCATGTACCCAACACTGTGCTCAAACAGTTCGGGGGACTCCTCAGGAGGAGGACATGGTGGGTCTAGGGAAGGATTGACTAATGAAGATAATGATACCAGAGAAGAGGACGCTTTGGCAGCTGCTTTGCCAGTACCCTGAGCCTGGGTGAGAGAGGATGAGGAGGATGAGGTGGGCTTGGTCATCCACTCTACCAAGTCTTCGGCATGATGTGGCTCAACATGTCCAGCTGCCGAAAAGAAGGACAAGCGTGTCCCATGGCCATGTGCTGATGACAATGCACCGCGTCCACGACCAGCACTGTTGCCCCCAGACACAGAGCCTGCTTGCCCTCTTTTTTAGCCTCCTGACTGTCTGCCTCTCCTTGTTTGCCTTCCAGACATTTTAATGGATGGCCTGCAGGGAGATGGGAAAAAGAGCAATAAGGGCTACCTTCAGGTGTATACTGTGCAGGAGGCTTAGCAACAATGACACTGACACTGTCCCCTGCCTATCCTTCTCTGTCCCTAAACACAAGGATTTGCAATATGCTTCAGCAAGATTGGTTTAGAACAGAATAGCTCACTGACACTTTCCCTCACTGTACCTCTCTGTCCCTAAACTCAAGGATTTCAAATATGGTTCAGCAAGATTGGTTTAGAACAGAATAGCACACTGTCAGTTTCACTCACTGTCCTTCTCTGTCCCTACAAACAAGATTTAGCACAGAATAGCACACTGATAGTTTCCACGAGTGTCCTTCTCTGTCCCTAAACTCAAGGATTTCAAATATGGTTCAGCAAGATTGGTTTAGAACAGAATAGCTCACTGACACTTTCCCTCACTGTACCTCTCTGTCCCTAAACTCAAGGATTTCAAATATGGTTCAGCAAGATTGGTTTAGAACAGAATAGCACACTGTCAGTTTCACTCACTGTCCTTCTCTGTCCCTACAAACAAGATTTAGCACAGAATAGCACACTGATAGTTTCCACGAGTGTCCTTCTCTGTCCCTAAACTCAAGGATTTCAAATATGGTTCAGCAAGATTGGTTTAGAACAGAATAGCTCACTGACACTTTCCCTCACTGTACCTCTCTGTCCCTAAACTCAAGGATTTCAAATATGGTTCAGCAAGATTGGTTTAGAACAGAATAGCACACTGTCAGTTTCACTCACTGTCCTTCTCTGTCCCTACAAACAAGATTTAGCACAGAATACCACACTGATAGTTTCCACGAGTGTCCTTCTCTGTCCCTAAACTCAAGGATTTCAAATATGGTTCAGCAAGATTGGTTTAGAACAGAATAGCACACTGTCAGTTTCACTCACTGTCCTTCTCTGTCCCTACAAACAAGATTTAGCACAGAATAGCACACTGATAGTTTCCACGAGTGTCCTTCTCTGTCCCTAAACTCAAGGATTTCAAATATGGTTCAGCAAGATTGGTTTAGAACAGAATAGCACACTGTCAGTTTCACTCACTGTCCTTCTCTGTCCCTACAAACAAGATTTAGCACAGAATAGCACACTGATAGTTTCCACGAGTGTCCTTCTCTGTCCCTAAACTCAAGGATTTCAAATATGGTTCAGCAAGATTGGTTTAGAACAGAATAGCTCACTGACACTTTCCCTCACTGTACCTCTCTGTCCCTAAACTCAAGGATTTCAAATATGGTTCAGCAAGATTGGTTTAGAACAGAATAGCACACTGTCAGTTTCACTCACTGTCCTTCTCTGTCCCTACAAACAAGATTTAGCACAGAATAGCACACTGATAGTTTCCACGAGTGTCCTTCTCTGTCCCTAAACTCAAGGATTTCAAATATGGTTCAGCAAGATTGGTTTAGAACAGAATAGCTCACTGACACTTTCCCTCACTGTACCTCTCTGTCCCTAAACTCAAGGATTTCAAATATGGTTCAGCAAGATTGGTTTAGAACAGAATAGCACACTGTCAGTTTCACTCACTGTCCTTCTCTGTCCCTACAAACAAGATTTAGCACAGAATACCACACTGATAGTTTCCACGAGTGTCCTTCTCTGTCCCTAAACTCAAGGATTTCAAATATGGTTCAGCAAGATTGGTTTAGAACAGAATAGCACACTGTCAGTTTCACTCACTGTCCTTCTCTGTCCCTACAAACAAGATTTAGCACAGAATAGCACACTGATAGTTTCCACGAGTGTCCTTCTCTGTCCCTAAACTCAAGGATTTCAAATATGGTTCAGCAAGATTGGTTTAGAACAGAATAGCACACTGTCAGTTTCACTCACTGTCCTTCTCTGTCCCTACAAACAAGATTTAGCATAGAATAGCACACTGATAGTTTCCACGAGTGTCCTTCTCTGTCCCTAAACTCAAGGATTTCAAATATGGTTCAGCAAGATTGGTTTAGAACAGAATAGCTCACTGACACTTTCCCTCACTGTACCTCTCTGTCCCTAAACTCAAGGATTTCAAATATGGTTCAGCAAGATTGGTTTAGAACAGAATAGCACACTGTCAGTTTCACTCACTGTCCTTCTCTGTCCCTACAAACAAGATTTAGCACAGAATAGCACACTGATAGTTTCCACGAGTGTCCTTCTCTGTCCCTAAACTCAAGGATTTCAAATATGGTTCAGCAAGATTGGTTTAGAACAGAATAGCACACTGACACTTTCCCTCACTGTACCTCTCTGTCCCTAAACTCAAGGATTTCAAATATGGTTCAGCAAGATTGGTTTAGAACAGAATAGCACACTGACACTTTCCCTCACTGTACCTCTCTGTCCCTAAACTCAAGGATTTCAAATATGGTTCAGCAAGATTGGTTTAGAACAGAATAGCACACTGTCAGTTTCACTCACTGTCCTTCTCTGTCCCTACAAACAAGATTTAGCACAGAATAGCACACTGATAGTTTCCACGAGTGTCCTTCTCTGTCCCTAAACTCAAGGATTTCAAATATGGTTCAGCAAGATTGGTTTAGAACAGAATAGCTCACTGACACTTTCCCTCACTGTACCTCTCTGTCCCTAAACTCAAGGATTTCAAATATGGTTCAGCAAGATTGGTTTAGAACAGAATAGCACACTGTCAGTTTCACTCACTGTCCTTCTCTGTCCCTATAAACAAGATTTAGCACAGAATAGCACACTGATAGTTTCCACGAGTGTCCTTCTCTGTCCCTAAACTCAAGGATTTCAAATATGGTTCAGCAAGATTGGTTTAGAACAGAATAGCTCACTGACACTTTCCCTCACTGTACCTCTCTGTCCCTAAACTCAAGGATTTCAAATATGGTTCAGCAAGATTGGTTTAGAACAGAATAGCACACTGTCAGTTTCACTCACTGTCCTTCTCTGTCCCTACAAACAAGATTTAGCACAGAATACCACACTGATAGTTTCCACGAGTGTCCTTCTCTGTCCCTAAACTCAAGGATTTCAAATATGGTTCAGCAAGATTGGTTTAGAACAGAATAGCACACTGTCAGTTTCACTCACTGTCCTTCTCTGTCCCTACAAACAAGATTTAGCACAGAATAGCACACTGATAGTTTCCACGAGTGTCCTTCTCTGTCCCTAAACTCAAGGATTTCAAATATGGTTCAGCAAGATTGGTTTAGAACAGAATAGCACACTGTCAGTTTCACTCACTGTCCTTCTCTGTCCCTACAAACAAGATTTAGCACAGAATAGCACACTGATAGTTTCCACGAGTGTCCTTCTCTGTCCCTAAACTCAAGGATTTCAAATATGGTTCAGCAAGATTGGTTTAGAACAGAATAGCTCACTGACACTTTCCCTCACTGTACCTCTCTGTCCCTAAACTCAAGGATTTCAAATATGGTTCAGCAAGATTGGTTTAGAACAGAATAGCACACTGTCAGTTTCACTCACTGTCCTTCTCTGTCCCTATAAACAAGATTTAGCACAGAATAGCACACTGATAGTTTCCACGAGTGTCCTTCTCTGTCCCTAAACTCAAGGATTTCAAATATGGTTCAGCAAGATTGGTTTAGAACAGAATAGCTCACTGACACTTTCCCTCACTGTACCTCTCTGTCCCTAAACTCAAGGATTTCAAATATGGTTCAGCAAGATTGGTTTAGAACAGAATAGCACACTGACACTTTCCCTCACTGTACCTCTCTGTCCCTAAACTCAAGGATTTCAAATATGGTTCAGCAAGATTGGTTTAGAACAGAATAGCACACTGTCAGTTTCACTCACTGTCCTTCTCTGTCCCTACAAACAAGATTTAGCACAGAATAGCACACTGATAGTTTCCACGAGTGTCCTTCTCTGTCCCTAAACTCAAGGATTTCAAATATGGTTCAGCAAGATTGGTTTAGAACAGAATAGCTCACTGACACTTTCCCTCACTGTACCTCTCTGTCCCTAAACTCAAGGATTTCAGGGGGGCGTGGCCTGGATAGCAATGGGATAGGTCGCATGTGATGTGAGCTCCGTCTGCCCACACTCCTAACCTACCATCCTGCCTGCATCCTGCTCGGTTCCTGCCATCCCCTACATCCGAGGACGTGTCCTGCTCTCCCTGCGGTTCCTGAAGCCTGTTAGCCCGCTGGTTTGCCGCCACTGCCGTCGCGGCGCTTCCCGGTCCTCTGCTTCAGGAAAGGCCCCGGCTTCGGCCTAGCTCCTGGTTCGGCGGCCATCTTGGCCCTCCCGACGGCGGCCCTGGACACTTCTCCTTGCCTCCCTGGGTGCACTGGGCTCCATCCTCTTCTACATCGGCCCCCGGATTACCTGCTGCAGCTGCTGGGGTGTCTTTGCACTCTACACCTGCTGTGTGAGCGGACCACGGTCTCGGCCTGACTCCCGGAACGGCGGCCATCTTGCTCCACCCGGAGACATCTTTGGCAAGTATTACAGGCCTCCCTGACTCCCCTGAGCTCAGATTCCCCTGCATACAGCCTGTTGCCATTACAGCTGCTTGAGAGTGACCTGCTGCCTACGTTGGGCCGTCCCTGGGCAGCGGAGGGGGGGGGAGGTTGTGGAGGACCCGGCCTCCTTAACAGCGGCCATATTGGTGCACCCAGGGATCTTCCCTGTCGCCTTACAGCATGTCTCCGTCTAAAAATAATTCTGAAGCCATCGATAAACTGGCCAGATACCGCAGGCTTGAGGAGGGGGATCGGCAGGTCAGAGACGGCGCTGCTGCTATCCTGGATGCGGATCACTCTGTGGTGGCTACTAACAAATTACTGGATGCCATCGCCATGTGCCAGAGCACGCTTACCACCAAGATCGAGGAGGTAAAAATTGATGTGTCCCTTATCCGGCAGGATCTCTCTACCCTCAGGGACCGCGTGACAGAGACGGAGACCCGTATTAGCAGAGCAGAGGATATCTTACACCCTTTACAACATACCACCGATGAGGTGCGCCGCCAGTTACAACAGATTAGCGCAAAACAGGATGACATGGAAAATCGCCTTCGGAGATGTAACCTCCGCTTCATCGGTCTTCCTGAGTCTGCTGAGGGCACCGATCCGGAGAGCTTCCTTGAAAACCTCCTAACCTCAACCTTCGGCAGAGACGCATTTTCGGTAATGTTTGCAGTGGAGAGAGCTCATCGAATCCCTGGCCGCCCTCCTCCCCAAGGAGCTCCACCGCGTACCCTGATAGCGAAGTTCCTTAATTTCAGGGATCGCGACAAGATCCTCCGCCTAACCAGAGAGAAGGGGAATATCCCCCATACCAACGCTCGTGTTGCCGTCTTCCCGGACTTCTCCAATGAGGTGCAACGGCAGCGGTCCAGGTTCCAGGATGTTAAGAAGCGCCTCCGCACTCTACACCTCAAATACGCCATGCTGTACCCTGCAAAGCTTCGTGTGGAGTGCGACGGTCGGACCCACTTCTTCGAGGACCCAGAGTCTGCATCCACTTGGATTGACCGGAGAGATCGGCGAGATTGAGCATACCGCGCTGTCTGGGAGCTGTGAGTACTTTTCTTTTCTCTCCCCTGCCGCCCCCTGTGCCGGTGGCACTCCCTGTTCGTGCCCTGGTGATTCGCCTCACGGTTGCTCTGTTGCTAGTGAGTGCCCTCCGCCGGGGCGGGGGAGACAGACCTAAAAGCCTTTTCCGCCCCTCCTCGGATCTCACAGCGTCCTCGCCACCTTCGGGTGATCTAACTGTTAATTCCCCGTTCTCCCCACGCATGGGAGATGCTTGTAGAGGGCAGCTTACCGAACGTTGCTGGAACTTCCTATCCTACTTTACGTACCACCCTGATGGCAGGCGGGGCTCCCTTCTGCACGGCTGCAATGGTGTTGTGCTTTTGTGGCCCCTACACCCCATGCACTTCTCAGAGAAGAAGTCGTCCCCCTAGGTTCTCTATGGACTTTTTTCACTCCCCCCGTTTACCTGATTGTTTTTTCCTCTTTTTTTGTTTTCTGTTCATCACAGGTATCTATGTCCCTTTGAAATTAAGTCCCTCGCCTCCAATGCTTTTTTCACGTTGGATGTCCCCGGTTGATACCTGGTTTTGGGATACTATGTTCATGCCGAGTTGGGGTGGCACTGGACTGGGAGGGAGGGGAAATGTTTTGGCTGTTTTTTATTTGCCACTATGTTCACAATTGTTCATTTCTGCTAAAGGTACTATGTCATTGTCATACATGCACTATCAATATTGGTTGCTGATATGTTCTGTACTGTCTGATGTGTCCTTATCTGCTCTGCTGGTCCTGGTTTGGCTGCGGTCTATTATACACACCATATACCCACCATGAGTTCCCTGAAGTTCCTCACGTGGAATGTTAGAGGCTTACGCAATAAGATCAAACGCACAGCGGTCCTGACATTTCTCAAATCTCAGAGAGCTGACATTATCACACTGGTCGAGACCCACATCACGGGCCACTTGCAATCCTCCCTTAAAAAACCTTGGGTGGGGTGGGCTTATCATGCCACTCACACCTCATATTCCAGAGGAGTATCGGTCCTGGTTGCCAAACGGGTACCTTTTGAGCTTATACTGCTCCGCACGGATCAGCAGGGCAGATATGTGTTTATGCACGCCACCATTAATGGGTCTCCTATCCTGCTACTTGCCTGCTATATTCCCCCCCCGTACAACTCAGCTGTAATTCAGGAAGGCCTTGCCTTTATGACACAATACCCCTCCGTACCGGCAGTGTGGATGGGGGACTTTAATATGACCCTGATCCCCGCTCTGGACCGTCTGGGCACACTGGATCCCCCCCTTAACCCACCGACCCATACCAGACTGCACCGCATAGTGACCGACTTTGCTCTTGTCGACACTTGGCGCCACAGACACCCGCACACTAAAGTCTTCTCATGCTTTTCAGCCAGTCATAACACAATGTCACGAATTGATTTTGTTTTTATCTCAATGTCCCTGCTGCCTAAGTTAGGAGATGTGGGCTTTGCTCCGAGAGTACTCTCGGATCACGCCCCCTACTGGGTCACAATTCAGCTCCTGAGGGCTTCCCCTGCTCCTTCTTGGCGGCTAAACCCGTTCTGGCTGACTGCCCTGCAGGACCAGGATGACATCCCCACAGAATTGCAATACTATTTTACGGCCAACAGGGACACTGCCGCGCATGATGTGGTGTGGGAAATGTTTAAACTTCACGCTCGTTCCCTACTTTCCACACGTATTAACAGGCTTAAACGGTCATCAACATTTATTGTACAGCAGGCTGCGGAGTACCTGCAGGTGCTGGAGGAGGCGTTCCACCGGGACCCCTCGCCCAGCGCGGCCAATAATCTAAAGATTCAGGCGCGCCAGGTCTCCCAATTGCACATAGAGAAGGCTAAACAACGTATCTTCTTCTGTAGACAGAGGGTGTTTGAGTATGGAGAGAGATCAGGCAAATTGCTCGCATATCTCGCCCACTTGGATATGCGTCCCCCTGTGGTGGTGTCCTTGACCGACCCGCAGGGGAACGACATCACCGATCCGCAATTGGTGGCGGAGGAATTTGGGAGATTCTACCGTGCACTTTACACTTCCAGGGTCGCCCACACTCCCCAAGACACCAGGGACTACCTAGCGGGAGTTCAATTCCCTAAGCTGACAGACGACCAGCTTGAAATTCTGGAAGCCCCTATTACTGAGGAGGACATCTCCGAGGCCATTTCCTGTCTGGCCTCATCCAAGGCCCCAGGATTGGATGGCCTACCTCTTGAATTCTATGCCACCTACTCCGAAATCCTAATCCCTGAACTTAAGTACCTGTATAAATCTATATTTGACTCAGGAGTTCTACCCCCATCTATGCGAGAAGCCCAAATAGTCGTAATTCCCAAACCCGGAAAGGACCCTAAATACCCGGAGTCGTATAGGCCCATTTCCCTGTTACAGGTAGATATTAAAATATTAGCTAAGATTCTAGCCTCCCGCCTTAACCAGGTTATTCTGTCATTGATACACCCTGACCAAACCGGCTTTATGCCAGGGAAGAACACGGCCATGAATATTCGCCGCCTATTTATGAATATTCAGGGGTCCCATGATGAAATTGGCTCGAGGGTTGTGGTGGCGCTGGATGCCGCCAAGGCCTTCGACTCCGTGGAGTGGAACTACCTGTGGGAGTGTCTCTCAAGATTTGGATTTGGCCCCAGCTTTATTCGCTGGGTCCAACTCCTCTATCAATCCCCGAGGGCCAGAGTGTTTGTGAACGGTTGGCTTTCTGACCAGTTCCCGCTGGAGAGGGGGACCCGGCAGGGCTGCCCCCTTTCCCCCATGCTTTACGCATTGGCTGTGGAGCCGTTGGCCATAATGGTCCGTGCGGACACTTGCATCCGAGGTCTCAGGATGGGGAACCTGGAAGAAAAGATTGGGATGTATGCCGACGACACACTTTTGTATCTGGCGGACTC
The DNA here is from genome assembly GCA_029206835.1 of Rana muscosa. NCBI lineage: Eukaryota > Metazoa > Chordata > Amphibia > Anura > Ranidae > Rana > Rana muscosa. Next base: position 828,972,044 of record CM055118.1, on the reverse strand, counting down.
CGGTCCTTCTCTTATAGCAGCCCTCCAGTCCATAGAACGTATGGGTGGCCATTCGGGTCTGAGTATTAATTGGGCTAAGTCCCAGATCCTTCCGATTGACCATTTCCCCTCCTCGTTCACGTCCCCTCCTCTGGCTCTTCCAAGGGTCTCCCAGATTAAATACCTTGGCGTACAGGTCACCAGATCGCTCTCAGATTATAAACTACTGAACATTGAACCCCTGTTTGCCCTGATCAAGAACAAGACGCAGACTTGGGCCAGACTACCCCTGGGTGTTATGGGTCGCGTCAGCTTAGTTAAGATGATACTCCTTCCCAAGATACTCTATTTGGTCTGGCATGCTCCCCTCTATATACCACAAAAATTTTTCAGGACAATTGAATCCATCCTGAATTCATTTATTTGGGGTCATGGCAGACACAAATTATCCTGGAGAATCCTGAAGAACCCTGTGACGTTGGGAGGAGCTGCTCTCCCTGACTTTCAGGATTATTATTTTGCCTCCCAGCTGTCCCACTTCTATTATTTTGATAAACATGAACTAACGAGATACCAGACACTACTCTGTGAGCACCCAGATGACTCGGCCCACACCCCACTTCAATCGGTCCTGAGAGCCCCATTGACAAGACGCCCCCCCCAACACACAGCAGACATGTTGACTCACCACCGGAGGGTATGGCGGGCGGCACTGCAGAGAACTGGGACCCCAAGGGTACACTCTCATACCCCTCTCTGGTACAATACATGCTTGCCAGAATTATTGTCCATTCCGGACCCCGCGGCGTGGATACGCCATGGGATCTTATACATACACCAGATCATGACTAATTCAGGCCTTAAATCATTCCAAATGCTGAAGGACGAATTTTCCCTCCCCAATTGCCTTTTTTTCAGGTATTTGCAACTCCGCCACGCCATACAGGCCCAGTTTTCTGGCTCTTGCCCGTCCCTGGCAGTTCCCTCCATAGTGGACACAGTCACGGGTAATGTGCCTGCTAAGCTCATCTCCACTTTGTACTCCGCCATTCGTCTCCCTAGCACCACAGCATTGGCCTATACTGCTAAGACTAGATGGGAGGCGGATGTTGGACTTATAGAGGATGGGGACTGGGGCGAGATTTTGGAGGACGTGAAAAAGGTTTCCCCCAAGCTGTCGGACCGCCTCACACAGCTGTACATTATACATAGAACATATCTGACCCCTCAGAGAGTGGCACGTTTCAGGCCCACGTACAATCCGGGATGCCGCCTCTGTGACCATACCCCGGGCTCCTTTTACCACCTCATATGGTTCTGTCCCACCATTCAGGCATATTGGACACAGGTGATACGCTTCCTACACGATCAGATGGGCTCCCCTGCTACCCTTGACCCAAAGATGTGCCTACTTGGCCTGTTGCCAGACTTGGATGCCGACAAACCCCTCCGTACCTTTTTACATGAGACGCTATTCTTGGCAAGAAAAGTAGTGGCCCGTAATTGGATGCAGGCCCTGCCCCCTACAATTCAGTGCTGGAAAAAGGCGGTTAACGATGCTCTCCCATATAAAAAACTGATTTATGTACATAGAGGGTGTCCGCTAAAGTTTGAGAAGGTCTGGGACAGATGGATGGCGGATGATGAAACGTGTACTTGACATGTCGATTTTTTATTTTTGTTGTATACCGGTTTTACTTTCACTGCTGTTATTATCTTTGTGACACACAGATGCTTCACTGTGTTCATGTATGTACTATTATATTGGCCATACTGGCTTATGTTGATTTATGTACCATGCATACTTTTCAATAAAGTTGGTTTCCAATTAAAAAAAAAAACTCAAGGATTTCAAATATGGTTCAGCAAGATTGGTTTAGAACAGAATAGCACACTGACACTTTCCCTCACTGTACCTCTCTGTCCCTAAACTCAAGGATTTCAAATATGGTTCAGCAAGATTGGTTTAGAACAGAATAGCACACTGTCAGTTTCACTCACTGTCCTTCTCTGTCCCTACAAACAAGATTTAGCACAGAATAGCACACTGATAGTTTCCACGAGTGTCCTTCTCTGTCCCTAAACTCAAGGATTTCAAATATGGTTCAGCAAGATTGGTTTAGAACAGAATAGCACACTGACACTTTCCCTCACTGTACCTCTCTGTCCCTAAACTCAAGGATTTCAAATATGGTTCAGCAAGATTGGTTTAGAACAGAATAGCACACTGACACTTTCCCTCACTGTACCTCTCTGTCCCTACAAACAAGGTTTAGCACAGAATAACACACTGACACTCTCCCTACCTATCCTTATTTGTCCCTAAACACAAGGAATCCAGGATTAGTAAAGGAAAAAAAATGACACTGTCCCTGCCTATGCTTCTCTTTCCCTGCTCCGGAACACACTACACAAGGCCGCCGCGCTGGCGGCCTTTTATAGTGTGGGGCGTGTACTAAACCCCCTCAGCAATAATTGGCCACAGGCATCCTGCCTGTGGCCAATCATTGCTCTCCTCGCTGCCGGCGCTGTGATTGGCCAAGCATGCGGGGTCACAGTGCATGCTTGGCCAATCACAGCGCCTGGATGACACTGCGATGGCGTAGTGCATTGTGGGCCGTTCGCGTCACTCGAATTTGGCGCGAACGGCCCAAATCGTTCGATCTTCGTCGAACGATCGAACAGCCGATGTTCGAGTCGAACGTATGTTCGGCTCGAACACGAAGCTCATCCCTACTAGTTACCATGGTCACTGGGACAGGAGTATTGGGAAATCAAAAATCTTACAGTAGTCCTTGGAACAGGGGGAATTCTACAATGTAGACACCTACATATAGCTGAAGACAGCTACGGAATATGTATAAAATGCTGGTTGCCTGGTTGCTATGTGGAGTATAAAGATTTGATACATTCCTAAAACCTGATCCATAAGTATGGAGATCAGTACTTCTGACTTCACTTTCTGGATGCTTGTTACTGATCAGTGACTTAGGAGGTATAAAAGCAAGAGAGAGAGACACCAAGAATACACCAAGAATTTTTAGAACGAGGCTCACAGTGGCAGCATACAATATTGGGTAGGTTCCCCTTTTGCCACCAAAACAGTCCTGATCTGTCGAGGCATGAACAGCACTAGACCTCTGAAGGTATGCTGTGGTATCTGGCACCAAGCCATCCATAACAGGTCCCTTGAAGCGGAGTTCCACCTAAAAATGGAACTTCCGCTTTTCGGAACCCTCCCCCCCTCCGGTGTCACATTTGGCACCTTTCGGGGGGGGGAGGGGGGTGCAGATACCTGTCTAAGACAGGTATTTGCACCACTTCTGGGTATTGACTACCGCTTGAGTCACGCCCCTTCGCGTCACCCCCTGTCTTCTGGGAAACACACTGTTCCCAGGAGAGAGCGGGGACCAGTGATGGCGCGCCGCGCTACAAGCGCATGCGCAGTAGTGAACCGGGCAGTGAAGCCGCAAGGCTTCACTTCGTGATTCCCTCACCGAGAATGGCGGCGGCAGCATCCGAGGACTGAGCGATTGCTCAACCTCGTCTGTGGACATCGCGGGCGCTCTGGACAGGTAAGTGTCCATTTTTTAAATGTCAGCAGCTGCAGTATTTGGGCGAAACCTCTGCTTTAAGTCCCATATGTTCACGAGGTTGGGCCTCCGTAGGGTTGCCACCTCATCCATTTAAACCTGAACACATATGAATTACACAGGTTCAGAGGCTAATTTAATGCATATGTAGCGGGACCCCCAAAAATGGGGTCGCTATGCTGTAAATTTAGGGGCAGTCTGGACAATAGTATGGCCCAGGTTCTACAATTCTGTTTATTATGGACTCTGCTCTGCCATGTTGTTGTCTGGTGCATAGTTCCCCTTGGCCTGAGGTGGCGCTGTTGCCCAGGTCTCGGGTTGAACCACTGGTGACATTGTGGTGTTATTGGGTGTCCTCTCTCGGCTACCGTGTGGTGGGCGGGTTCTGCCTGCTGTGCATGCCGGGAGAGGGTACATAAAGGGCAGACGCCAGAGAGGAGGGGAGGAGTGCAGGGGAGGAATCCTGTTGGCGAAGTCGCGCCCGTTGGTCTTGTTGGCCTGGGGTGCGTGAACTGGTCGAGGATTCTCTGGCCCGAGGCTACAACGTTCCAGGTAGGCCCAGTACCTTCAACTGGGTCTACAATCAACACACTGGAGTCCCAGGGAACCCATGTGAGGGTGGCCCATTCTGAAGGAGAGGAAACCGGGGGGAGGACCTGTCCGATGGATCAGTGAAGGAATTCATGGTGAAGGAGAGGCCTGGTTACCTATCAGAGGGATTGACTCGTGAGTTGCAGTATAGCCCCTGTAGCGTGTCCCATTGACACCTATGGTCTTCATTAATCTATGGGAGTTTCAAAGTTCTAACTCAGTAACTAAAGGATTCTGTGGCAGAGAATTACTTGGACTTGTCTGTGAAGGGGACTAACTTAAAGGAACTGTTCGTGTTTTACTCCGGCTGCTAGAACCGTGAGAGGGATCTATCCGGGTGAGCAATTCACACTCAGGCTTGAGTGAAGAATAGGGTGGTTGGGTGCCTGAACCTGTCCCTCTACCTACTTTGTCTCTATCTTCAACCTATTCCTAAATGTGTTTCAAGCAAGATAAAATAAACTTGTCTGTTTGGAGTTTAAACACTGTTTGGACATTGGCTTTCTTTGGGAGGAAGAACACAGACTTTTCCCTACATTCTAGGGACGAGAACCAATGGACGGGAGGTAACTCGCTGCAGGACCCAAAATTGTATGAACACCGCTCAACCTCTTAAACCAGGAGGATCCGGGCATGTGGCACGGTGTGCCTTTATCCCTGCAAGGAGAAGGTAGGCAGGAGAAAAGGGTCCGTGTGCTACACATATAAGACACCAAATGAGTTTATGAAGCACCTTAATCAGCCACAGAACCTGTGTAATTTATATGTGTTTGGGTTTAAAGGGATGAGGTGGCAACCCTAGGCCTCCATTGTTTTACCGAAGGGAGGTGTAGAATTGGCGCTAATTACAGTTCATGGACTTACTTGCTCTAAAGTGCAAGTGAATAAATACAAATATTGTACTTTAGAGCAAGTAAGTCCATGAACTGTAATTAGCGCCAATTCTACACCTCCCTTCAGTTTACTCATTTACTCCACCCAGGTGGATTAATTATGTAGAGGCAGCTCCTTACTTACGGTATTTATCACAGGACGTTTTTCTACACCCCTGTTGCGTGTTTCTACTGGCATATCAGGTCCATTGCACGGATTCACACCCATACTCTCCATTGTTTTTCCAACACACCCCACAGATGCTCAATAGAATTGAGGATTCGAGAATTTGGACCTCAAACTTGTGTTTCTCAACAATCCTTGAACCATTTTTGCAGTGTGGCAGAGCGCAATATCCTGCTGAAAAAGAAGCCACTGCATTCAGGGAATACGGTTCCTATGAAGGGTGTACTTGGTCTCCAACAATGTTTAGGTAGGTAGCACATGTCAAAGTAACATCCACATGAATAGCAAGGCCCAAGGTATCCCAGAAGAGCCTTGCCCAAAGCATCGCACTGCCTCTGCCAGCTTGCTCTCTTCCCATACTGCATCCTGGTGCCTTATCTTCCCAGGTAAGCAACGCACACGCGCCCGGCTGTCTACATGATGTGAAAGAAAATCTGATTCATCAGCCCAGGCCACCTCCTTCCATTCCAGTTCTGATGTGTCCATTGTAGGTGCTTTTGGCTGTGGACATGTGTCAGCTCAGCATGGGCACCCTGACCGGTCTGTGGCTACACAGCCCCATACACAACAAACTATGATTCACACTTTTTCTGCTTTCAACACAACAACTTCATGGACAACATGTTCACTTGCTGCCTAACACTGCATATCCCACTGACTTACAGGTGCCATTGTAACAAGATAATCAGTGTTTTTCCCTTTACCTGTCAGTGGTCAAAAAGTTATGGCTGATCAGTGTTTTTTTGTGTTTTTTTCCCCGGAGTACATTTAGACGACAGATTACTTCTGATGCCGCGTACACACGATCATTATTCACGGCGGTTAAAAAACCGCCGTGAATAATGTCATTTAACAAGGGGGAACAGCTTGTTCCCCACACACGGTCGTTTTTCACGTCATTTTTTCTCTTGACAAGAAAAACGACCGTCTGTGGGCTCCGCGGCAGTGTTTCCCTATGGGAAACACTGCCGCGGAAAACATGTCGAAAAAAACGACGAGAAAAATTAGAACATCTAACATTCTAATTTTTCTCTTCGTTTTTAATGCCGTTTTTCTCGTCGAAAAAAAACGACAGAAAGCCCACAGACTATCGTTTTTCTCGTCGAATGGGAAACATTTCGTTTTTTTCGACGAGAAAAACGACCGTGTGTACGTGGCATTACCTTCAGCTTAATGCTCTAATATGGACAGATGATGTTTCTGAGTCTATGTGACACAGAGGAATGTTTTCCTTTATTTCAGTCACGGACAGTTCACTGGAGCAGGTGCTCAGAAAGCCTTGTAATATGCAAATCAGCTTGCTGTTATGCTTGTATTCTCTTTATAGAAAATTCCAGCAGTGGGCTTACTTTTATTTTATGTTTAACTGCGGTCTTTGCAAGCACCCAAGTTCCATATAATAACTATAGAAATATTTGCTTATCTCATCACCTATGCACAAACGGTATTGTGTAGCTATAAGTAAATAACATTTCCATACCAACGTTGACATATGGGATCATTTGATAACAGTGTGAAGTCTACAGAGCCATGATGTGCACTATGCCATGACAATGACAAGCAAACAAAAATCATCCGTTTTCAGGACGGGATGCTACAGACGGTGCCAAGCAAAGCTGTGGCCAATTCCTTGGTGGTACAGTTTCCTATGAAGGGTTATGCCGCATACACACGATCGTTTTTTATGACGAGAAAAATTAAACATTTTTAAATGGTCATTAAAAATGATCGTGTGTGGGCTTTCCAGCGTTTTCCTGACGAGAAAAACGCAGAGAATCACGACGAGAAAAATTGGAACATGCTCTAATGTCGTTTTTTTCAATGACATTAAAAACAATCGTGTGTACGCGGCATAACGCATAGTTGCACAGTTATATAGTCAGGCTGGAAACAACCTCCATATACAGAAACCTTAACGTGGTTGTAAACCTCATAAATGAAATATGAACAAAGCATATTCCTCTATAGCAGTGGTCTCCAAACTGTGGCCCCGGGGCCAGATGTGGCCCTTTGCTTGCCTCTATCCAGCCCCTGGGGCGCACTATTCCATTCACAACAGACACTAATGATGGGGCATCATTCCTCCCACTGACACCAATAATGGGGCACAATTCCTCCCACTGATACCAACAATGGGGCACTATTGCTCCCACTAAAACTAATAATGGGGCACTTGAGGCTAGGCCATTTTCTACTCCCACTGGCCACAGTCTGGCCCTCCTAAACTCTGAAGGACAGTAAACTGGCCCTTTGTTTAGAAATTTTGGCGACCCCTGCTCTATAGTGTGTGCTTGTCTCAATCCAGAGCACAAAGTGTAATTTCTGTCTGCTGCTTCCTTCCTCTTTTACCTGCATGAGTCATTTCTGACAAGTTTTCCTGACACCAAGAGAAAAAGGTGACAGGGGAGAGAGCGCCAGCTGATTGACAGCCGCAGCTCTGTTTATGTGTGCTGTGTGGAATGGGGTGTGTCACTCCCCACCAATCAGCTCTCAGAGCTCTCCTCACTGATGTAACTTCAGCTCTCCACCCCCAGGTTTTTAGAGCTGAAAGATCCTGTGTAAATTCTGCACTTTAAATAAATGTAGAGGGAAGATGGCTGTAGATAAACAGGTATAACTTATGTAGGAGGATTTTTTTTTCTTCTCTATGTACCACCTGAGGTTAGTCACTTCACTGAGTATTTGTGAGGGTTTACAACTACTAAGTACAGTAGCCTAGTGGTTAGCAGTCCTGCCTTTCAGTACTAGGATCCTCAGTTAAAATCTCGTCTTGCTTGTGCTTCTTCCAACACCCCAAAGACATGCTTGGTAGGTAAATTGGTCCAAGGTATGTATTCATGTGAATAAGGGACATTAGATTATAAGCTCCTTAAGGACAGGGACTGAACTGAATGTACAATATACATAAATTGTCGGCATTATATAAATTAATAAATAAATCCAAGGGAATTTATGGATACATAGATCTCTAATCCAGAATACAATGCAGTTAGAAATAATCGTCTCTGATGCCCTCCTCAAATATCCTTCTTGATGCTAAGTATGTGCAATGAATATTATTTTTTTCCCATTTACCTGTAGTATTACATTCTCTTCAAAACACATGCTCACAATGAATCCAGATGCAATCTGCTGTTCAGGTGATATACACTGGGTCTGTTTAAACAGAACTAACTCCCTTTTGGTTAAGTCCTGCTTTAAAGTGGAACTGTAATCAGGAAATTAGGTCCTACTAGATCACTTCAGACTGGCCCTTTTTGAAGGTATAGCTATGTAAAATATTAAAAATAAGTGCCTATACTGTAATCCAGTAATATACTCTCTCACCCTGCTCTGCACATGCTCAGTTGATTTCTATTTTTAGGCACTGCCGAATTTGTAGAGGCCGAACTGCTGACAGCCTTAAAGCGGAATTAAACCCTTCTATTCTTTACAGCCAAGGAAGCTGCTTCTGTTTGATCTGCAACTGCCATGGTGCTGCATAGGGATGAGCCTGAGGTTTGAGTTGAAAACATAAGTTCGACTCGAACATCGGGTGTGCGTTTGTTCTAAAACGAACCGAACATATGGAGAGTTTGCGGCAAATTCGAGCGCCACGGAACGCCCCATATGCACTGCGAGATCACAGTGCACTGCTGTATGATGATTGGCCAAAGCATGCACCTGACCTGCATGCTTTGGCCAATCACAGCATGCTCTGCTGAGAGAGCCATAAATGGCCAAAGGCAGGGTGCCTTTGGCCAATCATGGCTCAGGGGCACTAAGTCCATAGCTCCCAACTGTCCCTGATTTCAAGGGACTGTCCCTAATTTGGAGCAATGTCCCTCTGTCCCTCTTCCCCCCTCATTTGTCCCTCATTTTGGTCTGATCCATATAATTGTATATAAAATGCACTTTTTATCTTTCACAAATTGTTTCCCAGTGCTAAACCTTTCATCCAATTTCTAAATTTTAAAAGCCAATATAAAGGAATAGTAGTGGTAAAAAAAAGTCCTTGTGGATTTAATTAACCTTTTTTTGGGCTAAATCTCCTTTAACCTCCCTGGTGGTATGATTATTTCTGATTTTATGTGCTGAAAGCGGTACAATTATTTTTTTGCATGGAATTTTGGCAAACAAGAGTCTAGTAGACATCCCGGGTATGATAAAGTTTGATACAAAAACATAAAATTATAATATAACAAATAACTATAAATAATTATAACAAATAGTAATGTAATTATAATAAAAATTATTCAATAATGTAATCAAATCAAAAACACTGAAATTTGCTCAGTTGCAGAATTGTTGCTGTCATTAGATTTAGTGTTTGATGACGAATTTCTCCACAAATCACTATCGCTCAATTCTGCAAGTGATTCTAATTTATTATCGCTGTTTTCTAGCTGGTCTAAAACCACTTTTGACGTAAACGGACACTTTTTGGTTGCTATGGACAATCTCCAGTTTCCAGGCAGAAAGAACAGTTTTTATTATATAAAAGTGCATGCAGGACACTGGACAGACCACTAGGGACAAAGGGGGTGTGTAATTATTTGATACAGTACTGTAATCTGTAAGATTACAGTATACTGTACGTATTGTGTTTTTACTTTTTTGAATTTGGCGCCGATCTCCGCCCCCGTGCGTCGCAATGCTCGCAGGGAACGGAGCTCGGCACTGTGTGAATCGAGCGAGGAGACAGCTCGCAGACACAGCGGGGAGACATCGCAGGATCCAGGGGACAAGGTAAGTAACTTTTCCTGTATCCTGTGATGCAGCCCAGAGTCTGGCTCGGGGTTACCGCTTTTGGTATGAAAAATTCACCCCGAGCCAGACACGGGAATACCACCAGGGAGGTTAAGGGGGTGTGTCAGGGGGCGTGTCCTATGCCTACATACGTTTGCAAGTAGGTGTCTCTCATTCCCATCTCAAAATGTTGGGAGGTATGCTAAGTCCACGCCCCACACTATATGATGCTGCTTACATAGTGGCCATGTATAGTGTGTGGACGGAGATAGTTTGAGCTAGATTAGGCAGGCAGGTCAGTTAGTGGCAGTGTATTTGATATATATATATATATATATATATATATATATATATATATATATATATATATATCCTCTGCATTCAGTGTAGCCTATATATTCAGTGTAGACTCTATATTCAGTCAATGCAGGCAGTGTAGTTTATATAACACAGTGTGGTTAAGAAGAACCCTGAGCCAAAATTATAAAAAAAAAAAAAAAAAATGGCATGTGCCCCCCCCTCAAAATCCATACCAGGCCCTTCAGGTCTGGTATTAATTTTAAGAAAACTTCACGCCCAAATTTTTTCAAAAAATGGCGTGGGAGCCCCCCCCCCCAAAATCCATACCAGGCCCTTCAGGATTTTAAGGGGAACCCTGCTCCAAAACTACAAAAAAAAGGTGCAGGGTCCCCCCCTAATCCATACCAGACACTTATCCGAGCATGCAACCTGGCAGGCCACAGGAAAAGGGGGGGATGAGAGAGCGCCCCCCCTCCTGAACCGTACCAGGCCACATGCCCTCAACATGGGGAGGGTGCTTTGGGGTCCCCCCCAAAGCACCTTGTCCCCATGTTGATGGGGACAAGGGCCTCATCCCTACAACCCTTGCCTGGTGATTGTGGGGGTCTGCGGGGGGCTTATTGGAATCTGGAAGCCCCCTTTAACAAGGGGGCCCCCAGATCCCGGCCTCACCCATATGTGAATGGGTAGGGGTACAATGTACCCCTACCCATTCACCAAAAAAGTGTCAAAAAAGTAAAAATGACAGCAGACAGTTTTTGACCATTCTTATATTTAAAAAAAAAAAAGTCTCCAGCGATGTACATCCATCTTCAATTACGGCGCTGACGGTCCAGAGAGAAAAAAACGGAAAACCAATGTACAATGTAACCCTACCCATTCATAGGGGGGCGGGATCTGGGGGCCCCCTTATTAAAGGGGGCTTCCAGATTCTGATAAGCCCCCCGCCCGCAGACCCCCACAACATCTGGGCAAGGGTTGTGGGGATGAGGCCCTTGTCCCCATCAACATGATCTTGCCGGAGCCTGGACTGGCTCTTTCACATCATCAGACTTCAGCCCACTTTCTGCTGAAAATGGGTCACAGTAATGCAAAACGAACGACACTCCTGTGATCCATAGGAGAAGTACAGCCAAACAAGCTTTGACTGTACTTCTCCTTTAAATCGATAGGTTTAGTTCCGCTTTATGATTTACTGCTGCTCAGGGGCTCTGGGCTTCAGAAAAATAGCAGCCTCTGGCAAGAAGAAACGTGAACAATGCTGGAGGCAATTTACAGCACATACTAATGTTGGTAGCATAATTATTAGTGTAGAATGTATGTTCCTTGCTACAAATAAGAACATTATTTTTTTTCAAGTTGTTATGGGTAAAGTTCCAGTTTAGGTGTGTGTGAGCTTAACGGAAATTGTACAATCACCTTGCATGGTATATGCCCAGGCTTGAACATACATGAATTCAAAATAACGCAACTCACAATAACAGATTCTTCTTTGGTGTGAACCAAGCCTTATGCCGCGTACACACGACCATTTTTCATGACGAGAAAAATGCAATTTTTTAGATTAGTCGTGAAAACCGGTCGTGTGTAGGCTCCATAGCATTTTTCTTGACGAGAAAACTGCTTAAAAAAAAAATTAGAACCTGCTCTATTTTTTCTCGTCGTTTTCACGTCATGAAAAACGGTCGTGTGTACGCTTTTACGAGGAGAAAAAAAATGCGCATGCTCAGAATCAAGTATGAGACGAGAGCGTTCGTTCTGGTAAAACTAGCGTTCATAATGGAGATAGCACATCCGTCACTCTGTAACGGACTGAAGAGCACGAGGCTGAAAAGCGTGAATCGTCTCTCACCAAACTTTACTAACACGAGGATCAGCAAATGCAGCCCAAAGGGTGGCGCCATCCGAATGGAACTTCCCCTTTATAGTGCCGTTGTACGTCACCGCGCTTTGCTCAAGCGTTTTTTTTTTCATGAACGTGTGCATGCAAGGCAGGCTTGAGAGGAATCACGACGAGAAAAACGTATTTTTTTTGCATGACATGAATAACGGTCGTTAGAAGAGAAAGTGCCTTTTTTTCTAATTGGTTTCTATTTAATTTTTCTTGTTAAAATAAAACACATCTACAACCTCCCGTTTCTGGGATAATTCTTCTGCTCCGGGTGCTTCTGGTTTGTTCAGTAGCGGAGGTGTTCCTATAAAGACTACAGCGTCCAGTTGTCATATTAATTATTACACAGGCTAATGACTGAAACAGACAAAATAAGGAGGAGGGTGGAGGAGATTCTAGAGTCCTTTCTTATTGCTCAAAGATTTAGCAAAGGAGGCCTGCAATTGGTCTGCAGAAATAGTCTGACAAGGCATGGAAGATAGGTTTCATACAGCCAGGCAATTGAGAAGGGGGGGGGAAGAGGTTTGTGAATAGACCCCACGCTTCTTTTATAAACTCTCTTGCTGAGCAAAAAATGGACTTCATCTTGAATGCAGGCCTGATCTTGAATGCTATACCCAGCAGAGAAAGAAAAAAAAAAATGCACCATTTATTGAAAGTTTTTTTTTTTCCTCCAGCTATTCATGTCTTGTGCGGGGAGAATCAGCTGGATTTGTTTACCGCGAAAGACTTTTATTTTCTCTCGTAGTGTCCCAGAACTCAGACCACGTCTAGGCTAACAAAATGACCTACAACTAATATAGAGATGTTTCTAATGTTTAGAAGACTTTACAGATAAATAATTTTATCCTACTTGAATGAATTTATTTCACATAAATGGCTCTGTAGGAGAAAAAAAAAAACAACTTAAGTAGAAAAAAAAAAAAAAAAAACGTATTGATCTACAAGGCCAATCTTATTTATAGCAATAGCATTGCTAACCAGTAAAAAATAATTTTTCTTTTAAATTGTAAGCTCTCAGGAGCAGGGCCATTCTTAACCCTCTTGTTTTGCATTGTATTGTAACTGTACTGTCTCCCTTTATTTTTTAAAGCACTTAAAAAAAAAAAAAACTGTATAATAATAATAATAATAATAATAATAATAATATTAATACAAATTTAAAAACAGTATGCACTGAATCCCCTGGGGTCTCCAAACATTGGATTACTTCAAAAGCCTTTCTCAACCTTATCAAGACCGATGAACCCTTAAAATAACTTTCTGGTTTCAGGGAACTCTTGCTAAAAAATGTCTTACAACTCATGATGCGTTAATGTGATGGTCACAGGGACGAATACCCCTTACATCTGTGGTCATTGGGAAGAAATACCCCCTTACAGATACTGTAGCTTAGCAGATCTATGGTATCAGTGGGAGGCAGAAATTGCTTATTGATCAAGGAACCCGTAGCAACCACTGGAGGAACCCTGGATAAGAAACCCTACCCTAGAGAATTCAAACCTTTTGCTGACCTTCAAAAAAAACACAGATTGCCTTCTTTTAAACTATTTTGGTACCTGCAGGCAGGGCCGCTGATAGAAATCATGGGGCCCCGTACAGCCTACCTGACGGGGCCCTCTTCAGCTCCACACCTGGTCCCGCTCCTGGTCCCTCCTTCAGCCCCACCCCCTGGCCCCTCCCCAGACCCGCCTTGAAACTGTCTCTGCAGCACATTACGGCATTGGCGGCATGGGTGGCACTGTCTCTGCAGGCAGCACATGTGTTATGAGCCATATCGCATGTGCTACCTGCAGACAGTGCCACCCATACAGTCAATGCCATATTGTGCTGCAGACAGTGCCACCCATGACGCTAATGCCATAACGCATATGCTACCTGCTGACAGTGACACCCATGCCGCCAATGCCATATTGTGCTGCAGACAGGCAGCACATGCTTTATGGCATTAGCGTCATGGGTGGCACTGTCTGCAGCACAATATGGCATTGGCGGCATGGGTGGCACTGTCAGCAGGTAGCATATGCGTTATGGCATTAGCGTCATGGGTGGCACTGTCTGCAGCACAATATGGCATTGGCTGTATGGGTGGCACTGTCTGCAGGTAGCACATGCGTTAATTAGTTCTCTGTGGAGTTTGCCCAGGCCACCCTGCTGGCCGGGCCCGGTACAACAGGGCCAGTTGTACTGGCCTATCAGCGGCCCTGCCTGCAGGTCAAACATTATGTGACGTCAAGTCTGCGCCTTAAAAAAGATCCTATAACCTATACAACCTTTGAGTCTAAATTAAAGAAATTACCACCACTCAACAGAGGTAATTACCCTACTTCATGGAACTTTAACCTCTAAACAAAGCCAATACTCTTAAATTACATCCATAAATGGGAATCTAGAATTGTCTGTTGACCATGAACACTGGGACCAACTCTGAGCCACCCTTAAGTCCTGCACATGCATGTGGCAGCTAAAACTATCTACAGCCGAAAGGCTTCACGCCCGGGTTCCCTTACTGGCAATGGCGGCAGCAGCACCCAACTTCGCTGGACTCCAGGAAAGGTAAGTGCCCTAATATTAAGAGTCAGAAGCTACAGTATGTGTAGCTGCTGACTTTAAATTTTTTTGAGGGGAAGGCGGAACTCCGCTTTAAGAGATGTGCCAAAAAAGTCCAACGTACAAGAAACAGATTTTTCCTACATCATTACTCCTAACTATAGGCTTGTGCTGCCTGGCATACCTGCAAAAGTGAAGTCCAAGTAATTATATGTCCTTCAGAGGCATTCGCCAGTGCTGGTGTCTTTGGGATAAACCCAAGGTTCAGATGGCTTTACATTCAGATAGTCATGAATGGCATCCTTCTGCTCCCCATGGGTGTTTTACGCCTCACTCCCTTACGGATACATTCTCAGCTGACTTCTCTCTTCTCTCCTTCCCTCCGTTTCTTCCTTCCTTCCACGGCCCCTTTTATTTATCACAGGACCAGTGGGTCGGACTCATACCACATACAGAGTCCACAAACAAGTGTTTGTGTAGATGTGATCACTTCAATGACAAATGTGACAAACTATATTGTTTCCAAGAAACAAGTGCTTCCAGAAAGAAACGTTACCCCAAAGAAAAAAAATGGCTTACATGGATTCACACCTCACTCATCGGATGGAGCTGACTCCTTGTTTTTAGAAAGTGAATCAAAAAGGCTTGTGTGAATAAGACCAGGGATTTATGGCTTTCAGTTTCTCCACAAATCGTCCTTCAGCTCTTTGGTATGTATACAGCTTCGTCCATGAATTGCATCTCAAAGCAATTGTTCTCCACTTTATAATACAAAGAATAGGAGCCTCTCACAGTGAAAGTATGTTTATTAAAAAAAAAAAAAAACTCCTGTATAGTGAAAATATGTTTATAAAAAAAAAAAGGGTATAGCTTGATGCACGCCCTAGTCCACTGAACACTACCAATAAATCCACTTGAAGCCCTTTTCAATCAGAAACCAGAGGAGTTGTCCGAATCCCAATTTATTTTCATGATCCACATCCTTACAGCAGCAAAACAAATGATAGCGAAAGTCTTGTTTCGAAATGCGTATCTAAGTCTGAGGTCAAATCCCAAGAGCTTTTTTTGCCGGGAATCCCGGCCGTGTGTATGCTCTGAGTTTTTCAGATGAGAAAACTGGGGGGGAAAAAAAAAAAGAGAGCAGGATCTAATTTTTCCCATCAGGAAAAAATCCTAGCGGGAAAACCATTTGTCTGTATGCTTTTCCGACGGGAAAAAAAAAACACGCATGCTTGGAAACAATTTGACGCATGCTCGAAAGCATAGAACTTAATTTTGTCGGCTCGTCGTAGTCTTTTACGTCACCGCGTTCTTGGCAGTAAAAAGTTCACTGGACTTTTGTGTGACCGTGTGTATGCAAGGCAGGCTTGAGAGGAATTCCGTCGGGAAAACCATCGTTTTTTTTTTCCGACGGGAAAACCGGTCGTGTGTACGTGGCGTAAGGTTCCTATCTCACATGGACACGCATACTAGGGCCAATTAGGATATGGGACATGTTACTTATATACCGTAAATGTCTTTGGAGTGTGGGAAGACATTAGGGTACCCAGATTAAACCCACACAAGCACAGGGAGAAGATGCAAACTCTACCCAGATGATTAAACTGATTTGAACCACAGTGCTGCGAGGCGAGAAGTATTATCCACTAAGCTACTGTGGCGCCCATATTATAGGAAATGGATCCAGTCCCCATCAGCAAGGAAGGGTTGTTTGACCCACTCTGTTCTTGCTCTCCACAATCCCACTAATGGATGCGATGCTCAGGGGTGTTTTATACAAATTCACAGGTGAAGAACAGGCAGAGAGTTGGGCACACAATAAACAATCTCCCTGCTGACAGACAGTATAAACATTTACAAATTGAAATGACAGTATAGGAAATGAAGGGACATTCCCCAACACATGCCTTTATGAGGGAGTTCTGCACAGCTCTGAAATGTTGCACTGTGGTGTGATTATATGATGCAATAAAATTTGACTTTTTAATAATGACGGTTACAGCACCCGCACCTATGGTGTATTCTGGCATGATGTGCAATGGGAGTATGATTCTAATTTCCCAACAGGCACACGGTAAACAACCATGACCAGACATCTTTTCTCTACCCTACTCAAAATCAAAATAAAATTGGGTTGTAACTTAATTTTAAGGGCTGGTTCACATGCAGCGCGGTGCAATTTGAGTTCATTTATTTTATATGGGCTGAATCACACTGGACTGCACCATAAGTAGTGCATGCACTACTTTAAAAAATGCACTGCAACCAGACTATACCATGCAATCCGATGCAGGCAAATACACTGCGTTTGTGACATACGTTTAGGGTGTTGTTAACTTAACCACTTCAGCCACGGACCATTTGGCTGGCCAAAGACCAGAGCACTTTTTGCGTCTCGGCACTGCGTCGCTTTAACTGACAATTGCGCGGTCGTGCGATGTGGCTCCCAAACAAAATTGACGTCCTTTTTTTCCCACAAATAGAGCTTTCTTTTGGTGCTATTTGATCACCTCTGCGGTTTTTATTTTTTGCGCTATAAACAAAAAAAGAGCGACAATTTTGAAAACAATTCAATGTTTTTTAATTTTTGCTATAATAAATATCCCCAAAAAATATATAAAAAACATTTTTTTTCCTCAGTTTAGGCCGATACGTATTCTTCGACATATTTTTGGTAAAAAAAATCACAATAAGCCTTTATTGATTGGTTTGTGCAAAAGTTATAGCGTCTACAAAATAGGGGATAGTTTTATGGCATTTTTATTGTTATTTTATTTTTTTTACTAGTAACGGTGGCTGTGACAGGAGTCACTTTGGGTCGGGGGTTTGTGCGGCTCAGCTTTCCCTGAAGAGTTCTGGAGGTTCCTTTTCCAGCTTCCCCGACGCCTCTTATGTGTAGATCACCCTGTGTCTCTAATAGAGGCACAGGGCGAATGAGAACCCCAGTCTGATCTGTGCTAGTCAGATTCAATGCTGTATACATTGTATATATTGTGTGTCATGCTGTTGGACTATTTGCTGTGATGGTTTGGGGTGGGACTGTATTCTATTGTCTATTGTGGCTGGATGCATCAACTTTTACTAGTAATGGCGGCGATCAGCAATTTTTATTGTGACTGCGACATTATGGCGGACACATCGGACACTTTTGATGCTATTTTGGGACTACAGTAAACCCCCGCTCTTAAGTTAAGTTAAGTTAATTAGGACCTATTAATTCTGATATTGCGGTAATATTTCGCCATTTCGCGGTTATGTAGCGGTGAATCAGTACTGTACAGTATACTGTTAGCACAATATTTTTGTGTTTTACAATGCTCTTGCTCTCTCTCTCTCTCTCTATCTTTTATGTGTTTAAAGACCCTTAAATGCTATCAAAAAGTTAACAAAACATGCCTAGGGTGTATTTAAAAAGGGTCTTTCTATTTTGCGGATTTTCACATTTCGCGGGTGGGTCCGGAACATAACCCCTGCGATGGAGGGGGTTTACTGTATTCAAATTTATACAGCGATCAGTGCTACAAAAATGCATTGATTACTGTGTTAATGGGGGCGCTGAAGGGGTTAAGTGTGTCCTAGGGATGTGTTCTAACTGTAGGGGGGATGGGCTACATGTGACATGACACTGATCACCGCTCCCGATTACAGGGAGCGGTGATCAGTGTCCTGTCACTAGGAAGAATGGGGAAATGCTTGTTTACATTAGCATTTCCCTGTTCTTCCTCTCCGTGAAACGATTGCGGGTATCGCGGTCGGACTCACGGAGCTCGCGGCGGGCGCGCGCGCCCACAATGCCGCTTCTTAAAGGCGACGTGTATATATACGTCTGTCTGCCCACAGGAGCCATTCTGCCGACGCATATAGACGTGATCCGGTCCTTAAGTGGTTAACATTGACACCCGCTGCACATCACAACTGGTGCGGAAAATGCGGGTTTCCTAAAACGTGTTCTGATGTGAAAAGCAGAAAATCCAGCCAAAAAAATCAAGATAAAAATGATTAGCCCATTAAAAGTTAAAATATCAAAAACCAGCTTCTGCTGCAATATTCACCTTCATTCCAGAGATTTCTTCCCGAGTGCTGTTTTTCTCCTGTGCTCAGTCTGATGGCCAGCTTCATTCAACCCAATTCCTCTGAGCCCAGGGTGTTCTGGACCCTCCCCAGCCTGTGACCAGACAGCGAAAGGAGAAGCAGCGCAGTTATGAAACAAAAAAAAGTCGCTCCAGGTGAGTGAGTCTCTGGTTAATTCCCACAAACACTAGTCAGGTGCCAGCCCAGCTCGCATGCTGTGTAACATAAATAAATAATTCCAGACGGCTGCACTTCCAAAAATCCTTTTATTGAAGCTTCATATGACAAGTGGTTGACAGATGGAGCAGGGGACACAGAGGTAGACGCGTTTCGCACAAATGTTAGCGCAGTTATGAGTTGTCTCTTTGTCACTCTGCTTTCTCCCCCCATCATCATGCTTGGCTCCTTGTGCCTCTTCTTCTTTTCACACACCAGCACTGCTGTACAGGGACTGCAGGAGGCCGATGCCAGGTAAAATTCAGGTACTTACAATGCTTAGAGTTAAAATGCATTGTACAATTCACTACAGAGCTACATTCATTTGTCTTTTGTATCTGCCTACAATTCAGCTCTAAATCTAAGCAATACTAGAATAATGGCCCGTACACACGATCCGAACGTCATGAGCCGATCATGAAAGTTCATCCGATATTATTTTATCCGACATGCACGAAAATGTTTCTCGTACGATACCTAATCGCACGATTTCGTTTAGTCAGTACAGTTGTCGTCTGAAAATACAACACAAATACATTACAACACATGACATCACTTACGATTTTTTTTTATGTCGTACGAGAATTTTCGTGACTTTAGTAACCTATTCAATTTCTACTTGTGACTATTAAGCACTTGTCTACCGCCCACCGTCAAATGACGGCGGGTGGAAGACTCTCTCGTTCTGACCGGACGTCAAATGACGTCGCGGCTTTAAAAGCAGCTAGGGGGCGCACGCGCGGCGGCGAGTGCATGCGCCCGACGCATCGCTGGGGACCCGATGCGCATGCCCGGCGGCCGCGATGGCCGCTGGGCACCCGCGATTGCCCAGTAACCGAGCAGGACCGTGGATCTGTGTGTGTAAACACACAGATCCACGTCCTGTCAGGGAGAGGAGACCGATGGTGTGTCCCTTGTACATAGGGACAACCATCGGTCACCTCCCCCAGTCAGTCCCCTCCCCCCACAGTAAGAATCACTTCCAGGGAATACATTTAACCCCTTCCTCGCCCCCTAGTGTTAACCCCTTCCCTGCCAGTCACATTTATACAGTAATCAATGCATTTTTATAGCACTGATCGCTGTATAAATGTGAATGGTCCCAAAAGTGTGTCATAAGTGTCCGATGTGTCCGCCGCAATATCGCAGTCATGATAAAAATCCCAGATCTCCGCCATTACTAGTAAAAAAAATAAAAAAAATAAAATGCTATAAATCTATCCCCTATTTTGTATCTGCTATAACTTTTGCGCAAACCAATCAATATACGCTTATTGCGATTTGTAGAAGAATACGTATCGGCCGAAACTGAGGAAAATTTTTATAAAAAAAAAAAAAAATTGATATTTATTATAGCAAAAAGTAAAAAATATTGTGTTTTTTTTCAAACTTGACGCTCTTCTTTTGTTTATAGCGCAAAAAATAAAAATCACAGAGGTGATCAAGTACCACCAAAAAAAAGCTCTATTTGGGGGAAAAAAGGACATAAATTTCGTTTGGGTACAGTGTCGCACGGCCGCGCAATTGTCACTCAAAGTGTGACAGCGCTGAAAGCTGAAAAATGGCTTGGGCAGGAAGGGGGTTTTAGTGCCCGGTAGGCAGGTGGTTAAACGAAAAAAGTCGGACGATTTCGGATCGTGTGTACGTGGCATTAAAGAGGCATTTGAAAGCCATGCCAAAAGAACTACTTTCTTTGTAATTTACTACAGCAGCATGTTAGGGTGTTTACTATGAAGAAAGATTCACAGAGTAATGTCCTATACTAACCTTATTTCAAGTAGAAACTGATTTAATGAAATGAGGAAGCCTTATCTGTATTTATGACAACCACAGTCGGAGAAAGTGTATGAAGTTTTCTGCTTTTTAATTGTAAGGCAAAGTAACTTCAATAATTTAGTGAATATAAGCATTAAAATAGATTAACCAAGGGTTATTTACTAAAACTGCATGGTGCAAAATCTGGTGCAGCTCTGCATAGTAACCAATCAGCTTCCAGGTTTTATTGCAAAAGCTTAATTGAACAAACTGAAGTTAGAAGCTGATTGGCTACCATGCACAGCCACACCAGATTCTGAGCGCACCAGTTTTAGTAAATCGCGCCCAATGTGTTTACACATACTAGCACTCTGATAAGATATAATACCATGTTTCTGTTAGACATGTGTGAATTGAAATTCTGACAAATTTTTCGTTATTCAGAAATTCGGATGTATCTGAATTTCCGAATGACAATAGTAACAAATTTAAACGGATCTCAAATAACGAATTAAAGTTTCGGACGAAATTTGATTTTTGAATAGTTTTCTAATCGAATTTGAATACTTTTCGAATCGAATTCAAATTCAAATAGTTTTCGATATGAATTTGAATTTCCAATGAGAATAAAAAAAGAATAGAAAATAAAAGAATAGAATAGGAAAGAATATAATAGAAGATAAAATAAAAGAATACAATAGAGTAGAACAGAACAGAATGCAAAATAAAAGAATAGAAAAAAAAGGGTCAGAATAGAAAATATATATTTTTTTGTAAAACAGAACAAAATAAAATAAAAAATAAAAGAACAGAATAAAATAAAATAAAATAGAAATAAAGGAATAGAAAATAATAAAATAAAAAATAGAATGCAATACAATAGAAAGAATATTACCATCTTCTGAAATTCTAAATTCTAATAAAATAAATTAAAATTCAAATAGAATAGAAAATAATAGCATAGAATAGAATAAACAATAGAAAAGAATAGAATAAAATAGACAGAATATAACAATATAGCCGTTTTCTAAAATTCGAATTCCGAATAGAATAAATTCGAATTTTAAAAAAAATAAATTTTAATTTGAATAGAATAGAAAAAAATAGAATAACAGAATAAAAAATAACAGAATAGAAAAAAACAATAGAATAGAATGGAATAGAAAGAAACCAACCATCTTCCAAAATTCTAATTTCGAATAGACTAAATTTGATTTTGCATGGAATTAGATTCAAATGCTATTTGATTGAAATTCAAATGGAATTTGATTTGAATTCGAATAAACTAAACAAATCTGAAAAACTAATTTAACTAAACAAATTTATGTAAATAACGCATCCAAATAAATCGGAATGAAAGAAATTTTTCGTTCTGCACATGTCTACCGTATTTGCCGGCGTATAAGGCGACTGGGCGTATAAGACGACCCCCTAATTTTCCAGATAAGATTGGGTTTTGGGATATACTCGCCGTATAAGACGATCCCCTTCCGACAAGCCATGCCCCACCATACCTCACTGTGCCATTGCATACCTCACTGTGCCCCTGCATGCCTCACTGTGCCCCATTGCATGCCTCACTGTGCCCCATTGCATGCCTCACTGTGCCCCATTGCATGCCTCACTGTGCCCCATTGCATGCCTCACTGTGCCCCCAATGCATACCTCACTGTGCCCCATTGCATACCTCACTGTGCCCCCATTGCATACCTCACTGTGCCCGCTACCTTATCCCTGGCATGTAGAATCTCCAGTCAGACCGCGGCCGTCCATTTTTCAAAAGCTGCTCCTCCTCCTCGTGCTGTTCTGTGATAGGCGGAAACACTCAGCTTCCCAGCAGACACTGTGTTCAGTGTTCCGCCTATCACAGATGCCCTCTCATCCGAGGCCGAGTACGAGAGGGCATCCGTGATAGGCGGAACACTAAACAGAGGCTCTGCTGGGAAGCTGAGTGTTCCGCCTATCACAGAACAGCACGAGGAGGAGGCGCGGCTTTTGAATAATGGACGGCCGCGGTCTGACTGGAGATTCTACATGCCAGGTACCGGCGTATAAGACGACCCCCGACTTTGGAGAAGATTTTTATGGGGTAAAAAGTCGTCATATACGCCGGAAAATACGGTAGTTTCTATAAGTGTGTCAGTTTTATTATACAGACATGGCTACATTGAATGGTCTTCAGCAGAATCCAGATACAGATAGCTAAGTGTTCCAATTCTAATCCGCCTCTATGCAACAAAGTAGACTGCTGTATCAAAAATATACTGTACGTAGATCATTTAAAGCTGAACTCTAGGCAGATCTAAAAGACGCTAGACATTCAGCTCTGTAATCATTAAATGTATTTTTCAAATGTAAGGAAAGTAGGTACTTACATGTGACACAGTATTAGCCTTGTGCAATCCCTATACAGCAAAGCTTAGTGAGATGGGGAGGGAGAAGCAGCTCAGGGAGTCCAACAGGTGTGATTCAGTACAGAGAGCAGGCTGATAGGAGGAAAGAGCAGAGTGACATAAGCTCATCCATCTGCTGCGTCTCCTTTCACTTTACAGTCACAGGGAGGTGGCAGTAAAGGGTACTATAGGTGAAACTCAACCAGAACATATATTCAGATAAGGGCATTTGACTTTCCTTTAATTTAATTGGTTAATAAAAGAGGATGCTACGGCCAATGTTTACTCCAACTTGGTGTGGTCAAGTTTAATGGGCAATGGTATGGGTTATTGGAGTAATAAGGTGGGTCTGGCAGTAAGGGATAGTACATCTGTTATACAATGTCAAGTGACACAGAGTGCAGAGAGGTTCAGTAGTAAGTGACACAGAGTGCAGAGGGGTTCAGTAGTAAGTGACACAGAGTGCACAGGGGTTCAGTAGTAAGTGACACAGAGTGCAGAGGGGTTCAGTAGTAAGTGACACAGAGTGCAGAGGGGTTCAGTAGTAAGTGACACAGAGTGCAGAGGGGTTCAGTAGTAAGTGACACAGAGTGCAGAGGGGTTCAGTAGTAAGTGACACAGAGTGCAGAGGGGTTCAGTAGTAAGTGACAGAGTGCAGAGGGGTTCAGTAGTAAGTGACACAGAGTGCAGAGGGGTTCAGTAGTAAGTGACACAGAGTGCAGAGGGGTTCAGTAATAAGTGACACATAGTGCAGAGGGGTTCAGTAGTAAGTGACACATAGTGCAGGGGGGTTTGGTAATAAGTGACACAGTGCAGAAGGTTCAGTAATAAGTGACACAGAGGGCAGAGGGGTTCAGTAGTAAGTGACACAGCGTGCAGGGGTTCAGTAATAAGTGACACAGAGGGCAGAGGGGTTCAGTAGTAAGTGACACAGAGTGCAGGTTGGTTCAGTAGTAAGTGACACAGAGTGCAGAGGGGTTCAGTAGTAAGTGACACAGAGTGCAGAGGGGTTCAGTAGTAAGTGACACAGAGTGCAGAGGGGTTCAGTAGTAAGTGACACAGAATGCAGAGGGGTTCAGTAGTAAGTGACACAGAGTGCAGAGGGGTTCAGTAGTAAGTGACAGAGTGTAGAGGGGTTCAGTAGTAAGTGACACAGAGTGCAGAGGGGTTCAGTAGTAAGTGACACAGAGTGCAGAGGGGTTCAGTAGTAAGTGACACAGAGAGCAGGGGTTCAGTAGTAAGTGACACAGAGTGCAGGGGTTCAGTAGTAAGTGACACAGAGTGCAGGGGTTCAGTAGTAAGTGACACAGAGTGCAGGGGTTCAGTAGTAAGTGACACAGAGTGCAGGGGTTCAGTAGTAAGTGACACAGAGTGCAGGGGTTCAGTAATAAGTGACACAGAGTGCAGAGGGGTTCAGTAGCAAGTGACACAGAGTGCAGAGGGGTTCAGTAGTAAGTGACACAGAGTGCAGAGGGGTTCAGTAGTAAGTGACACAGAGTGCAGAGGGGTTCAGTAGTAAGTGACACAGAGAGCAGGGGTTCAGTAATAAGTGACACAGAGTGCAGGGGTTCAGTAGTAAGCGACACAGAGTGCAGGGGTTCAGTAGTAAGTGACACAGAGTGCAGAGGGGTTCAGTAGTAAGTGACACAGAGTGCAGAGGGGTTCAGTAGTAAGTGACAGAGTGTAGAGGGGTTCAGTAGTAAGTGACACAGAGAGCAGGGGTTCAGTAGTAAGTGACACAGAGTGCAGAGGGGTTCAGTAGTAAGTGACACAGAGTGCAGAGGGGTTCAGTAGTAAGTGACACAGAGTGCAGAGGGGTTCAGTAGTAAGTGACACAGAGAGCAGGGGTTCAGTAATAAGTGACACAGAGTGCAGGGGTTCAGTAGTAAGTGACACAGAGTGCAGAGGGGTTCAGTAGTAAGTGACACAGAGTGCAGAGGGGTTCAGTAGTAAGTGACACAGAGTGCAGAGGGGTTCAGTAGTAAGTGACACAGAGTGCAGAGGGGTTCAGTAATAAGTGACACAGAGTGCAGGGGTTCAGTAGTAAGTGACACAGAGTGCAGAGGGGTTCAGTAGTAAGTGACACAAAGTGCAGAGGGGTTCAGTAGTAAGTGACACAGAGTGCAGAGGGGTTCAGTAGTAAGTGACACAGAGAGCAGGGGTTCAGTAGTAAGTGACACAGAGTGCAGGGGTTCAGTAGCAAGTGACACAGAGTGCAGAGGGGTTCAGTAGTAAGTGACACAGAGTGCAGAGGGGTTCAGTAGTAAGTGACACAGAGTGCAGAGGGGTTCAGTAGTAAGTGACACAGAGTGCAGGGGTTCAGTAGTAAGTGACACAGAGTGCAGAGGGGTTCAGTAGTAAGTGACACAGAGAGCAGGGGTTCAGTAGTAAGTGACACAGAGTGCAGAGGTTCAGTAGCAAGTGACACAGAGTGCAGAGGGGTTCAGTAGTAAGTGACACAGAGTGCAGAGGGGTTCAGTAGTAAGTGACACAGAGTGCAGAGGGGTTCAGTAGTAAGTGACACAGAGTGCAGGGGTTCAGTAGTAAGTGACACAGAGTGCAGAGGGGTTCAGTAGTAAGTGACACAGAGAGCAGGGGTTCAGTAGCAAGTGACACAGAGTGCAGAGGGGTTCAGTAGTAAGTGACACAGAGTGCAGAGGGGTTCAGTAGTAAGTGACACAGAGTGCAGAGGGGTTCAGTAGTAAGTGACACAGAGTGCAGGGGGTTCAGTAGTAAGTGACACAGAGTGCAGGGGTTCAGTAGTAAGTGACACAAAGGTTCAGGAATAATTTCAACAAAGTTCCCAGAAGTTCAAAAGTAATTCTACAAACTGTCACCTGATTGTTGTCTTCTCAATCACGGTGAAATCCCTTCTTTCTAAAATTGGTAGTGGCAACCAAGTGAGTCATCTTCCTCCAGATGGTGGGCGGGGCTAGCAGGACTGTTATTGGCTTTAGCAGTGGCCAATGACAGTCCTCCTCCTCCAGGAAACAGGGACTGACCCCCCCTGGCAGAACTGCACCCAATCTCTTCCCCATCACAAGAGCAGACGATCACAACTACAGCAAAGTTAGAGAACCAAACAATGTTTCCCACCTTTTACAATGTGTGTGGGCGCAGTGCCTCCCCCTCAGTGCCTCCCCCTCACTGCTTCCCCCTCAGTGCTTCCCCCTCAGTGCTTCCCCCTCAGTGCCTCCACCTCAGTGCCTCCCCCTCAGTGCCCCCCCTCAGTGCTTCCCCCTCAGTGCCCCCCCCTCAGTGCTTCCCCCTCAGTGCCTCCACCTCAGTGCTTCCCCCTCAGTGCCTCCCCCTCAGTGCTTCCCCCTCAGTGCCTCCACCTCATTGCAGGTGCGGCGTGGGGAATTCTGAATTTGGAATGCATTAGTGTCTCACTGACACTTCCCTGCGCTGCTCTGCTGATGGGGAGGGAGTCGAGTGCCGGCAAAAGAGGCTTTGTGTGCCGTTTGCGGCACCAGTGCCAGGGGTTGCCTACCGCTGAACTAAACCCTCCTATCACCTACTGCCAAAGAAGTGGCCATCTTTGCTTCTAACCAACCTTCAGATACCATGGAGATGACACCAGACATTTATAAATCATGTGGCAGTTATCAATCACCAGATATCTTCAGCCCACGTTCACATCGGGCTGATTTGCCATGCAAATTGACATGTCAAATCGCATGCCAAATTGGTGGCTATTGCCGGCAATGGCACCGTCCGAACTGGTGTGGAGCCTCACCGATTCCCAAAAGTAGTTCCTGTACTACTTCTGGCGACTTCGGGGGGCAATTTGAATAGACATTTGTTTATGAACCCGCACAGATGTCTGTCAAATCGCCCCTAAAGTCGGACTGCATTGCCGGTTTGAAATTGTGCGAGTTCAGCTGAAGTTCAGCCCTCAATGTGAACCTTGGCTAAAGGCCGACATACCAGAATGTGGTGCAGGAAAGTCCATTTCTGTGACATTGCAGGCATCATGAGACCATGCGATTTGATGCTGAGCTTTCTTTTTAAAAGTTAGGTATCTATTTACTCGGCATAGCATCATCTTGCATGCATGAAATCGTTTTTTTGTCCCCAAAAATTAAAAAAAAAATTGCTGCACAAATACCGTGCAAGATAAAAAATTGCAACCGCCACCATTTTATTCTCTAGGGTGTCTGCTAAAAAACTATATATATATATATAATGTTTGGGGGTTCTGTGTAATTTTCTTGTAAAAAAATTATGATTTTTACATGTAGGAGAGAAATGTCAGAATTGGCCTGGGTGGCAAGTGGTTTTAAAAAGAAAAACAAGGTTCAGTTATTTTTCAGTAAACAGCAGCTTTGAAAGGTCACTGAGCTAAAAATAGAACAGCTCCTGCTGGTGTAACAGCTTTGAGAATGGAGTCTACAAACAGGAATAAAATTATTTTATTATGCACTGGAGGCATTAAACATGAAAGAAAGCAGATTTAAATACACCACAGATGTCCCAAATGTATTTTTATTAGAAAAAAAAAAATGTTGTTTACCAAAAACAAATGTGTTGTTTACCAGTTGGGATGGACCTCATTTACATATTGGCAGTTATTGTCATGGCAACAGAACCCCAACTGCTACCAGCTCAGTGGGAGGAGTCATATGACCTCACACTGACAGAACCTCAGATAAGCAAGCTCCCTGGCAGTTGGAGGTCAGACAGTATCTGGAGTCGGAAGGAGAAGGAGGCTATACTGTTTTCTCTGCGTTGTTGCTCATTATTTGAAAATGATGCGGCTTTTTGGGAGAAATAAAATGTACCAGTTGCAGGATTCCCTGAAAACCATCACAGAGGAATATTTTTTATTACTGAAAGAGGATCACCAACCTACCATCCAGCCTATAATACCTACCCCCCAGAAGGGTGGGTGTTGGGCAATTAGACAGCTATGGAAGAAGAAGAAGGGAAGATACAATGTGATGATTCCTCTGATCACCAACAAAGAGGAAAACGTTGTACTTCTCAGTGTAAACCCCATAACAGAGGACCGCCAACCTGAGGATACCACCCCTCTAAGGGGTGAGGGGAGGGCAAATGGGCGGGGGGAGGAAGAAGCTGAACACAGACTTCAGCCCATTCCTCAACTAGAATTCACAAAAGATGAGGTCATTGGTAAGTGTTTTAACCCTTTCATGACTAGGCCTATGGCTGACATTTGTTGCTTACAATTTAAAATCCATATTTTTTGCTAGAAAATTACTTAGAACCCTCAAACATTATATATATATTTTTAGCAGAGACTCTAGAGAATAAAATAGCGATTGTTGCGATATTTTATATCACACGGTATTTGTGCAGTGGTCTTTCAAACGCAATTTTTTGGGGAAAAAGACACTTTCATGAATTTGAACACCGTTTACATATGCGAGCACGACTTACGTATGCGTTTTCTTTGCTGCGCGAGCTCGTGGGGACGGGGGCGGTTTAAAAAAAAAAATTTGATCACTTTTTTTGCTGTCACAAGGAATGTAAACATCCATTGTGACAGTAATAGGTGGTGACAGGTACTCTTTATGGAGGGATCGGGGGTCTCAAAAACTGCAATTCTGAATACTGTATTTTTTTTTTTAACCGGCGCCATTGGCTCCCTCCCACTCCTCCGGTATAACAGCCGAACGGCTATTAGCCACATCAGTTGTTATCCCTGGAAAGCCGACCGCTGGCTCTAAAAGCAGCTACGGGCATCATCTTGGTGTAACCCCCTAAAGCCGAGGACGCATATATGCGTACGCTCGGGGCCAAGGGGATAATAGACAAAATAATGCAAGCACTGTAGAGTAATATAATATATGTCACCCACATATATACTATATAAACTGGGGTCACTGCTATATACACCTAGAAGGGTCACTGCATAGAGTAGGGAAGTGTTAGAAGCCCTGTCGGGTCTCCATTAGGGAGATTCATCCTCTCTATATGATCACCAATGACACCAGGAGGGAAAGTGATGGAAGATCCACCAGGACAGGAATAGAGGGGAACTCTTCTGATGGGGACACGGCTTTCGGTGACAACGGTCTAGGAGAGGGACTGAGATATTTCTTCCCAAGTCTTGCTATGTATACAGAACAGATGATGAAGGGAAATCTCTCCATTGGGACTCTTCCTGTAATAGGAAATACTGAGACAATGCAATTATCAGCAGCATTTGTCAGGAGGAAGCACAGCCTGCGTATGTAATGTAGCAGATCGGTGGTCTTTATCACCAAAATCTCAGCGCAGTCAGAGATCACATTAGGATTTCTATCTCTTGGTGGCCACAAAGTATAAATATGGTTATGGGGCAATTAGAAGCACTTACGCTAGTCCTGGCACAGAAAGCCGAGCACTTAGAAT
This sequence comes from Rana muscosa, assembly GCA_029206835.1. Classification (NCBI taxonomy): domain Eukaryota; kingdom Metazoa; phylum Chordata; class Amphibia; order Anura; family Ranidae; genus Rana; species Rana muscosa. Next base: position 828,942,558 of record CM055118.1, on the reverse strand, counting down.
GTACTCCCAGGGCGCAGAACCCCCACATTGTTCATGTATAGAATTCCCATAAAGAGAGACGAGTGACATCAGATCATTTCCACAACACCAATCACATTCACTTATGTAAAAGGAAAAGGAAACACATTTAAAGGGATTGCACATCCTCCATATACCCAGTGAAGTGACTGGCCTCAGGTGATACACAGAGATTAAACAAATCCTCTTACATAAGTTGTACCCGTTTATCTGCGGCCATCTGTCCTCTACAGACTTGTAAACCTCAAATAGCAGGAATAGAAATAATTTATTTATTTTTTTATTCTCCCCAGAAGCAAACAATGACTCAACCACCAATGAAATAGAACGGACTCTAGTGGTTTTATCCTTCAGTGAGAGTGAGGAAACCCCAGTGGCTTCAATCACCACACAGGCTGGGCCAACTCCACAGGATGAAACCACAAAGGACAAGGAAACGGAAGTGATCCCATCCACCGAGGATGAGGAAAGAGAAGTGATCCCATCCCCAGAGGATGAGGAAAGAGAAGTGATCCCATCCAGCATAGAGGAGGAGACAATTTCATCGGTCTCATCCAGCATAGAGGAGGAGACAATTTCATCGGTCTCATCCAGCATTGAGGAGGAGACAATTTCATCTGTCTCATCCAGCATGGAGGAGGAGACAATTTCATCGGTCTCATCCAGCATAGAGGAGGAGACAATTTCATTGGTCTCATCCAGCATGGAGGATAGGACATGGATGGTTTCGTTGGAAGATTTTACCATCCATGAAAAAATTGGAGAAGGGACCTTTGGGAAGGTGGTGTTGGCCTCCCATCCCTCCAATCAACAGAAGGTGGCGATAAAGATGATTGAACTGGGAGTATTTGAATCCGCCGATGACAATGAAGAGTGTAACATACTGGAACAGTTCAAGAGGCAGCCATATATCACTCATCTATTTGAAACATACCAAAAAGAGGTAAGTCTTTTCATCTCCCAGGTTTTTTTATCCTATTCCTGTACTTTACCCCCTGCCTTCCTATATTCCTCCACAAAGTGAAATCTTACTTGTCTCTAATGTAACCTTTATCTCTTATTTTCACACAGGCTTATCTGTTCCTTGTCATGGAATTCCTGAGTGGCGGGACTTTACGGGAACTGATAAAGGCTTCAGCTCCACTTGAGGACAACATCATAAGGTAAGTCCAATGACAGGGTTGTGATGGAGTCTGGGGTGGCTGACCACTGAGAACAGGCAGTGACACAACCAGGCCCCGACCACTGAGCTCCGTCCATCCACACCCCTATGTACTATAGGGGGAAGTCTCTTCATCTTCACCTTTAATTGGTCTGTGATGATTCTGAATGCTAATTCATATTTTTCTTTCTCCTTCAGATGTCTCACTGCCGAGATTATTTGTGGCCTGCAATTCCTCCATGCTCGTGGGGTCGTCCATAGGTAAGTATTAAATTAGCTGACTAACAATCCCCCCTTGGCTTCTGGTATGTTTTATTGAATCAGGAAGACTTTCCACCAGACTTCCCAGTTGCGCTGTCTCCTTCCATCTGCTGTACAATTCTCGCTGCCCATGCCATATTCTGCTTAATGGAGGATTTATATAAAATCCAGCAAGAGGAGTGAGGGGTCCTCATGATGAATATAGCAGGTGGGTGGAGCTGGGAACTCCGGGACAGAAATTTTCCTGTAGGTGGATATAAGAGAAGCCAATGTCCACCCATCTTCATTCTTCTTTGTATAGATGGATATTTGTATCTTTTCTTTCTTTATTATATTGTGGGATATGCAGAGCTAATGGTTCACTTATTTTCTTCACAGAGATATCAAACCCGCGAACCTTCTACTGGACAGTGACGGTCACATCAAGATTTGTGATTTTGGTTTGTCAGTGGCCGGAGTCACTGCGAACGTTAGGATCGGAGGATATGCGGGTACACGCCGTTACATGGCCCCAGAGGTAAGATTCCTGATATTAGACTGAATTGTAATATTTACTACGGAATATAGAGAAGAGATAAAGTGGCTCCCCTTTCATTAAGTCCACATTCACACATGGGCATTTTGAATCTTGATTTCCAAATACCCAGGTGTGAATGACAAATCGCACAATGTACATTTCAGATGCCATTTATTTGAATCCCACCTACAAATGCGGTGCGGTTCTGCCGCGATTGTCACGTGATCAACTGCGCTGCAATTGTGGTAAAACGCATTGCATGAAGCATGCTGCCTAAAAGAAGTTCCTGAACTTTTTTTGGGCGACAACCTTCACGCAATGTGCAGCTCAAAATGCCAATGTATGAATGCAGACTAAATGGATAGGGTTAGACACTCTCTCAGGTTTTTATTGGTGTCCTCATCAGGGAAGTCACACTCTTTATGTGTACTGGTGACCATTGTTAGCGAGAATGAAAATACAGCAGGATGCAAAATGTTACAGCTGTCCCCAGAACAGGAATAGAGGAAAGTCTTCCAATGGTGACACCTGTTTGGGGACAAGATCCTAAGAGTAGAGTTTCTCTCACTTTGGGAGAATTTCTTTGACTTCCTCTTGAATCCCGGGGACAGGAAGTGAAGGGAAATTCCCCCAATGGCACACAGACAGCAAAAATAAACTGGCAGGGGTCTCAGTCCTTCCGTACTCTATCCAAAACTTAGAAAACAAAAGTTTTGACTATATATAAATGGCAAGCCCCACCGCCAACATTCACAAGCTCCGCCTTAGTTTGATGTATTTTGAGCACAATTTTAGGACTCCTGGAAGGCTTCATACATCATATATGTTAGCATGGAGTCACGTCTATCCTTTGCCTGGCCTAGGAATGTTCTCATCCTTTTTTCTCTCCTTATGTTTCTACAGGTCATAAAAGGGCAACCATACCACACCCCAGTGGACTATTACTCCTTGGGAGTGATAGTGAATGAGATGTCCATTAGCGTGCATCAGATCAAAGAGATCAAGAATATCCAGAGGACCACGCCAGGCTTTCCCGAGAACTGGAATCGTCCAAATGACAGGGATGTTCACCTCGAGGATCTCATAGCTATGGTGAGTATACACAGCTTTACCTTCTCTTTACAGACAAAACTCTTTCCAGGTTATACAGACCTTGTTAGGAGTTCCGAACACACAACTGTACATTCTTCTCACCACACATTCATGTGGGTCATAGCAATACTTTTATCACACTGACTGCTTAGTGGAAGGATCTGCCTTTACTTATAGTCCCCCTGAGCATGTACTATACCAGGTACCATGCTACAACCCCATCCAATCATAACATGGTGGCAGGTTTACAAACAAAATCAAGGAAGCTGAAATACGTCACTTTCAGAATCAAAGATTACAATGGGGAGTTCTATTGGTCACATACACTGTATTGTTATTGTTCTCTCTGTGTTTCTTATCTTATTTCTTTCTTTTTTACAGCTCTTATGGGAAGACCAGGATGAACGGGCATGCCTGGTACGTGACATCAGACGGCACCCATTTTTCAAGACGACTGACTGGGCCGAGGTGGAGAAAGGAAAGTCACCCGCAGCGTTTACACCACAGCCAGTAAGTATATGAATAATGGAGGGGTCCATGTATATTGGGGGAGGGGAGATTATTCAGCAGCATCTAAGACGTGTTTTTTGTACAGAACTCTCACAATCACATGGTCTGGGGACTTGTCTGAAGGAATTCTGTTTATTATTGGTGATAATTATTATGTATGTGTCAGGCACACAGTCTAATCCCACCAGAAACACACTTCCTGTCCCTGGGCAACAGACCAGAGTCACTGTATCTATATATACACGTCAAGGATGTGTTAATGCAGTGCAGTGCTTCTTCTGATCACTAGAGGGAGTATTTACTGCACCTCGGGGGTTGGGCTCACCAAGCTTTGTCACCATTTACTGTATAAATCTGGGACACTTACAAATGTAATTTTCTCCTTCCAGATTCTCAAACAAACAGAAGATTTAAACATGAAGATAGAGGAATTTATGGCCAATGAAGAACGAGAGATTTGCAAAAAACGCAAAGGCGGTTTCAACAAAGAAGTCGCTGAAAGTGGGTGGAGCCTGGATTGGAAAATGATGTGGCTTTTTGGGAGAAAAAAAATGTATCAGATGCAGGATTCCCTGAAAAAAATCACAGAGGAATCTGTTTTATTACTGAAAGTGGGACCGTTAACAGAGGATCACCAACCTACCATCCAGCCTATAATACCTACCCCCCAGAAGGGTGGGTGTTGGGCAATTAGACAGCTATGGAAGAAGAAGAAGGGAAGATACAATGTGACGATTCCTCTGATCACCAACAAAGAGGAAAATGTTGTACTTCTCAGCGTAAAGAATTTACAAAAGATGAGGCCATTGGTAAGTATTTTAACCCTTTCGTGACTAAGCCTATGTCTGACATTTGTTGCTTACAAGTTAAAATCCGTATTTTTTGCTAGAAAATTACTTAGAAAATTTTTTGATCACTTTTTTTGCTGTCCCTTGTGACAGTAATAGGTGGTGACAGGTACTCTTTATGGAGGGATCGGGGGTTTAAAAGACCTCCGATCCCTCCTTTGCACTTCAAAAACGGCGATTCTGAATACTGTATTTTTTTTAAAACCTGCGCCATTGGCAGCCGAGTAAATCGGAAGTGACGTTGTGACGTCGCTTCCGTGTTTACATATAGGAGACTGGAACAAAGCCATTTCCGGCTTCGTGCCAGTCTGTCTCTAGGCGTCGGGAGTGGCCCATCGTGGATCGGGTCTCCCGATGAGACGGGAGGCCCGGTAAGAGCGGCGGAAGGCAGTGGGAGGGGGGGATGCGGTGCAGTGCTTATTCTGATCACTAGAGGGAGCTAGGGTTGAAGAATCCCTCTTGGGGTATTTGCTGCACCTCGGGGGTTGGGCTCACCAAGCTTATTTATTGTATCAATCTGGAACACTGACGAATGTCATTTTCTCCTTCCAGATTCTCAAACAAAAAGATTTAAACATGAAGATAGAGGAATTATGGCCAATGAAGAACGAGAGATTCAGACTTGGAAAGCTCCACTGAAGACACCGAAAATTGAAGAAGTCAGAATTGTAAGGTCCACACACCCACACATTACAGGGAGGTGTCTAAATGGCATCAAAATCTTCACTTCTCCATCTTCTAGGTTCCAGATCTTCAGCCATCTTGATTGACTAACCATGAGGTCAGACTGAACACACCCTCTACGCCTGCAGCCATCCGAGAACATAGCTAGACAGGTACTCTCCTAAGACAAGCAGTGGCAAGAGGAATGCAGAAGGAATGGGGGGGCATTCCCTCTGCATTCCTCTTGTCACCATTTATCTCAGGAAAGTGCCTAGAGCTAAGAAAAGTGGACATCTCCTTTCTAGGCATGTTGTTTGGGGGAAGTGTGGGGGCACCAAGCCTGACTACATAGCTAGGAAGGAGACAGGAACTCTCCGGAGACAAGTGGCGGCAAGAGGAATGTCTCAGGAAAGTTCTGAGGGTGCGCTCAGTCTGACCTCATGACTAGTCAATCAAGATGGCTGAAAATCTGGAACCTAGAAGACAGTGAAGTGAAAATTGTGAGGGTGGCAGGGGTGTGAGGGGAGGCAAGTATAGTTCCACTTCAAGTGGTTCAAGGCATGCCATTTAGACTCCTCCCCCATAGCATGCTCCTCCTCCACATTTCCTGCCCATTGTATGTGCAGCAGTGACTCTGGGAGTGATTGGGATAGGTTGCTCCCTGGAGAGGTGGAGTTTGAGATCAGACCTATTTCTAAATGACCTTCTGGATTGTGGGCCCTTGATGTTGGGGTCCTATCTCTACATTCTGACCAATGTACAGGGAAATTAACTTGACACTCTAGACTGATGATTCAGGGATTATCCGATCGCCTTATAGGGTCAGGAAGGAATTTTTACCCCTTTGGAGATATTATGACCAAGGTTTTTTTTTGCCTTCCTCTGAATCATCATAAGGTTTAGGGTTCTGATGAGGCCTTATCCCTGAGGAGTCAGAGATGAATAGATAGATAGATAGATATGGGGGGGGGGGGGGTGATAGATGGAAAGATATTAGAAAGCTAAAAAATTAAATATAGATAGAAGTTAGATACATAGATAGACAAAGGATAGATAGATAGATAGATAGATAGATAGATAGATAGATAGATAGATATGGGAAGGGGGGGGGGTGAGTGATAGATAGATACATACATAGATAAAAGCTCCGGTATTAGATACATGGATAAAAGCTCTGGTAGCCTAATGGTTAAGGCACTGGCCTCGGCCAGAGATTGTGGGTTCGAGTCCCACCTGGGGCAATATCTTGCTTGTCTCTTGTACCAGGATGTAGGATAAAGAATAAAACCATAAATTAGGAGGAGATCTTCTCCTCTGTAGTCAGTAATTGCCCCAGCATGAGTGATCAATTGAAGGAATAATAACCCCCAACATTGGTATTAGTGGGGATGGTAATTGCCCCAGCATCACTCATGCTGGGGCAATTACTGTCCCCACTAATACCAATGTTAGGGGTTATTATTACTGCAATTGATCACTCATGCTGGCAGCATGACTGATAAATTGCAGTAATAATAACCCCCAACATTGGTATTAGTGGGGACAGTAATTGCCCCAGCATGAGTGATCAACTGCAGCAATAATAACCCGCAACGTTGGTGTCAGTGGCTGCAATCAGAGGAAGTTTGACTTTGCATGTCCTCTGCATTCCTCTTGTCACCATTTGTCTCAGGAAAGTGCCTAGAGCTGAGAAGAGTGGACATCCCCTTCCTAGTTATGTTGTTGGGGGAAGTGTGGGGGCACCAAGCCTGACTACATAGCTAGGAAGGAGATAGGAAATCTCCGTAGACAATCCGCGGCAAGAGGAATGCAGAAGGAGAGGGGGCATGTCTCCTGCATTCCTCTTATTACCGTTTGTCTCAGGAAAGTACTGAGGGTGCGCTCAGGCTGGCCTCATGGCTAGTCAATCAAGATGGCTGAAGAGCTGGTACCTAGAAGACGGTGAAGTGAAGATTTTGAGGGTGGCATGGGTGTGAGGGGAGGTGAGCATAGTTCCACTTTAAGTGTTTTAAGGCATGCCATTTAGACTCCTCCCCCATAGTCTGCTCCTCCTCCACATTTTCTGCCAATTGTATGTGCAGCAGTGACTCTGGCAGTATTTAGGATAGTTTGCTCCCTGGGGGGGTGGAGTTTTAAATCAGACCTCTTTCTAAATGGCATTCTGGATTATGGGCTCTTGATGTTGGGGTCACATCTCTACATTCTGAACAATGTATAGGGAGATGAACTGGACCCCCTAGACTGATGATTCAGGGATGATCCGATCGCCTTATGTGGTCAGTCAGGATGGAATTTTTCCTCCTTTGCAGATAATATGACCAAGGGGAGTTTTTGCCTTTCTCTGAATCATCAGAAGGTCTAGGGTTCTGAAAAGGCCTCACCCCTGAGGAATCAGAAGATAACACTGACCGACCTCTGGTGTCCATCAAAGCCCTAGAATAATTTCTATAGATTTGATTGTACACTAATTGTAAATTTCACAAAATAATAACCCCTCCCCCAAAACAAACAAACAAACAAAATACACAAGCAAAGCCCCGTGGCCTAACGGGTAAGGTAATGGCATCCTAAGTCAGGGTTGTGGGTTTGAATCCCACTTGGGGTGCTTGATTCTTTTCTGAACATAAAATACAGACAGAGAACTGACACGCCGCCTGAGAGCTTCATTAAATAATTAGAAACCATAAAGACAATTAACACCTTGGTCAGGAATGTACAGTATAATGTATAGAGTGTATATTGTATAGCGTGCAGAGGTCAGAAGTATATAATGTATAGAAGTGCAGAGCTCAGGAGTATATGATGTATAGAGTGCAGAGGTAAGGAGTATATAATGTATACAGTGCAGAGGAAAGGAGTATATGATGTATAGAGTGCAGAGGTAAGGAGTATATAATGTATACAGTGCAGAGGTAAGGAGTATATGATTGTATAGACTGCAGAGCTCAGGATTATATAATGTATAGAGTGAAGAGGTAAGGATTATAGGATGTGCAGGGATCAGGAGTATATACAGTGGGTACGCAAAGTATTCAGACCCCCTTCAATTTTTCACTCTTTGTTATATTGCAGCCATTTGCTAAACTAATTTATGTTCATTTGTTTTCCTCATTAACCACTTTGCGCCCGTCGTACAACATTAAACGGCCACAAGGTGGCTCTACAATGCCGGGAGGCCGTCATTATACGGCCTCGGCTCCTCCGGACACTGGGGGGCGCGCGTGTGCCTGGCGCGTCACTGAGATGCCGATGCGCGTGCCTGAAGGGCTCGATGTCCGCCAGGTACCCGCGATCAGCCGGTACACAGACAAGGACGTGGATCTCTGTGCGTAAACACAGAAATCCACGTCCTGTCAGGGAGAGGAGACCGATGCTGTGTCCCTTGTACATAGAGACACAGATCGGTCATCTCCCCCAGTCAGTCCCCTCCCCCCACAGTAACAATCACTCCCAGGGCACACATTTAACCCCTTCCTCGCCCCCTAGTGTTAACCCCTTCCCTGCCAGTCACATTTATACAGTAATCAGTGCATATTTATAGCACTGTTCGCTGTTTATGGCAGAGTGGCCCGACGGAAGCCTCTCCTCAGTGCAAGACACACGAAAGCCTGCATGGAGTTTGCTAAAAAACACCTGAAGGACTCCAATATGGTGAGAAATAGGATTCTCTGGTCTGATGAGACCAAGTTAGAACTTTTTGGCCTTAATTCTAAGCGGTATGTGTGGAGAAAACCAGACACTGCTCATCACCTGTCCAATCCAGAATGACTGGTTGCAATCGAGGGAAAGATGAATGCGGCCAAGTACAGGGATATCCTGGACGAAAACCTTCTCCAGAGTGCTCAGGACCTCAGACTGGGCCGAAGGTTTACCTTCCAACAAGACAATGACCCTAAGCACACAGCTAAAATAACGAAGGAGTGGCTTCACAACAACTCCGTGACTGTTCTTGAATGGCCCAGCCAGAACCCTGACTTAAACCCAATTGAGCATCTCTGGAGAGAACTAAAAATGGCTATCCACCAACGTTTACCATCCAACCTGACAGAACTGGAGAGGATCTGCAAGGAGGAATGGCAGACGATCCCCAAATCCAGGTGTGAAAAACTTGTTGCATCTTTCCCAAAAATACTCATGGCTGTATTAGATCAAAAGGGTGCTTCTACTAAAAATACTGAGCAAAGGGCCTGAATACTTAGGACCATGTGATATTTCAGTTTTTCTTTTTTAATAAATCTGCAAAAATGTCAACAATTCTGTGTTTTTCTGTCAATATGGGGTGCTGTGTGTACATTAATGAGGAAAAAAAATGAACTTAAATGATTTTAGCAAATGGCTGCAATATAACAAAGAGCGAAAACATTTAAGGGGGTCTGAATACTTTCCGTACCTAATGTAATGTGCAGAGTGCAGGGATCAGGACTACAGTTGTGTTTAAAAGTTTGCCCAACCCCCCCCCCCCCCCCGGCAGACATCTGGAAATTTTGATATTGAATTTGATATTATTATCCATTATTTTATTATATTTTATTTATGGATATTGATCATATGAAGTCATTTATTATCACATCCTTATCTGAAATTCTAAATTCTAATAAAATAAATTAAAATTCAAATAGAATAGAAAATAATAGAATAGAATAGAAAATAACATAATAGAATAGAAAAAAAATAGAATAGAATAAACAATAGAAAAGAATAGAATAAAATAGACAGAATATAACAATATAGCCGTTTTCTGAAATTCGAATTCCGAATAGAATAAATTCGAATTTTAAATAGAATAAATTTTAATTTGAATAGAATAGAAAAAAATAGAATAACAGAATAAAAAATAACAGAATAGAAAAAAACAATAGAATAGAATGGAATAGAAAGAAACCAACCATCTTCCAAAATTCTAATTTCGAATAGACTAAATTTGATTTTGCATGGAATTAGATTCAAATGCTATTTGATTGAAATTCAAATGGAATTTGATTTGAATTCGAATAAACTAAACAAATTCGAAAAACTAATGTAATTAAACAAATTTATGTAAATAACGCATCCAAATAAATCGGAATGAAAGAAATTTTTCGTTCTGCACATGTCTACCGTATTTGCCGGCGTATAAGGCGACTGGGCGTATAAGACGACCCCCTAATTTTCCAGATAAGATTGGGTTTTGGGATATACTCGCCGTATAAGACGATCCCCTTCCGACAAGCCATGCCCCACCATACCTCACTGTGCCATTGCATACCTCACTGTGCCCCTGCATGCCTCACTGTGCCCCATTGCATGCCTCACTGTGCCCCATTGCATGCCTCACTGTGCCCCATTGCATGCTTCACTGTGCCCCATTGCATGCCTCACTGTGCCCCATTGCATACCTCACTGTGCCCCCATTGCATACCTCACTGTGCCCTCTACCTTATCCCTGGCATGTAGAATCTCCAGTCAGACCGCGGCCGTCCATTTTTCAAAAGCTGCTCCTCCTCCTCGTGCTGTTCTGTGATAGGCGGAAACACTCAGCTTCCCAGCAGACACTGTGTTCAGTGTTCCGCCTATCACAGATGCCCTCTCATCCGAGGCCGAGTACGAGAGGGCATCCGTGATAGGTGGAACACTAAACAGAGGCTCTGCTGGGAAACTGAGTGTTCCGCCTATCACAGAACAGCACGAGGAGGAGGCGCGGCTTTTGAATAATGGACGGCCGCGGTCTGACTGGAGATTCTACATGCCAGGTACCGGCGTATAAGACGACCCCCGACTTTGGAGAAGATTTTTATGGGGTAAAAAGTTGTCATATACGCCGGAAAATACGGTAGTTTCTATAAGTGTGTCAGTTTTATTATACAGACATGGCTACATTGAATGGTCTTCAGCAGAATCCAGATACAGATAGCTAAGTGTTCCAATTCTAATCCGCCTCTATGCAACAAAGTAGACTGCTGTATCAAAAATATACTGTACGTAGATCATTTAAAGCTGAACTCTAGGCAGATCTAAAAGACGCTAGACATTCAGCTCTGTAATCAATAAATGTATTTTTCAAATGTAAGGAAAGTAGGTACTTACATGTGACACAGTATTAGCCTTGTGCAATCCCTATACAGCAAAGCTTAGTGAGATGGGGAGGGAGAAGCAGCTCAGGGAGTCCAACAGGTGTGATTCAGTACAGAGAGCAGGCTGATAGGAGGAAAGAGCAGAGTGACATAAGCTCATCCATCTGCTGCGTCTCCTTTCACTTTACAGTCACAGGGAGGTGGCAGTAAAGGGTACTATAGGTGAAACTCAACCAGAACATATATTCAGATAAGGGCATTTGACTTTCCTTTAATTTAATTGGTTAATAAAAGAGGATGCTACGGCCAATGTTTACTCCAACTTGGTGTGGTCAAGTTTAATGGGCAATGGTATGGGTTATTGGAGTAATAAGGTGGGTCTGGCAGTAAGGGATAGTACATCTGTTATACAATGTCAAGTGACACAGAGTCCAGAGAGGTTCAGTAGTAAGTGACACAGAGTGCAGAGGGGTTCAGTAGTAAGTGACACAGAGTGCAGAGGGGTTCAGTAGTAAGTGACACAGAGTGCAGAGGGGTTCAGTAGTAAGTGACACAGAGTGCAGAGAGGTTCAGTAGTAAGTGACACAGAGTGCAGAGGGGTTCAGTAGTAAGTGACACAGAGTGCAGAGGGGTTCAGTAGTAAGTGACACAGAGTGCAGAGGGGTTCAGTAGTAAGTGACACAGAGTGCAGAGGTGTTCAGTAATAAGTGACACAGAGTGCAGAGGGGTTCAGTAGTAAGTGACACAGAGTGCAGAGAGGTTCAGTAGTAAGTGACACAGAGTGCAGAGAGGTTCAGTAGTAAGTGACACAGAGTGCAGAGGGGTTCAGTAAAAAGTGACACATAGTGCAGGGGGGTTCAGTAAAAAGTGACACATAGTGCAGGGGGGTTCAGTAGCAAGTGACACATAGTGCAGAGGGGTTCAGTAATAAGTGACACAGAGGGCAAAGGGGTTCAGTAGTAAGTGACACAGCGTGCAGGGGGGTTCAGTAGTAAGTGACACAGAGTGCAGGTTGGTTCAGTAGTAAGTGACACAGAGTGCAGAGGGGTTCAGTAGTAAGTGACACAGAGTGCAGAGGGGTTCAGTAGTAAGTGACACAGAGTGCAGAGGGGTTCAGTAGTAAGTGACACAGATTGCAGAGGGGTTCAGTAGTAAGTGACACAGAGTGCAGAGGGGTTCAGTAGTAAGTGACACAGAGTGCAGAGGGGTTCAGTAGTAAGTGACACAGAGTGCAGAGGGGTTCAGTAGTAAGTGACACAGAGTGCAGAGGAGTTCAGTAGTAAGTGACACAGAGTGCAGGGGTTCAGTAGTAAGTGACACAGAGTGCAGAGGAGTTCAGTAGTAAGTGACACAGAGTGCAGAGGGGTTCAGTAGTAAGTGACACAGAGTGCAGAGGGGTTCAGTAGTAAGTGACACAGAGAGCAGGGGTTCAGTAGTAAGTGACACAGAGTGCAGAGGGGTTCAGTAATAAGTGACACAGAGTGCAGAGGGGTTCAGTAGTAAGTGACACAGAGTGCAGAGGGGTTCAGTAGTAAGTGACACAGAGAGCAGGGGTTCTGTAGTAAGTGACACAGAGTGCAGAGGGGTTCAGTAGTAAGTGACACAGAGTGCAGAGGGGTTCAGTAGTAAGTGACACAGAGAGCAGGGGTTCAGTAGTAAGTGACACAGAGTGCAGAGGGGTTCAGTAGTAAGTGACACAGAGTGCAGAGGGGTTCAGTAGTAAGTGACACAGAGAGCAGTGGTTCAGTAGTAAGTGACACAGAGTGCAGAGGGGTTCAGTAGTAAGTGACACAGAGTGCAGAGGGGTTCAGTAATAAGTGACACAGAGTGCAGGGGTTCAGTAGTAAGTGACACAGAGTGCAGAGGGGTTCAGTAGTAAGTGACACAGAGTGCAGGGGTTCAGTAGTAAGTGACACAGAGTGCAGAGGGGTTCAGTAGTAAGTGACACAGAGTGCAGAGGGGTTCAGTAGTAAGTGACACAGAGAGCAGGGGTTCAGTAGTAAGTGACACAGAGTGCAGAGGGGTTCAGTAGTAAGTGACACAGAGTGCAGAGGGGTTCAGTAGTAAGTGACACAGAGTGCAGAGGGGTTCAGTAGTAAGTGACACAAAGTGCAGAGGGGTTCAGTAGTAAGTGACACAGAGTGCAGAGGGGTTCAGTAGTAAGTGACACAGAGTGCAGGGGGTTCAGTAGTAAGTGACACAGAGTGCAGGGGTTCAGTAGTAAGTGACACAAAGGTTCAGGAATAATTTCAACAAAGTTCCCAGAAGTTCAAAAGTAATTCTACAAACTGTCACCTGATTGGGGTTTTCTCAATCACGGTGAAATCCCTTCTTTCTAAAATTGGTAGTGGCAACCAAGTGAGTCATCTTCCTCCAGATGGTGGGCGGGGCTAGCAGGACTGTTATTGGCTTTAGCAGTGGCCAATGACAGTCCTCCTCCTCTAGGAAACAGGGACTGACCCCCCCTGGCAGAACTGCACCCAATCTCTTCCCCATCACAAGAGCAGACGATCACAACTACAGCAAAGTTAGAGAACCAAACAATGTTTCCCACCTTTTACAATGTGTTTGGGCACAGTGCCTCCCCCTCAGTGCCCCCCCTCAGTGCTTCCCCCTCAGTGCTTCCCCCTCAGTGCCTCCACCTCAGTGACTCCCCCTCAGTGCCCCCCCCAGTGCTTCCCCCTCAGTGCCTCCACCTCAGTGCCTCCCCCTCAGTGCCTCCACCTTAGCGCCTCCCCCTCAGTGCCCCCCTCAGTGCTTCCCCCTCAGTGCCTCCACCTCAGTGCTTCCCCCTCAGTGCTTCCCCCTCAGTGCCTCCACCTCATTGCAGGTGCGGCGTGGGGAATTCTGAATTTGGAATGCATTAGTGTCTCACTGACACTTCCCTGCGCTGCTCTGCTGATGGGGAGGGAGTCGAGTGCCGGCAAAAGAGGCTTTGTGTGCCGTTTGCGGCACCAGTGCCAGGGGTTGCCTACCGCTGAACTAAACCCTCCTATCACCTACTGCCAAAGAAGTGGCCATCTTTGCTTCTAACCAACCTTCAGATACCATGGAGATGACACCAGACATTTATAAATCATGTGGCAGTTATCAATCACCAGATATCTTCAGCCCACGTTCACATCGGGCTGATTTGCCATGCAAATTGACATGTCAAATCGCATGCCAAATTGGTGGCTATTGCCGGCAATGGCACCGTCCGAACTGGTGTGGCGCCTCACCGATTCCCAAAAGTAGTTCCTGTACTACTTCTGGCGACTTCGGGGGGCAATTTGAATAGACATTTGTTTATGAACCCGCACAGATGTCTGTCAAATCGCCCCTAAAGTCGGACTGCATTGCCGGTTTGAAATTGTGCGAGTTCAGCTGAAGTTCAGCCCTCAATGTGAACCTTGGCTAAAGGCCGACATACCAGAATGTGGTGCAGGAAAGTCCATTTCTGTGACATTGCAGGCATCATGAGACCATGCGATTTGATGCCGAGCTTTCTTTTTAAAAGTTAGGTATCTATTTACTCGGCATAGCATCATCTTGCATGCATGAAATCGTTTTTTTGTCCCCAAAAATTAAAAAAAAAATTGCTGCACAAATACAGTGCAAGATAAAAAATTGCAACCGCCACCATTTTATTCTCTAGGGTGTCTGCTAAAAAACTATATATATATATAATGTTTGGGGGTTCTGTGTAATTTTCTTGTAAAAAAATTATGATTTTTACATGTAGGAGAGAAATGTCAGAATTGGCCTGGGTGGCAAGTGGTTTTAAAAAGAAAAACAAGGTTCAGTTATTTTTCAGTAAACAGCAGCTTTGAAAGGTCACTGAGCTAAAAATAGAACAGCTCCTGCTGGTGTAACAGCTTTGAGAATGGAGTCTACAAACAGGAATAAAATTATTTTATTATGCACTGGAGGCATTAAACATGAAAGAAAGCAGATTTAAATACACCACAGATGTCCCAAATGTATTTTTATTAGAAAAAAAAAAATGTTGTTTACCAAAAACAAATGTGTTGTTTACCAGTTGGGATGGACCTCATTTACATATTGGCAGTTATTGTCATGGCAACAGAACCCCAACTGCTACCAGCTCAGTGGGAGGAGTCATATGACCTCACACTGACAGAACCTCAGATAAGCAAGCTCCCTGGCAGTTGGAGGTCAGACAGTATCTGGAGTCGGAAGGAGAAGGAGGCTATACTGTTTTCTCTGCGTTGTTGCTCATTATTTGAAAATGATGCGGCTTTTTGGGAGAAATAAAATGTACCAGTTGCAGGATTCCCTGAAAACCATCACAGAGGAATATTTTTTATTACTGAAAGAGGATCACCAACCTACCATCCAGCCTATAATACCTACCCCCCAGAAGGGTGGGTGTTGGGCAATTAGACAGCTATGGAAGAAGAAGAAGGGAAGATACAATGTGATGATTCCTCTGATCACCAACAAAGAGGAAAACGTTGTACTTCTCAGTGTAAACCCCATAACAGAGGACCGCCAACCTGAGGATACCACCCCTCTAAGGGGTGAGGGGAGGGCAAATGGGCGGGGGGAGGAAGAAGCTGAACACAGACTTCAGCCCATTCCTCAACTAGAATTCACAAAAGATGAGGTCATTGGTAAGTGTTTTAACCCTTTCATGACTAGGCCTATGGCTGACATTTGTTGCTTACAATTTAAAATCCATATTTTTTGCTAGAAAATTACTTAGAACCCTCAAACATTATATATATATTTTTAGCAGAGACTCTAGAGAATAAAATGGCGATTGTTGCGATATTTTATATCACACGGTATTTGTGCAGTGGTCTTTCAAACGCAATTTTTTGGGGAAAAAGACACTTTCATGAATTTGAACACCGTTTACATATGCGAGCACGACTTACGTATGCGTTTTCTTTGCTGCGCGAGCTCGCGGGGACGGGGGCGGTTTAAAAAAAAAAATTCTTATTTATTTTTATTTTTTTATATTGTGTTTTTAAAAAAAAAATTTTTGATCACTTTTTTTGCTGTCACAAGGAATGTAAACATCCATTGTGACAGTAATAGGTGGTGACAGGTACTCTTTATGGAGGGATCGGGGGTCTCAAAAACTGCGATTCTGAATACTGTATTTTTTTTTAAAACCTCCCACTCCTCCGGTATAACAGCCGAACGGCTATTAGCCACATTGGTTGTTATCCCTGGAAAGCCGACCGCTGGCTCTAAAAACAGCTACGGGCATCATCTTGGTATAACCCCCTAAAGCCGAGGACGCATATATGCGTACGCTCGGGGCCAAGGGGATAATAGACAAAATAATGCAAGCACTGTAGAGTAATATAATATATGTCACCCACATATATGGTATATAAACTGGGGTCACTGCTATATACACCTAGAAGGGTCACTGCATAGAGTAGGGAAGTGTTAGAAGCCCTGTCGGGTCTCCATTAGGGAGATTCATCCTCTCTATATGATCACCAATGACACCAGGAGGGAAAGTGATGGAAGATCCACCAGGACAGGAATAGAGGGGAAATCTTCTGATGGGGACACGGCTTTCGGTGACAACGGTCTAGGAGAGGGACTGAGATATTTCTTCCCAAGTCTTGCTATGTATACAGAACAGATGATGAAGGGAAATCTCTCCATTGGGACTCTTCCTGTAATAGGAAATACTGAGACAATGCAATTATCAGCAGCATTTGTCAGGAGGAAGCACAGCCTGCGTATGTAATGTAGCAGATCGGTGGTCTTTATCACCAAAATCTCAGCGCAGTCAGAGATCACATTAGGATTTCTATCTCTTGGTGGCCACAAAGTATAAATATGGTTATGGGGCAATTAGAAGCACTTACGCTAGTCCTGGCACAGAAAGCCGAGCACTTAGAATGTACTCCCAGGGCGCAGAACCCCCACATTGTTCATGTATAGAATTCCCATAAAGAGAGACGAGTGACATCAGATCATTTCCACAACACCAATCACATTCACTTATGTAAAAGGAAAAGGAAACACATTTAAAGGGATTGCACATCCTCCATATACCCAGTGAAGTGACTGGCCTCAGGTGATACACAGAGATTAAACAAATCCTCTTACATAAGTTGTACCCGTTTATCTGCGGCCATCTGTCCTCTACAGACTTGTAAACCTCAAATAGCAGGAATAGAAATAATTTATTTATTTTTTTATTCTCCCCAGAAGCAAACAATGACTCAACCACCAATGAAATAGAACGGACTCTAGTGGTTTTATCCTTCAGTGAGAGTGAGGAAACCCCAGTGGCTTCAATCACCACACAGGCTGGGCCAACTCCACAGGATGAAACCACAAAGGACAAGGAAACGGAAGTGATCCCATCCACCGAGGATGAGGAAAGAGAAGTGATCCCATCCCCAGAGGATGAGGAAAGAGAAGTGATCCCATCCAGCATAGAGGAGGAGACAATTTCATCGGTCTCATCCAGCATAGAGGAGGAGACAATTTCATCGGTCTCATCCAGCATAGAGGAGGAGACAATTTCATCGGTCTCATCCAGCATGGAGGAGGAGACAATTTCATCGGTCTCATCCAGCATAGAGGAGGAGACAATTTCATTGGTCTCATCCAGCATGGAGGATAGGACATGGATGGTTTCGTTGGAAGATTTTACCATCCATGAAAAAATTGGAGAAGGGACCTTTGGGAAGGTGGTGTTGGCCTCCCATCCCTCCAATCAACAGAAGGTGGCGATAAAGATGATTGAACTGGGAGTATATGAATCCGCCGATGACAATGAAGAGTGTAACATACTGGAACAGTTCAAGAGGCAGCCATATATCACTCATCTATTTGAAACATACCAAAAAGAGGTAAGTCTTTTCATCTCCCAGGTTTTTTTTTCCTATTCCTGTACTTTACCCCCTGCCTTCCTATATTCCTCCACAAAGTGAAATCTTACTTGTCTCTAATGTAACCTTTATCTCTTATTTTCACACAGGCTTATCTGTTCCTTGTCATGGAATTCCTGAGTGGCGGGACTTTACGGGAACTGATAAAGGCTTCAGCTCCACTTGAGGACAACATCATAAGGTAAGTCCAATGACAGGGTTGTGATGGAGTCTGGGGTGGCTGACCACTGAGAACAGGCAGTGACACAACCAGGCCCCGACCACTGAGCTCCGTCCATCCACACCCCTATGTACTATAGGGGGAAGTCTCTTCATCTTCACCTTTAATTGGTCTGTGATGATTCTGAATGCTAATTCATATTTTTCTTTCTCCTTCAGATGTCTCACTGCCGAGATTATTTGTGGCCTGCAATTCCTCCATGCTCGTGGGGTCGTCCATAGGTAAGTATTAAATTAGCTGACTAACAATCCCCCCTTGGCTTCTGGTATGTTTTATTGAATCAGGAAGACTTTCCACCAGACTTCCCAGTTGCGCTGTCTCCTTCCATCTGCTGTACAATTCTCGCTGCCCATGCCATATTCTGCTTAATGGAGGATTTAAATAAAATCCAGCAAGAGGAGTGAGGGGTCCTCATGATGAATATAGCAGGTGGGTGGAGCTGGGAACTCCGGGACAGAAATTTTCCTGTAGGTGGATATAAGAGAAGCCAATGTCCACCCATCTTCATTCTTCTTTGTATAGATGGATATTTGTATCTTTTCTTTCTTTATTATATTGTGGGATATGCAGAGCTAATGGTTCACTTATTTTCTTCACAGAGATATCAAACCCGCGAACCTTCTACTGGACAGTGACGGTCACATCAAGATTTGTGATTTTGGTTTGTCAGTGGCCGGAGTCACTGCGAACGTTAGGATCGGAGGATATGCGGGTACACGCCGTTACATGGCCCCAGAGGTAAGATTCCTGATATTAGACTGAATTGTAATATTTACTACGGAATATAGAGAAGAGATAAAGTGGCTCCCCTTTCATTAAGTCCACATTCACACATGGGCATTTTGAATCTTGATTTCCAAATACCCAGGTGTGAATGACAAATCGCACAATGTACATTTCAGATGCCATTTATTTGAATCCCACCTACAAATGCGGTGCGGTTCTGCCGCGATTGTCACGTGATCAACTGCGCTGCAATTGTGGTAAAACGCATTGCATGAAGCATGCTGCCTAAAAGAAGTTCCTGAACTTTTTTTGGGCGACAACCTTCACGCAATGTGCAGCTCAAAATGCCAATGTATGAATGCAGACTAAATGGATAGGGTTAGACACTCTCTCAGGTTTTTATTGGTGTCCTCATCAGGGAAGTCACACTCTTTATGTGTACTGGTGACCATTGTTAGCGAGAATGAAAATACAGCAGGATGCAAAATGTTACAGCTGTCCCCAGAACAGGAATAGAGGAAAGTCTTCCAATGGTGACACCTGTTTGGGGACAAGATCCTAAGAGTAGAGTTTCTCTCACTTTGGGAGAATTTCTTTGACTTCCTCTTGAATCCCGGGGACAGGAAGTGAAGGGAAATTCCCCCAATGGCACACAGACAGCAAAAATAAACTGGCAGGGGTCTCAGTCCTTCCGTACTCTATCCAAAACTTAGAAAACAAAAGTTTTGACTATATATAAATGGCAAGCCCCACCGCCAACATTCACAAGCTCCGCCTTAGTTTGATGTATTTTGAGCACAATTTTAGGACTCCTGGAAGGCTTCATACATCATATATGTTAGCATGGAGTCACGTCTATCCTTTGCCTGGCCTAGGAATGTTCTCATCCTTTTTTCTCTCCCTATGTTTCTACAGGTCATAAAAGGGCAACCATACCACACCCCAGTGGACTATTACTCCTTGGGAGTGATAGTGAATGAGATGTCCATTAGCGTGCATCAGATCAAAGAGATCAAGAATATCCAGAGGACCACGCCAGGCTTTCCCGAGAACTGGAATCGTCCAAATGACAGGGATGTTCACCTCGAGGATCTCATAGCTATGGTGAGTATACACAGCTTTACCTTCTCTTTACAGACAAAACTCTTTCCAGGTTATACAGACCTTGTTAGGAGTTCCGAACACACAACTGTACATTCTTCTCACCACACATTCATGTGGGTCATAGCAATACTTTTATCACACTGACTGCTTAGTGGAAGGATCTGCCTTTACTTATAGTCCCCCTGAGCATGTACTATACCAGGTACCATGCTACAACCCCATCCAATCATAACATGGTGGCAGGTTTACAAACAAAATCAAGGAAGCTGAAATACATCACTTTCAGAATCAAAGATTACAATGGGGAGTTCTATTGGTCACATACACTGTATTGTTATTGTTCTCTCTGTGTTTCTTATCTTATTTCTTTCTTTTTTACAGCTCTTATGGGAAGACCAGGATGAACGGGCACGCCTGGTACGTGACATCAGACGGCACCCATTTTTCAAGACGACTGACTGGGCCGAGGTGGAGAAAGGAAAGTCACCCGCAGCGTTTACACCACAGCCAGTAAGTATATGAATAATGGAGGGGTCCATGTATATTGGGGGAGGGGAGATTATTCAGCAGCATCTAAGACGTGTTTTTTGTACAGAACTCTCACAATCACATGGTCTGGGGACTTGTCTGAAGGAATTCTGTTTATTATTGGTGATAATTATTATGTATGTGTCAGGCACACAGTCTAATCCCACCAGAAACACACTTCCTGTCCCTGGGCAACAGACCAGAGTCACTGTATCTATATATACACGTCAAGGATGTGTTAATGCAGTGCAGTGCTTCTTCTGATCACTAGAGGGAGTATTTACTGCACCTCGGGGGTTGGGCTCACCAAGCTTTGTCACCATTTACTGTATAAATCTGGGACACTTACAAATGTAATTTTCTCCTTCCAGATTCTCAAACAAACAGAAGATTTAAACATGAAGATAGAGGAATTTATGGCCAATGAAGAACGAGAGATTTGCAAAAAACGCAAAGGCGGTTTCAACAAAGAAGTCGCTGAAAGTGGGTGGAGCCTGGATTGGAAAATGATGTGGCTTTTTGGGAGAAAAAAAATGTATCAGATGCAGGATTCCCTGAAAAAAATCACAGAGGAATCTGTTTTATTACTGAAATTGGGACCGTTAACAGAGGATCACCAACCTACCATCCAGCCTATAATACCTACCCCCCAGAAGGGTGGGTGTTGGGCAATTAGACAGCTATGGAAGAAGAAGAAGGGAAGATACAATGTGACGATTCCTCTGATCACCAACAAAGAGGAAAATGTTGTACTTCTCAGCGTAAAGAATTTACAAAAGATGAGGCCATTGGTAAGTATTTTAACCCTTTCGTGACTAAGCCTATGTCTGACATTTGTTGCTTACAAGTTAAAATCCGTATTTTTTGCTAGAAAATTACTTAGAAAATTTTTTGATCACTTTTTTTGCTGTCCCTTGTGACAGTAATAGGTGGTGACAGGTACTCTTTATGGAGGGATCGGGGGTTTAAAAGACCTCCGATCCCTCCTTTGCACTTCAAAAACGGCGATTCTGAATACTGTATTTTTTTTAAAACCTGCGCCATTGGCAGCCGAGTAAAACGGAAGTGACGTTGTGACGTCGCTTCCGTGTTTACATATAGGAGACTGGAACAAAGCCATTTCCGGCTTCGTGCCAGTCTGTCTCTAGGCGTCGGGAGTGGCCCATCGTGGATCGGGTCTCCCGATGAGACGGGAGGCCCGGTAAGAGCGGCGGAAGGCAGTGGGAGGGGGGGATGCGGTGCAGTGCTTATTCTGATCACTAGAGGGAGCTAGGGTTGAAGAATCCCTCTTGGGGTATTTGCTGCACCTCGGGGGTTGGGCTCACCAAGCTTATTTATTGTATCAATCTGGAACACTGACGAATGTCATTTTCTCCTTCCAGATTCTCAAACAAAAAGATTTAAACATGAAGATAGAGGAATTATGGCCAATGAAGAACGAGAGATTCAGACTTGGAAAGCTCCACTGAAGACACCGAAAATTGAAGAAGTCAGAATTGTAAGGTCCACACACCCACACATTACAGGGAGGTGTCTAAATGGCATCAAAATCTTCACTTCTCCATCTTCTAGGTTCCAGATCTTCAGCCATCTTGATTGACTAACCATGAGGTCAGACTGAACACACCCTCTACGCCTGCAGCCATCCGAGAACATAGCTAGACAGGTACTCTCCTAAGACAAGCAGCGGCAAGAGGAATGCAGAAGGAATGGGGGGGCATTCCCTCTGCATTCCTCTTGTCACCATTTATCTCAGGAAAGTGCCTAGAGCTAAGAAAAGTGGACATCTCCTTTCTAGGCATGTTGTTTGGGGGAAGTGTGGGGGCACCAAGCCTGACTACATAGCTAGGAAGGAGACAGGAACTCTCCGGAGACAAGTGGCGGCAAGAGGAATGTCTCAGGAAAGTTCTGAGGGTGCGCTCAGTCTGACCTCATGACTAGTCAATCAAGATGGCTGAAAATCTGGAACCTAGAAGACAGTGAAGTGAAAATTGTGAGGGTGGCAGGGGTGTGAGGGGAGGCAAGTATAGTTCCACTTCAAGTGGTTCAAGGCATGCCATTTAGACTCCTCCCCCATAGCACGCTCCTCCTCCACATTTCCTGCCCATTGTATGTGCAGCAGTGACTCTGGGAGTGATTGGGATAGGTTGCTCCCTGGAGAGGTGGAGTTTGAGATCAGACCTCTTTCTAAATGACCTTCTGGATTGTGGGCCCTTGATGTTGGGGTCCTATCTCTACATTCTGACCAATGTACAGGGAAATTAACTTGACACTCTAGACTGATGATTCAGGGATTATCCGATCGCCTTATAGGGTCAGGAAGGAATTTTTACCCCTTTGGAGATATTATGACCAAGGTTTTTTTTTGCCTTCCTCTGAATCATCATAAGGTTTAGGGTTCTGATGAGGCCTCATCCCAGAGGAGTCAGAGATGAATAGATAGATAGATAGAAAGATATTAGAAAGCTAAAAAATTAAATATAGATAGAAGTTAGATACATAGATAGACAAAGGATAGATAGATAGATAGATAGATAGATAGATAGATAGATAGATAGATAGATAGATAGATAGATAGATAGATAGATATGGGAAGGGGGGGGGTGAGTGATAGATAGATAGATACATAGATAAAAGCTCCGGTATTAGATACATTGATAAAAGCTCTGGTAGCCTAATGGTTAAGGCACTGGCCTCGGCCAGAGATTGTGGGTTCGAGTCCCACCTGGGGCAATATCTTGCTTGTCTCTTGTACCAGGATGTAGGATAAAGAATAAAACCATAAATTAGGAGGAGATCTTCTCCTCTGTAGTCAGTAATTGCCCCAGCATGAGTGATCAATTGAAGGAATAATAACCCCCAACATTGGTATTAGTGGGGATGGTAATTGCCCCAGCATCACTCATGCTGGGGCAATTACTGTCCCCACTAATACCAATGTTGGGGGTTATTATTACTGCAATTGATCACTCATGCTGGCAGCATGACTGATAAATTACAGTAATAATAACCCCCAACATTGGTATTAGTGGGGACAGTAATTGCCCCAGCATGAGTGATCAACTGCAGCAATAATAACCCGCAACGTTGGTGTCAGTGGCTGCAATCAGAGGAAGTTTGACTTTGCATGTCCTCTGCATTCCTCTTGTCACCGTTTGTCTCAGGAAAGTGCCTAGAGCTGAGAAGAGTGGACATCCCCTTCCTAGTTATGTTGTTGGGGGAAGTGTGGGGGCACCAAGCCTGACTACATAGCTAGGAAGGAGATAGGAAATCTCCGTAGACAATCCGCGGCAAGAGGAATGCAGAAGGAGAGGGGGCATGTCTCCTGCATTCCTCTTATTACCGTTTGTCTCAGGAAAGTACTGAGGGTGCGCTCAGGCTGGCCTCATGGCTAGTCAATCAAGATGGCTGAAGAGCTGGTACCTAGAAGACGGTGAAGTGAAGATTTTGAGGGTGGCATGGGTGTGAGGGGAGGCGAGCATAGTTCCACTTTAAGTGTTTTAAGGCATGCCATTTAGACTCCTCCCCCATAGTCTGCTCCTCCTCCACATTTTCTGCCAATTGTATGTGCAGCAGTGACTCTGGCAGTATTTAGGATAGTTTGCTCCCTGGGGGGGTGGAGTTTTAAATCAGACCTCTTTCTAAATGGCATTCTGGATTATGGGCTCTTGATGTTGGGGTCACATCTCTACATTCTGAACAATGTATAGGGAGATGAACTGGACCCCCTAGACTGATGATTCAGGGATGATCCGATCGCCTTATGTGGTCAGTCAGGATGGAATTTTTCCTCCTTTGGAGATAATATGACCAAGGGGAGTTTTTGCCTTTCTCTGAATCATCAGAAGGTCTAGGGTTCTGAAAAGGCCTCACCCCTGAGGAATCAGAAGATAACACTGACCGACCTCTGGTGTCCATCAAAGCCCTAGAATAATTTCTATAGATTTATCTCTGATAAAAATTGATTGTACACTAATTGTAAATTTCACAAAATAATAACCCCTCCCCCAAAACAAACAAACAAACAAAATACACAAGCAAAGCCCCGTGGCCTAACGGGTAAGGTAATGGCATCCTAAGTCAGGGTTGTGGGTTTGAATCCCACTTGGGGTGCTTGATTCTTTTCTGAACATAAAATACAGACAGAGAACTGACACGCCGCCTGAGAGCTTCATTAAATAATTAGAAACCATAAAGACAATTAACACCTTGGTCAGGAATGTACAGTATAATGTATAGAGTGTATATTGTATAGCGTGCAGAGGTCAGAAGTATATAATGTATAGAAGTGCAGAGCTCAGGAGTATATGATGTATAGAGTGCAGAGGTAAGGAGTATATAATGTATACAGTGCAGAGGAAAGGAGTATATGATGTATAGAGTGCAGAGGTAAGGAGTATATAATGTATACAGTGCAGAGGTAAGGAGTATATGATTGTATAGACTGCAGAGCTCAGGATTATATAATGTATAGAGTGAAGAGGTAAGGATTATAGGATGTGCAGGGATCAGGAGTATATACAGTGGGTACGCAAAGTATTCAGACCCCCTTCAATTTTTCACTCTTTGTTATATTGCAGCCATTTGCTAAACTAATTTATGTTCATTTGTTTTCCTCATTAACCACTTTGCGCCCGTCGTACAACATTAAACGGCCACAAGGTGGCTCTACAATGCCGGGAGGCCGTCATTATACGGCCTCGGCTCCTCCGGACACTGGGGGGCGCGCGTGTGCCTGGCGCGTCACTGAGATGCCGATGCGCGTGCCTGAAGGCCTCGATGTCCGCCAGGTACCCGCGATCAGCCGGTACACAGACAAGGACGTGGATCTCTGTGCGTAAACACAGAAATCCACGTCCTGTCAGGGAGAGGAGACCGATGCTGTGTCCCTTGTACATAGAGACACAGATCGGTCACCTCCCCCAGTCAGTCCCCTCCCCCCACAGTAACAATCACTCCCAGGGCACACATTTAACCCCTTCCTCGCCCCCTAGTGTTAACCCCTTCCCTGCCAGTCACATTTATACAGTAATCAGTGCATATTTATAGCACTGTTCGCTGTTTATGGCAGAGTGGCCCGACGGAAGCCTCTCCTCAGTGCAAGACACACGAAAGCCTGCATGGAGTTTGCTAAAAAACACCTGAAGGACTCCAATATGGTGAGAAATAGGATTCTCTGGTCTGATGAGACCAAGTTAGAACTTTTTGGCCTTAATTCTAAGCGGTATGTGTGGAGAAAACCAGACACTGCTCATCACCTGTCCAATCCAGAATGACTGGTTGCAATCGAGGGAAAGATGAATGCGGCCAAGTACAGGGATATCCTGGACGAAAACCTTCTCCAGAGTGCTCAGGACCTCAGACTGGGCCGAAGGTTTACCTTCCAACAAGACAATGACCCTAAGCACACAGCTAAAATAACGAAGGAGTGGCTTCACAACAACTCCGTGACTGTTCTTGAATGGCCCAGCCAGAGCCCTGACTTAAACCCAATTGAGCATCTCTGGAGAGACCTAAAAATGGCTATCCACCAACGTTTACCATCCAACCTGACAGAACTGGAGAGGATCTGCAAGGAGGAATGGCAGACGATCCCCAAATCCAGGGGTGAAAAACTTGTTGCATCTTTCCCAAAAAGACTCATGGCTGTATTAGATCAAAAGGGTGCTTCTACTAAAAATACTGAGCAAAGGGCCTGAATACTTAGGACCATGTGATATTTCAGTTTTTCTTTTTTAATAAATCTGCAAAAATGTCAACAATTCTGTGTTTTTCTGTCAATATGGGGTGCTGTGTGTACATTAATGAGGAAAAAAAATGAACTTAAATGATTTTAGCAAATGGCTGCAATATAACAAAGAGCGAAAACATTTAAGGGGGTCTGAATACTTTCCGTACCTAATGTAATGTGCAGAGTGCAGGGATCAGGACTACAGTTGTGTTTAAAAGTTTGCCCAACCCCCCCCCCCCCCGGCAGACATCTGGAAATTTTGATATTGAATTTGATATTATTATCCATTATTTTATTATATTTTATTTATGGATATTGATCATATGAAGTCATTTATTATCACATCCTTATCTGAAATTCTAAATTCTAATAAAATAAATTAAAATTCAAATAGAATAGAAAATAATAGAATAGAATAGAAAATAACATAATAGAATAGAAAAAAAATAGAATAGAATAAACAATAGAAAAGAATAGAATAAAATAGACAGAATATAACAATATAGCCGTTTTCTGAAATTCGAATTCCGAATAGAATAAATTCGAATTTTAAATAGAATAAATTTTAATTTGAATAGAATAGAAAAAAATAGAATAACAGAATAAAAAATAACAGAATAGAAAAAAACAATAGAATAGAATGGAATAGAAAGAAACCAACCATCTTCCAAAATTCTAATTTCGAATAGACTAAATTTGATTTTGCATGGAATTAGATTCAAATGCTATTTGATTGAAATTCAAATGGAATTTGATTTGAATTCGAATAAACTAAACAAATCCGAAAAACTAATGTAACTAAACAAATTTATGTAAATAACGCATCCAAATAAATCGGAATGAAAGAAATTTTTCGTTCTGCACATGTCTACCGTATTTGCCGGCGTATAAGGCGACTGGGCGTATAAGACGACCCCCTAATTTTCCAGATAAGATTGGGTTTTGGGATATACTCGCCGTATAAGACGATCCCCTTCCGACAAGCCATGCCCCACCATACCTCACTGTGCCATTGCATACCTCACTGTGCCCCTGCATGCCTCACTGTGCCCCATTGCATGCCTCACTGTGCCCCATTGCATGCCTCACTGTGCCCCATTGCATGCCTCACTGTGCCCCATTGCATGCCTCACTGTGCCCCATTGCATACCTCACTGTGCCCCCATTGCATACCTCACTGTGCCCCCTACCTTATCCCTGGCATGTAGAATCTCCAGTCAGACCGCGGCCGTCCATTTTTCAAAAGCTGCTCCTCCTCCTCGTGCTGTTCTGTGATAGGCGGAAACACTCAGCTTCCCAGCAGACACTGTGTTCAGTGTTCCGCCTATCACAGATGCCCTCTCATCCGAGGCCGAGTACGAGAGGGCATCCGTGATAGGCGGAACACTAAACAGAGGCTCTGCTGGGAAACTGAGTGTTCCGCCTATCACAGAACAGCACGAGGAGGAGGCGCGGCTTTTGAATAATGGACGGCCGCGGTCTGACTGGAGATTCTACATGCCAGGTACCGGCGTATAAGACGACCCCCGACTTTGGAGAAGATTTTTATGGGGTAAAAAGTCGCCATATACGCCGGAAAATACGGTAGTTTCTATAAGTGTGTCAGTTTTATTATACAGACATGGCTACATTGAATGGTCTTCAGCAGAATCCAGATACAGATAGCTAAGTGTTCCAATTCTAATCCGCCTCTATGCAACAAAGTAGACTGCTGTATCAAAAATATACTGTACGTAGATCATTTAAAGCTGAACTCTAGGCAGATCTAAAAGACGCTAGACATTCAGCTCTGTAATCATTAAATGTATTTTTCAAATGTAAGGAAAGTAGGTACTTACATGTGACACAGTATTAGCCTTGTGCAATCCCTATACAGCAAAGCTTAGTGAGATGGGGAGGGAGAAGCAGCTCAGGGAGTCCAACAGGTGTGATTCAGTACAGAGAGCAGGCTGATAGGAGGAAAGAGCAGAGTGACATAAGCTCATCCATCTGCTGCGTCTCCTTTCACTTTACAGTCACAGGGAGGTGGCAGTAAAGGGTACTATAGGTGAAACTCAACCAGAACATATATTCAGATAAGGGCATTTGACTTTCCTTTAATTTAATTGGTTAATAAAAGAGGATGCTACGGCCAATGTTTACTCCAACTTGGTGTGGTCAAGTTTAATGGGCAATGGTATGGGTTATTGGAGTAATAAGGTGGGTCTGGCAGTAAGGGATAGTACATCTGTTATACAATGTCAAGTGACACAGAGTGCAGAGAGGTTCAGTAGTAAGTGACACAGAGTGCAGAGGGGTTCAGTAGTAAGTGACACAGAGTGCAGAGGGGTTCAGTAGTAAGTGACACAGAGTGCAGAGGGGTTCAGTAGTAAGTGACACAGAGTGCAGAGGGGTTCAGTAGTAAGTGACACAGAGTGCAGAGAAGTTCAATAGTAAGTGACACAGAGTGCAGAGGGGTTCAGTAATAAGTGACACATAGTGCAGAGGGGTTCAGTAGTAAGTGACACATAGTGCAGGGGGGTTTGGTAAAAAGTGACACAGTGCAGAAGGTTCAGTAGTAAGTGACACAGAGTGCAGAGAGGTTCAGTAGTAAGTGACACAGAGTGCAGAGGGGTTCAGTAGTAAGTGACACAGAGTGCAGAGAAGTTCAATAGTAAGTGACACAGAGTGCAGAGGGGTTCAGTAATAAGTGACACATAGTGCAGAGGGGTTCAGTAGTAAGTGACACATAGTGCAGGGGGGTTTGGTAATAAGTGACACAGTGCAGAAGGTTCAGTAATAAGTGACACAGAGGGCAGAGGGGTTCAGTAGTAAGTGACACAGCGTGCAGGGGTTCAGTAGTAAGTGACACAGAGTGCAGGTTGGTTCAGTAGTAAGTGACACAGAGTGCAGAGGGGTTCAGTAGGGATGAGCTCGGTGTTCGAGTCGAACATACGTTCGACTCGAACATCGGCTGTTCGATCGTTCGCCGAACAACGAACGATTTGGGCCGTTCGCGCCTAATTCGCGGCCCACAATGCACTACGCCATCGCAGTGTCATCCAGGCGCTGTGATTGGCCAAGCATGCACTGTGACCCCGCATGCTTGGCCAATCACAGCGCCGGCAGCGAGGAGAGCAATGATTGGCCACAGGCAGGATGCCTGTGGCCAATTATTGCTGAGGGTGTTTAGTACACGCCCCACACTATAAAAGGCCGCCAGCACGGCGGCCTAGTGTAGTGTGTTTCGGAGCAGGGAAAGAGAAGCATAGGCAGGGACAGTGACATTTTTTTTTCTTGCTTAACCTGGATTCCTTTAGTTTAGGGAAAGAGAAGGATAGGTAGGGAGAGTGTCAGTCTGTTTTACTGTGCTAAACCTTGTTTGTAGGGACAGGGAAGGACAGTGAGGGAAATTCTCATTGTGCTATACTGTGCTAAAGCATTCATCATCAACCATCTTTAAAAAAAATTTTTTATAGGGACAGAAAACTATAGGTAGGGAGAGTGTCAGTGTGTTTTACTGTGCTAAACCTTGTTTGTAGGGACAGGGAAGGACAGTGAGGGAAATTCTCATTGTGCTATACTGTGCTAAAGCATTCATCATCAACCATCTTTAAAAAAAAAAATTTATAGGGACAGAAAACTATAGGTAGGGAGAGTGTCAGTGTGTTTTACTGTGCTAAACCTTGTTTGTAGGGACAGGGAAGGACAGTGAGGGAAATTCTCATTGTGCTATACTGTGCTAAAGCATTCATCATCAACCATCTTTAAAAAAAAAAAAATTTATAGGGACAGAAAACTATAGGTAGGGAGAGTGTCAGTGTGTTTTACTGTGCTAAACCTTGTTTGTAGGGACAGGGAAGGACAGTGAGGGAAATTCTCATTGTGCTATACTGTGCTAAAGCATTCATCATCAACCATCTTTAAAAAAAAATTTTTATAGGGACAGAAAACTATAGGTAGGGAGAGTGTCAGTGTGTTTTACTGTGCTAAACCTTGTTTGTAGGGACAGGGAAGGACAGTGAGGGAAATTCTCATTGTGCTATACTGTGCTAAAGCATTCATCATCAACCATCTTTAAAAAAAAAAATTTTTATAGGGACAGAAAACTATAGGTAGGGAGAGTGTCAGTGTGTTTTACGGTGCTAAACCTTGTTTGTAGGGACAGGGAAGGACAGTGAGGGAAATTCTCATTGTGCTATACTGTGCTAAAGCATTCATCATCAACCATCTTTAAAAAAACATTTTTTATAGGGACAGAAAACTATAGGTAGGGAGAGTGTCAGTGTGTTTTACTGTGCTAAACCTTGTTTGTAGGGACAGGGAAGGACAGTGAGGGAAATTCTCATTGTGCTATACTGTGCTAAAGCATTCATCATCAACCATCTTTAAAAAAAAATTTTTTATAGGGACAGAAAACTATAGGTAGGGAGAGTGTCAGTGTGTTTTACTGTGCTAAACCTTGTTTGTAGGGACAGGGAAGGACAGTGAGGGAAATTCTCATTGTGCTATACTGTGCTAAAGCATTCATCATCAACCATCTTTAAAAAAACATTTTTTATAGGGACAGAAAACTATAGGTAGGGAGAGTGTCAGTGTGTTTTACTGTGCTAAACCTTGTTTGTAGGGACAGGGAAGGACAGTGAGGGAAATTCTCATTGTGCTATACTGTGCTAAAGCATTCATCATCAACCATCTTTAAAAAAACATTTTTTATAGGGACAGAAAACTATAGGTAGGGAGAGTGTGTCAGTGTGTTTTACTGTGCTAAACCTTGTTTGTAGGGACAGGGAAGGACAGTGAGGGAAATTCTCATTGTGCTATACTGTGCTAAAGCATTCATCATCAACCATCTTTAAAAAAAAAAAAATTATAGGGACAGAAAACTATAGGTAGGGAGAGTGTCAGTGTGTTTTACTGTGCTAAACCTTGTTTGTAGGGACAGGGAAGGACAGTGAGGGAAATTCTCATTGTGCTATACTGTGCTAAAGCATTCATCATCAACCATCTTTGAAATCCTTGTTTTTTGGACAGTCAGGGAAATTGTCATTGTGCTATTCTGTGCGAAAGCAATCATCCTCAACCATATTTAGAAATCCTTAAGTAAAGGGACAGAGAAGGACACCTGAAGGTAGCCCTTATTGCTTTTTTCCCATCTCCCTGCAGGCCATCCATTAGAATGTCTGGAAGGCAAACAAGGAGAGGCAGACAGTCAGGAGGCAATAAAAGAGGGCAAGCAGGCTCTGTGTCTGGGGGCAACAGTGCTGGTCGTGGACGCGGTGCATTGTCATCAGCACATGGCCATGGGACACGCTTGTCCTTCTTTTCGGCAGCTGGACATGTTGAGCCACATCATGCCGAAGACTTGGTAGAGTGGATGACCAAGCCCTCCTCCTCCTCCTCATCCTCTCTCACCCAGGCTCAGGGTACTGGCAAAGCAGCTGCCAAAGCGTCCTCTTCCCTGGTATCAATGTCAGACTCATCATCAGTCACTCCTTCCCTAGACCCACCATGTCCTCCTCCTGAGGAGTCCCCCGAACTGTTTGAGCACAGTGTTGGGTACATGCTCTAGGAGGATGCCCAGTGTTTCGAAGGGTCTGATGATGAAACCCAGCTAGAGGAAGGCAGTAGCGTGAGAGCAGACAGAGGGGATGCTCAAGAAGGACACCAATCTGGCAGTCATGTTCTAGCAGCTGCAGCATACTGCCAGATTGGCTCCAGTGATGAGGAGGGAGGGGATGATGAGGTCACTGACTCCACGTGGGTGCCTAATAGGAGAGAGGAGGAGGAGGAGGAGGATGAGGAGGAGGCACATCTCCAACGAGGCAGGATGCCCTTTGGTGGCCAGCGTAAGGGCAGTACACCGACGGAATCACACCGCAGAGCTCCGCCTGTGCAGGGCGCTGCCTCTGCCCGTCATTCAAAAAGTTCTTTGGTGTGGGCCTTTTTTGAGGCTAGTGCATCAGATCGCACAGCTGCTGTTTGCAACATATGTCTCAAGCGTATATCGCGTGGCCAAAACATCAGCCGCTTGGGTACCACATGCCTGACCAGACATATGTTGACCTGCCATGCAGCTCGTTGGCAAGCCTACCTCAAAGACCCACACCAAAGAACAAAGCGGACCTCTCCTTGCACCGCATCAGCTGGGATCTCCAACCCCACTATAACTTCAGTCCTCTCTGAAACATGCACTGAGAGGAATGAAGGTGTAGAATTAGGTGTGTCACAGCCAAGTACTTGCGGCCACTCTGCTAGCAGTACACCGACGTCCGATTCTAGCAGGCAAATTTCTCTGCCCCAGCTGCTGGACCGTCGAAAGAAGTTCACTCCCAGCCATCCACATGCCCAGCGGTTGAATGCTAGCTTGGCTAAATTGCTAGCGCTTCAACTGCTGCCTTTTCAGTTGGTAGACTCGGCCCCCTTCCGTGAGTTTGTGCAATGTGCGGTTCCTCAGTGGCAGGTTCCCAAACGCCACTTTTTCTCACGGAAGGCTATTCCGGCTCTCTACCGGCATGTGGAAGGCAATGTCTTGGCCTCGCTGGACAGGGCGGTCAGCGGTAAGGTGCATATTACCGCTGACTCATGGTCCAGCAGGCATGGACAGGGACGTTACCTTTCTTTCACGGCCCATTGGGTCACTCTTTTGGCAGCTGGGAAGGATGCAGGACAAGGTGCAGTAGTGTTGGAGGTTGTTCCACCGCCACGCCTCCAAAATGCTACTACTGGTTGTGACACACCTCTCTCCTCCACCCCCTCCTCTTCTTCTTCCTCCATGGCCTCTTCCTGTGCTTTGTCCTCTGAACCAGCGGTGCTCCGTAGCCGTTCAAGGGGCTACGCAAGTACGCAGGCAAAAAGATGCCATGCCGTGCTTGCGCTGGTGTGTTTGGGGGACAGAAGCCACACTGGGGCAGAGGTCCTGTCTGCTCTGCAGGGCCAGGCCGAGAGGTGGTTGACGCCACGCCAGCTTAAGCCAGGAATGGTGGTTTGCGACAATGGCACCAACCTCCTCTCCGCCCTCCGACAGGGACAACTGACCCATGTGCCCTGTGTGGCTCACGTCCTTAACCTGGTGGTGCAGCGGTTCTTGGGCAGGTACCCGGGCTTACAGGATGTCCTGAGGCAGGCCAGGAAAGTCTGTGTGCATTTCCGCAGATCTTATAATGCCAGTGCTCGCCTGGCTGAGCTGCAAAAGGAGTTGAACCTGCCCAAGAACCGCCTTATATGTGACATGCCCACCAGGTGGAACTCAACGTTGGCCATGCTGCAGCGGCTGCACACACAGCAGAGGGCCATCAATGAGTACCTGTGCGACTACAGCACCAGGACAGGGTCAGGGGAGCTTGTTTTTTTTTCTCCACGCCAGTGGGGCATGATCAGGGATGCATGCACTGTCCTGGCACCATTTGAGGAGGCCACGAGGATGGTGAGCAGTGACAGTGCATGCATCAGTGACACTGTACCTCTTGTCCACCTGTTGGAGCACACGCTGCGTGGAATAATGGACAGGGCACTTGAGGCAGAACAGAGGCAGGAAGAGGAGGACTTCCTTGCCTCTCAAGGCCCCCTTTACCCAGACAGTGTTCCTTCTGTCCCACCCATCGCACAGGAAGAGGAGGAGGAGGAGGAGGAGGAGGATTGTGTCAGCATGGAGGTGGAGGCTGGCACTCAGCATCATCAGCAGCAGTCTTTTAGGGATAATTTACAGTCCCAAGAAACCAGTGGACTTGTACGTGGCTGGGAGGAGGTGGCTGCGGATCATGTCGTCCTTAGTGACCCAGAGGACTCCGGACCGAATGCCTCAGCTAACCTACGCTGCATGGCCTCCCTGATCCTGCAAAGTCTGCGGAAGGATCCTCGTATTCTTTGGATCAAGGAGAGGGACCATTACTGGCTGGCCACTCTCCTTGATCCACGGTACAAGGGTAAGGTTGCGGACCTTATGTTACCGTCGCAGAGGGAGCAGAGGATGAGACAACTCCGGGAGGCCTTGCAGAAAGGTCTGTGCAACGCGTTCCCAGAGACTGGGAGGTTACAAACTCCTGGTCCTGGACAACGAGTTGCTGAGGCTTCGGCCAGTCAAAGAAGGAGCGGTGGGGAAGGTGGCCGTCTGACCGATGCGTTCGGACAATTCTTTAGTCCGCAGCCCCAAAGTATGATCGGTTCCAGCAACCATCGCCAGCGTCTGATAAACATGGTGCAGGAATATCTAGGGGCAAGGTCAGACTTGGACACCTTCCCCACCGAAAATCCTCTGGCTTACTGGGTCTTGAGGATGGATCACTGGCCAGAGCTTGCACAGTATGCAATTGAGCTACTGGCCTGTCCTGCATCCAGCGTTCTTTCGGAACGCACATTCAGTGCTGCTGGAGGATTTGTCACGGATCACAGGGTGCGCCTGTCCACCGACTCGGTTGATCGACTGACTTTCATCAAGATGAACCAGTCTTGGATCACCACCAGCTACCACACACCTGATGCTGATATAACAGACTAATTGATTTTAACATGTCACATCCCTTCAAGACTGATGCTGATGCTGAGTGCCTGTGCTGTTATGTTGACTGGCTATCCTCCTCCTCCGAGTCCTCAATGATACGATTGATGATGATAGCTTGGAAGATCATTTTTGTTTATGGGTGCCGCCACCAGTGCCTAACGCCCAATTTTTCAGCCCCTGTTTAACAGGGGCGTGTAATTACAATTTTTGAAGCAATACTTTGCAACAGGGCTCATTGCTGTGCTCCAAGTACAGTATCTGTGAGGGGTTGCAGTGTTGTGCCACCAGTGCCTAAGGCCCAATTTTTCAGCCCCTGTTCAACAGGGGCATGTAATTACAATTCTTGATCTAATAATTCACAGCAGGGCCCATTGCTGCACCCACCAAGAGTAACTCTGAGGGCTTACAGTGTTGTGGCAACGCCACCACCACCACCACCACGAAAGGCCCAATTTTTCAGCCCCTGTTCAAAAGGGGCATGTAATTACAATTCTTGATCTAATAATTCACAGCAGGGCCCATTCCTGCACCCACCAAGAGTAACTCTGAGGGCTTACAGTGTTGTGGCAACACCACCACCACCACCACCACCACGAAAGGCCCAATTTTTCAGCCCCTGTTCAACAGGGGCATGCAATTACAATTCTTGATCTAATAATTCACAGCAGGGCCCATTGCTGCACCCACCAAGAGTAACTGTCAGGGCTTACAGTGTTGTGGCACCAGCACCACCATCAAAGGCCCAATTTTTACTACCACTGTTCAACAATTATATGTAATTACAATTCCTGATATAATAGTTGACAGAAGGGCGTTCCAGCACCAACCAAGAGTAACTGAGTGCTTACAGTGTTGTGCCAACACCAACAACTAAGGGGCCTATTTCTGCAGAGTATATACGGCAGGTCCCTACTTTCAAACATCCAACTTACAAACGACTCCTACTTGCAAACGCAAGAAGACAACAGGAAGTGAGAGGAAATCTACCCCTAGGAAGGAAAATTCTCTCCTGTAAGAATTAATATGGGAGAAAGGTGTCTCCTCTGTACTGATGCTTTATCACCAATCCTTGTTTCAAGAAAAACACCACATTTCAAAAACAGTTGTCATTGGGACGGAAAGTGAGGTGAAATGTTCTGAACAGGGGCACAGACAGCAAAACAAATGTTACAGGGGTGATAACCCTTACCTATGTTTTCCAAAAAGTTTAAAAATAGATTTTTGGGCTGGAGCTACACTTAAACAATGTACCTGTTCAAAATTACAAACAGATTCTACATAAGAACAAACCTACAGTCCCTGTCTTGTATGCACCGCCTGTATACGGCTGTTCAGAGTATATAGGGCCCTTTTTATTTTATGTGCGGGGTTCCCCTTAATATCCATACAAGACCCAAAGGGGCTGGTAATGGGCTGGGGTAGGGGGGGGGGTCATGGGGTAGCTATGTCATTTTTCTTAAAGATTTTCATCCATATTACCGGGACCAGACATTACATTAAAGCCGCAAGCAGTTTTAAATGGCTTTTTTTTCCTTTAGAAGTGTCATTTTGTGCAGGGACAGTTCTAAACACGGGAAACACGTGGCACTTCACAGGCATACTTTAGACACCCCCCAGGTACGATATTTAAAGGAATATTTGACTTTTTTTTTTCACTTTATGCATCATTAAAATGACTGCTCCCGAAAAACGACCGTTTTTAAAACTTCTTTTTGCATTGATACATGTCCCCTGGTGCAGAACCCGGGTTCCCAAACCCTTTTTAGGACAATAACATGCATAATAGTCGTTATAATTAGCACTTTAGAATTCGAACGTTCGCATCCATTGTATTTAATAGGGTTCTAATGTTCGTACGAACTTTCGGTCCGTTCGCGGGTTCTGGTGCGAACCGAACCCGGGGGTGTTCGGCTCATCACTAGGGTTCAGTAGTAAGTGACACAGAGTGCAGAGGGGTTCAGTAGTAAGTGACACAGAGTGCAGAGGGGTTCAGTAGTAAGTGACACAGAGTGAAGAGGGGTTCAGTAGTAAGTGACACAGAGTGCAGAGGGGTTCAGTAGTAAGTGACAGAGTGTAGAGGGGTTCAGTAGTAAGTGACACAGAGTGCAGAGGGGTTCAGTAGTAAGTGACACAGAGTGCAGAGGGGTTCAGTAGTAAGTGACACAGAGAGCAGGGGTTCAGTAGTAAGTGACACAGAGTGCAGGGGTTCAGTAGTAAGTGACACAGAGTGCAGGGGTTCAGTAGTAAGTGACACAGAGTGCAGAGGGGTTCAGTAGTAAGTGACACAGAGAGCAGGGGTTCAGTAATAAGTGACACAGAGTGCAGGGGTTCAGTAGCAAGTGACACAGAGTGCAGAGGGGTTCAGTAGTAAGTGACACAGAGTGCAGAGGGGTTCAGTAGTAAGTGACACAGAGTGCAGGGGTTCAGTAGTAAGTGACACAGAGTGCAGGGGTTCAGTAGTAAGTGACACAGAGTGCAGGGGTTCAGTAGTAAGTGACACAAAGGTTCAGGAATAATTTCAACAAAGTTCCCAGAAGTTCAAAAGTAATTCTACAAACTGTCACCTGATTGTTGTCTTCTCAATCACGGTGAAATCCCTTCTTTCTAAAATTGGTAGTGGCAACCAAGTGAGTCATCTTCCTCCAGATGGTGGGCGGGGCTAGCAGGACTGTTATTGGCTTTAGCAGTGGCCAATGACAGTCCTCCTCCTCCAGGAAACAGGGACTGACCCCCCCTGGCAGAACTGCACCCAATCTCTTCCCCATCACAAGAGCAGACGATCACAACTACAGCAAAGTTAGAGAACCAAACAATGTTTCCCACCTTTTACAATGTGTGTGGGCGCAGTGCCTCCCCCTCAGTGCCTCCCCCTCACTGCTTCCCCCTCAGTGCTTCCCCCTCAGTGCCTCCACCTCAGTGCCTCCCCCTCAGTGCCCCCCCCCTCAGTGCTTCCCCCTCAGTGCCCCCCCCTCAGTGCTTCCCCCTCAGTGCCTCCACCTCAGTGCTTCCCCCTCAGTGCCTCCCCCTCAGTGCTTCCCCCTCAGTGCCTCCACCTCATTGCAGGTGCGGCGTGGGGAATTCTGAATTTGGAATGCATTAGTGTCTCACTGACACTTCCCTGCGCTGCTCTGCTGATGGGGAGGGAGTCGAGTGCCGGCAAAAGAGGCTTTGTGTGCCGTTTGCGGCACCAGTGCCAGGGGTTGCCTACCGCTGAACTAAACCCTCCTATCACCTACTGCCAAAGAAGTGGCCATCTTTGCTTCTAACCAACCTTCAGATACCATGGAGATGACACCAGACATTTATAAATCATGTGGCAGTTATCAATCACCAGATATCTTCAGCCCACGTTCACATCGGGCTGATTTGCCATGCAAATTGACATGTCAAATCGCATGCCAAATTGGTGGCTATTGCCGGCAATGGCACCGTCCGAACTGGTGTGGAGCCTCACCGATTCCCAAAAGTAGTTCCTGTACTACTTCTGGCGACTTCGGGGGGCAATTTGAATAGACATTTGTTTATGAACCCGCACAGATGTCTGTCAAATCGCCCCTAAAGTCGGACTGCATTGCCGGTTTGAAATTGTGCGAGTTCAGCTGAAGTTCAGCCCTCAATGTGAACCTTGGCTAAAGGCCGACATACCAGAATGTGGTGCAGGAAAGTCCATTTCTGTGACATTGCAGGCATCATGAGACCATGCGATTTGATGCTGAGCTTTCTTTTTAAAAGTTAGGTATCTATTTACTCGGCATAGCATCATCTTGCATGCATGAAATCGTTTTTTTGTCCCCAAAAATTAAAAAAAAAATTGCTGCACAAATACCGTGCAAGATAAAAAATTGCAACCGCCACCATTTTATTCTCTAGGGTGTCTGCTAAAAAACTATATATATATATATAATGTTTGGGGGTTCTGTGTAATTTTCTTGTAAAAAAATTATGATTTTTACATGTAGGAGAGAAATGTCAGAATTGGCCTGGGTGGCAAGTGGTTTTAAAAAGAAAAACAAGGTTCAGTTATTTTTCAGTAAACAGCAGCTTTGAAAGGTCACTGAGCTAAAAATAGAACAGCTCCTGCTGGTGTAACAGCTTTGAGAATGGAGTCTACAAACAGGAATAAAATTATTTTATTATGCACTGGAGGCATTAAACATGAAAGAAAGCAGATTTAAATACACCACAGATGTCCCAAATGTATTTTTATTAGAAAAAAAAAAATGTTGTTTACCAAAAACAAATGTGTTGTTTACCAGTTGGGATGGACCTCATTTACATATTGGCAGTTATTGTCATGGCAACAGAACCCCAACTGCTACCAGCTCAGTGGGAGGAGTCATATGACCTCACACTGACAGAACCTCAGATAAGCAAGCTCCCTGGCAGTTGGAGGTCAGACAGTATCTGGAGTCGGAAGGAGAAGGAGGCTATACTGTTTTCTCTGCGTTGTTGCTCATTATTTGAAAATGATGCGGCTTTTTGGGAGAAATAAAATGTACCAGTTGCAGGATTCCCTGAAAACCATCACAGAGGAATATTTTTTATTACTGAAAGAGGATCACCAACCTACCATCCAGCCTATAATACCTACCCCCCAGAAGGGTGGGTGTTGGGCAATTAGACAGCTATGGAAGAAGAAGAAGGGAAGATACAATGTGATGATTCCTCTGATCACCAACAAAGAGGAAAACGTTGTACTTCTCAGTGTAAACCCCATAACAGAGGACCGCCAACCTGAGGATACCACCCCTCTAAGGGGTGAGGGGAGGGCAAATGGGCGGGGGGAGGAAGAAGCTGAACACAGACTTCAGCCCATTCCTCAACTAGAATTCACAAAAGATGAGGTCATTGGTAAGTGTTTTAACCCTTTCATGACTAGGCCTATGGCTGACATTTGTTGCTTACAATTTAAAATCCATATTTTTTGCTAGAAAATTACTTAGAACCCTCAAACATTATATATATATTTTTAGCAGAGACTCTAGAGAATAAAATAGCGATTGTTGCGATATTTTATATCACACGGTATTTGTGCAGTGGTCTTTCAAACGCAATTTTTTGGGGAAAAAGACACTTTCATGAATTT
Source organism: Rana muscosa (assembly GCA_029206835.1). Lineage (NCBI taxonomy): Eukaryota > Metazoa > Chordata > Amphibia > Anura > Ranidae > Rana > Rana muscosa. The sequence continues at coordinate 828,902,691 of CM055118.1, read as the reverse complement.
GAACACCGTTTACATATGCGAGCACGACTTACGTATGCGTTTTCTTTGCTGCGCGAGCTCGTGGGGACGGGGGCGGTTTAAAAAAAAAAATTTGATCACTTTTTTTGCTGTCACAAGGAATGTAAACATCCATTGTGACAGTAATAGGTGGTGACAGGTACTCTTTATGGAGGGATCGGGGGTCTCAAAAACTGCGATTCTGAATACTGTATTTTTTTTTTAAAACCTCCAACTCCTCCGGTATAACAGCCGAACGGCTATTAGCCACATTGGTTGTTATCCCTGGAAAGCCGACCGCTGGCTCTAAAAACAGCTACGGGCATCATCTTGGTATAACCCCCTAAAGCCGAGGACGCATATATGCGTACGCTCTGGGCCAAGGGGATAATAGACAAAATAATGCAAGCACTGTAGAGTAATATAATGTATGTCACCCACATATATGGTATATAAACTGGGGTCACTGCTATATACACCTAGAAGGGTCACTGCATAGAGTAGGGAAGTGTTAGAAGCCCTGTCGGGTCTCCATTAGGGAGATTCATCCTCTCTATATGATCACCAATGACACCAGGAGGGAAAGTGATGGAAGATCCACCAGGACAGGAATAGAGGGGAAATCTTCTGATGGGGACACGGCTTTCGGTGACAACGGTCTAGGAGAGGGACTGAGATGTTTCTTCCCAAGTCTTGCTATGTATACAGAACAGATGATGAAGGGAAATCTCTCCATTGGGACTCTTCCTGTAATAGGAAATACTGAGACAATGCAATTATCAGCAGCATTTGTCAGGAGGAAGCACAGCCTGCGTATGTAATGTAGCAGATCGGTGGTCTTTATCACCAAAATCTCAGCGCAGTCAGAGATCACATTAGGATTTCTATCTCTTGGTGGCCACAAAGTATAAATATGGTTATGGGGCAATTAGAAGCACTTACGCTAGTCCTGGCACAGAAAGCCGAGCACTTAGAATGTACTCCCAGGGCGCAGAACCCCCACATTGTTCATGTATAGAATTCCCATAAAGAGAGACGAGTGACATCAGATCATTTCCACAACACCAATCACATTCACTTATGTAAAAGGAAAAGGAAACACATTTAAAGGGATTGCACATCCTCCATATACCCAGTGAAGTGACTGGCCTCAGGTGATACACAGAGATTAAACAAATCCTCTTACATAAGTTGTACCCGTTTATCTGCAGCCATCTGTCCTCTACAGACTTGTAAACCTCAAATAGCAGGAATAGAAATAATTTATTTATTTTTTTATTCTCCCCAGAAGCAAACAATGACTCAACCACCAATGAAATAGAACGGACTCTAGTGGTTTTATCCTTCAGTGAGAGTGAGGAAACCCCAGTGGCTTCAATCACCACACAGGCTGGGCCAACTCCACAGGATGAAACCACAAAGGACAAGGAAACGGAAGTGATCCCATCCACCGAGGATGAGGAAAGAGAAGTGATCCCATCCCCAGAGGATGAGGAAAGAGAAGTGATCCCATCCAGCATAGAGGAGGAGACAATTTCATCGGTCTCATCCAGCATAGAGGAGGAGACAATTTCATCGGTCTCATCCAGCATAGAGGAGGAGACAATTTCATCTGTCTCATCCAGCATGGAGGAGGAGACAATTTCATCGGTCTCATGCAGCATAGAGGAGGAGACAATTTCATCGGTCTCATCCAGCATTGAGGAGGAGACAATTTCATCGGTCTCATCCAGCATGGAGGAGGAGACAATTTCATCGGTCTCATCCAGCATAGAGGAGGAGACAATTTCATTGGTCTCATCCAGCATGGAGGATAGGACATGGATGGTTTCGTTGGAAGATTTTACCATCCATGAAAAAATTGGAGAAGGGACCTTTGGGAAGGTGGTGTTGGCCTCCCATCCCTCCAATCAACAGAAGGTGGCGATAAAGATGATTGAACTGGGAGTATATGAATCCGCCGATGACAATGAAGAGTGTAACCTACTGGAACAGTTCAAGAGGCAGCCATATATCACTCATCTATTTGAAACATACCAAAAAGAGGTAAGTCTTTTCATCTCCCAGGTTTTTTTATCCTATTCCTGTACTTTACCCCCTGCCTTCCTATATTCCTCCACAAAGTGAAATCTTACTTGTCTCTAATGTAACCTTTATCTCTTATTTTCACACAGGCTTATCTGTTCCTTGTCATGGAATTCCTGAGTGGCGGGACTTTACGGGAACTGATAAAGGCTTCAGCTCCACTTGAGGACAACATCATAAGGTAAGTCCAATGACAGGGTTGTGATGGAGTCTGGGGTGGCTGACCATTGAGAACAGGCAGTGACACAACCAGGCCCCGACCACTGAGCTCCGTCCATCCACACCCCTATGTACTATAGGGGGAAGTCTCTTCATCTTCACCTTTAATTGGTCTGTGATGATTCTGAATGCTAATTCATATTTTTCTTTCTCCTTCAGATGTCTCACTGCCGAGATTATTTGTGGCCTGCAATTCCTCCATGCTCGTGGGGTCGTCCATAGGTAAGTATTAAATTAGCTGACTAACAATCCCCCCTTGACTTCTGGTATGTTTTATTGAATCAGGAAGACTTTCCACCAGATTTCCCAGTTGCGCTGTCTCCTTCCATCTGCTGTACAATTCTCGCTGCCCATGCCATATTCTGCTTAATGGAGGATTTATATAAAATCCAGCAAGAGGAGTGAGGGGTCCTCATGATGAATATAGCAGGTGGGTGGAGCTGGGAACTCCGGGACAGAAATTTTCCTGTAGGTGGATATAAGAGAAGCCAATGTCCACCCATCTTCATTCTTCTTTGTATAGATGGATATTTGTATCTTTTCTTTCTTTATTATATTGTGGGATATGCAGAGCTAATGGTTCACTTATTTTCTTCACAGAGATATCAAACCCGCGAACCTTCTACTGGACAGTGACGGTCACATCAAGATTTGTGATTTTGGTTTGTCAGTGGCCGGAGTCACTGCGAACGTTAGGATCGGAGGATATGCGGGTACACGCCGTTACATGGCCCCAGAGGTAAGATTCCTGATATTAGACTGAATTGTAATATTTACTACGGAATATAGAGAAGAGATAAAGTGGCTCCCCTTTCATTAAGTCCACATTCACACATGGGCATTTTGAATCTTGATTTCCAAATACCCAGGTGTGAATGACAAATCGCACAATGTACATTTCAGATGCCATTTATTTGAATCCCACCTACAAATGCGGTGCGGTTCTGCCGCGATTGTCACGTGATCAACTGCGTTGCAATTGTGGTAAAACGCATTGCATGAAGCATGCTGCCTAAAAGAAGTTCCTGAACTTTTTTGGGCGACAACCTTCACGCAATGTGCAGCTCAAAATGCCAATGTATGAATGCAGACTAAATGGATAGGGTTAGACACTCTCTCAGGTTTTTATTGGTGTCCTCATCAGGGAAGTCACACTCTTTATGTGTACTGGTGACCATTGTTAGCGAGAATGAAAATACAGCAGGATGCAAAATGTTACAGTTGTCCCCAGAACAGGAATAGAGGAAAGTCTTCCAATGGTGACACCTGTTTGGGGACAAGATCCTAAGAGTAGAGTTTCTCTCACTTTGGGAGAATTTCTTTGACTTCCTCTTGAATCCCGGGGACAGGAAGTGAAGGGAAATTCCCCCAATGGCACACAGACAGCAAAAATAAACTGGCAGGGGTCTCAGTCCTTCCGTACTCTATCCAAAACTTAGAAAACAAAAGTTTTGACTATATATAAATGGCAAGCCCCACCGCCAACATTCACAAGCTCCGCCTTAGTTTGATGTATTTTGAGCACAATTTTAGGACTCCTGGAAGGCTTCCTACATCATATATGTTAGCATGGAGTCACGTCTATCCTTTGCCTGGCCTAGGAATGTTCTCATCCTTTTTTCTCTCCCTATGTTTCTACAGGTCATAAAAGGGCAACCATACCACACCCCAGTGGACTATTACTCCTTGGGAGTGATAGTGAATGAGATGTCCATTAGCATGCATCAGATCAAAGAGATCAAGAATATCCAGAGGACCACGCCAGGCTTTCCCGAGAACTGGAATCGTCCAAATGACAGGGATGTTCACCTCGAGGATCTCATAGCTATGGTGAGTATACACAGCTTTACCTTCTCTTTACAGACAAAACTCTTTCCAGGTTATACAGACCTTGTTAGGAGTTCCGAACACACAACTGTACATTCTTCTCACCACACATTCATGTGGGTCATAGCAATACTTTTATCACACTGACTGCTTAGTGGAAGGATCTGCCTTTACTTATAGTCCCCCTGAGCATGTACTATACCAGGTACCATGCTACAACCCCATCCAATCATAACATGGTGGCAGGTTTACAAACAAAATCAAGGAAGCTGAAATACGTCACTTTCAGAATCAAAGATTACAATGGGGAGTTCTATTGGTCACATACACTGTATTGTTATTGTTCTCTCTGTGTTTCTTATCTTATTTCTTTCTTTTTTACAGCTCTTATGGGAAGACCAGGATGAACGGGCACGCCTGGTACGTGACATCAGACGGCACCCATTTTTCAAGACGACTGACTGGGCCGAGGTGGAGAAAGGAAAGTCACCCGCAGCGTTTACACCACAGCCAGTAAGTATATGAATAATGGAGGGGTCCATGTATATTGGGGGAGGGGAGATTATTCAGCAGCATCTAAGACGTGTTTTTTGTACAGAACTCTCACAATCACATGGTCTGGGAACTTGTCTGAAGGAATTCTGTTTATTATTGGTGATAATTATTATGTATGTGTCAGGCACACAGCCTAATCCCACCAGAAACACACTTCCTGTCCCTGGGCAACAGACCAGAGTCACTGTATCTATATATACACGTCAAGGATCTGTTAATGCAGTGCAGTGCTTCTTCTGATCACTAGAGGGAGTATTTACTGCACCTCAGGGGTTGGGCTCACCAAGCTTTGTCACCATTTACTGTATAAATCTGGGACACTTACAAATGTAATTTTCTCCTTCCAGATTCTCAAACAAACAGAAGATTTAAACATGAATATAGAGGAATTTATGGCCAATGAAGAACGAGAGATTCGCAAAAAACGCAAAGGCGGTTTCAACAAAGAAGTCGCTGAAAGTGGGTGGAGCCTGGATTGGAAAATGATGTGGCTTTTTGGGAGAAAAAAAATGTATCAGATGCAGGATTCCCTGAAAAAAATCACAGAGGAATCTGTTTTATTACTGAAAGTGGGACCGTTAACAGAGGATCACCAACCTACCATCCAGCCTATAATAACTACCCCCCAGAAGGGTGGGTGTTGGGCAATTAGACAGCTATGGAAGAAGAAGAAGGGAAGATACAATGTGACGATTCCTCTGATCACCAACAAAGAGGAAAATGTTGTACTTCTCAGCGTAAAGAATTTACAAAAGATGAGGTCATTGGTAAGTATTTTAACCCTTTCGTGACTAAGCCTATGTCTGACATTTGTTGCTCACAAGTTAAAATCCGTATTTTTTGCTAGAAAATTACTTAGAAGCACTTTTTTTGCTGTCCCTTGTGACAGTAATAGGTGGTGACAGGTACTCTTTATGGAGGGATCGGGGGTTTAAAAGACCTCCAATCCCTCCTTTGCACTTCAAAAACGGCGATTCTGAATACTGTATTTTTTTTAAAACCTGCGCCATTGGCAGCCGAGTAAATCGGAAGTGACGTTGTGACGTCGCTTCCGTGTTTACATATAGGAGACTGGAACAAAGCCATTTCCGGCTTCGTGCCAGTCTGTCTCTAGGCGTCGGGAGTGGCTCATCGTGGATCGGGTCTCCCGATGAGACGGGAGGCCCGGTAAGAGCGGCGGAAGGCAATGGGAGGGGGGGATGCGGTGCAGTGCTTATTCTGATCACTAGAGGGAGCTAGGGTTGAAGAATCCCTCTTGGGGTATTTGCTGCACCTCGGGGGTTGGGCTCACCAAGCTTATTTATTGTATCAATCTGGAACACTGACGAATGTCATTTTCTCCTTCCAGATTCTCAAACAAACAGATTTAAACATGAAGATAGAGGAATTATGGCCAATGAAGAACGAGAGATTCAGACTTGGAAAGCTCCACTGAAGACACCGAAAATTGAAGAAGTCAGAATTGTAAGGTCCACACACCCACACATTACAGGGAGGTGTCTAAATGGCATCAAAATCTTCACTTCTCCATCTTCTAGGTTCCAGATCTTCAGCCATCTTGATTGACTAACCATGAGGTCAGACTGAACACACCCTCTACGCCTGCAGCCATCCGAGAACATAGCTAGACAGGTACTCTCCTAAGACCAGCAGCGGCAAGAGGAATGCTGAAGGAATGGGGGGCATTCCCTCTGCATTCCTCTTGTCACCATTTATCTCAGGAAAGTGCCTAGAGCTAAGAAAAGTGGACATCTCCTTCCTAGGCATGTTGTTTGGGGGAAGTGTGGGGGCACCAAGCCTGACTACATAGCTAGGAAGGAGACAGGAACTCTCCGGAGACAAGTGGCGGCAAGAGGAATGTCTCAGGAAAGTTCTGAGGGTGCGCTCAGTCTGACCTCATGACTAGTCAATCAAGATGGCTGAAAATCTGGAACCTAGAAGACAGTGAAGTGAAAATTGTGAGGGTGGCAGGGGTGTGAGGGGAGGCGAGTATAGTTCCACTTCAAGTGGTTCAAGGCATGCCATTTAGACTCCTCCCCCATAGCACGCTCCTCCTCCACATTTCCTGCCCATTGTATGTGCAGCAGTGACTCTGGGAGTGATTGGGATAGGTTGCTCCCTGGAGAGGTGGAGTTTGAGATCAGACCTCTTTCTAAATGACCTTCTGGATTGTGGGCCCTTGATGTTGGGGTCCTATCTCTACATTCTGACCAATGTACAGGGAAATTAACTTGACACTCTAGACTGATGATTCAGGGATTATCCGATCGCCTTATAGGGTCAGGAAGGAATTTTTACCCCTTTGGAGATATTTTTTTTTGCCTTCCTCTGAATCATCATAAGGTTTAGGGTTCTGATGAGGCCTCATCCCTGAGGAGTCAGAGATGAATAGATAGCTAGATAGATAGATAGATAGATAGATAGATAGATAGATAGATAGATAGATATGGGGGGGGGGTGATAGATGGAAAGATATTAGAAAGCTAAAAAATTAAATATAGATAGAAGTTAGATACATAGATAGACAAAGGATAGATAGATAGATAGATATGGGAAGGGGGGGGGTGAGTGATAGATAGATAGATACATAGATAAAAGCTCCGGTATTGGATACATCGATAAAAGCTCCGGTGGCCTAATGGTTAAGGCACTGGCCTCGGCCAGAGATTGTGGGTTCGAGTCCCACCTGGGGCAATATCTTGCTTGTCTCTTGTACCAGGATGTAGGATAAAGAATAAAACCATAAATTAGGAGGAGATCTTCTCCTCTGTAGTCAGTAATTGCCACAGCATGAGTGATAAATTGCAGTAATAATAACCCCCAACATTGGTATTAGTGGGGACAGTAATTGCCCCAGCATGAGTGATCAATTGCAGCAATAATAACCCGCAATGTTGTGTCAGTGGCTGCAATCAGAGGAAGTTTGACTTTGCATGTCCTCTGCTTTCCTCTTGTCACCATTTGTCTCAGGAAAGTGCCTAGAGCTGAGAAGAGTGGACATCCCCTTCCTAGTTATGTTGTTGGGGGAAGTGTGGGGGCACCAAGCCTGACTACATAGCTAGGAAGGAGATAGGAAATCTCCGTAGACAATCCGCGGCAAGAGGAATGCAGAAGGAGAGGGGGCATGTCTCCTGCATTCCTCTTATTACCGTTTGTCTCAGGAAAGTACTGAGGGTGCGCTCAGGCTGGCCTCATGGCTAGTCAATCAAGATGGCTGAAGAGCTGGTACCTAGAAGACGGTGAAGTGAAGATTTTGAGGGTGGCATGGGTGTGAGGGGAGGCGAGCATAGTTCCACTTTAAGTGTTTTAAGGCATGCCATTTAGACTCCTCCCCCATAGTCTGCTCCTCCTCCACATTTTCTGCCAATTGTATGTGCAGCTGTGACTCTGGCAGTATTTAGGATAGTTTGCTCCCTGGGGGGGTGGAGTTTGAGATCAGACCTCTTTCTAAATGGCATTCTGGATTATGGGCTCTTGATGTTGGGGTCACATCTCTACATTCTGAACAATGTATAGGGAGATGAACTGGACCCCCTAGACTGATGATTCAGGGATGATCTGATCGCCTTATGTGGTCAGTCAGGAAGGAATTTTTCCTCCTTTGGGGATAATATGACCAAGGTTTTTTTTTTGCCTTCCTCTGAATCATCAGAAGGTCTAGGGTTCTGAAAAGGCCTCACCCCTGAGGAATCAGAAGATAACACTGACCGACCTCTGGTGTCCATCAAAGCCCTAGAATAATTTCTATAGATTTATCTCTGATAAAAATTGATTGTACACTAATTGTAAATTTCACAAAATAATAACCCCTCCCCCAAAACAAACAAACAAACAAAATACACAAGCAAAGCCCCGTGGCCTAACGGGTAAGGTAATGGCATCCTAAGTCAGGGTTGTGGGTTTGAATCCCACTTGGGGTGCTTGATTCTTTTCTGAACATAAAATACAGACAGAGAACTGACACGCCGCCTGAGAGCTTCATTAAATAATTAGAAACCATAAAGACAATTAACACCTTGGTCAGGAATGTACAGTATAATGTATAGAGTGTATATTGTATAGCGTGAAGAGGTCAGAAGTATATAATGTATAGAAGTGCAGAGCTCAGGAGTATATGATGTATAGAGTGCAGAGGTAAGGAGTATATAATGTATACAGTGCAGAGGAAAGGAGTATATAATGTATACAGTGCAGAGGTAAGGAGTATATAATGTATACAGTGCAGAGGTAAGGAGTATATGATTGTATAGACTGCAGAGCTCAGGATTATATAATGTATAGAGTGAAGAGGTAAGGATTATAGGATGTGCAGGGATCAGGAGTATATACAGTGGGTACGCAAAGTATTCAGACCCCCTTAAATTTTTCACTCTTTGTTATATTGCAGCCATTTGCTAAACTAATTTATGTTCATTTGTTTTCCTCATTAACCACTTTGCGCCCGTCGTACGACATTAAACGGCGGCTCTACAATGCCGGGAGGCCGTCATTATACGGCCTCGGCTCCTCCGGACACTGGGGGGCACGCGTATGCCCGGCGCGTCACTGAGATGCCGATGCGCGTGCCTGGCGGCCGCGATGTCGGCCAGGTACCCGCGATCGGTACACAGTACAAGGACGTGGATCTCTGTGCGTAAACACAGAAATCCACATCCTGTCAGGGAGAGGAGACCGATGCTGTGTCCCTTGTACATAGGGACACAGATCGGTCACCTCCCCCAGTCAGTCCCCTCCCCCCACAGTAACAATTACTCCCAGGGCACACATTTAACCCCTTCCTCGCCCCTAGTGTTAACCCCTTCCCTGCCAGTCACATTTATACAGTAATCAGTGCATATTTATAGCACTGTTCGCTGTTTATGGCAGAGTGGCCCGACGGAAGCCTCTCCTCAGTGCAAGACACACAAAAGCCTGCATGGAGTTTGCTAAAAAACACCTGAAGGACTCCAATATGGTGAGAAATAGGATTCTCTGGTCTGATAAGACCAAGATAAAACTTTTTGGCCTTAATTCTAAGCGGTATGTGTGGAGAAAACCAGACACTGCTCATCACCTGTCCAATCCAGGATGACTGGTTGCAATCGAAGGAAAGATGAATGCGGCCAAGTACAGGGATATCCTGGACGAAAACCTTCTGCAGAGTGCTCCGGACCTCAGACTGGGCCGAAGGTTTACCTTCCAACAAGACAATGACCCTAAGCACACAGCTAAAATAACGAAGGAGTGGCTTCACAACAACTCCGTGACTGTTCTTGAATGGCCCAGCCAGAGCCCTGACTTAAACCCAATTGAGCATCTCTGGAGAGACCTAAAAATGGCTGTCCACCAACGTTTACCATCCAACCTGACAGAACTGTAGAGGATCTGCAAGGTGGAATTGTAGAGGATCCCCAAATCCAGGTGTGAAAAACGTGTTGCATCTTTCCCAAAAAGACTCATGGCTGTATTAGATCAAAAGGGTGCTTCTACTAAATACTGAGAAAAGGGTCTGAATACTTAGGACCATGTGATATTTCAGTTTTTCTTTCTTAATAAATCTGCAAAAATGTCAACAATTCTGTGTTTTTCTGTCAATATGGGGTGCTGTGTGTACATTAATGAGGAAAAAAAATGAACTTAAATGATTTTAGCAAATGGCTGCAATATAACAAAGAGCGAAAACATTTAAGGGGGTCTGAATACTTTCTGTACCTACTGTAATGTGCAGGGATCAGGACTACAGTTGTGCTCAAAAGTTTGCCCCCCCCTGGCAGACATCTGGAAATTTTGATATTGAATTTGATGTTATTATCCATTATTTTATTATATTTTATTTATGGATATTGATCATATGAAGTCATTTATTATCACATCCTTATTTGGCTCCTTTTTAACCACTTCAATACCGGGTCACCTTCACCTCATTCCTGCTCAGGAAAATGTTCAGCTTTCGGTGCTTTCACACTTTGAATGACAATTGCGCAGTCATGCAACTCTGTAACGATATAAACATTTTCACAGAAATAGAGCTTTCTCTTGGTGGTATTTAATCATCACTGGGTTTTTATTTTTTACTTTTTGCTAAATAAACAAATAATAAAACACAACAAATGTTGAAAAAAATTGTTTTTCTCTGTTTCTCTTATAACATTTTGCATATAAATAACCTTTCTTCATACATTTGGGATACATTTTATTTTGCTAAATTTCTGTGGTGAAAATAACACAAATCAGTGTATATTAGATCATCCAGAGGTGAAATTTTTTTTCTCAACAAAAGTGGAGTTACACGTTAGACCCCTTTCACACTGAGGGCGTATTGCAGGCGCTATAGCGTTAAAAATAGCGCCTGCAATCCGCCCTTAAACTGTTTTCCCATTGTCTCCAGTGTGAAAGCCCGACTGGAGCGTTGCGCTAGCAGGACGGTAAAAAAAAGTCCTGCTAGCTGCATGTTTGGAGCGGTGAAGGAGCGGTGTGTTTACCGCTCCTCCACCGCTCCTGCCCATTGAAATCAATGGGACAGCGCGGCTATACCGCTCGCAATGCGCTGCTTCAGCAGCGCATTGCGGGTAGTTTTAACTCTTTCTCGGCCGCTAGCGGGGGTTAAAAGTGCCTCGCTAGCGACCGAAATGCGCTGGAAATCCGTCCATAGCGTCGGCGGTAAAAATTGCGGCGTTTTACCGCCGACGCTATGGGCGGCTCAGTGTAAAAGGGGTCTTAAAGTGCAACAATAAAAAAGAAAAATGAATTTAAATATAGTGCCTGGGGGTCCCCTTAGTCTGTCTGTAAAGTGGCACATCTCTACTCTGTCTATAACATGCTGCAACAAAAATTACATTTCTAAAGAAAAAAAACCGCGTTAATTACATTTGAATTTTCAAAAACGGCGTGGGGTCCCCCCAAGATCCATACCAGATCCTTATCTGGGAATTCAGCCTGGCAGGCCGGGAAGGAGGGGGGGGGGGTGAGCGAGCGCCCCCTCCCCCTCCTGAAGCATACTAAGCCACATGCCCTCAACATGGGGGGATGTTTTGAGGCAGGGGGGGGGCTCTGTCAAAACAATTGTGTAGTGGCCAGCATCCCATAGATACTTTACATCTGTCTCTTTAGGTGATCTTCACCTATTATTGTATGAAAAAAAGTCTTTAACAAGCGACATGTCATCCATTGAGAGTTTAAATGCATTAACGGTATATATTTTCACGTATAACTTGTCTATATCTTCATTGCTGCTGGATACCAATACTAATGGCTTCAAGTTTTGCCTTTTAAGCGTCTATCTGAAACAATGGCTTGTACCTTAAGATGCAGCTTTAATGAGCACTTTGATTTTATTGGTGTCCAAAGTTCACTTCATTGAAAGGCTTGTTGGGCTTTATTTTCAATGTACCTTTGTCTAGAGGAAGAAGGAGGGAACATGTGTAGTTTTCATAATGAAAACATCCTCTGAGTTTAGCAATCCCCCTGGCACGCACAGAGCTGAACCTGTGTCCTTCTTCACAAATACACTCCTGGGCTGGGCAGTGTGGGCACACTACCTGATTCAAAGATAAAGAAGAGGAGAAACAAGTGTTAAATGATATCACACAACCACACTTATAAACTGCAACTGTTGCTTTTATTGAGTAGTGACCTATTACTTTTGCTACAAAGAACAACTCAGTTCTTTACAGGCCTTATTAGTGTAAAGGTAAAGGGAGTAGGTATATCAGCACTCCATCCAAGGTAAATGTCTTGGTGCTCCACACAAAACAAATATTGTAGAAACAAGTATGGTAAGCACTCATGGGGTTTCCACAGATGAACAAAGAGGGTGGGCATTGAGAAAGGCAGGCTGTTACAAATAGAAGTGCTAATAGTTTATTTTTTATCAAATAACAAAATGGAAAGTAAATGAGCAGAAGAGAAATCCAAAGTAAATCAATATTTGGTGTGATCACCCTTTGTCTTCAAAGCAGCATCAATTCTTTTAGGTATTCATGCACACAATTTTTGAAGAAATTTGGCAGGTTGGTTGTTCCAAACATTTTGGAGAACTAACCATAGATCTTATGTGGATGTAGGCTGCCTCAAATCCTTCTGTCTCTTCGTGTAATGCAAGATAGACTCAATGATGTTGAGATCAGCGCTCTGTGAAGGCCAAACCATCACTTCCAGGGCTCCTTGTTCTTCTTTATGATGAAGATAGTTCCAAATGACATTGGCTGTATGTTGGGGTCGTTGTCCTGCTGGGAATAAATTTGGGGGCCAATCACACGCCTCCCTGATGGTATGGCATGATGGATAAGTATCTGCCTGTATTTTGCAGCATTATGGACACCATTGATTCTGACTAGAGTTGAGCGGACACCTGGATGTTTGGGTTCGACGGGTTCGGCCGAACTTCGCAAAAAAGTTTGGGACCCGAACTTGACCCCGAACCCGAACCCCATTGAAGTCAATGGGGACCCAAACTTTTGAGGACTAAAATGGCTCTAAAAAAGTAATGGAAAGGGCTAGAGGGCTGCAAATGGCAGCAAGATGTTGTTAAGAGCATGGCAAGTGCTCTTCAAACAAATGTGGATAGGGAAATAACTTAAAATAACAAAAAATACATAAAAATAAAAAATAATAATCTTGACCTAGGAGGACGAGGTCCATATAGAGTAGGAGGTTGAGGTGGCGGTGGATGTGGCAGTGTAGGTGGAAGCGGCGGTGGAGGAGGAAGAGGTAGCCAACACTGGTTTTTGCTTTTAATTTTATTTATTTTTAAATTAGGGTACACCCCAAAAGAGTGAGAAAGATCAAAAATACAACAATGGCTGGGTAAGGCCGGTATACATGTCTATTCTGCACAAGGTACGGACAAGTCCTGTGGGATCCATGCCTGGTTCATTTTAATGAACGTGAGCTTGTCCACATTGGCTCTGGACAGGCGGCTGCGCTTGTCTGTGATAACGCCCCCTGCCGTGCTAAATACACATTAAGATAATACACTGGCTGCAGGGCAGGCCAGCACCTCCAAGGCGTAAAGGGCAAGCTCAGGCCATGTGCCCAATTTGAAGACCCAGAAGTTGAAGGGGGCAGACCCATCATTCAGTACGTGTAGGCATGTGCACACATACTGCTCCACCATTCGTAGAGCCGCATTAGGCCCGACCATATACCGCTGCAGGCTCTGTCGCCTACTCGCACCTGAGGAAGGTGTTTCACTTGTGCGTGTAGCTGGCACAGATCGATCACGTCCTCACTCTGCAACAGGAGCTCCACCAGCAGCACCACGACCGGGGCCACGTCCCTTATTTGACGTTCTCATATTTCTCAAATTTAGAATCTTGCCCTAAATGGGTATTTTTTGAATAGCAGAATAGAACAACAGTATCTAAAGGGTGTATCTCACATGTACAGATATGCAGCAAACGCTGCAAAAATTTTTTTTTTCCCTAAATGGGTGTTTTTAGAATAGCAGAATAGAACAACAGTATCTAAAGGGTGTATCTCACACGTACAGATACAGACTAGGCCGCAATTTAAGATTTTTCACCTAAATGTGTTTTTTTGAATAGCAAAATAGAGCAACAGTATCTAAAGTGTGTATCTCACACGTACAGATATGCAGGAAACGCTGAAATTTTTTATTTTTTTTGCCCTAAATGTTTTTTTTTTGAATAGCAGAATAGAGCAACAGTATCTAAAGGGTGTACCTCACAGGTACAGATATGCAGAAAACGCACCAAAAAAAATATTTTTGACCTATATTATTATTTTTTTGAATAGCAGAATAGAATCTAAAGTGTGTATCTCACACGTACAGATATGCAGAAAACGTTGGCCAAAATTTTTTTTTGCCGTACATTTTTTATTTTTTTGAATAGCAGAATAAAACAACAGTATCTAAAGTGTGTATCTCACACGTACAGATATGCAGGAAACACTGCAAAATATATTTTTTTGCCCTAAATGTGTTTTTTTTTTTTGTATACCAGAATAGAGCAACAGTATCTAAAGGGTGTACCTCACACGTACAGATAAAGACTAGGCCGCAATTTAAGATTTTTCCCCTAAATGTGTTTTTTTTTTGAATAGCAGAATAGAGCAACAGTATCTAAAGGGTATATCTCACAGGTACAGATATGCAGAAAACGCACCAAAAAATTTTTTTTTGCCCTAAATAAAACATTTTTGAATAGCAGAATAAAACAACAGTATCTAAAGTGTGTATCTCACACGTACAGATATGCAGGAAACACTGCTAAATATTTTTTTTGCCCTAAATGGGTGTTTTTAGAATAGCAGAATAGAGCAACAGTATCTAAAGGGTGTATCTCACACGTACAGATATGCAGAAAACGCACCAAAATTTTTTTTTTTGCCTTACATTTTTATTTTTTTAATAGCAGAATAGGATAACAGTATCTAAAGTGTGTATGTCACACGTACAGATATACAGAAAATGCAGCAAAAAAAAAATTTTTGTCCTATTTTTTTTTTTTTTTTGAATAGCAGAATAAAACAACAGTATCTAAAGTGTGTATCTCACTAAATACAGATATGCAGGAAACGCAGCAAAATATATATTTTTTGCTCTAAATGGGTGTTTTTAGAATAGTAGAATAGACCAACAGTATCTAAAGGGTGTATCTCACAGTATCATATGCAGTGCTGGGGCACTGAGCTTGCATAAAATGCCCGCCGACGCCAACCTAACTAACTGACGGATAAAAGTTATCTTTTCTCTGGCACTGGGCTTAGGGCAGGGTAAAAAGATTGTGCACTGCACCCACACAACAAAATCAAGGTAGATCGCTGAGTAATTTGATTTCTGAATCAGGACTCCTATCTAATTCTCTCCCTCAAAGCAGCAGCAGCAACCTTCCCCTACACTATCTAAAGCAGAGTGATGTGCTGTGCTATGTGCCTCCAGCTTATATAGAGGCTGGGTCACATGCTGCACTGGCTAATCACAGCCATGCCATTAAAATGCACCATTACATTGCCGAACACCAAACTCGAACCCGAACATACAGTAAATTGTTCGGGTTCGCTCAACCCTAATCCTGACTAAATCACCAACTCTTACTCATGCTATGAGTAAGCGTCAATTCGTGACGTGAAACGCGTTAGCCACCCTTCCCTGCACGCACACTATCTGCATTTGTTGTTTTGGATTTATGGATTTATTTTGAATTTGGATTTTTTACTTGAAATTTTGGAATAAATAACTGTCTATACAGAGTGCGGCAGTCCAGGGTTTCTTTTTCTCCCATGCATCAGTGTAGAGCCAGCACCTGTGTGAGTGACTGGGCGGAAGCAGCCATTTGGTGAATTCCCAAGCTTTTGAGCGGTACGTTTTTCCTTTCCTCCAAATCACCAACTCTGTTTGCAGAAATGAAGCCCCAGACTTGAAAGTAACATCCACCGTGCTTCACAGTTGTCTGCAGATACTCATTATTGTACCGCTCTGCAGTCCTTTGGGGAACAACCTACCTCCTGCTACAGCCAGATATTTCAAATTTTGACTCATCAGTCCAGAACACCTGCTGCCATTTTTGCTGCACCCTAGTTCCTATGTTTTTGTGCATATAACCTGGAAACAAGGCTAAGGAATTCAACTATGCATGAAAACATAGAAACTGTGTATACTGTGTGTGTATATATACTGTATATATACTATATCATCAAAAGTATTGGGACGTCAGCCTTTACACGCACATGAACTTTAATGGCATCCCAGTCTTAGTCTGTAGGTTTCAATATTGTGTTGGCCCACCCTTTGCAGCTATAACAGCTTCAACTCTTCTGGGAAGGCCGTCCACAAGGTTTAGGATTGTGTCTATAGGAATTTCTGACCATTCTTCCAGAAGCGCATTTGTGAGGTCAGGCACTGATGTGGACAAGAAGGCCTGGCTTGCAGTCTCTGCTAAGGAGACTGTGCCGGCCAGTCAATTCCCCCCCTCCCCAAACTCACTCATCCATGTCTTTATGGACCTTGTTTGTGCACTGGTGCGCAGTCATAATGGAACAGGAAGGGGCCATTCCCAAACTATTCCCACAAAGTTGGGAGAATGAAATTGCCCAAGATGTCTTGGTATGCTGATGCCTTAAGAGTTCCCTTCACTGGAACTAAGGGGCCAAGCCCAACCCCACTCCATAAATCCCCCTCCACCAAATGATTTGGACCAGTTCACAAAGCAAGGTCCATAAAGACATGGATGAACGAGTTTGGGGTGGAGGAACTTGACTGGCCTGCACAGAGTCCTGACCTCATCCCGATAGAACATCTTTGGGATAAATTAGAGCGGAGACTGTGAGCCAGGCCTTCTTGTCCACTTCAGTGCCTGACCTCACAAATGTACTTCTGGAAGAATGGTCAAACATTCCCATAGACACACTCCTAAACCTTGTGGACAGCCTTCCCAGAAGAGTTGAAGCTGTTATAGCTGCAAAGGGTGGGCCTACTCAATATTGAACAATACAGACTAAGACTGAGATGCATTAAAGTTCACGTGAGTGTAAAGGCAGGAATCCCACTACTTTTGGTAATATAGTGTGTGTATAGGGGATTTAAGTGACTTTGAACATGGCATGGTTGTTGGTGCCAGACGGGGATTTTCACACACTCCTGTCATCTAAGAACAGGAAAGTGAGGCTACAATTCGCACAGGCTCACCAAAATTGGACAATAGAGGATTGAAAAAACTTTGCCTGGTCTGATGAGTCTTAAATTCAGTTGCGGCACTCAGATGATAGGGTCAGAATTTGGCATAAACAACATTAAGGCATGGATCCATCCTGCCTTGTATCAACGGTTCAGGTTGTTGGTGGTGTAATGGTGTGGGGGATATTTTCTTGGCACACTTTGGGCCCCTAAGTACCAATTCAGCATTGTTTAAACACCATGGCATACCTGAGTATTGTTGCTGACCATGTCCATCCCTTTATGACTACAGTGTACCCATCTTCTGATGGCTACTTCCAGCAGTATATTGCACCATTTCACAAAGCTCAAATCATCTGAAACTGGTTTCTTGAACATGACGAGGGATGAGCCGAACACCCCCCGGTTCGGTTCTCAACAGAACCTGCAAACGGACCGAAAGTTTGCGCGAACTTTAGAACCCTATTAAAGTCTATGGGACTCGAACGTTCGAAATCAAAAGTGCTAATTATGAAGGCTAATATGTAAGTTATTGTCCTAAAAAGGGTTTGGGGACCCGGGTCCTGCCCCAGGGTACATGTATCAAGGCAAAAAAAGTTTTAAAAACGGCCGTTTTTTCAGGAGCAGTGATTTTAATGATGCATAAAGTGAAAAAAAAAACAAGTGAAATAATCCTTTAAAATATCGTACCTGGGGAGTGTCTATAGTATGCCTGTGAAGTGGCACGTGTTTCCCATATTAAGTCTTACAGGAGAGAATTTCCCTTCCTAGGGGTAGATTTCCTCTCACTTCCTGTTGTCTCATTCCGTTTGCAAGTAGGAGTCGTTTTTAAGTCGTTTGTAAGTTGGATGTTTGAAAGTAGGGGCCTGCCATATATACTCTGCAGAAATTTGGCCCTTAGGTGTTGGTATTGCTACAACACTGTAAGCCCTCACAGTTAGGCCGCGTACACACGACCGGTTTTCTCGGCAAAAAACTACAAGAAAACTGCCAGGAGAGCTTTCTTGCCGAGAAAACCGGCTGTGTGTACGCGGGTTTCAGTTTTCTCGTCAAGAAAACTGCCCAGATTCCCCGACGAGAAAAAAGACGACCTGCTGTCTTTTTTCTCGTCGAGAATCTCGTCGGCCTGTTTCTCGACGAGAAACCCGAGCGTGTGTACACTTACCTGTCGCCGTGGAAACCCACGCATGCTCGAAATGACTTTGACGCATGCGCGGTAGCTTCCTAGGCATAGGCATAGGGTGTAGCAAGATTGCGGCGACGGCATCGAATGTGATGAGCGCACGCTCGTCGTAGTCGATGACGTCACCGCGTTCGTGCTATTCAAAAGAACGGCGGTTCTTTTGAATCGTACGTGTGTACACTCGGCCGGGACAAGTTTTTTGTCAAGATTCTTGTCAGGAAAGACGACGTTTTTTTCCTGACGAGAATCTCGGCCGTGTGTACAGGGCTTTACTCTTGGTGGAGACTGGAACACCCTGCTGTGAACTATTATATCAAGAATTGTAATTACATGCCATTGTTGAACAGTGGTAGGAAAAATTGGGCCTTTGGTGGTGGTGCTGGTGCCACAACACCGTAAGTCCTCACAGTTACTCTTGGTGGGCGCAGGAATGGGCCCAGCTGTGAAATATTAGATCAAGAATTGCAATTACATGCCCCTGTTGAACAGGGGCAGAAAAATTGGGCCTTTGGTGGTGGTGGTGTTGCCACAACACTGTAAGCCCTCACAGTTACTCTGGGTGGGCGCAGGAATGGGCCCTACTGTGAATTATTAGATCAAGAATTGTAATTACATGCCCCTGTTGAACAGGGGCATGTAAATTGTGCCTTAGGCACTGGTGCCACAACACTGCAACCTCTCACAGATACTGTAGTTGGAGCGCAGGAATGAGCCCTGCTGCAAAGTATTGCATCAAAAAATTTAATTACACGTCCCTGTTAAGCAGGGGCAGAAAAATTGGGCCTTGGGCACTGGTGCTGGTGCCACAACACTGCAACCCCTCACATATACTCTAGTTGGAGCGCAGGAATGAGCCCTGCTGCAAAGGATTGCATGAAAATTTTTATTTTCACGCCCCTGTTAAAAGGGGCTGAAAAATTGGGCCTTAGGCACTGGTGGCGGTGCCCAGAAACAAAAATGTTACATGCTATCATCATGATAATTGAGGAGGAAGAGGATAGTCACTCAGCATAACAGGATAGTCACTCTGCATCAGCATAGGCAGTCTTGAAGGGATCTGACATTTCAAAGAAAATTATTCTGTTACATCAGCATCAGGTGCTTGGTAGCTGGTGGTGACCCAAGACTGATTCATTTTTATGAAGGTCAGTCGATCGACCGAGTCGGTGGACAGGTGCACCCTGTGATCGGTTACAAAGCCTCCAGCAGCACTGAATGTGCGTTCCGAAAGAACGCTGGATGCAGGGCAGGCCAGTAGCTCAATTGCATACTGTGCAAGCTCTGGCCAGTGATCCATCCTCAAGACCCAGTAACCCAGAGGATTTTCGGTGGGAAAGGTGTCCAAGTCTGATCTTGCCCCTAGGTATTCCTGCACCATGTAAACCAGACGCTGGTGATGGTTACTGGAACCGATCATACCTTGGGGCTGCGGACTAAAAAATTGTCTGAACGCATCGGTCAGACGGCCACTTTCTCCATCGCTCCTTCTTTGACTGACCGAAGCCTCAGCAACACGTTGTCCAGGACCAGGAATTTGTAACCTCCCACTCTCTGGGAACGCGTTGCACAGACCTTTCTGCAAGGCCTCCTGAAGATGCTTCATCCTCTGCTCCGTCTGCGACGGCAAGATAAGGTCAGCAACCTTACCCCTGTAACATGGTTCAAGGAGGGTTGCCAGCCAGTAATGATCCCTCTCCTTGATAGCACGAATACGAGGATCCTTCCGCAGGCTTTACAGGATCAGGGAGGCCATGCAGCGTAGGTTTGCTGAGGCATTCGGTCCTGAGTCCTCTGGGTCACTCAGGACGACATGATCCGCAACCACCTCCTCCCAGCCACGTAAAAGTCCATGCGTGTCTTGGGACTGTAATTGATCCCTTGAAGACTGCTGCTGATGCTGAGTGCTAGGCTCCACCTCCATGCTGACACAATCCTCCTCCTCATCCTCTTCCTGTGTGATAGGCAGGCCAGCAGGAACACTGTCTGGATAAAGGGGGCCTTGAGAGGTAAGGAAGTCCTCCTCTTCCTCCCTCTGTTCTGTCTCAAGTGCCCTGTCCATTATTCCACGCAGCGTGTGCTCCAACAGGTGGACAAGAAGGACAGTGTCACTGATGCATGCACTGTCACTGCTCACCATCCTCGTGGCCTCCCTTAAATGGTGACAGGACAGTGCATGCATCCCTGATCATGGCCCACTGGCGTGGGGGAAAAAATCCAAGCTCCCCTGACCCTGTCCTGGTGCCATATTGCAACAGATACTCATTGATGGCCCTCTGCTGCGTGTGCAGCCGCTGCAGCATGGCCAACGTAGAGTTCCACCTGGTGGGCATGTGACAGATTAGGCGGTTCTTGGGCAGGTTGTATTCCTTTTGGAGGTCAGCCAGCCGAGTACTGGCATTATATGACTGATGGAAATGCACACAGACTTTCCTGGCCTGCTTCAGGACCTCCTGTAAGCCCGGGTACCTGCCCAAGAACCGCTGCACCACCAAGTTAAAAACGTGAGCAAAACAGGGCACATGGGTCAGTCGTCCCTGTCGGAGGGCGGAGAGGAGGTTGGTGCCATTGTCGCAAACCACCTTTCCTGGCTTAAGCTGGCATGGCGTCAACCACCTCTGAGCCTGCCCCTGCAGAGCTGACAGAATCTCTGCCCCAGTGTGGCTCCTGTCCCCCAAGCACACCAGCTCAAGCACCGTATGGCATCTTTTTGCCTGCGTACTTGCATAGCCCCTTTAACGCCTACGGAGCACCGCTGGTTCTGAGGACAAAGCACAGGTAGAGGCCATGGAGGAAGAAGAAGAGGAGGAGGGGGTGGAGGAGAGAGGTGTGTAAGAATCACCAGTAGTAACATTTTGGAGGCGTGGTGGCGGAACAACCTCCAACACTACTGCACCTTGTCCTGCATCCTTCCGAGCTGCCAGCAGAGTCACCCAATGTGCCATGAAAGATAGGTAACGTCTCTGTCCATGCCTGCTGGACCATGAGTCAGCGGTAATATGCATCTTACCGCTGAGCGCTCTGTCCAGCGAGGCCAAGACATTGCCTTCCACATGCCGGTAGAGAGCCGGAATCGCCTTCCGTGACAAAAAGTGGTGTTTGGGAACCTGCCACTGAGGAACCGCACATTCCACAAACTCACGGAAGGGGGCAGACTCTACCAACTGAAAAGGCAGCATTCAACCACTGGGCATGTGGATGGCTGGGAGCGAACTTCTTTCGGCGGTGCAGCAGCTGGGGCAGGGAAATTTGCCTGGTGCAATCTGACGTCGGTGTACCGATAGCAGATTGCCCGCAAGTACTTGGCTGTGACACACCTAATTCTACACCTTCATTCCTCTCAGTGCAGGTTTCAGAGAGGACTGAAGGTATAGTGGGGTTGGAGATCCCAGCTGATGAGGAGCAAGGAGAGGTCCGCTTTGTTCTTTGGTGTGTGTCTTTTTTGTATGCTTGCCAACAGACTGCATGGCAGGTCGACATATGTCTGGTCAAGCACGTGGTGCCCAAGCGGCTCATGTTTTGGCCACGCGAGATACGCTTCAGACATATGTTGCAAATAGCAACGATGCGATCTGCTGCACACGTCTCAAAAAAGGCCCACACCAAAGAACTTTTGGAATAACGCGCAGAGACAGCAGCGCCCTAAACATGCGGAACACTGCGGTGTGATTCAGTCGGTTGGCTGCCCTTAAGCTGGCCCCTGGAGGGCATCCTGCCTCATTGGAGATGTGCCTCCTCCTCCTCACTCCTATCAGGCACCCACATGGAGTCAGTGACCTCATCATCCCCTCCCTCCTCATCACTGGAGCAAATCTGGCAGTATGCTGCAGCTGGGGGAACATGACTGCCAGATTGCTGTCCTTGTTGGGCACCCCCTCTCTCTGGGCTCACGTTACTGCCTTCCTCTAGCTGGGTACCATCATCGGAGCCTTCAAAACGCTGGGCATCCTCCTGGAGCATGTACCCAACACTGTGGTCAAATAGTTCGGGGGACTCCTCAGGAGGACATGGTGGGGCTAGGGAAGGAGTGACTGACGCCATTGAGCCGAGGTAAGAGGCCGCTTTGGCAGCTGCTTTGCCAAACAAAGTACCCTGAGCCTGGGTGAGAGAGGATGAGGAGGATGAGGACGGCTTGGTCATCCACTCTACCAAGTCTTCGGCATGTTGCGGCTCAACATGGCCAACTGCCGAAAAGAAGGACAAGCGTGTCCCATGGCCACGTGCTGATGAGGATGCACCGTGTCCACGACCAGCACTGTTGCCTCTAGACACAGAGCCTGCTTGCCCTCTTTTATTGCCTCGTGACTGTCTGCCTCTCCTTGTTTGCCTTCCAGACATACTAATGGCCTGCAGTGAGATGTAGCTGCACAAAGGTGGGATGAATATATATAGATCTATAGTGATTATACTGCAGCTAGCACAATCAACTGCCTGCTGTGGTATTAGTATGAGAAAAGCAGCAACTGTCTTCAGCTAGTTTTAGGTACACACTGTGCAGAGGACACAGTACACTAACTGAAAATACTTGCAGCTCCCTGCCTGTGGTTTTAGTATGAGAACTCCACAAATTGTATTGAGGTACCTTTAGGTGAATGCTGTGCAAAGGACACAGTACACTAAATGAAATTAATGCAGCTCCCTGCCTGTGGTTTTAGTATGAGAACACCACTAATTGTATTGAGGTACCTTTAGGTGAACGCTGTGCAAAGGACACAGTACACTAAATGAAATTAATGGAGCTCCCTGCCTGTGGTTTTAGTATGAGAACACCACTAATTGTATTGAGGTACCTTTAGGTGCACACTGTGCAAAGGACAGAAGTACACTAAATGAAATGAATGCAGCTCCCTGCCTGTGGTTTTAGTATGAGAACACCACTAATTGTATTGAGGTACCTTTAGGTAAACGCTGTGCAAAGGACACAGTACACTAAATTAAATTAATGTAGCTCCCTGCCTGTGGTTTAAGTATGAGAACACCACTAATTATATTGAGGTACCTTTAGGTGCACACTGTACAAAGGACAGAAGTACACTAAATGAAATTAATGCAGCTCCCTGCCTGTGGTTTTAGTATGAGAACACCACCAATTGTATTCAGGTACAAGCTGTGAAAAGGACACAGTACATTAAGTGAAACACTGCAGCTAGCACAATCACCTGCCTGCCTGTCAGTATAGAGAATAACAGGAACGGATCTAGCTAAACTGAATACAGTGTGTAAATATATATACAACTCCTAGGATGCATATATATCCTCTACACACTGTAACTGCAGCTAACTGACTCGCCTGCCTGCTCTATCTAACTCAAAATAAATGACACTGTCTCTTTCTCTCTCTCTTTAACCTATCTCTTTAACCATCGCAACACACTAGATGAAAACAAAAAATTCTGCGCTGCCTGATTGTATAGCAGCTCACACAACCAATTAAAAAATGGTGGAATACGAACAAGACAAAAAAGTGTAGCGCTAAACTAAATGAGAACTGCACTGGAATGAAGTGCAGTATGTAACAGTGATAAACAGTCAAAATAAACAACGTAACATTCAAGAAGTGATAAATGAATAAATGAAAATATTCAAATAGTCCTCAGTGATATGAGTTGTGTAACGTAAAAGTCACCAGAAAATACTGAGTTCATTAATAAAAACAAAATTGATAGATGCTGGTGAGAATCAAAATAATGGTGCTCCTAAATGAACTTGACGTGAAGCGAGTGCACTTAAAGTGACCACCACCAATCGATAGTAGAAAAGGCTTACCAGAGTGAGTGGACCCCAAAAACATACGTTCAGAGGGTCAACCAGACATGGGTAAGCCGCTGTGAACAGCGAATCTCCAGCTGCGATTCAAACAGGAACCTCAAACTTCAATCAAATACAGAAGGTAGGGAGAAGTGTCTCTTGTATCCAGATGGTGATGACACTTGCAGGTAGTGCCCGGTTAGGGCCAGGTGGTGATACCAGATATATGCCAGAAAGTAAAAGAAAAGAAAAGGCACATAGTGTAATACTGTATAAAAAGGGTATTTAATGTAGGTAGGAACACTTACATTTAGAAGAATGTAACAGCGCTTTATCAAATGATCAAATGGCAACAGTAGGGATCTCCCGACGCGTTTTGCATCCAAATGCATCGTCTGGGTGCATTTGGATGTGAAACGCGTCGGAAGACCCTACTGTTGCCATTTGATCATTTGATAAAGCGCTGTTACATTCTTCTAAATGTAAGTGTTCCTACCTACATTAAATACCCATTTTATACAGTATTACACTATGTGCCTTTTCTTTCCTTTTACTTTCTGGCATATATCTGGTATCACCACTTGGCCCTAACCGGGCACTACCTGCAAGTGTCATCACCATCTGGATACAAGAGACACTTCTCCCTACCTTCTGTATTTGATTGAAGTTTGAGGTTCCTGTTTGAATCGCAGCTGGAGATTCGCTGTTCACAGCGGCTTACTGTAATGTTTGTACTCTGCTATCACCCGACACCCAAGACGGCCGTCTCCAAATCTTCCTAAACCTCGCCACCCTAATTCTTCTGTCTCTAGGACACCAACTTGCTACCGTTGTGGTAACACTACTCACAGTGCACCTGCTTGCAAGTTCAAGGATGTCATTTGTTTTCTTTGTGGAAAGACTGGCCATATTGGGTGTGTTTGCCACAGCTCACGCTCCCCGAACACTACCACAAAAGTTAGACGTAAACAGACATTTCATATGGATACTGACAATCACGGCTCCAGCTCTGATGAGGAAACCTGTGTCCAGCATGTTGGACTGTTTCGGGTAGCTGGGAGTACTCCTGCGATAAAAGTGGATGTCACACTCAATGGCTGTCCTGTCTCCATGGATGTTGATACAGGGGCGGCAGTGTCTGTCATTTCATGGACTGATTTAAAGGCATCGGGTCTGTCCCTACCGCTCCAACCTACAAATCTCACACTACAAACCTACAGCAAGGAACTACTACAGCCCTTGGGTTATGTGAAACCCCTTGTTACATTAGGCAACCGCAGTCAAACTCTACGCCTTTATGTTGTCAATAAAGGAGGTCCTCCGCTGTACGGTAGGGACTGGATCAAAGCCCTGGGCATGCCTCCTCTTGCCATTGCCCAATGTACATTGCTTTCTGAGGTAGACCATTGGGTGGAATCCCTGAAGTCACGCTTTAAGGGGGTTTTTGAGGACTCTTTGGGCACAGTAAAAGGAAAAATGGCCCACCTCCTCTTGAAGCCGGGTGCTACACCTCGTTTTTGTAAGGCAAGATCAGTACCTTTTGCCTTGAGAAAGAAAGTGGAAGCAGAGCTGGACCACCTATTGGCTGAAAAGATCATAACTAAAGTTGATAGAAGTGAATGGGCATCGCCAATTGTGCCTGTCAAGAAAAAGAATGGAGACATTAGAATTTGTGGAGATTTCAGGGTTGCCCTGAACAACCAACTTCTTGTGGATCAATACCCATTGCCTCGACTTGAAGATCTATTTAGCTCATTGGCTGGGGGGCAAAAGTTTACAAAAATAGACTTAAAGCAAGCTTACCTGCAACTGCAAGTACACCCAGATTCACACCATCTGTTGACCATTAACACTCATAAAGGATTATTCCAATATAACCGCATGGTTTTTGGCATAGCCCCAGCTCCAGCCATCTGGCAGCAAATCATGGATGAGGTCCTGGCAGGCATACCTTTCACTCAATGTCTACTAGATGACATGCTCATCACTGGTCCCACTGATGAAGAACACAGAAAGAATGTTGAAGCTGTGCTAGAGAGACTCCAAAGGTATGGTTTACGTGTCAATCTTTCAAAATGCAAATTTCTAAAGTCTCAACTGGAATTTTGTGCCCACACTGTGGACAGACATGGGTTACACACTACTGAAGAAAAGGTTAAAGCCCTTACCCATGCCCCTACTCCCCAGAATGTCACACAGCTCAGGTCCTACCTTGGCCTCCTAAATTACTACCACCGTTTCTTGCCGAACCTAGCACACCAGCTTTACCCATTACATCGCTTACTGGATGCAAGAGCTAAATGGATATGGACAGCCAAATGTGAAGAAGCTTTTCGGCTTTCTAAAGAACTCATTCTGTCTTCTCGAGTTCTGGTCCACTATGATTTAAAGAAACACGTCACCTTGGCTTGTGACGCCTCGCCTTATGGACTGGGTGCTGTGCTTTCCCATGTCATGCCAGATGGCACAGATTGCCCCATTTCTTTTGCCTCCAGGTCTTTAACCTCAGCAGAGCAAAACTACTCCCAGATAGACAAGGAAGCTTTGGCCATTGTATGGGCCACAAAAAAATTTCATACGTACATCTATGGTCGGGAGTTATCACTGACCACAAACCTCTGTTGTCAATACTGAACCCTCAGAAAGGAATTTCTACAACAACCGCAACTCGCTTACAAAGGTACGCTTTATTCTTGGGAGCTTATACTTATTCTATCAGATACCGCTCCCATGATGCCCATGGCAATGCAGATGCATTTTCCAGATTGCCAATTGGAGACCACTCACCAAGAGACGTATGCATAGTGGAAATACACAGGCTGAAATCCTGCATGTCCACCTCCTTAATTGCCAGACATACAGTCACAGATCCTTTCCTGTCTCAGATATTCTCATATGTTCAGGCTGGATGGCCAGAGAAAGTCCCAAGTGAATTTTGTCCGTACTTTGCCAGAAAATGTGAGCTTGTGACTAATGCTGGTTGCCTACAGTGGGGCAACAGAGTGATTATCAGGGATGAGCCGAACACCCCCCTGTTCGGTTCGCACCAGAACCTGCGAACAGACAAAATGTTTGTGTAAACTTTAG
Source organism: Rana muscosa (assembly GCA_029206835.1). Lineage (NCBI taxonomy): Eukaryota > Metazoa > Chordata > Amphibia > Anura > Ranidae > Rana > Rana muscosa. The sequence goes on along the minus strand of CM055118.1, from coordinate 828,875,377 downwards.
AACCCTATTAAATACAATGGACTCGAACGTTCGAAATCTAAAGTGTTAATTATAAAGGCTAATATGCAAGTTATTGTCCTAAAAAGTGTTTGGGGACCTGGGTCCTGCCCCAGGGGACATGTATCAATGCAAAAAGAAGTTTTAAAAACGGCCGTTTTTTCGGGAGCAGTGATTTTAATAATGCTTAAAATGAAAAAATAAAAGTGAAATATTCCTTCAAATTTCATACCTGGGGGGTGTGTATGATATGCATGTAAAGTGGCGCATGTTTCCCGTGCTTAGAACTGTCCCTGCAAAAAATGTCATTTTTGAAAGAAAAAAATGCATTTAAAACTGACTCGCGGCTATTAATGAATTGTCGGCTCCCGGCAATACATACAAAAGTCATTGATAAAAAAAAAAAAAAAAGCGTGGGGGTTCCCCAGAATTCAATTACCAGGCCCTTCAGGAAAAAAAATTGACGTGGGGTTCCCCCAAATATCCATTCCAGGCCCTTCAGATCTGGCATGGATTTTAAGGGGAACTCCACCCCAAATTTTTTAAAAAAATGGCGTGGAGTCCCCCTAAAAATCCATACCAGACCCCTTATCCGAGCACGCAACCTGGCCAGCCGCAGGGGAAAAGGGGGGGACGAGAGAGCGGCCCCCCCTCCCTCCTGAACCGTACCAAGCCACATGCCCTCAACATGGGGAGGATGTCCCCATGTTGATGGGGACAAGGGCCTCATCCCCACAACCCTTGCCCGGTGGTTGTGGGGGTCTGCGGGCGGGGGGCTTATCGGAATCTGGAAGACCCCTTTAACAAAGGGGACCCCAGATCCCGCCCCCCCCCTATGTGAATTGGTAAGGGGTACATTGTACCCCTACCATTTCACGAAGAAAGCGTAAAAAAATGTTTAAAAAAACACACAAACACCTTGAAAAAGTCCTTTATTAAAAAAAAAAAAAAAGAAACATTCCAGCGGTGAAATCCAGTGTCCCGCGGCGATCCCGATGTCCAGCGCTGTCCTTCATTGGTTGTGCCTGAGCGGACCTGATGGGGAACTCCCTCTCAGTATTTTAAATGTATAGACCCGCCCCTTCTAAAGTTCCCCTATCAGGTCCGCTCAGCGGACGAGATGCGGAACATGAGAAGGGGCGGGTCTATACATGTATTACCAAAGTGAGAGCAGTCCCCCATCAGGTCCGCCCCCTCGGTATGTCGGACCCGCCTACGTCATTGGCTTGAGCGGGGAACTTCCTTCACTATGTAAATTTAAATTCAACAGTGAAGGAAGTTCCCCGCTCAAGCCAATGACGTAGGCGGGTCCGACATACCGAGGGGGCGGACCTGATGGGGAACTGCTCTCACTTTGGTAATACATGTATAAACCCGCCCCTTCTCGTGTTCCGCATCTGGTCCGCTGAGCGGACCTGATGGGGAACTTAGAAGGGGCGGGTCTATACATTTAAAATACTGAGAGGGAGTTCCCCATCAGGTCCGCTCAGGCACAACCAATGAAGGACAGCGCTGGACATCGGGATCGCCGCGGGACACTGGATTTCACCGCTGGAATGTTTTTTTTTTTTTTTTTTAATAAAGGACTTTTTCAAGGTGTTTGTGTGTTTTTTTAAACATTTTTTTACGCTTTCTTCGTGAAATGGTAGGGGTACAACGTACCCCTTACCAATTCACATAGCGGGGGGGGCCGGGATCTGGGGGTCCCCTTTGTTAAAGGGGTCTTCCAGATTCCGATAAGCCCCCCGCCCGCAGACCCCCACAACCACCGGGCAAGGGTTGTGGGGATGAGGCCCTTGTCCCCATCAACATGGGGACATCCTCCCCATGTTGAGGGCATGTGGCTTGGTACGGTTCAAGAGGGAGGGGGGGCCGCTCTCTCGTCCCCCCCTTTTCCCCTGCGGCCGGCCAGGTTGCATGCTCGGATAAGGGGTCTGGTATGGATTTTTAGGGGGACTCCACGCCATTTTTTTAAAAAATTTGGGGTGGAGTTCCCCTTAAAATCCATGCCAGATCTGAAGGGCCTGGAATGGATATTTGGGGGAACCCCACGTCAATTTTTTTTTTAATTTGCGGCGGGGTTCCCATTAATATCCATTCCAGACCTGAAGGGCCTGGTAATTGAATTCTGGGGAACCCCCACGCTTTTTTTTTTTTTTTATCAATGACTTTTGTATGTATTGCCGGGAGCCGACAATTCATTAATAGCCGCGAGTCAGTTTTAAATGCATTTTTTTCTTTCAAAAATGACATTTTTTGCAGGGACAGTTCTAAGCACGGGAAACGTGCGCCACTTTACATGCATATCATACACACCCCCCAGGTACGAAATTTAAAGGAATATTTCACTTTTATTTTTTCATTTTAAGCATTATTAAAATCACTGCTCCCGAAAAAACGGCCGTTTTTAAAACTTCTTTTTGCATTGATACATGTCCCCTGGGGCAGGACCCCGGTTCCCAAACACTTTTTAGGACAATAACTTGCATATAAGCCTTTATAATTAGCACTTTAGATTTCTCCCATAGATTTTTCGAATTTGCCGCGAACACCCCAATTTGTTCGCTGTTCGGCGAACGGGCGAACAGGCAATGTTCGAGTCGAACATGAGTTCGACTCGAACTCGAAGCTCATCCCTAGTGATTATACCTCAGTATTTGCAACCAACCATGCTAAGGATACTGCATGAGGGCCATCCTGGTGTGGTGCGCATGAAGCAGCGAGCCCGGAGCTATGTTTGGTGGCCCCAAATGGACACAGCATTTGAAGATTATGTGGCTCAATGTCCTGGGTGCTGTCAAGCTCAGCGACCCCAAAAGAAAGGAACCCTGCTACCTTGGCCATGGCCGACAGAACCGTGGTCAAGACTCCATCTTGATTTTGCTGGCCCAATCCAGGGTAAAATGTATTTGATCATAGTAGATGCACATTCAAAATGGCCAGAGGTTTTTCAAATGCCTTCTGTTACCTCAGCTGCTACCATTCTAGTCTTAAGGAAGCTCTTTGCTCAATATGGCTTGCCAACAGCCATAGTCTCGGACAATGGGACTCAATTTACATCGCATGAGTTTGAATCCTTCCTCAGTGGCTTGGGCATCCAACACTACAAAACAGCTCCTTATCATCCAGCCTCAAATGGGCTGGCAGAACGGTTTGTGCAGACGTTTAAGAAGCACTTACTGTCCACTCTGGACCAGGTTGGACTCTCAGAGGAGAAGCTTCTGGAGTTCTTGACCATGTACCGAAACACAAAACACGCTACTACTGGGCTGTCCCCAGCTTTTCTTATGTTTGGCAGGCATCTCCGCACCAAACTGGATTTAGTTCGTCCACAGGAACAGTCACCGACACCTTCTCCGCCAGGCCGTCCTGGATTCCGTGCTGGTGATCTTGTATGGTTTCGGAATTACAGAGTTTTGCCTCATTGGCTTCCTGGCGTTATTGATGGACCTCTTGGACAACGAATGTACCTTGTTCGCCTGGAGAATGGCGTTTGTGTTCGAAGACACCTTTCGCAATTGAGAAAGCGCATTTGCCTGCCAGTAGAAACAAACCCGACCTCTTTTTCTACCCAACCACCAGAGTCTACTCAGGGCTCTACTGGTGACATATGGCATGGTGTCTGGCATGATCCTACAAGTTTACAACCAACTCTTGAAGCGGTTGGTGACCGTATTCCTGAGGAGCCCGGACATGTGCCTGGAGTTGCAGAGACTGATTTGTCTGTTGGACACCCACTGACACCTCCAGAACCTTTGACAGCCTCTACCCCTCCTGGTGCTGTGCCACTTCATAAGTCTGCCCGCCAAAGACATCAAACTCCTCATTGGCAAAGCACTGAAATCTTACGGGACACTTTGGAGGTCAGGAAACAGAGACAAAGGGCTCATAACGTGATGCAGGAGCCACAGAACTGAGTTGGAGATACTACTTGCTGAACTGATCCTGCTTGCCTTGTTTCTTTATGTGTTGAGTATTTTGTTCTATTGTTATGTTTATTTATTTTTTTCCTATTTTTTTGTTTTTGTTTTTGTTTTTATGGGAAAAAGAGGAGATGTAATGTTTGTGCTGGAACACTGTGTGACCCTTCACCTTTTTCTCCTGATGCATGCTGGGAAGGGGTTGTACCAGGAAGTAGTGAGAGTGGTGTGTGAGACTGGAAGCAGCAGCAGCATGATGGACAGAAGGGATTACATCTGGTAATGACAGAATCCTGTTGTATTAGGACTCTATGTAACAAGTCATCATGTTCTGAGTGAGTAATAAACCCTTCCATGTTTAAGAAGTTCATCTGGCCTGTGTGTAACTTGCTAAGCAGATACTTTAGCATTGCTAGCAACACTCTGAGAGACCCCGTGTCTAAGGGACATAACACTTACCCATGTCTGGTTGACCCTGCTCTGAACGTATGTTTTTGGGGTCCACTCTCTCTGGTAAGCCTTTTCTACTATCGACTGGTGGTGGTCACTTTAAGTGCACTCGCTTCATGTCAAGTTCATTTAGGAGCACCATTATTTTGATTCTCACCAGCATCTATCAATTTTGTTTTTATTAATGAACTCAGTATTTTCTGGTGACTTTTATGTTACACAACTCATATCACTGAGGACTATTTGAATATTTTCATTTATTCATTTATCACTTCTTGAATGTTACGTTGTTTATTTTGACTGTTTATCACTGTTACAAGCTGCACTTCATTCCAGTGCAGTTCTCATTTAGTTTAGCGCTACACTTTTTTGTCTTCATCGCAACACACTACACAAAGCCGCCACGGAAGCGGCCTTATATAGTGTGGGGCTCTCCATTTTTTGCGCGCTGTGATTGGCCAAAGCATGCGGGTTATAGTGCATGCTTGGCCAATCATCAGCCAGCAATGCACTGTGATGCCGCAGTGAATTATTGGCCGTGACGCGCCATTCGAATTTGGCGCGAACGGCCCATAATGTTTGAAATTCGGCGAACAGCCGAACAGGCGATGTTCGAGTCGAACATGTGTTCGACTCAAACTCGAAGCTCATCCCTAAACATGACAATGAGTTCACCGTACTCCAATAGCCTCCACAGTCCCCAGATCTCAATCCAATAGAGCACCTTTGGGATGTGGTGGAGATTTGCATCATGGATGTTGTGCAGCTGACAAATCTGCAGCAACTGCATGGTGCTATCATGTCAATATGGACCAAAATCTCTGGAGAATGTTTCCAACACCTTGTTAAATCTATGCCATGAAGAATTAAGGCAGTTTTGAAGGCAAAAATAGGTCCAACCCGGTACTAGCACGGTGTACCTAATAAAGTGTCCGGTGAGTATATATACTGTATATACTCCCAGAGATGATATCATCTCACCTGGCATTGTTGCTTAGACACTCAGAGCTGGTACTGTTCACCTCCACAATCCCACCATCACAGACGCTTGGTGGCTGCTGGTCCTGCATTGTATGCAATGACAATAACAGGGATGGAGACACGACCAGTATAAAGGGAGGCTTCGTGGGACCAGTCATCTCAACAGGGACTAGAGTGTTGGACTGTGAAGTAAGGTCAGTTTTAAGCCTCATACACACGGTCGGACTTCAAACAAACTTTTCCGTGGATTTTTGTCCGAAGAGAGTTGGCCGGGCACACCCATAGCATACACACGGCAGGACTTTTCTACAAACTTTCACAAAACTTTTCCAACATCACGTGGTTTTTCTGCTCTTTTCTGCTCTTTACCGCCACCCTTTGGTCAACTTCTGCTATTGTTGGTTGATTTTAACATTGGTTCTGGGCATGCTTATTTGTCCTTCGGACAAAAGTCCGATGGTTTTCTGTACACACGGTCGGACTTTGCTCCATCTGACTTTTGTTGGCGAAAAGTTTGTCCGTTTGTAGACCGAACATTTGTCCGATGAAAACCAACAAAGTTTGTCCGATGCAGTGTACACACGGTCAGATTTTATGTCAAACTTGCTCATTTTGAAGTTTGTTGACAAAAAGTCCGACCGTGTGTACGAACGAGGCTTTAGATCATCATCTCATTGACAAAATGAGAACATATATTCTGCATCTGCTGGGGAGCACAATGTTTATATTCTCAGCTGTCCCGAGTCAATAAAAACTGGAACATTGGGTGTTCTAAAACTTTTTGACTGGTACGTGCCGGTTCACACTACCGCGACTTGGGGGGCGACTTGTCAGACCACAAGTCGCTTGACATCAGAAATCACAGCTATGTGAATGAGAGCCGTCTTAATGAACGCGTATGAAGTCGGAGCAACTTCAGAAAAGGTTCCTGTACTACTTCAAGGCGACTTGTAGGCGACTTGTACCCATTGATTTCAATGGAAGTCGCCTCCAAGTCGGATCCCCTGTCTTAACTGAAGCAACTTTTCAGGAAGTGAAAATAGTTTTCCAAGGCAAACCCCTCCCTCCCACAGAGCTGATTATTATGTGATTGGCCACTGGCAAAGTCGCCTGTCTTTGAGGCGACTTGAAGTCGCGTTGTAAGTCGCTCCAAGTCGCGGTGGAAGTCGTGTTGCCCCTGTGTGAACCGGCACGTAGAGTATAATATTTATGTTTGCACATTAGTAGATAGCATACATAAAACATTTGCTTCATATTTTAAATGCACTCACATAGTTAAAAAAAACTATCATTCCCATTCATACTATGCCCCTTGCTTTGTTAGAGACCTCCAGAATATTACACTAGCTGGCAGCCTTGCAATTCTCTGCATGATATGCACCATACTGAGCCTATGTGTGACATTCAAAGAGGGAGAGAGGGGCATGTTTTTGACGTCACACATCAGCCTGACACTTCATGGCCAGGCAGGGGGTGATTTCCTGATAACTCAGTTCCTATCTTGATATGTAGCTCAGACTGGCGGCTCTGCCAAAGCTCTGCTGCCTGATTACAGTTCAGCGCGTGTGACTAATGGGGCGACATTGCTTTTTATTACTCCCCCTCCCCCCTCTGCCTTATAACCTATGTAATAGAAAAGTGACAGGTGCATGGGAAGCCACTTTTATCACACATGCCAGAGAGTGGATTGCGATTGCTATTCTTTTGAGTTATTGTTTTAGGAACACAGGAAGCACAGTTCACCAAGTGGAATATAAATGACTTTAAAATGAGCCTTTCTACATGAAAAAAAACTGTTCTATAGAAGTTCAACTAAGGAAATGGAAAAGTATATCTTTGTTAAAGTATATCTAATGCCAAATTTGTTTTATTTCTAGATAATATTCAATCAAAATAAAAGTATTTTTTTCCTTTAGGCCCAGTTCACACAGGGGCGGCACGACTTTGGGGGGCGACTCGATCTCAAGACGACTTGAGACGCCCGCCTGAGGCGATTTGCATAATGACTTCTGTATAGAAGTCAATGCAAGTCGCCCTGAGTCGCCCCCAAAAGTAGTACAGGAACCTTTTTCTAAGTCGGAGCGACCTGAGTCGCTCCTATTAGAACGGTTCCATAGTACAGAGCGGGACGCGACTTGTCAGGCGACCGAGTCGCCCCTATGTGAACCGGGCCTTAGTTATAGTTTATTATAGAAATACTCAATCTAATCAGTTGCACCCAAGATGTGTATTACAGTGGGCTTCATGGGTAGCCAATAGATAGCCACATGTGGCAAATATGCAAGGAGAAGAGTTGGGATGTTTAGTGTACTAGTATCTGGGGAAGTAAATCCAATTCATTCCTATGTGGCAAGTTCCCATCCACACCATGCAGATTAGAGCATTGTTAAATAGTTGTTGCATTTTTGTGCGTCTATATGTGTTAAACAGTCCCATTGAAATAATGGTAATATCATCTTTTTTATTGATTCTGCACCATGGAAACACTCTATTCCAATGTTTATAACTTTGCATCATTAAAATAACAAAATGTGTATAGAATGTACAGTGGAACCTCGGATTGCTAGTAACACGGTTAACAAGCGTTTCGCAATACGACCACCGTATTTTTAAAAAAACCTGACTCGGTTTGCGAGTGTTGTCTTGCAAAACGAGACGGATTCAAGCCAAAGCGGTGTGCAATACCGCGTTTGGCCTGAGGTGGGGCGCAGGAGTCGAGCAGAGCCGATCGGTGCCGTTCGGAAAATCGCAGAAATACTCAGTTTCCGAGCCTTTCCGAGTTCAGCCGTGGTGTCCTTGGCCCTTTCCGAGTGTTTACGAGGCTCTCCGACGCCCCCCGCCTCTGGCCGCATGCGGTATTGCATGCCATAGAAGTCACTGCGGAACTAATTATTTTCGTTTCCTTTACTTCCATGGGGAAACTCGCTTTGATATGCAAATACTTTGGATTACGAGCATTCTCCTGGAACGGATTATGCTCGTAATCCAAGGTTCCACTGTAGATTAAAAACAAAGGTAAACATGCAGTAATCTGCATTAGAAAAGAATGTTACTACATAACGTGTTTTCCTCAAAAATAAGCCCGGGTCTTACAATAATTTTGGCAACAAAAGACACAGTAGGGCTTATTTTCGGGGTAGGTTCTACCATGTAATGGGCTGTCTTCTCTCCCCCTCTCTCTCCCTGCCTGTCAGGAATCCCCAGTGTGAACCTAGGTAAAATGCTTGTAAAATCCTATAATCCACTCTATTACAGTATTATATAATGTACAATGTGTGTGTTTCTGCAATATAATTGTGCCAAATACCTTCGTTATAGCGCCGCTCTGCGCTTCTGTGACCCACCAGAGCTCTCTTCCCCACAATTATATTACAGAAACACACACATTGTACATTTTATACTATTGTAATAGAATGCATTATAGGATTTTACAAGCATTTTAAACTAGGGCTTATTTTTGGGGTAGGGCTTATATTGAAGCCCTCCTGTAAAATAATGCTAGTTCTTATTTTCGGGGGAAACACGATAGGTGAGAAAGGCCTCTTACCGATTATCCACATGTTAAGAGTGAATGCATTCAATAATTTTGTTCTGGCTAAACTACTGTAAGCTAAGACTGCAACATAATTAAGGCTTTTTGCTCCATTTGAGAAAACTGAGTTTTGCTTGTTCAACTGAAGCAGCAATATAATGCTACATCTATGGAAAATGAATGAATAACTAAGAAAATAACTGATCATTGTCCTTCCAGAGGGGAATAGGGAACCTTTAGCCTGGGTGAAAAACATGAGCCACGAGCCTTTTTATGGTGGGAACAGATTTCTGTTGGCGAAAAAAAAAGTAGCATATACCATGTGCCATGGAGCTGGATTGATTGGTGGGTATGGTGGAAGGCAGGTATTCCTAAAGGTTATGGTCTTTTGTGACACCCCCTTTTCTTATATTCCAGCAGAAGCTTTCTTCGCAGTATTCATTCAAATGACATCCCAGAGGTGTAAGGAAAGTTGATGGTGGAAGACTTTCTACTGGCAGACACTGGAAACACAAGTCACTGGCTATATCATGCCCAGCATATACCACTGGTCCTGCTCTGAATGACATCTATTTTCAAGGATACCAGACCAAAATATCTTATTAGTATTGGCCTTAGGGGCAAATGCCCCCCTCCCCACCCCTCAGCCTAGTCCTTCTCTGTGCCCTCCCATGGCAATCATCAAAATGTGAATGTTTCTAGAATAACATGAGGGACATTTCAAAATCCCAAACAAAGCCAATTAGGTAATTAGTACATTTAACGAAGTTTACTATTTCATTCTCCTGTGTTACAATATAAAAAAAAAAAAAACCTCCTACCTTTATAACCACTTTAACTGTTTCAACTTTGCTAAAAGCAAAAGCAAAGATTTTTGTTGCATACATTTGCAAATACACGTGAAGCACACTTCTGCATCAAGGTACCTCTGTAAAGTGTGATCACTAAAATAGCCCATAGCATACAGGTCCTTCTCAAAAAATTAGCATATTGTGATAAAGTTCATTATTTTCTGTAATGTACTGATAAACATTAGACTTTTATATATTTTAGATTTATTACACACAACTGAAGTAGTTCAAGGCTTTTCTTGTTTTAATATTGATGATTTTGGCATACAGCTCATGACAACCCAAAATTCCTATCTCAAAAAATTAGCATATCATGAAAAGGTTCTCTAAACGAGCTATTAACCTAATCATCTGAATCAACTAATTAACTCTAAACACCTGCAAAAGATTCCTGAGGCTTTTAAAAACTCCCAGCCTGGTTCATTACTCAAAACCGCAATCATGGGTAAGACTGCCGACCTGACTGCTGTCCAGAAGGCCATCATTGACACCCTCAAGCAAGAGGGTAAGACACAGAAAGAAATTTCTGAATGAATAGGCTGTTCCCAGAGTGCTGTATCAAGGCTTCTCAGTGGGAAGTCTGTGGGAAGGAAAAACTGTGACAGAAAACGCTGCACAACGAGAAGAGGTGACTGGACCCTGAAGAAGATTGTGGAGAAGGACCGATTCCAGACCTTGGAGGACCTGCGGAAGCAGTGGACTGAGTCTGGAGTAGAAACATCCAGAGCCACCGTGAACAGGCGTGTGCAGGAAATGGGCTACAGGTGCCGCATTCCCCAGGTCAAGCCACTTTTGAACCAGAAACAGCGGCAGAAGCGCCTGACCTGGGCTACAGAGAAGCAGCACTGGACTGTTGCTCAGTGGTCCAAAGTACTTTTTTCGGATGAAAGCAAATTTTGCATGTCATTCGGAAATCAAGGTGCCAGAGTCTGGAGGAAGACTGGGGAGAGGGAAATGCCAAAATGCCTGAAGTCCAGTGTCAAGTACCCACAGTCAGTGATGGTCTGGGGTGCCATGTCAGCTGCTGGTGTTGGTCCACTGTGTTTTATCAAGGGCAGGGTCAATGCAGCTAGCTATCAGGAGATTTTGGAGCACTTCATGCTTCCATCTGCTGAAAAGCTTTATGGAGATGAAGATTTCATTTTTCAGCACGACCTGGCACCTGCTCACAGTGCCAAAACCACTGGTAAATGGTTTACTGACCATGGTATTACTGTGCTCAATTGGCCTGCCAACTCTCCTGACCTGAACCCCATAGAGAATCTGTGGGATATTGGGAAGAGAAAGTTGAGAGACGCAAGACCCAACACTCTGGATGAGCTTAAGGCCGCTATCGAAGCATCCTGGGCCTCCATAACACCTCAGCAGTGCCACAGGCTGGTTGCCTCCATGCCACGCCGCATTGAAGCAGTCATTTCTGCAAAAGGATTCCCGACCAAGTATTGAGTGCATAACTGAACATAATTATTTGAAGGTTGACTTTTTTTGTATTAAAAACACTTTTCTTTTATTGGTCGGATGAAATATGCTAATTTTTTGAGATAGGATTTTTGGGTTTTCATGAGCTGTATGCCAAAATCATCAATATTAAAACAAGAAAAGTCGTGTGTAATGAATCTAAAATATATGAAAGTCTAATGTTTATCAGTACATTACAGAAAATAATGAACTTTATCACAATATGCTAATTTTTTGAGAAGGACCTGTAGATGATTCATTATTTTGTTCAACAAACAGTGGGTTGATATGGCGCACTCTGGATATAGTTACCTAAAAACAAATATATGTCAAACAGTGGAAGGTGAAGGGGCAGTGAGGGAGTAGAACTCACTATGAGTCCATATAGGGTATATAGTCCATGCAAGGAGGTATATAGGAAGGTTGATGAGTTAGTAGATGGCTGTCAGTCCAGAAAGCTAGAAGAGGCTCTGAGAACAAACGAAAAGAAAGAGAACGGCGCCCTCTAAGTGCAGCATATTTAAAACATCTTTAACCACTTCCCTACCCAGCCATAGTCAAATGACGTCCACAGATGGGATCTCCCATCCTGGGTGGACATCATATGACGTCCTGGGCTTTGTAGGGGGATATCTGAAAGATGCCTGCAGCTAGAGGCATCATTCAGATATCCTTTTGTTGTGCCGGCGATTCTGTGCACCATAAGAACGATCATAGCGGCGGTTCCACCGCTTGATCGTTCTTATAGGCGGCGAGAGGGGACATCCCCCCCCTTCCACCGCCATCCGATTCTTCTCCGGGATCTCCCGTGCCATCGGGGGCCCAGAGAATGAATCATCCGGCGCACGATAGGAAGCATAGAGATGACTGGTGACCAGATGGTGACTATGACCGTCGGAGGCCCGGCCGCGATGTGATGACGTCACGCCTGGGTCCTCAGATGTAAACAAAGCCGCCATTGCGGCTAGTAAACATGAGATCAGTGAATTTTTTTTCACGATCTCATGCTTTCCAGCCTAGAGGAGAGATGTGGGGTCTTATTGACCCCTCATCTCTCAATAAAGAGGACCTGTCACACACATTCCTATTACAAGGGATGTTTACATAATAGGAATTAAAGTGATCAAAAAAAAAAAGAAGTAAAATAAGTGTAAAAATAAAAAAATGAAGTAAAATAAAAAAAATAAAAAATAAAAAAATATTAAAACGCCCCTGTCCCCGGTAGCTCACGATCAGAAGCGAACGCACACGTAAGTCCCACCCACATATGTAAACGCCGTTCAAACCACATATGTGAGGTATCGCCGCGTGCGTTAGAGCGCGTGCAACAATTCTAGCACTAGACCTCCTCTGTAACTCTAACCTGGTAACCTGTAAAAAAAATTAAAGCATCGCCTATGGAGATTTTTAAGTACCGAAGTTTGGCGCCATTCCATGAGTGTGCGCAATTTTAAAGCGTGACATGTTAGGTATCTATTTACTCGGCGTAACATCATCTTTCATATTTTCCAAAAAAATTGGGCTAACTTTACTGTTTTGTTATTTTTTAATTCATGAAACCATTTTCCCCCAAAAAATGCGTTTGAAAAATGATTGCGCAAATACCGTGCAAGAAAAAAAGTTGCAATGACCGTCATTTTATTCCCTAGGGTGTCTGCTAAAAAAACATATATAATGTTTGGGGGTTCTGAGTAATTTTCTAGCAAAAGAATGATGATTTGTACATGTAGGATAGAAGTGCCAGAATAGGCCCGGTATTGAGGTGGTAAAAAAAGCCCGGGGTTGAAGTGGTTAATATATAGGGATTAAAAACACTCACATGTGAGTAGAGGCAATCAGGCATGTCAGGGGTTAAGCTTGTTTCATCCACATGAGTCCTGGTGGAGTGTGTGCATCCCGGGCTGATGGTGAAGATCTGGGTCCTGTAGCAGTCCTGTCTGCACTGAATGTGTACAGCGCTGGCCGGCGGCTGGGACGGGGATCGTGGAGGCTCCGTGATGTGATGATGTTGTCACTTCCGGGATTCAGGCTGGCGGGCGGTGCTTCGCGATCCGGACATGCGTGTCCCTTCTTTAGGCTGGATAAGTGGCCATCTTAGGTGTTGTAATTTATACCATAAAGTGAAGGGGAGTGGAGGGGGGGAGTGACAATCGACACAGGTAGCCATGGAAACCGCACTGGCTAGAGCGCGAGAGCATGGGATAGTGGCCCAGCTATAGTGCTGATGAATACAAAGGTGACACAACTAGAAATTACAGATGTTCACAATCGGTTCATAATTAAGACTTTAACCATGGTGATAGGTTTGGGGCTATATATAAAGACTCTATTAGACTATATATTATATTAACCACTTCAATACCCAGCCATAGTAATATGACGTCCACAGATGGGATCTCCCATCCTGGGTGGACGTCATATGACGTCCTGGGCTTTGTAGGGGGATATCTGAATGATGCCTGCAGCTAGAGGCATCATTCAGATATCCTTTTGTTCTGCCGGCGATTCTGTGCACCATAAGAACGATCATAGCGGCGGTTCCACCGCTTGATCGTTCTTATAGGCGGCGGGAGGGTCATCCCCCCCTCCCGCTGCCATCCGGTGCTTCTCCGGGCTCTCCCGTGCCATCGGGGACCCGGAGAGAATCGTCTGGCGCCGGTGGTGGGTCACATGACGAGCATAGAGATGACTGGTGACCAGATGGTCACCAGTCATCTCTATGACCGTCGGAGGCCCAGGCACGATGTGATGACGTCACGCCCGGGTCCTCAGATGTAAACAAAGCCGCCATTGCGGCTAGTAAGTATGAGATCAGTGGAAAAAAAAATCACGATCTCATGCTTTCCAGCCTGGAGGAAAGATGTGGGGTCTTATTGACCCCGCATCTCTCAATAAAGAGGACCTGTCACACACATTCCTATTACAAGGGATGTTTACATTCCTTGTAATAGGAATAAAAGTGATCAAAAAAAAAAAGTAAAATAAGTGTAAAAAAATAAATAATAATAATAAAAAAAAATAATAATTAAAACGCCCCTGTCCCCGGTAGCTCGCGATCAGAAGCGAATGCACACGTAAGTCCCGCCCACATATGTAAACGCTGTCCAAACCACATATGTGAGGTATCGCCGCGTGCGTTAGAGCGTGTGCAACAATTCTAGCACTAGACCTCCTCTGTAACTCTAACCTGATAACCTGTAAAAAAAATTAAAGTGTCGCCTATGGAGATTTTTAAGTACCGAAGTTTGGCGCCATTCCATGAGTGTGTGCAATTTTAAAGCGTGACATGTTAGGTATCTATTTACTCGGCGTAACATCATCTTTCATATTTTCCCCAAAAATTGGGCTAACTTTACTGTTTTGTTATTTTTTAATTCATGAAACCATTTTTTTTCCAAAAAAAAGGCGTTTGAAAAATGATTGCGCAACTACCGTGCAAGAAAAAAAGTTGCAATGACCGTCATTTTATTCCCTTGGGTGTCTGCTAAAAAAAACATATATAATGTTTGGGGGTTCTGAGTAATTTTCTAACAAAAGAATGATGATTTGTACATGTAGGAGAGAAGTGCTAGAATAGGCCCGGTATGGAAGTGGTTTGAAAAGCCCTGTATGGAAGTGGTTAAAAAATGTATACTATAACAAGATATAAAGAATACATTTATGCTAATTTAGTTTCTATACTTACACCCAACTTATGGAGATCATGGGGATCAGTTATGATATCTATATAACAGAGGTATTAATGTGTTTGGAGAATAATCTGCATCACCCAGAAACTCACAGCCTCCTATGACTAATGACATCCGCCACCGTCAATGCCCGAAGCAGGGTGTGCCCACCATCACACCCACTATCCCAGCCAAAAAGACAGCTAACCAGAAAGTCCTGACCATTACCATTCCCACAATCACACAACCAGATGCTATCACAACAGAAGTTCATATTCACCCTGATACCTCATCTTTTGATTTTGGAGTTTCTTACCTCAATATCCTACCACCTGCACCTACGCAGGCCCGCCAGCCTGAATCCCGGAAGTGATGACATCATCACATCACGGAGCCTCCACGATCCCCGTCCCAGCCGCCGGCCAGAGCTGTACACATTCAGTGCAGACAGGACTGCTACAGGACCCATAAGCCTGTGATGCACACACTCCACCAGGACTCATGCGGATTAAACAAGCTTAACCCCTGACATGCCTGATTGCCTCTACTCACATGTGAGTGTTTTTAATCCCTATATATTAAAGATGTTTTAAATATGCTGCACTTAGAGGGCGCCGTTCTCTTTCTTTTCGATTATTTTGTTCAACCAGCAGGTTGAATGAAAAAAAAATTACTCGATTCCCCCATCCACACATTGGATGTGGATGGGAGAAATCTTCCTTGCTGAGCCTTTCTATTTTACAGTGGGGAGTCAAAATACACTGATCAGTGCTACCAGCTATAACCAGCAGCCACATTTTGATCCATTGATGCTTTTAACCACTTCCCGCCTAGCCTATTAATAGGCTGGGTGGGACATTTGTCGTTCCGGGTTAACGTCCTATGACGTCCTCCTAGAACGCGCCTCAACACAGCCAATGACTGGTCAGTGTATTTTGACTCCCCATTGTAAAATAGAAAGGCTCAGCAAGGAAGATTTCCCCCATCCACATCCAATGTGTGGATGGGGGAATCGAGTAATTTTTTTTTCATTCAACCTGATACCATGTGATCGCTGTAACCAATCACATCACATGACAATTTTGAACAATGGATGGCTTCCTTTCATGCCATCCATTGTGTACAATTGTGTTCCTAGCTGTGATTAGTCACAGTGATCACATGGTACAGACAGGGCCAATCACAGCCCAATAGTACCATGTGATTACCTGTGGCCAATCACAGCTAATCACAACAATACACACTGAATGAATCAGTTTCATTCAGTAAAAATTGTTGCTTATAATAGTGAAACTCACTGGTATAAGCAATCATAATGTGTAAAAAAAAAAAATCTAATCACTTTCCTAGTAGTACAGTGTTATTATGGTAACACTGTATTGCTCTGGTCACAGTGAGTTAAAAAAAAAAAAAATCGTAAAAAATAAATAAAAAAATGTAACAAAAAAATTTAAAAATTTAAAAAATAGTTATACATTTTTCTTGTTCATACATCACGGGACACAGAGCAGCATAGTCATTACTATGTGGGTTATATAGAATTACCTTCAGGTGCTGGCACTGGCAACTTCCAAAACAGGAAGTACCCTCCCCTATATAAGCCCCTCCCATCCGGGAGTACCTCAGTTTTTTGCCAGTGTCTAAGGTGTTGGCCAAGGTTAACATGTATTCATCTGGGCTTGTGTACAGGTTCTCTGGGCCTTAGCAAGCTATTCCGGATCCGACCAAAAAAGCTTCATAGCTAAACGGTCGGTACCCGGGCCTTGCAGAGAAGAGCAGGGTTTTGCCTGTAATGCCTCTCTTAGGAGGGCTGGACCCTGGGATCCAGAGCTCTGGTCATACCCAAAACCAAGAGGCTATCTGTGCAGGGTGCTATACAGGTCCAGGGGAGTGGAATCCTTGGGAACCCGGTCCCTGAAGGTCTAGTACAATGCCTGCCGTGAGAGGTGAAGTTTGGGCTTCTGTGGACCAAACAAAGTCCTGCGGCGGGGAAAAGGTAAGTGGGGGCCCCTCAGGAACTTGGTTCTATTGAGGGGACCCCCAAGCCTAATATGTCTTTCTGCCTGTTACCTAAAGGTATTCCCGCTAATAGCTGTATATGCCTAAGAAATCCTAGAAATGTCTTTTCATAAAGGAAGTTTTAAAAACTGTAAACCTGGAAATGTTTTTCATAAAGGAGGTTTTAAAAAAAAAAAAAAAAGACAAAAGTGCGGTACCCTGTGTTTGTCCACTAGAGGCCGCTGTGGAACGTCTTTTTTTTCTTGGGACTATTCCTTCCATGGTGAAAGTCCAGGCAGATGAGTGAGCTCTCTATCAGGGAAGCTGCATTCCTCTGTCATGCTGCCAAGTAGTTTCCTTCCATCCCCGAGTCCTGGTGAAACAGGGACCCTGGCTCCTCTCCCTACAGGGCGCCAAGAGCGCACACGTGCACGCACGCGCGCGCGTGCACACACGCTTTCTTTTTATAGATTTAGCTTCAAAAAAGTGGGCGGAGCCTGGCGGATGACGCGCTCTGTGCGCCCAGCGCTTCTGCGCATGTGCGGGCGTCCCAGCAAGATAAAAGGACTCAGTCCACGCTGCTTGCTATGGACACAGAGCATGAAAAGGAGCTGGTAGCATGGTATAGGGGCTTACAGCGGGCGGTTGATACAGGCATCCCCAGAAAGACGCATTAGTAGACACCCACTGATGTACATAGCAGCAAATTGCATTAGACTATTTCAGTAAAGGGGTGTATTGCGGCTGGAATACCTCAGCTTTGAACTAAGGAATATGCCGCCTAAAAAACTCAGAGATATACCTCTCAGGAAGTGTAGGGGGTCTCCATCGGGCTCTGAGGATCTGGAGCAGTCATCTGCACCCTCCTCCCCTGAGAAATCAGAGGTTAATACCCATAAGGAACCCCCGGGAGTGCCAGGTACTGCGGCTGTCCTCAGTCCACCTGCTCCTGCATATATAACAGAGGAGGTTTTTGCCTCAACTCTGGAGGGATTGGAGCAGAGATTGGCAGCATTGAACGCTTCTTCTCTGCAGGAAAGAAAGCGCGCCAGATCTCCATCACCTCCATTAGAGTGCCTGTTGGCAGAGCAACAGTCCCAGGAAGGGACCGACCTACCTGAAGGGGATCAGGAGGAGGTTAACTCTGTTTTTGAGGAATCGACAGTAGATGAACCTTTTTCAGCATCACAGACTGAAAGATTGTGGGTCCAGACCCTAACTGACATGGTTCGATCTGCATTTAAAATGCCTCTTGTTGAACCATCAACTACTGCTGTCTCCTCATTGGGGTCGCTAAAAGCTCCCCAGGTTAATTGCTCCTTTCCAATACATCCATTATTGGAAGGACTTATATACCAGGACTGGGAACATCCTGATAAACTATTTGTTCCGCCTAAGAAATTTCCGGTGATCTATCCCATGGAGGAAAAGTTCACCCAGAGATGGAATGTTCCTACGGTGGATGCAGCCATCTCTTCTGTGAACAAATCACTGACATGTCCAGTAGATAATGTTCAAATGTTCAAAGATCCAGTAGATAAAAAATTGGAATCTTTATTAAAATCTGCTTTTTCCACAGCAGGGGCTGTTACACAGCCAGCAGTGGCAGCTATTGGGGTCTGCCAAGCTTTAAAGGATCAGATGAAAATGGTCCTGAGGGATTTGCCAGACCAGCAGGCCCAGGCTCTGGCTGATCTGCCTAGAGCATTATGCTTTGCGGTTGACGCCATCAAGGATTCTATCCATCAGGCCTCCCGCCTCACGCTGTCTTTGGTACATATTCGTAGGCTTCTGTGGCTCAAAAACTGGTCTGCTGAAGCTCCCTATAAGAAGCTCTTAGTTAGCTTCCCATTTCATGGGGAACGCCTTTTTGGCGAGGACCTGGATAAGTATATCCAGAAGATTTCCAGTGGTAAAAGTACTCTCTTACCGAGTAAGAAGAGGTCTAGGGGTCCATCTTTTAAGAGGACTACCTCTCCTATCCCTGCGACGTCTGCTACTGAGCAGTTCCGACGGCCTCCTCGGTCAAACTCAGGGGGTAAAAATCAGGGACAGTCACAGGGTAATAAGAAACCCTGGATCCGAAGGGGTACTAAACCAGCCTCCAAGTCAAGCCTATGAAGGGCTGCCCCCACTCAAACGGGTGGGGGAAGACTTCAGTTGTTCGCAGAGACCTGGCGGGAGACGATCAAAGACAGATGGGTGCTCTCCGCAGTAACTCTGGGATACAAGTTGGAGTTAAAAGAGTCTCCTCCTTCCCATTTTATGTGGTCAGGCATGCCAAGAGACCCTCTGAAGAGAGGGTCTCTCCTATTGGCGTTAGAACAACTATTGCTCCAAGGAGTAATAATGGAGGTTCCTATGGAAGAGTGGGGGTTGGGTTTCTACTCAAACCTTTTCACAGTCCCGAAGCCAAACGGGGACATAAGACCCATATTGGACCTAAAGAGTCTAAACAAATTTCTAAACGTCCGGTCTTTCCGGATGGAGTCGATCCGATCGGTCACCGCTGCCCTACAGGGGGAGGAATGGTTAGCCTCGATCGACATCAAAGATGCTTACTTGCATGTTCCCATCTTTCCAGGTCATCAAAAATTTCTACGCTTTGCAGTAGAAGGGCGCCATTTTCAGTTCAGAGCCTTACCATTCGGTCTGGCCACAGCACCACGAGTGTTCACAAAAATTCTGGCCCCACTGTTGGCCGATCTAAGAACACGAGGTGTAACGATAATGGCATACCTAGACGACCTGTTGTTGATGGACCACTCAGTTGCCAAACTAGAAGTGGTAATTGTCGATACAATCAAGTATCTAGAATCTCACGGTTGGGTCATCAACCTGGACAAGTCAGCCCTACAGCCAGTGAAAAACCTGGTATATCTAGGGCTACGGCTGGATTCAGACCAGAGGAAGATTTTCTTACCTCTAGACAAGGTATCCTCTTTGAGGGGCTTGGTCCGTCTGCTTTGTGCAAAAAGACAGCCGTCCATACGCCTGTGCATGAGGCTGCTAGGAAAGATGGTAGCATCATTCGAAGCTGTGCCATACGCCCAATTCCACTCAAGGAATTTACAGAGGGCCATATTGTCAGCCTGGAACGGAAAAATTCAGGCTCTAGACTTCCCGATGGCTTTGTCCCCTTCCGTTCGGAAGAGTCTCTGCTGGTGGTTGATCCCCCAGAATCTCCAGAAGGGAAAACCCTTCAGTCCGATATCGTGGAAGGTGATCACTACAGATGCCAGCCTTATAGGCTGGGGGGCAGTACTGGAGTCAGTACTCTCTCCAGGGCAGTACTCTCTCCAGGGCAGATGGTCAAATGTAGTAAAAACCCTGCCCATCAATCTCTTAGAGATACGAGCAGCCCGGTATGCCCTAGTAGCCTGGACATCCAGACTCCAAGGGTCCCCTGTCAGAATTCAATCAGACAATGCCACAGCAGTGGCATATATCAATCATCAGGGAGGCACCAGGAGTCGTGCAGCCCAGAGGGAAGTAAGTCACATCCTGGAATGGGCAGAAAAGCATGTCCCATGTATATCAGCTGTCTTCATTCCAGGGGTGGAGAATTGGAAGGCGGACTTTCTGAGTCGCCAACAGTTATGCCCAGGGGAATGGTCCCTTCATCCCGAGGTCTTCCGAGCAATATGTCAGCGGTGGGGAACACCGGATGTAGATCTGCTAGCATCCAGATTCAACGCAAAGGTGGACAGATTTGTCTCCCGGACAAGGGATCCCCTCGCTTGCGGCTCGGATGCTCTGGTGTTCCCTTGGGATCAGTTCAGACTGATATATGCATTCCCTCCGCTACAATTGTTGCCTCGACTCCTTCGCAGAGTCAGGTTGGAAAAGAAGCCGGTGATCCTGGTGGCTCCAGCGTGGCCCCGAAGGGCCTGGTACGCGGAGATCATCAAAATGTCTGTGGGGAGTCCTTGGACCCTTCCACGTCGTCCGGACCTGCTTTCGCAAGGACCGATATACCACCCTTCCTTACTAACTCTAAGTTTAACGGCCTGGCTATTGAATCCCACATCCTAAAGAAGAGAGGTCTCTCTAACTCTGTGGTATCAACTATAATCAATGCCAGGAAGCCTGTATCCAGGCAGATCTACTATAGAGTTTGGAAGGCGTACATCACTTGGTGCGAGGCCAGAAAATGGCATCCACGTAAGTACATTATAGGCAGAATTCTGGGCTTCCTGCAGTGGGCTGTAGACAGGAAGTTTGCCTTAAGTACTATCAAGGGCCAGGTTTCGGCCTTATCAATACTATTTCAAAGGCCCCTGGCTATGCATTCACTTGTCAAATCCTTTATGCAAGGGGTGACTCGTATTATTCCACCGATTAAAGCTCCCATATGCCCATGGGATCTAAATTTGGTTCTGTCGGTTCTGCAGAAGCAGCCGTTTGAACCTTTGCGGCACATTTCCTTGGTTCTACTCACCAGAAAATTGATATTTTTAGTAGCCATATGCTCGGCTAGAAGAGTGTCGGAATTAGCCGCCATGTCCTGTAAGGAGCCATATCTGGTTATTCATAAGGACAGAGTAGTATTACGCCCTCACCCAGCCTTTCTTCCTAAGGTGGTATCGAGGTTTCACTTGAACCAGGATGTGGTTCTTCCTTCTTTTTTCCCCAAACCAAGCTCGGTAGAGGAAAAGTTATTGCATTCTTTGGATGTAGTAAGAGCAGTTAAAGCTTATCTAAAAGCCACTGCTCAGATTCGTAGAACGGATTCTTTGTTTGTTCTGCCGGAAGGCCCCAGAAAGGGTCAGGCAGCATCAAAATCTACTTTAGCCAAGTGGATTCGACAGGTCATAATACAAGCCTATGGCTTGAGAAGTAGACCGCCTCCGTTCAAAGTTAGGGCGCACTCCACGAGAGCAGTTGGAACTTCATGGGCAGTGCATCACCAGGCCTCCCTGGCTCAAATTTGTAAGGCCGCAACATGGTCTTCAGTACACACGTTTACTAGGTTCTACCAGGTGGACGTTAGAAGTCAGGAGGATGTCGCCTTTGGGCGCAGTGTGTTGCAGGCCGCAAAAGATCCTCATGCCTGATGGCGCCCAGCTTATGTATGGTGTATCCCCCCCTCATTTGGCATTGCTTTGGGACGTCCCACATAGTAATGACTATGCTGCTCTGTGTCCCGTGATGTATGAACAAGAAAGTAGGATTTTTAAAACAGCTTACCTGTAAAATCCTTTTCTTGGAGTACATCACGGGACACAGAGCTCCCACCCCTCTTTTGGGGACACGTATTGCTTTGCTACAAAACTGAGGTACTCCCGGATGGGAGGGGCTTATATAGGGGAGGGTACTTCCTGTTTTGGAAGTTGCCAGTGCCAGCACCTGAAGGTAATTCTATATAACCCACATAGTAATGACTATGCTGCTCTGTGTCCCGTGATGTACTCCAAGAAAAGGATTTTACAGGTAAGCTGTTTTAAAAATCCTACTTTTTTAGTTTTTTTTGTTTACATACTGTCACCAGTCAGTGTCCCTGGTCTCCACCACACTAGTTATATGATGATGCTGTACTGCACTGGTGACAGTATGTAAAATTAATTTGTAAAAAAAAAAAAAAATTATATTTTAATTTTCCAAAAAATTATGAGAAAAAATGACAACTTCAAAAAACTTGCCATGCCTCTTACTAAATACCTTGGACTTTGTAC
This sequence comes from Rana muscosa, assembly GCA_029206835.1. Taxonomy (NCBI): domain Eukaryota; kingdom Metazoa; phylum Chordata; class Amphibia; order Anura; family Ranidae; genus Rana; species Rana muscosa. The sequence continues at coordinate 828,852,847 of CM055118.1, read as the reverse complement.
TTTCCAAAAAGGTGTAATTTGGGGGATAGTTTTACTGTCCTGGCATTTTCGGGCCTCAAGAAATAAGATAGGCCCTCAGTACATCAGGATTGATACAGATACAAGTATACAGTATATAACATATATTGTGAAATCTGTAGGATTTCCTACAGAGTAAATAATAAACATTGATATGGGTTATTTTCACCAAAGAAATGTAGCAGTATAGATTTTGGCCCAAATGTATAAAGAAAGATTATTTATTTACAAAATTTTATAACAGAAACGAAGAACAATGCTTTTAAAATATTTTATTTTTATAGTTTATTGAGCAAAAAAAAAACAAAAAAAACCCAGTGGTGATTAAATACCACCAAAATAAAGATTTGTTTGTGTGAAAAAAAAGAGATAAAAATTTCATATGGTTACAGTGTTGCATGACTACGCAATTGTCATTCGAAGTACGACAGCGCGGAGCAGGAAGGGGGTGAAAGTGCCCTGTATTGAAGTGGTTAAATTCTGGAAAAACATTATTGTTAATCAGTAGCAAACACAATACAGTTGAATACGACTCATTTCTGGATATTGCTCATACCATAACCTAAACAGGGTACATCTGATATGGTACCAAAGACAGGGCCATACTACTATTCAACTATTTGCTATAACGTTTTTTTATTTATTTTTTGCCGGCAATACAATATACTGTACCAAGGCTCATTTTGATTTTAATCCTGCAAGTAGGTTTTTGATCTTTTAATAAATCCAGTTTGTACCTTATTACACTATTGGAGCTCCTTCTTTCTCTGCATACCCATTGCATCTGGCTTGGAAATATCTGAACATCCTTATGTGAGTTTGTTATAACTGGATATACTCCTATGGTGTAGACTCACTTTAGTGATCCAGAGAGGGCCTCAACGCATTTACTACCCTGCAGAGGTATACCTGCATGCGCGGTTGACTATTCTAGAGATAGGTGGTCCACCTTTTCTGGTAAGCACTCTTATGAATAGGGTGATGGATGTCACAAGAGAGCCTATTTGAACCCTGGTGGTGGAATGCTGTAAAATCAACTTCTTTCCCTATCTGTCACGTGTAGTTTTTGCAACACTTTTACAACTAATCACTTAAGGATATATGGACTATTGATCATATTCAGATTCACGTTGTCTATCATTGATTTTGATTTCTATTGTGTTATCACGCATTTTTTCACTTATAGAGCGCAACTTATTTTAATTTGTTACTGTTTACTATGCCTGTATCACATAGTTAGTCGCTGCTAATTCACTGTTAGTTTTGTTTTACCTTAGCGCGGTATATCATTTGATAGCTATTGGCTATAGCCTTGTCTTAGTCTGCTGGAAGAGAAAGTACTGTGTATCATGTAACTTTCCAAATAGCAAGCATTTGTGCTGCAAATTTGAAAACTACTTGCTACGCTATTGCTAAGGCCCGTACACACGGTCTGACTTTTTGCCAACAAACTTCAAAATTTGCAAGTTTGTGAAAAAATCCGACCGTGTGTACACTCCACCGGACAAACTTTTTCGGTTTTCATCAGACAAATGTTCGGTCTGCAAACGGACAAACTTTTCGCCAACAAAAGTCTGATGGAGAAAAGTCTGACCGTGTGTACAGAAATCCATCGGACTTTTGTCCGATGGACAAATAAGCATGCCCAGAACCAATGTTAAAATCAACCAACAATAGCAGAAGATGACCAAAGGGTGGCGGTAAAGAGCAGAAAAGAGCAGAACAACCACGTGATGTTGGAAAAGTTTGCAGAAAGTTTGCAGAAAAGTCAGAGCATGTGTATGCTATGGGTGTGCCCGGCCAACTCCCTTCGGACAAAAATCCACGGAAAAGTTTGTTTGAAGTCCGACCGTGTGTAGGAGGCTTTAGACTTGCCAGGCTTCAAAAGTTTGATCAACTTAATTTGCAAACATTCTGCAAGTCTGCTGCAAGTTCTGGTTCAGTTATGTTGTGCAATAGTCATTCCACCACAGGGGTCACTGTGGCTGAATTTTCATGCTGTAGACTTGCAGAGCTCTTGCTGTAGACTCACCACTGCAACTGTGCTCTTGCTAGAAACTTGTCACGCAAATTTACTACAAATTAAAAAAGTGTCAACTAGAACTCACCTACTATGTACCGTATATACTCGAGTATAAGCCGACTCGAGTATAAGCCGAGGTACCTAATGTTGCAAAAAAAACCTGGGAAACCTTACTGACTCGAGTATAAGCCGATGCCCCACTGTTCCCTAGCTCGCTGTTCCCTATTTTACATTGTAAATATTACCTGTAAAGAAGTTGCGGCTGCGGCGTCCATCGTTCAAATTCCGCGGTCTCTTCCTGTTCCTTCCTTGATAGGCGATTCTCAGCACACACTCTCCGCCTATCACGATCATTCTCTCATCCTCAGTTTTCCCAGCAGACCCTGTGTTGGGTGTTCCGCCAATCACAGACGTCTGCTGGAAAACTGAGGATGAGAGAACGTTCGTGATAGGCGGAGAGTGTCTGATGAGATTCGCCTATCAAGGAAGGAACAGGAAGAGACCGCGGAATTTGAACGATGGACGCCGCGGAATTTGAACGATGGACGCTGCAGCCGCAACTTCTTTACAGGTAATATTTACAATGTAAAAATTTTGATGACTCGAGTATAAGCCGAGGGGGGGACTTTCAGCCCCAAAAAAAGGGCTGAAAATCTCGGCTTATACTCGAGTATATACGGTAACTATGTAACTCGTGCTTCAAGTGCTCTGCAAGTGTACAACTTGCCAGTGAAAATGTGCAGCAAGTTACCAGACTTACAATTCAACACTGCCACAAATTTGTGGCAAGTTATCCTTGCTTGCTTTAATTATTGGACTATTTATGCACAGAACTTTATTGTTTTTAATATTTTACACTATTTTTCTATTTTTTTGTTTTTGTTACAATTAATAGGAATTTTTTCTTTTGGATATACACAATTTTTTTTTTATTCATTTTTTCATGGCATAATTGGTTTCTATTTATGGTTTCACAATATTTAGGAATGCTATATATTGAGTACTACAGCTTTGTGATATTGATAAGGTAGTGAGTGCCCTTGCTCTCACACATTCAAATGTATCCTTGCTGTCTGGGCTTAGCCTGGTTTTCTGTTCTGCTGTTGATGGCAATGATCACAGCACCAGTAATAGTTTTCCAGCCGGTAAAAAGTTAGCCAGACCTCATTTAAACCCTTGCTGCCAAGGTTACGCACATATGTGACTTCACTGAAGTGGGTCTTCTTTCATGGGGCAGCATATTTGCATACCTGTGTTTGTGTTGGGAGCCTGCTGCACAGTGTGCTCCTAGCAAAGCGACCAAGCTGTCACCAACAGCTCCGGGAGGACTAGCTCTCGATTGCATAACTGCTGTGATAGCCTGAGATCAGTGGTGTCACTAGGGTTGGTGTCACTCGGTGCGAAAAAAAATGGTGTCACCCCCCCCAACAACTATAGTCCCCCCTCAGTACAGACCCCCCTCCACTAACTACAGACCCCTCTCGAACAGAATAGATCCCCTCCCTCAGTACAGACCCCCCCACTAAGTACAGACCCCCTTCCATCAATATAGACCCCCTCCCTCAGTATAAACCTCCCCCCTCAGTACAGACACCCCCACCTCAGTGCAGACCGCTCCATCAGTACAGACACCCCCACCTCAGTGCAGACCACTCCATCAGTACAGACACCCCCACCTCAGTGCAGACCCCCCAGCAGTGCAGACACCCCCCCAGTGCAGACACCCCCCAGTTACAGACACCCCCAGTGCAGACCTTCCTCAGTTACAGACCCCCCTCAGTTACAGACCCCCCTCTGTTACAGACCCCCCTCTGTTACAGACCCCCCTCTGTTACAGACCCCCCTCTGTTACAGACCCCCCTCTGTTACAGACCCCCCTCTGTTACAGACCCCCCTCAGTTACAGACCCCCCTCAGTTACTGACCCCCCAGTAACAGACCCCCCCTCAGTTACAGACCCCCCCTCAGTACCAGACCCCCCTCAGTACAGACACCCCTTCAGTACAGACACCCCTTCAGTACAGACACCCCTCAGTACCAGACCCCCCTCAGTACAGACACCCCCTCAGTACAGACACCCCCTCAGTACAGACACCCCCTCAGTACCAGACACCCCCTCAGTACCAGACCCCCCCTCAGTACCAGACCCCCCCTCAGTACAGACCCCCCCTCAGTACAGACCCCCCCTCAGTACAGACCCCCCCTCAGTACCAGACCCCCCCTCAGTACCAGACCCCCCTCAGTACCGACACCCCCTCAGTACCGACACCCCCTCAGCACAGACCCCCCTCAGTTACAGACCCCCCTCAGTTACAGACCCCCCTCAGTTACAGACCCCCCTCAGTTACAGACCCCCCTCAGTTACAGACCCCCCTCAGTACCAGTACCCTCACTGACTCTGCAGTGTAGTTGAGCATCATGGGAAATGTAGTTCCAAAACATCTGGGGTGCCAAAGTTCGCCACCACTGGTCTAAGGACTCATTCGCACTACACATTGCAGGAACTTGCATTCCCGCTTGCGACTTTGTTCTCACACGGAAACGCTTGTCATGTCTAGGGCAGCTCATTCACTTGAATGCATGATTATCACTCCAAAGAAGCTCAGGGACCAAGCTTTGGCCCTGGGCCAAGAGCAAATTTGCACTTGCGGTTTGCTGCAGTTCTTGTGCCTCGCTGTTGTCGCTCAACAATTGTGGCAAAATTGTGCTGTGTTTGGGGGTACCATTCAAGATAAATGGCACCCAAACACGCATCCCGTGTTTTGCCGTGATTTAGAATAGCGGGCAGAATGACAGCGGCACCAAATCACCCATATTTGAATGGGGCCTAAATGATACATAGGGGTTGATTTACTAAAGGCAACTAGACTGTGCACTTTGCAAGTCCAATTGGACTCTGCAAGTGCAGTTGCTCCAGAGCTTAGTAAATTACGTAAAGCTTCACTTTGCAAAGAGTACCCAATCACATGCAAGGAAAATTTAAAAAAACAGTATTTTTGCTTGCACGCGATTGGATGATGGAAGTCAGCAGAGCTTCTGCTCATTTACCAAGCTGTGGAGCAACTGCACTTCCAAAATGTGCACAGTCGATTTGCCTTTAGTAAATCAACCCCATTGTATTGTTGGAAGAAAAAATGGAAACAAGTACTGGTTGAACTAGATGGCCTTTTTTAAATCTAACTATGTAACTTTGTACAATAAAATAAAAATAAAACAGCAAGATCAGGGTTAGATCTAGGCCAGTGTCAGGGTCAGTATTAGGGTCATTGTTATGTCAGTGCATTTTGAGCAGGATAAAAAAATAAAATTTATTGATCTGGACCCTACTACAGGTACAAAAACACTAATATTATACACATATGTGGAATCACTGTTATCATCTGAAATAGGAGAATGTATCTGTGGTTGTTATTTTGTGGTGGGTTATAGTAATGGCAAGAAATAGAAAGTTACTTTTCAAAAAAAAAAAATATATATATATATATATATATATATATATATTTTTTTTTACTATTTTGTGTAATTTTTCCTTTGCTATTAAAAAAACAAAATAAGATGATTTCCATTACCATTTACCACCAAAGACCAATGTGCCCTGGATAAGATTCACCTGAATACACTAAGTCATTGAAAAGATATGTACAGTTTACCTACTGTATTTATTGGCGTATAACACTCACTTTTTTACCCTGAAAATAGAGGGTAAACTGTTCCTGCGTGTTATACGCAGGGGGCCGTGGAAATTTTTTTTCCTGAAACTTCCCTCTTAAAGTTAGGGTGTGTGTTATACGCCTGTGCGCGTTGTTATACGCCGATAAATACGGTAACACGTGTCAAAGTTGCCAAACCAGTTTCAAGCATTAACCACTTAACGACCGCCCACTGTATATATACGTCGGCAGAATGGCACGGACAGGCAAACTCACGTACCTGTACATGCCTGCCTTCGTATGGGTGGGGGGTCCAATCGGACCCCCCTCTTCGGGAGCGATCCGTGATGAGGAGGCCGCCATTCGATTCTGGCCACCCCCTCGCGATCACTCCCGGCGAATCAAATGCTTCCTCTGCCTGTTTAATGTTTACACAGGCAGGAGGAAGTGATGTCATCCCTCATGCGGCGCTCACATATACCGAGCGCCGCATGAGAGAAGACACAGAGGTTAGTGCACAAACACTACACTAACACCAGCACACATAGGCACATGATCGCCCCCCCCAGGCCCCCCCAGACACCCCCCAGATCACCCCCCAGCCCCCCAGTCACAGTGTCACTGATTGCAGTGACCATTTATTTACTGATCACTGCAATCAGTGACATTTCTGACTGTAAAAGTGTCAGGGCAGTTAGTGTTAGGTCCAGTGTAGCCCCCTAACCCCCCCTAATTAAGGTTTAACCCCTTGATCGCCCCCCAGGTAACCCTTTCACCCCCTAGCACCGCCGTCACTAAGCGATCGTTTTTCTGATCGCTGTCTTAGTGTCGGTGATGCCGATAGGTAGCCAGTTATTTTTTTTAGGTTCGCCGCAGGTTTTTATAGCGTCGGGTACCCCCATATATTACCTAATAAAGGTTTAACCCCTTGATCGCCCCCCAGGTAACCCTTTCACCCGTGTCACTAAGCAATCATTTTTCTGATCACTGTCTTAGTGTCGGTGATGCCAATAGGTAGCCAGTTATTTTTTTTAGGTTCGCCGCAGGTTTTTATAGCATCGGGTACCCCCATATATTACCCAATAAAGGTTTAACCCCTTGATCGCCCCCCCCCAGGTAACCCTTTCACCCCCTAGCACCGCTGTCACTAAGCAATCGTTTTTCTGATCGCTGTCTTAGTGTCGGTGATACCGATAGGTAGCCAGTTATTTTTTTTAAGTTCGCTGCAGGTTTTTATAGCGTCGGGTACCCCCATATATTACCTAATAAAGGTTTAACCCCTTAATCGCCCCCCTAGGTAACCCTTTCACCCCCTTTTGCCAGTGTCACTAAGCGATCGTTTTTCTGATCGCTGTCTTAGTGTCGGTGATGCCGATAGGTAGCCAGTTATTTTTTTTAGGTTTGCCGCAGGTTTTTATAGCGTCGGGTACCCCCATATATTACCTAATAAAGGTTTAACCCCTTAATCGCCCCCCCAGGTAACCCTTTCACCCCCTTTTGCCAGTGTCACTAAGCGATCATTTTTCTGATCGCTGTCTTAGTGTCGGTGATGCCGATAGGTAGCCAGTTCTTTTTTTTAGGTTCGCCGCAGGTTTTTATAGCGTCGGGTACCCCCATATATTACCTAATAAAGGTTTAACCCCCTGATTGCCCCTAGTTAACCCTTTCACTAGTGATCACCATATAAGTGTTACGGGTGACGCTGGTTAGTTAGTTTGCTTTTTATAGTGTCAGGGCACCCACCGTATATAACCCAATAACCCTGATCGCCCGGCGGGTGATATCAATTAGGTTTTAGCGTCAGAGAGGGTCTGCGTCGCCCCAGGCAGCGTCAGGTTAGTGCCAGGAACGCTAACACCCACGCGTGAAGCATACACCCCCCTTAGTGGTATAATATCTAAACAGATCAATATCTGATCTGATCAGATCTATACTAGCGTTCCCAGCAATTTAGGGTTCCCAAAAACGCAGTGTTAGCGGGATCAGCACAGATACCTGCTAGCACCTGCGTTTTGCCCCTCCGTCCAGCCCAGGTCACCCAAGTGCAGTATCGATCGATCACTGTCACTTACAAAACACAACACGCATAACTGCAGCGTTCGCAGAGACAGGCCTGATCCCTGCGACTCCAGTGCTGTAGGAGGTGATTTCACCACCACAGTTAAAAAAAAAAGCATATATGCCGAAGCATTGGGGCGGAGGAGCGGAGGAGCGATTTTTGCTCCTAATGCCACGTACATACGGTCGAAATTCCGACGGAGGCTTGCCCGTGGAAAAGTCCGACCATGTGTGTGCGGCATAACTTTTGCGGGAGGATGCCCCCATGCTTCGGCATATATAAATGGTGCATGTATGCCCATCATTAGAAGTGGGTGAATGAAGGGAGGTATTCTAATGGTGGGGCATACCCACCGATCAATCTCTTTTTTTCGTTCAGCCAACAGGCTGCATGAAAAAAAAGATTACAATACATGTCCAACAAGGACCAGCAACGTACTGGTATGTTGCTGGACTTTGAATGGTTATACCAGATTGATGCCTGCGGGTTTAGGTATCATCTTGGTATCATTCTTTTCAGCCAGCGGCCGGCTTTCATGAAAAAGCAATCCTAGTGGCTAATTAGCCTCTGGACTGCTTTTACAAGCAGTGGGAGGGAATGCCCCCCCTGGATATAAAAAGTGCCATTGGGAAATTGGGAAAGCATTTTATCACACCGATCTTGGTGTGGTCAGATGCTTTGAGGGGAGAGGAAAGATCTAGGGTCTAATAGACCCCAGTTTTTTCAAAAAAAGAGTACCTGTCACTACCTATTGCTATCATAGGGTATATTTACATTCCCTGAGATAACAATAAAAATGATAAAAAAAAATATATATATATGTAAGGAACAGTTTAAAAATAAAATAAAAAAGCAAAATTAATAATAAAAAAAAAAAAGCACCCCTGTCCTGCCCTGCTCTTGCGCAATGGTGAACGCAAGCGTCGGTCTGGCGTCATATGTAAACAGCAATTGCACCATGCATGTGAGGTATCACCGCGAAGGTCAGATCGAGGGCAGTCATTTTAGCAGTAGACCTCCTCTGTAAATCTAATGTGGTAACCTGTAATTTTGCGCGTTTGTGCGAAATTTTAAAGCATGTCGTGTTTGGTATCTATGTACTCGGCCTAAGATCATCTTTTTTATTTCATCAAACATTTGGGCAATATAGTGTGTTTTAGTGCATTAAAATTAAAAAAAAGTGTATTTTTTCCCCAAAAAATGCGTTTGAAAAATCGCTGCGCAAATACTGTGTGGAAAAAAAAATGCAACACCCGCTATTTTAATCTGTAGGGCCTTTGCTTTAAAAAATATATATAATGTTTGGGGGTTCAACATAATTTTCTTGCAAAAAAAAAAATATGTTTTCATGTAAACAAAAAGTGTCAGGAAGGGCTTTGTCTTCAAGTGGTTAGAAGAGTGGATGTAAGCTTCCTAATGTTGTGTATAAAATGCCAGAACAGTTCAAAACCCCCCCAAATGACCCCATTTTGGAAAGTAGACACCCCAAGCTATATACTGAGAGGCATGTCGAGTCCATGGAATATTTTATATGTTGACACAAGTTGCGGAAAAAAGACAATTTATTTATTTTTTTTATTTTTTTTGCACAAAGTTGTCACTAAATGATATATTGCTCAAACATGCCATGGGCATATGTGGAATTACACCCCAAAATACATTCTGCTGCTTCTCCTGAGTACGGGAATACCACATGTGTGAGACTTTTTGGGAGCCTAGCCGCGTACGGGACCCCAAAAACCAAGCACCGCCTTCAGGCTTTCTAAGGGTGTAAATTTTTGATTTCACTCCTCACTGCCTATCACAGTTTCGGAGGCCATGGAATGCCCACATGGCACAAACCCCCCCAAATGACCCCATTTTGGAAATTAGACATCCCAAGCTATTTGCTGAGAGGTATGGTGAGTATTTTGCAGATCTCGCTTTTTGTCACAAAGTTTTAAAAATTGAAAAAAGAAAATATATATTTTCTTTCTTCATTTTCAAAAACAAATGAGAGCTGTAAAATACTCACCATGCCTCTCAGCAAATAGCTTGGGTGTCTACTTTCCAAAATGGGGTCATTTGGGGGGGTTTTGTGCTATTTTGGCATTTTATGGCCTTCGAAACTGTGATAGGTAGTGAGGAGTGAAATCAAAAATTTGTGCCCTTAGAAATCCTGAAGGCGGTGCTTGGTTTTCGGGGTCCCGTACACGGCTAGGCTCCTAAAAAGTCCCACACATGTGGTATCCCCGTACTCAGGAGAAGCAGCAAAATGTATTTTGGGGTGCAATTTCACATATAACCATGGCATGTGTGAGCAATATATCATTTAGTGACAACTTTTTGTAATTTTTTTTTCTTTTTTTGTCATTATTCAATCACTTGGGACAAAAAAAAAAAATATTCAATGGGCTCAACATGCCTCTCAGCAATTTCCTTGGGGTGTCTACTTTCCAAAATGGGGTCATTTGGGGGGGGGGTTTGTGCTATTTTGTAATTTTATGGCCTTCGAAACTGTGATAGGTAGTGAGGAGTGAAATCAAAAATTTGCGCCCTTAGAAATCCTGAAGGGGGTGCTTGGTTTTCGGGGGCCCGTACGCGGCTAGGCTCCCAAAAAGTCCCACACATGTGATATCCCTGTACTCAGGAGAAGCAGCAAAATGTATTTTGGGGTGCAATTCCACATATAACCATGGCATGTGTGAGCAATATATAATTTAGTGACAACTTTTTGTATTTTTTTTTTTTATTTTAGTCATTATTCAATTTGTCATGAGACAAAAAAAAAAAAAATTCAATGGGCTCAACATGCCTCTCAGCAATTTCCTTGGGGTGTCTACTTTCCAAAATGAGGTCATTTGGGGGGAGGGGGGGTTTGTACTGCCCTGCCATTTTAGCACCTCAAGAAATGAGATAGGCAGTCATAAACTAAAAGCTGTGTAAATTCCAGAAAATGTACCCTAGTTTGTAGACGCTATAACTTTTGCGCAAACCAATAAATATACGCTTATTGAATTTTTTTTTTACTAAAGACATGTGGCTGAATACATTTTGGCCTAAATGTATGACTAAAATTGAGTTTATTCAATTTTTCTTATAACAAAAAGTAGAAAATATCATTTTTTTTCAAAATTTTCAGTCTTTTTCCATTTATATCGCAAAAAATAAAAACCGCAGAGGCAATCAAATACTATTAAAAGAAAGCTCTATTTTTGAGAAGAAAAAGACGCAAATTTCGTTTCGGTACAACATTGCATGTCTGCACAATTTACAGTTAAAGCAGCGCAGTGCCAAATTCTGAAAACACCTCTCGTCCTTTAACTACAAAATGGTCCGGGGCTTAAGTGGTTAAAAATTGTTTGGACCTGTGACATTAAGGGGTTAATTAAAGAAAAGAAGCCTACCCTCTGGACAGCACAGTATTTTTATGCCCGCAAACGCTTCCATTGGCATTTAGTTGGAAATGGTTGCTTGTAAGGGTAGTCCTGCTGTGGATGGTAGAAGAGAATAACATGGTATTAGAGAGTGTAGTTCTTCTGCACAGGCTGATAGAGTGAACTGCTTCCTATGAATGATGTGTACAAGGTACAGATGGCAACAAGCAATTCACTCTACATGTGCTGAATGTTGTATGTTGGATAAGTGATCTGATTAATCTGGTGATAAGGGGATGGCTCCCAGTGCTTGTTTACAAAGCAGATAGGTTGTTGTGAAGTGTTGTGTAGCTGCACACAGGCTCCTGGGTGGGAAGTGGGAGCATAGTCCTGTTGTATGAGAAGTAGTCACATCAAAGTTAAATATGGGCAATGTGACATAGCAGTGTGCAATGCATGTCCCCAGACTAGTACTGTCAGAGGACAGACTGTATGGGAGAACAGGCAGACAGGATCTGTCCCAGCAGGAAGCTCACACTAACTGTATGGCATTAGATGTCTGTGAAGGATCTCATGTATTCAGGTCATTGTATACCTAGGAGTAGGTAGTCACATTCACCTGGACTGTATGTAATGGGGAAGATGTTTTGTAGCTTATCAAACCACTTCACTTCCATTGGGTGTCAGGAAGATACCCAATCAGTGCAGAACAAGTCCACTTCAGGCCCCCTTTCACACTTGTGCGACTTGGGACTGCAAAATCGCATGACAAGTCGTACCCCATGATTTCCAATGAGTACCATTCATATCTGTGCAACTTCAAGTCGCACCAACTTCAAAGTAGTCCCGGTACTACTTTGGTCTGACTTTGATGTGAGTTGAGGTCAATGGACCTCGAATTTACACAGGTATTCCATGAAATCGCTCAAAATCACGTCAAAATCGCAGCTAGGAAATCACAGTAAAATCGCTGAAAAATTGCATGACTGTGAAAGATGCCTAACTACTACTGGATGATGGCATTAGATCAATAAATATCACCTAGTTCTGTGTTCACATCACCCATAAACAGTATACACACGATCCATGAACAGTATACACACTATCCATGAACAGTATACATGTCCCCCATGAACAGTATACACACTATCCATGAACAGTATACATGTCCCCCATGAACAGTATCCACACTATCTATGAACAGTATATACTGTAAGTTACCCATGAACAATATATGGATGATGTACACACTACTAATTAACTATAAACAAATTACCCATAAACAGTCTACACACTGCTAATGAACTCTATACAAATTACCCATAAACTGTGTACATTATTACCCATGAACAGTGTACACATTACAAACAAATTTTAAATACAGTACCCATGGACTGTATACGTGCTGCCAATGAACTCTATACAAATTACCCAAAAACAGTTTAACTATTCATTATTACCCATGAGCAGTATATATATTACCCATGAGCAGTGCAGTACCCATGAGCAGTATACACATTACCCATGAACAGTATACACATTACCCATGAGCAGTATACACATTACCCATGAGCAGTATATACATTACCCATGAGCAGTATACACATTACCCATGAGCAGTATATACATTACCCATGAGCAGTATACACATTACCCATGAGCAGTATACACATTACCCATGAGCAGTATACACATTACCCATGAGCAGTATACACATTACCCATGAGCAGTATACACATTACCCATGAGCAGTATACACATTACCCATGAGCAGTATATACATTACCCATGAACAGTATACACATTACCCATGAGCAGTATACACATTACCCATGAGCAGTATACACATTACCCATGAGCAGTATACACATTACCCATGAGCAGTATACACATTACCCATGAGCAGTATACACATTACCCATGAGCAGTATATACATTACCCATGAACAGTATACACATTACCCATGAGCAGTATACACATTACCCATGAGCAGTATACACATTACCCATGAGCAGTATACACATTACCCATGAGCAGTATATACATTACCCATGAGCAGTATACACATTACCCATAAGCAGTATACACATTACCCATGAGCAGTATATACATTACCCATGAGCAGTATACACATTACCCATGAGCAGTATATACATTACCCATGAGCAGTATACACATTACCCATAAGCAGTATACACATTACCCGTGAACAGTATACACATTACCCATGAGCAGTATACACATTACCCATGAGCAGTATACACATTACCCATGAGCAGTATACACATTACCCATGAGCAGTATACACATTACCCATGAGCAGTATACACATTACCCATGAGCAGTATACACATTACCCATGAGCAGTATACACATTACCCATGAGCAGTATACACATTACCCATGAGCAGTATACACATTACCCATAAGCAGTATACACATTACCCATAAGCAGTATATATATTACCCATGAGCAGTGCAGTACCCATGAGCAGTATACACATTACCCGTGAGCAGTATACACATTACCCATGAACAGTATACACATTACCCATGAGCAGTATACACATTACCCATGAGCAGTATATACATTACCCATGAGCAGTATACACATTACCCATGAGCAGTATACACATTACCCATAAGCAGTATACACATTACCTGTGAACAGTATACACATTACCCATGAGCAGTATATACATTACCCATGAGCAGTATACACATTACCCATAAGCAGTATACACATTACCCGTGAACAGTATACACATTACCCATAAGCAGTATACACATTACCCATGAACAGTATACACATTACCCATGAGCAGTATACACATTACCCATGAGCAGTATACACATTACCCATGAGCAGTATACACATTACCCATGAGCAGTATACACATTACCCATGAGCAGTATACACATTACCCATGAGCAGTATACACATTACCCATGAGCAGTATACACATTACCCATGAACAGTATACACATTACCCATGAGCAGTATACACATTACCCATGAGCAGTATACACATTACCCATGAACAGTATACACATTACCCATGAGCAGTATACACATTACCCATGAGCAGTATACACATAAGTATACTCAGTGTATTCAGCAGTCACCCTTGGACCAGACCCTCACTATGAACAGATATCATTTGTTTCCAAATATTTGGAGTTGTGTAGAATTTTACAAAGACGGCAACATTGTAGCCAGCAGAGAAGAGATCACCCACCCAGATACAATGTACACCGGACGAGGAATCCCAGAGATGTCACTAGTATAACTCCCCATCCCTCCAGCACCACAATTCCCGTGTGTGTGTGTCCGGGGAGTACGGGTGGCATGGATGGTACAAGTGTAGTGAGGTGGCAGTGTCCGCTCAGGGTATACAATACCCGTAGCTTCTGCTGCTATGACAGTCTCCTCTCCTAGTGTAATGAGATGGCATTACATGTAGAAGGAGCGGGCAGTGCCCACCCTGTGTAACAGTACGGGACAATTCACTATGCCTAGTACAAGTAGGCGGCCGTATAAATACCAGGCAGTGCCCGATGGGAGGTATAGGTTCTTGGACGCAGCTGGCAGCGGCCGACACAGGTAGAAGTAGTAGGCAGTGCCCAGCTTAGGTGTATGTAGTGGATAGTACCCGGTGTACTAGTTAGTAGAAGCAGGTGGAAATGCCCACTATAGGTATAGGCAGTGCCCGGTGTTATAGTTAGTAGACGTAGGTGGCAGTACCCGGTGTAGGTAGCAGGCAGTGCCCGGATACTGATTAGTAGAGGCAGTGCCCGCCATAGTGTCTGGTGTAATAGTTAGCAGAAGCAGGTGGCAATGCCCGGTATAGGTGCAGACAGAGCCCAGTGTCATAGTTATTAGAAGCAGGTGGCCGTGCCCGGTACTGGTGCCCAGAGTAATTGTTATTAAATGCAGGTGGTACTAGTTAGCAGAAGCAGGTGGCAGTGCCCGGTATAGTAGCAGGCAGTGCCCGGAGTAATAGTTAGTATAGGCAGGTGGCAGTGCCTGCTATAGGTGCAAGCAGTGCCCGGGAGTAGTAGTTAGTAGATGCAAGTGGCAGTGCTCACTATAGGTATAGGCAGTGGTGTATAGGTGCAGGCAGTGCCCGGTGTCATAGTTAGTAGAGGCAATGCCCACTATGGGTAAAGGCAGTGCCTGGTATAGGTGCAAGCAGAGTCCGGTGTACTTATTCGTAGAAGCAGGTTACAATGCCCAGTGTACTAGTTAGCAGAAGCAGGTGCAGGTGTAAAGGTGCAGGCAGTGCCCGGAGTAGCAGGTGGTAATGCCCGCTATAGGTGCAGGCAGTGCCCGATGTTATAGTTAGTAGAAGGAGGTGGCAGTGCCCGGTGTAGGTTCAGGCAGTGCCCGGATTAGTAGCTAATAGCGGCAGGTGGCAGTGTCCGAAATAGGTCCAGGCAGTGCCGGAGTAGCAGTTATTAGCAGCAGGTGGCAGTGCCCGTGGTGCGGGCAGTGCCGGAGTAGTAGTTAGTAGCGACAGGTGGCAGTGCCCAGTATAGGTGTATAGGCAGTGTCCGGAGTAGTAGTTAGTAGCGGCAGGTGGCAGTGTCCGGAGTAGTAGTTAGCAGTGCCCGGTGTTGTGCCGAGAATGGTTTCCCCTACGAAACCTGTAGGTGTATAGGCAGTGCCCGGAGTAGTAGTTGGTAGCGGCAGGTGGAAGTGCCAGGTATAGGTGTATAGGCAGTAATAGTTGGTAGAAGCATGTGGCAGTGACCTGTGTAGTAGAGGAAAGGAAAAACGTACCGCTCAAAAGCTTGAGAATTCACCAAATAGCTGCTTCCGCCCGGTCACTCACACAGGTGCTGGCTCTGCACTGATGCATGGGAGAAAAAGAAACCCTGGACTGCCGCACTCTGTATAGACAGTTATTTATTCCAAAATTTCAGGTAAAAAATCCAAATTCAAAATAAATCCATAAATCCAAAACAACAAATGCAGATGGTGTGCATGCAGGGAAGGGTGGCTAACGCGTTTCACGTCACGAATTGACGCTTACTCATAAGCGTCAATTCGTGACGTGAAACGCGTTAGCCACCCTTCCCTGCATGCACACCATCTGCATTTGTTGTTTTGGATTTATGGATTTATTTTGAATTTGGATTTTTTACCTGAAATTTTGGAATAAATAACTGTCTATACAGAGTGCGACCTGTGTAGTAGTTAGTAGCGGCAGGTGGCAGTGCCCAGTACAGGTGCAGGCAGTGCCTTCAGAAGTAGTTAGTAGAGAGAGGTTGTAGTGCCCAGTATAGATGCAGTCAGTGCCCAGAGTAGTAGTTAGTAGCAGCAGGTGGCAATGCCCAGTATAGATGTAGGCAGTGCCCGGTATAGGTGTATAGGCAGTGCCGGAGTAGTAGTTGGTAGCGGCAGGTGGCAGTGCCAGGTATAGGTGTATAGGCAGTGCCGGAGTAGTAGTCGGTAGCGGCAGGTGGCAGTGCCAGGTATAGGTGTATAGGCAGTGCCCGGTGTAGTAGTAGCGGCAGGTGGCAGTGCCCGGTATAGGTTTATAGGCAGTGCCCGGTGTAGTAGTAGCGGCAGGTGGCAGTGCCAGGTATAGGTGTATAGGCAGTAGTAGTTGGTAGAAGTGACCTGTATAGGTGTAGTCAGTGCCCAGAGTAGTAGTTAGTAGCGACAGGTGGCAGTGCCAGGTATAGGTGTATAGGCAGTGCCGGAGTAGTAGTTGGTAGCGGCAGGTATAGGTGTATAGGCAGTAGTAGTTGGTAGAAGTGACCTGTATAGGTGCAGTCAGTGCCCAGAGTAGTAGTTAGTAGCGACAGGTGGCAGTGCCAGGTATAGGTGTATAGGCAGTGCCGGAGTAGTAGTTGGTAGCGGCAGGTAGCAGTGCCAGGTATAGGTGTATAGGCAGTAGTAGTTGGTAGAAGTGACCTGTATAGGTGTAGTCAGTGCCCAGAGTAGTAGTTAGTAGCGACAGGTGGCAGTGCCAGGTATAGGTGTATAGGCAGTGCCGGAGTAGTAGTTGGTAGCGGCAGGTATAGGTGTATAGGCAGTAGTAGTTGGTAGAAGTGACCTGTATAGGTGCAGTCAGTGCCCAGAGTAGTAGTTAGTAGCGACAGGTGGCAGTGCCAGGTATAGGTGTATAGGCAGTGCCGGAGTAGTAGTTGGTAGCGGCAGGTAGCAGTGCCAGGTATAGGTGTATAGGCAGTAGTAGTTGGTAGAAGTGACCTGTATAGGTGTAGTCAGTGCCCAGAGTAGTAGTTAGTAGCGACAGGTGGCAGTGCCAGGTATAGGTGTATAGGCAGTGCCGGAGTAGTAGTTGGTAGCGGCAGGTATAGGTGTATAGGCAGTAGTAGTTGGTAGAAGTGACCTGTATAGGTGCAGTCAGTGCCCAGAGTAGTAGTTAGTAGCGACAGGTGGCAGTGCCAGGTATAGGTGTATAGGCAGTGCCGGAGTAGTAGTTGGTAGCGGCAGGTAGCAGTGCCAGGTATAGGTGTATAGGCAGTAGTAGTTGGTAGAAGTGACCTGTATAGGTGCAGTCAGTGCCCAGAGTAGTAGTTAGTAGCAGCAGGTGGCAGTGCCCGCTCGGAGCAGGTCTTGCTCGGGCCTGCCAGCCCCAGGCTCCGCCCCCTCTCGCTCCGTCTGCACTTGTTTATTCAGCGCTCGGAGCGGCACGCGCCAGGCGCACGCACTGGAACAACAAACCCCAGAGAATGGAGCCCGGGGAGAGGGGCGGGGCAAGGCAAAGCGCGTGGAGCTTGTGCCCATTGAAAAGGCGGCGGCGGCCGAGCGACCCCAGCCACTCAGCGCAGCGAGCCAGGGAACGTGCGGGACAGAACGCGGGGCTCGCCTCTCACACCGCCTCACCCGCACAGCCACTGCGCTCCACGCGACACACACGAGTCTCCAGTCCAGCCAGCCAAATGGACAGCACTGCCAAGGCAGAGAGCGGCTCCGGCCAGCACTTTCTGCAGCCAGCCTGCTACTTTGCACAGAGCCTTCAGCTGAGCCCGGGGGACGGGCATCATCATCATCAGCAGTCCAATGCCAAGTCCGGAGCCAAGCAGGTCAAGAGGCAGAGGTCGTCCTCCCCGGAGCTGATGAGGTGCAAGAGGAGGCTCAACTTCAACGGCTTCGGCTATAGCTTGCCCCAACAGCAACCAGCTGCGGTAGCCAGGAGGAATGAGAGGGAGAGGAACAGGGTGAAGCTGGTGAACCTGGGCTTTGCCACTCTCCGGGAACATGTCCCCAATGGGGCGGCCAACAAGAAGATGAGCAAGGTGGAGACCCTCCGCTCCGCTGTAGAGTACATCCGAGCGCTACAGCAGCTGCTGGATGAACATGACGCTGTCAGCGCTGCCTTCCAGTCCGGGGTGCTGTCACCCACCATCTCCCCCAACTACTGTCATGACATGAACTCTATGGCAGGATCCCCTGTCTCCTCCTACACCTCCGATGAAGGATCCTATGACCCCCTGAGTCCAGAGGAGCAAGAACTACTAGACTTCACTACCTGGTTCTGAGCAGCAGGTGAGTCCTCCACCTTCAAGTCCACTCTAGTGGTGCTGAACTGTCAAGGTGCTATGGAGGCCGGCCATACACCTTACAATCCCACCTTACAACTTCTTTTCATACAACCACACAGCCCCTTGGGGAAATCTTCTTCTGTCCCTACAACCACACTGACCTTTGGGACAATCTTCTTCTGTTCCTACAACCATACTGATCCTTGGGGCACTCTTCTTCTGTTCCTACAACCATACTGATCCTTGGGGCACTCTTCTTCTGTTCCTACAACCATACTGATCCTTGGGGGCACTCTTCTTCTGTTCCTACAACCATACTGATCCTTGGGGGCACTCTTCTTCTGTTCCTACAACCATACTGATCCTTGGGGCACTCTTCTTCTGTTCCTACAACCATACTGATCCTTGGGGGCACTCTTCTTCTGTTCCTACAACCATACTGATCCTTGGGGCACTCTTCTTCTGTTCCTACAACCATACTGATCCTTGGGGCACACTTCTTCTGTTCCTACAACCATACTGATCCTTGGGGGCACTCTTTTTCTGTTCCTACAACCATACTGATCCTTGGGGCACTCTTCTTCTGTTCCTACAACCATACTGATCCTTGGGGCACTCTTCTTCTGTTCCTACAACCACACTGATCCTTGGGGCACACTTCTTCTGTTCCTACAACCATACTGATCCTTGGGGCACTCTTCTTCTGTTCCTACAACCATACTGATCCTTGGGGGCACACTTCTTCTGTTCCTACAACCACACTGACCTTTAGGGCACACTTCTTCTGTTCCTACAACCACACTGACCCTTAGGGCAATCGTCTTCTGTTCCTACAACCACACTGACCCTTGGAACAATCTTCTCCTACAACCACACTGATCCTTGGGGCACTCTTCTTCTGTTCCTACAACCACACTGATCCTTGGGGCACTCTTCTTCTGTTCCTACAACCACACTGATCCTTGGGGCACTTTTCTGTTCCTACAACCACACTGACCCTTAGGGCAATCATCTTCTGATCCTACAACCACACTGACTGACACTTAGGGCAATCGTCTTCTGTTCCTACAACCACACTGACCCTTGGAACAATCTTCTCCTATAACCACACTGACCCTTGGGGCACTATTCTTCTGTTCCTACAACCACACTCACCCTTGGGGCACTCTTCTTCTGTTCCTACAACCACACCGACCCTTGTACTCCATAACTGATGACAAATCGAAAAAAATGTAAGGTGTATGGGCAACCTAAGGCTCCTCCCATTTATTACAACCTCCTTTACACCTTCCAACAACCATGTAGGATACAAATTGATGGGTAGGTCATCTTACCTAGTTTTGGTAGATCTAAAGTAGCTTGACCCAAGATTGTAGAATGTGATCCTAAAACTTTGTAGAGTGACCCTAAAAATGTACAGGGATGGGGCCAATGATGGTGTAGCTGGCCCCGTGGAAGTTGCTCCTAGTCCTGGAAACCATAACTAATGATAAATCTAAAAAAAATGTAAGGTGTATAGACAACTTAAGATTCATCACACTCATTACAACCTCCTTTAGATCTTCCAACAACCATGTAAGATACAATTTGATTGGCATGTCATCTTACATAGTTTTGGTAGTTCTAAAAATGCTTGACCTAAGATTGTAGACTAACACTTTAACAAGGATGGTGCCCATAAAGGTGTAGCTGGCCTTTGGAGCTTGCTCCTGGTCTGGCCCTTGGAGGTTGCTCCTGGTCTAGCCCTTGGAGGTTGCTCCTGATCTGGACCTTGGAGGTTGCTCCTGGTGTGGCCCTAGGAGGTCGCTCCTGGCCTGGCTCTAGGAGGTTGCTCCAGGTCTGGCCCTAGAAGGTTGCTTTAAGTCTGACCCTTGGAGGTTGCTCCAGGTCTGGCTCTTGGAGGTTGCTCGTGCTGGAAACCATAACTGATGGCTCTTTTTTTTCTCTCCAATTTCAGGACTGTCCCTAAGAAGGAGGATGTGAAGCACACGGGAGCCCACAAGCCTCTCCAAGAACACTAAGCACTAGATTTGCACTCCGGTGGGGTCCACAAGAGAACCAGAGACTCAGAAGTGTGGGGATCAAGAGAAGAGGGGGATACCCACCGCTCTACTCACAGAAGGAAGAGCTTTGATTGGCCAGCAAGGTCTTAAGAACAAAAAAAAAAGCAGGGCTTCCCAATGACGATCCGGCTGTAGCCCATTGCCTGAGTGCTCTCTCCTTTCCTAAGGATGACACTGGGACTATAACTTGTGGAGTTTGCATTCTTACTATGCTGATACTCAAAGAACCCTTTTAAACCCCTCTACTACTATTTTTATACCACTTTCATCGTAAGAAAAAACAAATGCTTCCAATCGTTTTTGTGATTTTTTTTATATTATAAAAATCTATTTCTATGGATCCCAGATGTTTGGGATGTATTAAGCTATTTTTGTACATAAGAGAGAGAATTTATAGAAGTTTTGTACAAATGTTATAAAAATGTGTATATCTTGATACATTATTATTGTAATGCTTATTACCTCTGCGTATTTAGACTTGTAGTCTATATGACAGTGATCGTCGGCCTCTTCTACCCCCCTCCAGCTGTTGCTCGGGCACCCCGAGGATGTGGATTGGGGCAGCAGCTGGAGGGAACAGAGGTTGCCTGTCTCTGCTACTTATAAATGACCTTGCAACTGCCATTTTCTATGTGGTTTGTGAAAAGGACTCTCCTAATGTTGGGGATGGAACTCCTTACAGATGTACTTTAGCACCGATGTGTCTTACTTTATAGAAACTTCGTTAATGTATTAATTGTGTTATTCAAAACAACAAAACAATGTTCACAATGAACAAAGTTTATGCAGCTATTGTCCAAACACAAAATAGTGGTCCTCTGTTTCTATGATGACTTTTTTTTGGAACTTTACACCACTGCCTTTTTCTTACCGTTTTATTACAAACTTACAAAGGTACTGCATAACGAAATGTGTTTTTTTACACAATAGTTTCATAATAAAACGTTTTATATAAAAACCCAACTGTCTATATTTGTTTCCCATTTGGGGGGGGGGGGGATATGCTGTATATAGGGAAAGCAGCGGTCTATCCAGGCTGATGTATCTATTTAGAAAGAGACACAATAAAGATGGGTACCGATTGTTTGCCATCCCCTGCATAAAAGAGGATTCAGAGCAAAGAGTTTGATTAATGGCTTTATTGTCCTTTTAAATCGGCACTGAGCAGAGTGAGCACTGGAAACAGAGGGCGCTCTATACCAGCAAGTGACAAGTGAGGACCTCAAGGCATCCACAACTATAGATAGCATCCAATGTGACAGATGGAGACTAAAGGGCATATTTAATAAGGCAGGGAAAAGTAATCCATAACCAGTAAGGTAGTTAGTTCACTTATCTAACTGAAATGTAGGTTACTGCACTTCGTGCATTAGGAAAACGAAATGTAAGGGGTTTAACATGAATAAGCTATATGCATAGCTATATAAAGTATATTTATGGAGTTGTTTTACTGGAGAGTGCAAAAACTAGCGCAGCTCTGCATAGAAACCAATCAGCTTCCAGTTTTCATTGTCAAAACTTAATTGCACAAGTTATAAGCTGATTGGCTCCCATGCACAGCTGCACCAGACTCTGCACTCTCCAGTTTTAGTAAATCAACCCCTAGTGAGTGCAAAATCTGGTGCAACTCTGCAGAGAAACCAATCAGCTTCCAGCTTTTATTGTCAAAGCTTGAAGCTGATTGGCTCCCATGCACAGCTGCACCAGGTTTTTCACTCTGGTTTTAGTAAATCAACCCCTGGAGAGTGCAAAATCTGGTGCAACTCTGCAGAGAAACCAATCAGCTTCCAGCTTTTATTGTCAAAGCTTGAAGCTGATTGGCTCCCATGCACAGCTGCACCAGATTTTGCACTCTGGTTTTAGTAAATCAACCCCCGAGAGTGCAAAATATCTACCCTCCTCCTCCTCCTCCTGTTTAAGCTATTTCT
Source organism: Rana muscosa (assembly GCA_029206835.1). Classification (NCBI taxonomy): domain Eukaryota; kingdom Metazoa; phylum Chordata; class Amphibia; order Anura; family Ranidae; genus Rana; species Rana muscosa. The sequence continues at coordinate 828,830,232 of CM055118.1, read as the reverse complement.
TGGAAACAGCATGAGAGATTTGTGAAAGTTTGCTTTATTAAAAAGAAGGAAAAACAAGTCCAAAAAAAACGAATTTTGATCTAGGAATGCCATGCTTGTAGTACAAATATAGGGGTCGATTTACTAAAACTGGAGAGTGCAAAATCTGGTGCAGCTGTGGAGCCAATCAGCTTCTAACTTGTTCGATTAAGCTTTGACAATAAGCCCTGGTGCGATTTGACATGTCAAATCGCATGTCAAATTCTGCGATATTTGCCGCAAATTGCCGGCCATGGCACCGTCCTAATCGGTGCGACGCCGCATCTGCGGCACTGCACCGATTTCAAAAAGTAGTTTCTGTACTACTTTTTGCGATTTCGGCCGCGATTTATATTGACATCTGTGTCAGATGTCTTTATAATCGCGGCTGAAATCGGGACGGCCAGCGAGAGTGAAATCGTGCGAGTTCAGCTGAACTTGCACGGCTTCACTCCCGCAGCGCAGTGTGAACCTGGGCTAAAAGCTGGAAGCTGATTGGTTTCTATGCAGAGCTGCACCAGATTTTGCACTCTCCAGGGGTTGATTTACTAAAACCAGAGTGAAAAATCTGGTGCAGCTCTGCATAGAAACCAATCAGCTTCCAGGTTTTATTGTCAAAGTTATAGGCTCCCATGCACAACTGCACAAGATTTTGCACTCTGACTTTAGTAAATCAACCCCTGGAGTGTGCAAAATCTGGTGCAGCTCTGCATAGAAACCAATCAGCTTCCAGGTTTTATTGTCAAAGCTATAGGCTTCTCATGCACAACTGCACCAGATTTTGCACTCTCCAGGGGTTGATTTACTAAAACCAGAGTGCAAAATCTGGTGCAGCTCTGCATAGAAACCAATCAGCTTCCAGGTTTTATTGTCAAAGTTATAGGCTCCAATGCACAACTGCACCAGATTTTGCACTCTGGCTTTAGTAAACCAACCCCTGGAGAAGTGCAAAATCTGGTGCAGCTCTGCATAGAAACCAATCAGCTTCCAGGTTTTATTGTCAAAGTTATAGGCTCCAATGCACAACTGCACCAGATTTTGCACTCTGGCTTTAGTAAACCAACCCCTGGAGAAGTGCAAAATCTGGTGCAGCTCTGCATAGAAACCAATCAGCTTCCAGCTTTTATTGTCAAAGCTTAATCAGAACAAGTTAGAAGCTGATTGGCTCCACAACTGCACCAGATTTTGCACTCTCCAGTTTTAGTAAATAGATTCCTAGATCAAATTGTTTTTTTTTTTTTGTTTTTTTGTACTTGTTTTTCCTTTTTTTTAATAAAGCAAACTTTCACAAATCTCTCATGCTGTTTCCAAGAAATAGCTTAAACAGGAGGAGGAGGAGGGTAGAGGGGGGAAGCCTTGCCAGATCAGAGACACTGCTCTATAAGCATGTCATTCTATCCAAAAAGCGTGATCTGCCTGTAAAAGTACCCAATTACTAAGATTCAAAAAGAAATTGGTGGGCTTTTTTTTTTTTGGCTGGGGAGCTTGTTGTCAGTTAGCAAGGACGTGACCGGAATGATAGTCCCATTTTCTTTGCCTGGATACTCAAGCCTCCTCCTAAATGACTTGCAAATTCAGTTTGCGTGCACCAAGCCAAGCGCAAAATGCAGCTTAGGGAGCCCAACAAAGGACACAGAGGGACAGCTCCTGATATCTGTCCTTGCCATGCAGTGCTCCTAATTCCAGGACTTTTCTAGGGACAGCTCCTGCCTGATGCTTCTCTAAGTTTGTAAATCAATAATAAACAGCCAAAAAAGCTCATTTTGTTCAATTTACTACTAACACACACACACACATATATTTTTTTTTATTTTTTTTTACTGCACAGTATTTTACTTTTCTGTTTTGTCAGCAGCATGCAAAGAAAGTGTTACAAGTAATGTCTGCCTATGAATATAACATTAGGATAATGTTTCATCCTCCAATGAAAAAAAAAAAGGAGGGGGGGGGGGGTTCTTGTGTAGACAGGTGTTCTCTATTGCTCACTCTTCAATAGTAAATATTCCGACTCATTAAGGCAAAGTTAAGCTGTTGTTTGCAACAATGTATAAAACGGACGGAGAAATTCCCCAAAAACACACAATTTTACTTAAAAACTAGGAAAGGGCAAAAAGCAGGATTGGGCTAAATCTCATTATATGTGTTCTAATCGCTTAGCAACACAAAGGCTTTTCTTCTTCTCGGAGGAAAGGCTATTGAAAGCCGTGTTCAGTTAGCATTTGTAAACTCCATAAATCAAGGGCTTGCACCGTGCCTACTATACAGTCACACCGCTCTCCCTATTCTTCCCAGCCACAAGATATTTATCCCCCTGCACGACTTTTCTTACAAACTATTTGCACGTTGTAAATCTTCATCACTGCTCTATCTTTTATTCCTGCTGTACTCCCCTATTGAGGAATGTACCAGCAGCCTCTGGGAGCTTCTATATATAATATGCCTAGGAGGAGGGATGGATGGAGAATAGATGCAAGGAAGAAACAGGGGCTGGTGTCCAGCCAATCCTGCACCAGAGACACATGCATTCTGATTTCTTGCTATAGGCAATAGCTTCATCTGTTTGCTTACATTTGGCCCTAAAAGGTATGGAGCAAAGACTTTATTTTTTCCCCCCTTTTTTATTTTTCCCTTTTTTTTTCTTCCTTTTTTTCCCCTTCAAATCTCTTTATTATTTTTTTCCTTTAAATCAACAAAACTAACACAGATACAGTGCACAGTACAAAACACAACACACAATGGAGCAAAGACTTTTAGTTAAAGTGGAGCTCCACCCGATTTTTAGACCTTATCTTATTCAATGGACATAATGTAATTAATGTCGAAACGGGCATTGTTTTTTTATTTTTCTGTACAGTACCTTAATAAATCTCCATTTAATATCTGTTTCCTGTCTCCTCTGCTCCGGGAATTCTGCGGGAGTTACGTCATATCCTTGTAACGCAATGTAACCTGGGAGCACTTGTCAGAGCTCCCAGTATTCATTGCCGAGCCTTGCTGCAAGATATCGCTTGACAAGTGGGCGGTAACTTTCTGCGACGCCGGTGTAGTGTCATATTTTGCTACCCATCACAGATTGGTCCGGAAGTGACGTTTCGTCGCCGCCATCTTGCTACACCCCACACTCCTTCACAGTAATGATAGAGTGAGAAGGGGGCAAGCGGACATCTTGTTACACCCACCGGAGTTTTCGATTTCGAAAACAAGAACAAGCGCTGAATGCTGGGAGTTCAGCATTCGCCGCAAGGAGGAAGTACATGCTTGTGGGATTCTAATGCCCACAAGCAAAATGGCAATCCGTAGGAAAAGGGAATATAAGTTATCATTTCTAACTGAATAGCGATGCGGTGGACTAAAAGACACGGAGACGTGAGTAGACATGTAATAGGCAGAATACTTTGTAATGGCATGAAAAAAAAACAAAACGATTTGGCCGCGGGAGAACCGCTTTAAATTGTAAACTGGACACAACAAAACTAACACAGATACACTGCATGGTACAAAACACAACACAACTTTTAGTTAAAGTGGTTGTAAACTCTGAAAAAAAAAAAAACCCTGCAAGACAAAGGCATAATGAGCTAGTATGCATCGCATACTAGCTCATTATGAAATACTTAGATCAAAGCTGTTGCAGCAGTCCCCGCACACTGCTGTGACCGGCGACATGTCTCACGGAATAATTTCTAAAGTCAGGTCTTTTTTGAGAATTGATAAGCATTTCCAAATTTACATACTGCAATGTTGTTTTTTTTTTTATCAAATCATCTTTTTTTTTTTTTACATACAAACAGCAAAAACACCAAATACAACATACAACCCAAGCCCGCATTGAGAGGAGAAAAGAAAAAAACAAAGAAAGATAAATAAATAAATAACAAAAAATACAGATCGCATCCCCCTTACCCCTAGCCCCCATGGTCTCCCCCCTCTCCCATCTCTACTCACCCATCCCTCCTCCCCTCATACCTCCAAGATATCACACCACCTTCTCCATATTTTTTCAAATTTCCCTGGGCAACCTCTGCATAAGAAAGTATACTTTTCCTTAAAGCGGAGGTTCACCGGAGTTTTTTTTTTTTAAAAGCCAGCAGCTACAAATACTGCAGCTGCTGACTTCTAAAAAAATGATACTTACCTGTCCAGGTCGCCTTCGGCTCTCGGCTTCCCCCGCCGCCATCCTCGGTGAGGGAATTGGGAAGTGAAGCGCTGCGGCTTCACTGCCTGGTTCCCTACGGCGCATACGCGAGTCGCTCTGCGCCATCCTCACTGGTCCCCGTTGTGTTCTGGGAGCCGAGTGTTTCCCAGAACACAACGGGGGGGTGACGCGAAGGGGCGGGACTTCCGCAGGAGTCTGCTCCCGGAAGTGGTGCACATACCTGTTTTATACAGGTATCTGCACCCCCTCCCTCCTGAAAGGTGCCAAATGTGACACCGGAGGGGGGGAGGGTTCCGAAAAGCGGAGCTTCACTTTTGGGTGAACCTCCGCTTGAATTACAGTTTCCCTTACTTGTAAACTGCAATGTTAATATCAGTATTTTAGGCACATATGTGCGAATAGACGTGTACATCACACTTCACCCTATATAGTGTAACCTTGGATTACGAGCATAATCCGTTCCAGGAGAATTCTTGTAATCCGAAGCACTCACATATCAAAGCGAGTTTCCCCCTAGAAGTCAATGGAAACAAAGATAATTCGTTCCACATTGACTTCTATTGCATGGAATACCGCATGTGGCCAGAGGTGGGAGGGCGCCGGAGAGACTTGGAAATACTCGGGAATGGAGTATCTCCAAATGTTTCCGAGTATTTTCGAGCAGCTCTGAACGTCACCGGGGCCCCTGCACTCCTGGTCAAATGTGGTACTGCACACCACAGAGGCTTGAATTCTGCTAGTTTTGCGAGACAACATTCGCAAACCGAGTCAGGATTTAAAAAAAAAAATTGCTCGTATTGCGAAACGTTCGTTAACCGCGTTACTCTCAATCCGTGGTTCCACTGTATTCAAATGTTTGGAATTCTGAGAGCTAGAAGATTTCCTATGCAGGTATATGTGTATAAACACGTGCCAAATACGGACCATGCACAAAGTTTTTGCCAGGAAGATCCAATATTATACAACAGTATTGTATGCAAAGGCCCCTTAGTGTATGTAAAACCATAACTTTCGTTAGTCTTTGATAGAGAAGGAAGTTGTAAATCTCACAAGGTATGGATTTATTGCATAGGCAAATAGTAACCACAGGGGGTAGATCACTTGGCACTTGCCTATTCACAGAGCACCTTGCACTTTTTTCAAGGATCGTGATATATCACTGCTCCACCCCTCCACTATGTCCAATTAGAGAACACCTCACTATTATTTAAGAAATAAAATGCAAGGAATGTTGTAAATGGTGCCAAAGGTTCCTATGCTTGGGTTTTAATAATTGTGCTGTTTCAAATGTAGAAAATATTATTGATTCTTATAGAAGTTTTGATTTTAGCTTGCTCCCCTCATATCCAATAGAACCCACACCTGGAATTTGGCTTTAACCCCTTGTCTACCAAGGTATGTTTATAAACGGTATTGTAATCAAGAGGTTAAAGCAAGCTCATGGTTGCTACTGTATCGGTGAGCTTGGTGTAGATTTTATCAGCTGGAGAAAGGCTTTCAAAGTGATCTGGGTAGCTCTAGACGTTACATTTGGATGTAATGATTGTTACATTCTAGGGCCTCTTTTACATGAATATTCTGATCAGGTCCGCCTGTTAGTTTTTTCAGGTGGATCTGATTGGGCTGTCTATTTCCCCCTATTTACCAGTGGGTTTAAATGGACTTATATCCATTTACACCCGCCTTCCTCAATATAATCCCGGCCTCTAAAAAAATAAAAAATAAAAAAACAGAAGGGGATTCGTCCTCTTCCATCTAGGTGGATCGGAGGCAGCCGGGTGTAAACGAACAGCGAAGTCTGTTTACACCTGGCAACCCCATATAGCAGAACGGGCTCCTTCTGTGTCCACTCTACAGAAATTGAGTGTTCACGGACCTGTCATCTGACCCGTTCTACTCTGATCAGCAGGAGATCAGTGGACCGATCCCCTACTGATCAAAACCGAGTCCACCCTGTGTGAAAGGGGCCTAAAGCCTCGTACACACTTATCGTTTTTTTTTAGTTCAACCAAGTAGGTTGAACGAAAAAAAAAATGACAGCTCCGGTCAGAGCCGCTGTACTAACAGTCCGATGTTAGGACATCGATCTCCCCCGCTGAGCTGTTGTGTTCTGACAGGCAGATGGTCCCCCCACCAGAACACTCCGATCATCGCTCTCTGCCATTGGCTGAGATCGCTGATCGGGAGTCAGTCGTCTGCTGGTTTTTCAACATGCTCGTCCAACAGAAACTGGCCAAACAGCCGGCTTCTGTAGGACTGGCTGATATACACACACGTATAGAGGTGACATTTCTGGAACTGGCAGCCGAGGAGGTCCCATCCTGGTTAACCATCATTGGGTCACCATCTCCTGAGTATCCAGCTCATTCACCTGTTATGACCTGTTGAGAGGAATTTCTTGGCCAGCACCAGCAGAGGATTCAGTCCCTTCGGTGACACACGCTAAGCTCAAGTCGACCTCTTAAAATGTATGTTTATTGGGGTCCACGAATTCATTTACTTGGGTGTTATTATTATATTCACTGTTTATGTTTATTAGCGCTACAATTTTTATGTTATGTGATATGTGATATACACACACGGGCTGAATTTCGGCTGTTTTTTATTTAACCGGCTGATGTCTCCCGCGTACTAGGCATAAGACTCTGGGCTTGATTGAAGTGAATGTGATTACCTATCACAATGAATCAGTAAGGCTAAGTTCATACCATACTATTGCCCCATTGTGACGTTGAGTTTGCATGACCACAGCAGCCCATTCATTTGGATAGGCTGCTGTCCCTGAACTTTTTAAAAAAAATGCACCGACAGAGCATTCACAGGGAACTACATGGTGCTGCAATGCCATGCGGTTTTCCGCACCCAAAAACTTGCAGCATTTTCAGTTGCATGGGGGTGTCATTAAGAGCAGCGTGTTTTGGCTGTGGGTGCCTGCAGATGCGGGATCGCATATGATTTACACATGTTCTTGCACCCACAATAGTGTGAACCTAGGCTAAAACCTGTTCCTGTACAACAGTTGCAAACCGAGTCAGTTTTTTTTTTAATACAGTGCTCGTATTGCGAAACGCTCGTTAACCGCGTTACTCGCAATCCGAGAACCACTGTACCAGAATTTTGGTGGGCAAAGCAGTTCATCTATGTTTAAAAATGCAGGAAGGTAGTGGAGTTGGGACTTTAATTGAGGTATATGGGTATAATAAATGAAATAAGATAAATAACTTGGATGTCATGGTTCCCTCTAAATTGGCATGATACGGTATAAGTAAACCAGTAATCACAATACGTTTATGATACAGAAATGTAATCGCAAAGAAACAATTTATAATCATCATTAATTTAATAACACATGATTAATTGGGGAACATGATTAATGACATACAAACATAGTAATAAATAAATCAATGAATAATAAATATGTAAATAATAACAAAATGATCAACACGTATGTAATTGATAAATAATGATATGGGCTGATGTAGAGCATCCGAGGATGTGAACTCAATGTGTTTCATGGTCGCCTACCACTCATCAGGAGTTTGGATGCATGAAAGTAATCTAAAATGAAAAATGAAAAAAATAGAAAGATTTGTTGTGGTAGTTTCTGGGGATCCACTAGTCCCCATAGACAAACCCAATGCAGTAAAAAAAGGGGGGGGGGGGGTAGGAAAAAAAAGGGGGATAAAAAATGTAGCAATATTATACCTTGCTAAACAGCCCGTGTACTGAGACCTTAGTTGGGGAAAGGCCTGGGAGGTGATACCGCATACGATGTCTCACCCGGGGTTGAGGCGGGAGATCCGCTAGCCAGGGTGTACGGGGGGGTCGTGGGGGGCTGACCCATCGCTCCCTGCAAGCCACCATGCCAGGATAGAATGCTTGTATACTGATTGGATAAGTCTGTATAAAGATGGAAAAAATGAAGGTATGAGAAATAGGTCAATGTGAAGATATAATAAAGTGTGGTGAAAGTGAAAAACTATGTGAATGCGTGAAAAAAGTGAAAGAAAGCTGTTGCATGATAAATAAATAATAAGGTGCTGACATGGTGAAAGTGAGTGTAATTTGATGCATCTGCATATCAAATGCACATGAAGGAGCATAGCCATACATAGATGGTATATAAGTGAATAAGGGAAAATAGAAAGTTTTGTAGAAAGAAAGTAAACAAGTGTATGTGTGTGAAAGTATAAATGTAAGTTTAAATGTATGTCAGTATGTATGGATGTATGTGCATAAACAAATGTACAATGTGTGTATGTAAGGATCCATAGAGTTAATTAGATGTATGGCTGGGTTGAAAATGTATGACGGGGACAATGTCAAATGCCCCATTTACCTGAGCTTCCAGAGGCTGAGCAAGCAGATGGTGTCAGTCTGGAATGGTGGCCGGCAGAGAGAGAGCGGTGCACCACCCACTGTTATATACAGCCCCCCGGTCCTGGGCGGAACCCCGCCAACGTCATGTGTTATCTCGCAAATGCTGGGGTCCATCCAATCCCCTGCAAGGCGAGAGATGGAACCAGCGCGCCATGGTGAAGTGGCGTAAACCACGGCGGACACCAGGCGCGCTGAACATGACGCCGAAGAGCCGAGATCCGACCCCGCCCCCCGTCATGAAGGCGGGTGGGGGGAACGGAGCTGAGCTGATCGCAACCCCGGAAGTAGAGAACAGGGACAGCGGGACACCACCAAACTCAACCCCAAGGGTTAAATCACACGGGATTCAGGATCAAACTGATATAGGCACTAGGTGGAATGGATAATATTGGTAGATTAAATAGAGAAAAAATATAAATAAAAAATGATGAATTGAAAAGTAGTGAGAAAAATATGTATGAAAAGAAAAAAAAAACAATAAATAAATATATGACAACGAGTAAATAACTGTAAATAATTAATCAAAAGAATAACATTAAATTAAATTGTATGGGTTGGGGGAGGGTCTCGAGAAAAGGGGAGATTGAGACCCATCCCAGCCTAAAAGCATACCAGAATACCTCCATCCCTAAATAATATGTAAAAATGCAGGAAGGTAGTGGAGTTGGGACTTTAATTGAGGTATAGGGGTATAATAAATGAAATAAGATAAATAACTTGGATGTCATGGTTCCCTCTAAATTGGCATGGGATGGGTCTCAATCTCCTCTCATCTATGTTTAAAGTTCAGGTTTACACTTTTTTTAAGCTCCATGCCATATTGGTAATTAAACATGTTAAAGGAGAAATATGGGATGGGTTAAATAACTAGTACATATCACATTAGTCACATATCATCTAATCTTTTTTTCTTACCTCTTTTCGTTTTTACAGCATGTGCACATGAACTTTCCTTCAGCTGGCAAAAACAGTCCATTTTCAGTTTGAAAAGTTTCAGGGGGTGTGTACATCTTCACCAACACACCAACTGCCTCTGTCCCCCTCCCCTAAGAGACGTGGCTGTGCTGATAGAGAGAAATATATAGTGTAGATTCTCATACACAGCACTATCAGTGACTTCTCTCATGTTACACTCACTGAAGTGCTGAAATCTCTGACGACTCTTCTGACTATTGAAACATGCTGCAGAGGAGGAGGAAGGGCGGAGGATGGAGAAGGGAGGGGGGAGCAGCTATGCTCTGTAAAGTTTCAGGAACAAGCAGAGGGAGGAGAGCCGACATCAATCAAGAAAAATGACAGGAAAGGGGGTGGATCCAGACTTCATATCCAGACCATTGTCAGGATGATGCTGTATGAAAGACTGTAGAACCTCCCACAGGTATTTAGCTCGATTTTAAAAGAATGGGGGTACTTCTGAGAGGGCTGGAAGGGTTTATAGATATCAGCAGCTCACATAGAATAGATGTAAGCAAAAAAAAAAGGAAACCCATACTGCTCTTTTAACTGCTTGCCGACCAGCGCACGACGATATACGTCGACAGCATGGCACGGACAGGCAGAAGGGCGTATATATACGTCCCCTTTAAGAAGTGGCATTGTGGACACGCGCACGCCCGCCCGCCGCGAGCTCCGTGAGCCCGACCGCGGTTTCCGCCGACTCGATGTCCGCGGGGATACCTGCGATCGTCTCACGGTGAGGAAGAGCGGGGAAATGCTGATGTAAACAAGCATTTCCCCAGTCTTCCTAGTGACAGGACAGTGATCACAGCTTCCTGTAATCGGAAGTGGTGATCACTGTTGTGTCACACACAGCCCATCCCCCCTACAGTTAGAAGCACTCCCCAGGACACACTTAACCCCAACAGTGGCACCTAGTGGTTAACCCCTTCACTGCCAGTGTCATTTTCACAGTAAGCAGTGCATTTCTATAGCACTGATCACTGTAAAAATGACAATGGTCCCAAAAATGTGTCTGCCATAATGTCGCAGTCATGATAAAAATCGCTGATCGCCGCCATTACTAGTAAAAAAAATAATAATAATAAAAATGCCATAAATCTATCCCCTATTTTGTAAATGCTATAACTTTTGCGCAAACTAATCAATATACGCTTATTGTTTTTTTTACATATTTTTTGGGGATATTTATTATAGCAAAAAGTAAAAAAATATGTCATTTTTTTCAAAATTGACGCTCTATTTTTGTTTTTAGCGCAAAAAATAAAAACCACAAAGGTGATCAAATACCACAAAAAAAAAAAGCTCTATTTGTGGGAAAAAAAGGACGTCAATTGTGTTTGGGAGCCACGTCGTACGACCGCGCAATTGTCAGTTAAAACGACGCAGTGCCGAATCGCAAAAAGTGCTCTGGTCTTTGGCCAACGAAATGGTCCGGGGCTGAAGTGGTTAAGGTATAGCTTTTATCATTCACAACAATATACTATACAGTATAATAGCCAATATTATGCCTAGTAATGTTAATAGAGGAAACCTGGAGATTTACTTTGCAAAAGTTCCCTGCACTACTCAAACTGTTATCCTGACCAGGATATCCTTTATGTCCCAGCTGGAAGCTCTGACATGTGTTAGTAAAACTGTACCAACAGGCATACCCCACTTTTAAAGTGGAGTTCCTGCAAAAAAAAATATATATATATATAAATACTGCAGCTGCTGACTTTTAAAATAAGGACACTTACCTGTCCTGGGCGCCCGCAATGTCCTCATCCGAATCTGACCCGTCCCTCGGCTCCTGGGTGCAGGTGCCGGCATCTTCAGTAAGGGAATCAGGAAGTGAAGCCTTGCCGCTTCACAGCCTGGTTCCCTACTGCGTATGCGTGAGTCACGCTGCGCGTTCTGAGTGGTCCCTGCTGTGAACCTGTGTGTCTCCCAGAAGTTAGCCGGGGATCGGAGGAGGGGCCGGACATGGCATAGATCGCTGCAGATTCTGTGGAGATCTTTCGCCGGAAGTGCGTGCAATTACCTGGATTATACAGGTATCTCCTCCCCCCTCCCCCCTGAAAGGTGCCAAATCTGACACCCGAGGGGGGGGGGAGGGATACGATAAAAGCGTAAGTTCCATTTTTTGGTGGAATTCCGCTTTAAGTACACAATGGGACAATGGGTAAGTAAAACAAAAATGTACTTAAAGTGAAGCAATACCTTTTTTCACTTCTAGGCTGTAGTGGGGGTGTCAGGGGCTGTAGTGGGGGTGTCAGGGGCACACTGAAACAGGGCAGGCTACGCTCTCGGAGCTTCAGCTCCTTCTACTGTGGCTGCAAAATGTCTGTACAGTACTTGCGAGGCACTTTACATACACTCACGGGTATGTCCTTACTCGCGAGTGTATGTAAAGTGAGTGTACTTAAAGCGGGGTCTGCCTGTACTTTGTGTATCCAGGTAAATTATACTTTTGTTTTTTTTTTCAAGGTAAATTGGGGCATCATTTGGTGATAAATGGTAATGGATATCTCTTGATTTTTGTTTTTATTATGAAAGAAAAACTTTTTTTTTAAACTTGTAGCTTTATACAGTATTACTTGCTATTACCATGGCCAACCACAAAAAAAGCAACTTTTGACCTTTATATATATATATATATATATATATATATATATATATATTTATATTTGTGTACATTACTTGTTTGTACCCACAGTAGGGCCAAGAATCAATATATATATATATATATATATATTTTTATCCTACCGAAAAGCACGCTGACAGTGACACATTTTTTTTTTATTGTTTTTAATCCTACCTAAGACATACTGAACCTGTATTTTGACCCCAAACTTGACCTTTGGCCCTGACCCTGATATTAAAGTGGTTGTAAACCCACTTTGTAAACAAACACCTACAGGTAAGCCTAGATTAAGGCTTACCTGTAGGTGCAAGAAATATCTCCTAAACCTACACGGTTTAGGAGATATTTGCAAAAAAAGACATGCACCGATGTCTACGGCGCATGCGCGCCGTAGACAACGGTGCATTCACAGGGTTAATCCCATTCACAATTCCGGCTCTGCCGGAATAGACAGCTCCCACGCGCGGAGTGACGTCTTCTCCGCTCCGGCCAATTACAGCGCCGCAGCGGCGCTGTGATTGGCTGGAGCGGCGATACCCGGAAGTAACCTTCTGGGTATCTGAGGAGCGATGGCTGCGGACGGAGCGGGGGACGATGATGGCTTCGGGGGTCCCGATCTAAGGTAAGTGATGCATAATGAGCTAGTATGCTAGTCATACTAGCTCATCATGGGTTTGTCTTGCAGGTGATTTAAAAAAAAAATAATTTATCTGGGTTTACAACGGCTTTAAACTCTGACCTTTGCATTAACCTAGATCAAGCCCTGATCTATCTTTTTTTTTTTTTTCTTTTTTTTTATCTTTCTTACACACAGACCTTTTATACTTTGTTTATTCTTTGTTTACATTCTTTTCCTCTGACTAGGAGACAAAGATACAATGTTTTTTTTTTTTTTTTTTCTCTAATCAGAAGGAGAAACAGTACAGGAACAGGTTTTAGCCTAGGTTCACACTATTGTGGTGCAAGAACATGTGTAAATTATATGCGATCAAAGGTGTGCGAAGACCATGGCATTAGGGTGTGCACCCAAAGCTCAAACACACACACACACATATATATATATATATATATTTATATATCAGTAGAGCAGTGGTCAGGGGCAGTAGGGAAGAGATTGATGTCAGTAGTTTATTTTTATTATTTTTTTAATCATAACTTTTTTTACATTTTTAAATTTTTTACAATTTCATTTAATAATATATTATTATTATTATTTTTTATACAGTTTAAGTAGACCTGATGTCTCACTTTTAAGACAGAGATTCATCAGTCCCTTCTTTTGCAGCCAAGCAGCAAAGGAAATCTGTGAAGCACAGCGTGAGTAGGGTGTGCCCAGGCACACCTGGAACACCCTGTGCGCACGCCTATGTATGCGATCCCGCATCTGCAGGCACCCACAGCCAAAACACGCTGCTCTTAATGACACCCCCATGCAACTGAAAATGCAGCAAGTTTTTGGGGTGCGGAAAACCGCATGGCATTGCAGCACCATGTAGTTCCCTGTGAATGCTCTGTGGGTGCATTTTGGAAAAAGGTTCAGGGACCTTTACCTGCATTTTCCACAGGTACAGCAGCCTATTTAAATGAATGGGCTACTGTGCTCATGCAAACTCAACGTCACAATGGGGCAATAGTATGAACTTAGCCTTACTGATTCATTGTGATAGGTAATCACGTTCACTTCAATCAAGTCCAGAGTCTTATGCCTAGTATGCGGGAGACATCAGCCGGTTCACCCTAGAAGTGAAAAAAGGTATTGCTTCACTTTAAGTACATTTTTGTTTTACTTACAGTCCCATTGTGTACTTAAAGCGGAATTCCACCAAAAAATGGATCTTCCGCTTTTTTCGGATTCCCCCCCCCCCCCCTCCGGTGTCAGATTTGGCACCTTTCAGGGGGGAGGGGGAGCAGATACCTGTATAATCCAGGTATTTGCACCCACTTCCGGCGAAAGATCTCCACAGAATCTGCAGCGATCTACACCATGTCCGGTCCCTCCTCCGATCCCCCGCTAACTTCTGGGAGACACACAGGTTCACAGCAGGGACCACTTAGAACGCACAGCGTGACTCGCGCATACGCAGTAGGGAACCAGGCTGTGAAGCGGCAAGGCTTCACTTCCTGATTCCCTTACTGAAGATGCCGGCACCTGCACCCAGGAGCCGAGGGACGGGTCAGATTCGGGTGAGGACATTGCGGGCGCCTAGGACAGGTAAGTGTCCTTATTTTAAAAGTCAGCAGCTGCAGTGGTTATAATTTTTTTTTTTGCTGGAAATCCGCTTTAAAAGTGGGGTATGCCTGTTGGTACAGTTTTACTAACACATGTCAGAGCTTCCAGCTGGGACATAAAGGAGATCCTGGTCAGGATAACAGTTTGAGTAGTGCAGGGAACTTTTGCAAAGTAAATCTCCAGGTTTCCTTTATAAACAATACTAGGCATAATATTGGCTATTATACTGTATAGTATATTGTTGTGAATGATAAAAGCTATACCTTAACCACTTCGGCCCCGGACCATTTCGCTGGCCAAAGACCAGAGCACTTTTTGCGATTCGGCACTTCGTCGCTTTAACTGACAATTCCGCGGTCGTGCGACGTGGCTCCCCAAAAAAATTTACGTCCTTTTTTTCCCACAAATAGAGCTTTCTTTTGGTGGTATTTGATCACCTCTGCTGTTTTTATTTTTTGCGCTATAAACAAAAATAGAGCGTCAATTTTGAAAAAAACACAATATTTTTTACTTTTTGCTATAATAAATATCCCCCAAAAATATGTAAAAAAAAAAATGTTTTTCACAGTTTACGCCGATATGTATTCTTCTACATATTTTTGGTAAAAAAAATCGCAATAAGCGTATATTGATTAGTTTGCGCAAAAGTTATAGCATCTACAAAATAGGGGATAGATTTATGTCATTTTTATTATTATTATTTATTTTACTAGTAATGGCGGCGATCGGCGACTTTTATCATGACTGCGACATTATGGCGGAGACATCGGACACTTTTGACACATTTTTAGGACCATTGTAATTTTTACAGCGATCAGTGCTATAAAAATGCACTGTTTACTGTGAAAATGACACTGGCAGTGAAGGGGTTAACCACTAGGTGGCACTGTAGTGGTTAAGTGTGTCCTGGGGAGTGCTTCTAACTGTAGGGGGGATGGGCTGTGTGTGACACGACAGTGATCATCGCTTCCGATCACAGGACTGCGTTTGATGGCACAGTGGCTGCGTTTGATGGGCACAGTGGCTGTGTTTGATGGCACAGTGGCTGCAATTGATGTTTTTTTTTTTTAAATGTTTCAGTTTGTTTGCGCCCCCCCAAAAAATTTTGAGCACCAGCCGCCACTGCATGTGACAGTTCCAGTGCTCATATGCAGTTTGTAGTGGCATGGGTGATTGATTCCCCTATGTCCATGTATTAATCCACCTTGCTGGTCCCTTGGGACTGGCAACTTCTTGTTCCAGGTCCCACAGCATCCAGTGCATGCCTTGTCATTTTCTCTGTGCTGCATCACAAATTTGGGAGTGCAAATGATATGAAACATGGCATGGTGATCCGTCTGTTAACCACTTCCCGTTCACCCTACGTTTATAAACTTGGATGGGAAGGGTGATATTTTGGTCATCGCTGCAGCTGCAGCAATGGTCAAGATATCCAGCGACTCTGCAAAGGATAAAAGTAATCTGAGCAGCCAACGAGCCACTGGATTACTTTGACAGGCGGCGGAAAGGGGTCCCATGCGATCGGGAGCCTAGTAAGGATGGCATTCAGCTCTGAGCACACAGTGAGAGGAACGGATGTTGATCCTCCCACTGTGTTCTTTGTTTACCTGGCTATTACTGGCCGATCAGACTGATTTGTATTTGATTGGCTGCATTGTATATTTTCTAATAGAGCTAATAGACACTAGATCTCTGTATAAAGAGGACCTGCCATGGCCCATCCTATTACAAGGGATGTTGTCCATCCTCTGTAATAGCAATAAAGTTGATAAAAAAAAAGTTAAAGGTACATTGTTAAAAATAAATAAAACATTTAAAAACAAATGTTTAAAGCGGAGCTCCACCCCCTCCGGTGTCACAATTGACACCTTTCAGGGGGAGGGGGGTGAAGATACCTGTCTAAGACAGGTATTTTCACCCACTTCCGGGAGTCCTCTCTGCGGGAAATCTGCGGGAAGTACGTCACTTCCCGCAGAATACCCGTTGTGTTCTGGGAGACACTCGGCTCCCAGAACACACGGGGATCAGTCATAACGGGGCAGCGCGACTCGCGCATGCGCCGTAGGGAACCAGGCAGTGAAGCCGCAAGGCTTCACTTCCTGGTTCCCTCACAGAGGATGGCGGTGGGGGCAGCAGAGTGACGAGCGATTGCTCGTCTTCTGCTGCGGACGTCGCTGGACTCCAGGACAGGTAAGTGTCCTAATATTAAAAGTCAGCAGCTGCAGTATTTGTAGCTGCTGGCTTTTAATATTTTTTTTTCGACGGAGCTCCGCTTTAAAGTGCCCCGTTCCCTCATGCTCACACGCATGTAGGTCCTGCAAACAGTCATCGCACCACACATGTAAGGTATCGTTGCAAACGTCAAAGCGAGAGCAATACTTTTAGCACCAGATCTGTGTAACTCTAAACTGGTAACATATAAATGCTTTTAAAGCGTTGGCTATGGATATTTATAGGTATCGTAATTTGGCGCTGTTCCATGGTTGGACACAATCTAAAGGAAGACATGTTTGGTATCTATTTACTCAGCGTAACATCTTTTATATATAAAAAAAATGGGTATTATGTTGTGTTTTTGTGCATTAAAATACGCTTTTTTACATGTAGGAATGTCAGAATTGGCCCGGACTGGAAGTGGTTAATTGCTCTTCCTGTTTGTTGCTGTGTCAGGTCTTATTACTGTTTAGCTCTCACCTTCAGAGCACTAGACTGAGAGACCCAGAGATTGAGGGATATGTAGTTTCTTCACAGAAAATATTAATTCTCATGCCGCGTACACACGATCATTATTCACGGCGGTTTAAAAACCGCCGTGAATAATGACATTTTAAATGAGGGAACAGCTTGTTCCCCACACATGGTCATTTTTCTCGTCATTTTTTAAAATGACGAGAAAAACGATCGTCTATGGGCTCCGCGGCAGTGTTTCCCTATGGGAAACACTGCCGCGGAAGAAATGTCAGGAAAAACGACGAGAAAAATTAGAACATGTTCTAATTTTTCTCATCGTGATTAATGCCGTTTTTCCCGTCGGGAAAAACGGCAAAAAGCCCACAGATGATAGTTTTTCTCGTCCAAAGGAAAAAATGTCATTTTTCCCGACTGGAAAAATGATCGTGTGTACGCGGCAATAGACTACAGACAGAGGTCATGCATTAACCTGTGCAGTGCCACTGTAAATACCTCATGTTTCTACACAAATAGAAACTTCTGCCACATGCATGTGAAGATTTACTCTACTATAGGCTATAAGTACAGGCCAGTAAATGACACCATGAAACTACATGATCAATGGCATCTTACACAGGTGAAACACACAAGACACCGGTAGGGGGGGGTTATTAAGGCATTGCAGGTTATTTAATGCCTTTAAGGCAGGGGTGCCCAACCTTTTGAAGAGTGAGGGCCACCTAAGCGACTTGGTAACCGGTCGTGCGCCACAATGAGCGGAGTGGGTGCATGGCAGCCCACTCTACTCTATAGGGCCCACTCTAATTTTTTTTTTTTTTTGCGGATCGGATTGGAGGTAGGCGTTTGTAAACGGATACAAGTCCATTTACATCTGCTACTCCTTAGAGGTGAATGGAGGGTCCAATTGGGTCGGACTGACTGTGTGAAAGGGGCCTATGGGTCAGTGCAGGTAACCCTCAGGTGCACTGCTCTGCACCTGCGGATCAGTTTGAAAGCAGCCCAGTAACCACTGCAGAACAGATATGCCCCTATATACACTGTAATTTAAAAAAAAAATTACCTTTAATAACAGTATTCTATTCCTTCCCAGAGAAGGAGGTCGCGGGCCACATGTGGCCCCCGGGCCACTGGTTGGGCACCCCTGCTTTAAGGCATTACAGATATTTTTGTTTTGGTCAAGTGACCCACTGACATGTTTGTATAGCAGAATACCCAGAGATTACTTTTTGAAAACAGTAGTAAGATATACAGTATTACAAACTGATCTTTCTGATCAAGGAAACCGCATTAGGGAATTAGCCTTCCAGGTTCACACTGGGGCTGCGGGAGTGAAGCCGTGCGAGTTCAGCTGAACTCGCACGATTTCACTCCTGCCTGTCAGTCCCGATTTCAGCTCGATTACAGAGACATCTGACACAGATGTCAATGTAAATCGCGGCTGAAATCGCAAAAAGTAGTACAGAAACTACTTTTTGAAATCGGTGCAGCGCCACAGATGTGGCGTCGCACCGATTAGGACGGTGCCATTGCCCGCAATTTGCGGCAAATTTCGCCGATTTGACATGCGATTTGACATGTCAAATCGCATGTCAAATCACACCAGTGTGAACCAGGGCTTAGTGAAAGTAAGTGCAAAGGCATATATCTTGCATAGTCATACGTTTCATTTAGTTAACAAACGTACAATATAGAATCATAAGTTGCATTCAGCTGCATATACACTATGTATCGTTTAATCAAGCGTTGAGACATCTTTTTTTTTTAATGAGCTATGAAACATGTGCCTGTTTTTAAATAGAGCATAGTGGGAGAAGATGCATTTTGGATTCAGTACATTTGCCCCTGATTTGGAACAATGTCCCTCTGTCCCTCTTTCCTCCTGATTTGTCCCTCATTTTGGTCTGATCTATATAATTGTATACAGGGCTTTTTTTCAGGTGGAACTTGGTGGAACTCAGTTCCACCACCTCTGGCTCAGACCCATTGGTGCCTGCTCACCACAATCACTTGTAAACACAGAAGTCCAGTTTCTGTGTTTACAAGTGACAGCTCTGCACTCTGTGTGTAACCCCCCTGAACTCTGCACTCTGTGTGTAATGCCATCCTGGTATTTAATGCCCCTTTAAGACCTTCCTACTGTTTGTGAAATCTAACCATACCCACTATATGATGTGATTTGGAGGGTGAGTGGGGGGGGGGGGAGTTTTGGGGGGTCGTGGTTGAGTTCCATCACCTGTTGTTTGAGAAAAAAAGCCCTGATTGTATATAAAATGCACTATTTATCTTTCAAAAAGTGTTTTCCAGTGCTAAACCTTTCACCCAATTTATAAATGGCTGCATTTGTAAATTTCAAAAGCCAATATAAAGGGATAGTAGTGGTAAAAAAAAAGCACTTAACTTATCATTTTTCTGTATAATTCTCCTTTAAGGGGGCAGGGTGTGTGACCTATGTCTATATATTTTTGCTAGTAGGTGTCCCTCGTTCCCATCTCAAAAAGATGGAGGTATGCATTTGTCAGGGAGCAGGTTCAGAATAGGAAGAAAATGTAAAGAATTAAAGCAAAAAAGCCTGTAGGCTATTAAACTACAAGAAGGCAAACCAGAAATAGAAAGCAAAGACACCCTTCCACAATTGGATATTTTCACCATAGGTGTGAACAGCCAAAAGCATTAGGGTGTGCACCCCAAATCTCAAAACACACACTACCGATCACTCACCCTGTTCATTCAGAATGGGAGGGGGCCAGTAAATTACATATTTATCAGCCCCTTCCCTCACTCACCCTGAAACATCCCTCGCAGCAACAGCTGGCGGGAGAGGAGGGAAGTTGGGAGTGCTGTAGGGGGAAGGGCTAGGGCAGTAGGGGGAATCTGTGCTGCACAGGGTGATTAGGATGTGCCTGGGCACACCTGGCACACCCTGTACGCACGCCTATGCTTGTCACTTTATGTTAGTATTTCGAATGCACTCGCTTCCCCAAAACATGCAGCCTAAACAGACTAAACAGTGGTGTTACTGATATGCAAATTAAAACTTTTAGTTAAAGTCAACAGCTAAGCCCATATCTGAAATATGCAAATTACAGTGATGCATGCCTGTCATGGGAAGGGCAGAGTGCTGTGTTTGACAGCCTCGCTTCTCCTCTGTGCTGCTCAAGAAGCAAAATGGCAGCACCATGTGAGGGTATAACTAGGTTTCTGGGGACAGACTGGAGCTGAGTTTTCCTTTCCCGATAATCCACCAGTACCGGTAAATTGGTTATAAGATAAATAGTCTATATTTGCAAAGGAAAGGATCATTTTAACATAGCCCACAAAATTAGTACATCATACACAATTCAAACAATATAGTTGTAAGTTACTTTAGTTTTTTTTTCTAATAAAAAATAATATATTTTCACCATCAGATGGCACTGCTTTATGTACAAAGCAGTTACACCTATTCTGCCGAAAGTTCAAACCACTTGAGTATAATCATTAAATGGCCTTTGATCCTATTTACGCATCTATCTTTGCTAATGACAGTCTGACCAATGACAATGGATGCTTGGATCAGATTTTTTTGTGTATTTTTAGGTAAAAAAGAAGGGAGTACTTCCGAGTAAACACCAACGTGCCTAATAACTTGATTACGTACAAAACTGATATTTAACACCACAAAACAATTTGATAGAGCTAGTAGAATTGCTCTATACAATTTTAGTACGAAGCCTTACCAACAATCTTGTATATTCTTCTGAGCGGGACTTCTTTTTGCCCAGAATATGGTGGAACTCCATACCACCACCTCTGGCACTGATCCTGTGCTTGCCACTCACTGACTTGCCACTGGTGAAAACAGTAGAAGTTTTCTGCACTATGTGCTTTCTCTTCTGGCTTCTGTGTTTACTAATGACATTGCCTATTAGGGCAACTTACACAAAACTCTCCATGCCCATACAACACTGAGAAGTCCACCAGTCCTGCAGGAGTGGCTCCTCCTGTACTGGGGGAGGGGGGTTGGCGAGAGCTATGTAATTAGGGGATGTTGGAGGAAGGTACTTTTTATTGTACTATGGCCTGTGTTACCCAATGCTGGGCCCTGCAATATGCACTCCTGGGCACTGAACCCTGTGTGATATGCATTCCTGAGCCTGCACCTTGTGCCATACACACTCCTGAGCCTGTGCCCTGTGCAATATGCCCTCCTGGGCCCTGCACCCAGTGCAATATGCACTCCTATACTTGAGCCCTGTGCAGTACACACTCCTGAGCCCTGCACCATGTGTGATATGCACTCCTGAGCCCTGCACCCTGTGCAATACGCACTCCTAATCTTGAGCCCTGTGCAGTGCACACTCCTGAGCCCTGCACCCTGTGTGATATGCACAGGCTTAGGAGTGCAATACACACTCCTGAGCCTGTGCCCTGTGCAATATGCCCTCCTGGGCCCTGCACCCTGTGCAATATGCACTCCTGAGCCTGTGCCCTCATGGGCCCTGCACCCTGTGCAATATAAACTCATACTCTTGAGCCCTGTGCAGTACACACTCCTGAGCCCTGCACCATGTGTGATATGCACTCCTGAGCCTTGCACTCTGTGCAATACGCACTCCTGAGCCCTACACCCTGTGCATTAATGGGCCTGTGCCTTGTGCAATACTCACTCATGGTCCCTATGCAATGAACACGCCTGGGCCCTGTACCCTGTGCATAATGCACTGCTGAGCCTAAACCCAGCGTGATATGTACTCCTAAGCCCTGTGCAATATGCACTCACAAGCACTGCAAAATATACCCTCCTTTACATAGCATAACACTTTCTCTTCAGCTTTGTGTGTTACATACTCCTGAGTGCTGCACATTACACACCTGAGCCTACTGCAGGGAATTTGGGAGGGAGCAAGGGTGGTGGGCTTCGATTTGGGCTTGGCATGGGGATATAAGTACCTTCACCTCTTCTCTGAAAAAAAGCCTGCTTCTGAGCATGCACTTTATACTGTATCTATATATGTATGTGCTCAAGGATGCCTAAATATTTTCCTGGTCTTGTATTTAACTGCCCACTCTTACTTAGACTTAAATAACTGGAGAAATTAAAATAAAGTCAAAAGTACAAGGGTTTTTCCAGTGACTAAATGATGAAATATGATTGGTTAGTATGGGCAACAGATACTTCTGTTCCCATTTTTTTTTCTTATACAGTTTTCTATCTTTGTAAATACCCCCTTAGAGAAACTTGCGATAAAATGACACACAGCAGAAATGCTATTCAAATATTTGAAATGTCAGATAAGAAGAAACACTGCTCTATGTTATTGACTGGATACTCTATTTAATGTTAGGTTTGTCTTTCCATCTCTGTATTTCTGCAGTGAAGTTTAGTAGATTCAGGGCAGCACAGGACTTTGCTGCTTAACTCCTAGTTGGAAAGTAATCACTAGCTTTTATGTTAAAATTAATAAAAGTCCTACATTTGTAAAACTAACTGTGAAAATGTCCACATTCAGATAAGGGAGAAAGAATAAAACTTCCAATTGCAGGCTCAGAACAAATCTCATCAAAGCCTGCTGTGGATCAGTTATCGCTAACAACAGACCAATCACCAACACATGATCAAGGCTCTTTACAAGACCCTGGTATCTAGTTACATGTTCTTTCTTTCTGTTCCTGCAAGAGAACAAATTGCCATTAGTGCTTGTGCAGTGAGTCTTGACTGTCCTAAACACCTCTGCCAAATCTTGCTGATCAAAACAATGCTAAAGTAATAGCAAATTACAACACAACTCATCTATTTTTTTCTATGAAAGGATCTGGTTGACAATATTTTGTATTCATTTTTTTCTGAATTAAAGAAAATAGCCCCATGATAAAATAATTAAATAAATAAACATGTTTTTTTAGTTAGGTACGGTAAATGAGAAAGAGTGCATATGCATGGGATCATTTTCAAGTGTTTACCGGGCTAAAATTAATTGCTGTGCTAAACCAAGCTTGTTTATAGATCTAAATGGCCGAATCTCAAATACACACACAGGGCAAAATGAATCAGATAATTGGCTCACTCCCCCCCCCCCTTATTCCTGTTTGTTTTGTTCACATAAAATGGAGAGAGTCACAAAAGAAACTCAAACTGCTACTGCTGGGCTTTCTCTTTAGAAAAGTCAGAATGCTTTGCAAAAATTGTGTCATGAGTGCACCCTGTAATAAATATTTATTTCTGAAAATGTGTAACTATTAAAAAAATGTAAAACAAAATTTCTGTAAAACCCTTATAGCGGAAAGCAGTGGCGGCTGGTGCTTAATTTTTTTTTGGGGGGGGGGGCGCAAACAAACCGAAAAATAAATAAATCATCAATTGCTGCCACTGTGCCCAAACCCCACCAGTTTGTCCCCAAATGCAGCCAGTTTGTCCCGAAATGCAGCCAGTTTCCCCCAAAATACAGTTAGTTTCCCCCCAAACGCAGCCAGTTTGTCCCCAAATGCAGCCAGTTTGCCCCCAAATGCAGCCAGTTTCCCCCCAAATAAAGCCGCTGGCTCTGATAGGCACTTCCAAAAACCAACCAGCCGATGTTATTCAGATGGCCGGCGCTCAACATGCAATGCATGAACCTATGTATTGTTGTTGTGAGTGACGGCGCAGGAGAGAGAGGGGGCGTCGCGCCTGCGCCCACTATGGACGCACCGCCACTGGTGGAAAGGTGTGATTGTCTTGCTGTTTTTTGCAATCAAGACCTACCTTAGCCTGCATTATAATAATGCCTAAACCCCACCTGCCTGGACCATTGCTTTTTGCCCAGACTTTTCTTAGGTCTTCCATGTGTTGGCTGTCACCAGTAAGGACACTTTCACGCGGGCGGATCCGTTTTTAGACATACGCTTGCTCAGTGGGGATTTCTCTGTTGATCCTCCGCTGAGCTGGCGGATGGCAAGTCCGTCTCCGCACACTGTGCAGAAACGGACCTGTCAGATCTCTGCTTTCCTCTATGGGGGGGATTGGATGAAAATGGACAGTCTGTCCGTTTTCATCCGATCCAATCCGCCAGACGGATGGAAAGTAAGGTTTCCATCCGTCTGCATTTAGCAGAGTGGGTCGGTTCGGATGTCAACGGACATGTCACGCTGACATCCGTCGCTCCATAGAGATGTATAGAGCGTCCGTTCCGGTCCGCCTGAAAAACTGACAGGCGGATCTGAACGGTCCGCCCGTGTGAAAAGGCCCATAGGCAAGTCTAGGAGGCAAGTCTGGGAGGCAAGACCTAGGAGTATCATGCAGCAAAACCTCTACTTGCAAAGATTATTGGTAAAGACATAGATCAGATACTCCTTAGACTCTTCAGGGAAGCTTACATCTACTACTAGTGTTATGGAAAGTTGGATGTACTGCTTGTTGTATTAAATATTCAGTTATAGTTTGCCAAAACCTTGTGATTATTCTTTTTTAATGGGGGGGGGGGGCATAAGATGCATTTTTCGGTTTTTAGGCTATATAGTTTCAGTACTTTATATTGATTAACAAAATTAATAGTGTCACCACAGGGTGGCACTGTAGATATCAGTAGAATATACTGTGCTACTTTCTATTAAATCCAAGAAGTTTGCAAAATGGACATTTCAGGCACATAAATTTGAATGGAATCAAATTGGATCAAATATACAGTATGTGCCTGAAAAGTCAATTTTCTCTTTGCAAACTTCTTCCTAATATCCTGGAGGAAAATGGCAACCAAGTATGCTTAACCTCTTACATTTCCAGCCTTTCCCAATGTCTGATGGCATATAGAAGGGAGTTTTATGACCAAGTGCCCTAGCACACATCAAGGCTTTCTTGCTGCTGTAAGGTGCTTATCTAAATAAAGTTTGCCAGTGCTCTGTTTCAAGGAAAAAAAGTGTGTATAAGACAGCACTGGACCAATATGGAGTAGGGTATCTCTGGAGGTGATCTGTGATATCTTGCTCTTCAAAGGGATCCCATGGGTAGGCGAGGGTAAAGAGAAAGGTAGTCCTGATGGGAACTCGGCTTCTGCCTCGCTGGTAGCGACATGAAATCGCTCCACAGGATAAGTGTAGATGAGGTAGAAGGCACGCTTGATATGCAGGGATGTCAGGCTTTTATACAATGTATTTATTGAAGTTTGCAGTTCACAGGGTACAAATGCAAACTACCAATAATACATTGTATAAAAGCCTGAAATGTGATGTGCCTGCATATCGAGCGTGCCTCCTACCTCATCTACAGTGCTCCGTTTCATGATGTGCAAAGAGATGTATAGCAATAAAAATTGTAGTGAAAGAGGTGGCATCAAAGAAGTGGCCATTTCATAAGATGTTATTGGTGTAGTCCTAAAAACATTCCTAAGGCTGGCTCTGCTAGGGTCTTTTGCATATTCTATCTCAGGAGTCAGCAACCTGTCGATCAGGATTTACCCATCAATCACAGCTATGTGATGAGTTACCCCACAATGCCACCAGCTCCTGGCCCTTCCCATCACCTCTTAGTCCTTAGATAAGAGTGGCAATGCGAATACAGAGCCGAGGGAAGTCCTAGGCTCCACCTTGGCTCTGAGGTGTCATATACCATAGAGACCTGGAAGGACTTCCCTCACTCTGCTAGGCGCCTCTGCATCTGAGTCCATTTTTACAGATGGAAGAGAAATTTGTTCTGTGGTACTGGTTTCTGCACTCTATTTTATTGCTGACCCCTGCACTTTGCGTTACTACTGACCTTTGAACTCTAGTTACTTACTACTGACCTCTGGCTACTTACTACTGACCCCTGAACTCTTCAAACTTTCCTTATTTTTTTACAGGGCCTTGCACTGTTATCTTTTTAAAATAAAGCGCATGGCACCCTGGTGATCTTTGATCTCTTTCATGTTGTTTAGGGAGATCTCCACCTCTCCAGAGCCGCCTACCCTTGCTCTAGTCACTATTCATTGTTTAATTTATTGGTGTTGTTTCAAGGGGAAGCTGTTACAGTTTTAGGCATGCTGCAAAGAGGTAATTACAGGTTGTAAACTTACGTTAAATTGTCACCAAGTTTTACTTACACCAAGATATCACAGCATCTCATGTACCTTGGCTCATTAACATTTCATTTTATGCTTGTGTAGCAATTACACGTGTCTGTAGTTTCCAACCCACTAGATAACATAGATTATTGTTTATTGAGGGAAAAGTTCTCTTTTCATTGCAAGCAGAAGAGAGCTACATTTAATTGTGCAGAACACCGGGACACAGCATACACTGAGGCAACATAAAATTACTCTTGTTCCCCTACATGATTCATCAAAGTTTAGACTTAAAACCTTGCTCTTCAAGGGGCATAAAAAAATATGTGTGCAAAAATCCGCACGAAAACCTTGTAAAATAAATAAAAATCCAGAGCAGCTGTTTAAACAAGTGATCTAAAAATGAAAAACAATATAAAACTACTCAGTGCAATAAAATAAAGGAATAGGAATACAATAATTGTGCAAATTATATGTGCAAATCTTCTGTATGAAATAAGTGCAAATTTATATCATGTGTAAGTACAATGCTTATATAATTATTATTATTATTATTATTTCTTAAAAAAATACTGAAATCTGTTCCACAACCAATGGCTTCTGCTGCTGTCAATCACAGCCAGTGCGCAGGAGGGCGCAGGGGGCAGGCCCATGCCACACTCTGTGTGCCAATAGACAAACAGAGCCGCAAGGATCTGGTATGGACTTCTAAGTGACATCACACTGTTCTTTTACATTTTTTTGATTGAAGGGTCAGGTATGAATTAGGGGGGAACCCCATGCTGCTTTTTTGTGTGAGGAGTACCCCATTAACATCTCTATCAGAGTTTTATCTACGAAAAGGATCTGGTATAGATGAAATTAATCCTTGGCTGCTTTGTTTACAAACAGACTATAGCTGCTGGCAGCTGTCATTCTGCTGGCACACACCACATTAACGTGTGTTGTGGCAGCCCCCTCATTTGATTGGTCTCCCTAGTGCACTAAAGCACACCAAGAAAGGTACATTTTTTTTAAAGAAAAGAAGCATACCACAACACGTGGGAGTGCATTACTATACGTTGTGATTAAAAGCACAGGCTTTGAAAAGGTGTGTTGGAGTGTTATTAAGAATTAATGGCTCCACAGCACCACAAAAGTATAACATGCATGTTTTCACATGTTGGGAAATGTGAGCGCTAATGTGCGTGTACCTGCAGTGCAAAAGTGTGAACTAACCTAGGCTTACTAGATTCCTCAAAGGTGTTCCATGAATCATAAACTCCTGGTAAACTTCCTTCGTGGGCAATAAGATCTGGTCTCTCGATGCTTTTGTCCGGGCTTTATATTTGAGCAAAATGGCTAATGAAATCACTGCCTCTCTTGTAAGATCGGGTCTGACATGCTGGATGGCCTCTTCCAATGTCTTTCAAAACAGGACTTTTCCTTAACCACTTCAGATCCGGCTGCAGCGCGGACCTGAACTGCCGGGTGGACGTCCCCTAGAGGTGTGCCCGCTGTGTCACGCGGGTACCGATGCGCGTGCCTAGCGGCCGCAATGTCCGCCAGGTACCCGCGGTCGGCTGTCACAGAGCCAGGTACGTACGTACGTGTAAACACAGAGATCCACGTCCTGCTAGGGAGAGGAGACTGATGGTGTGTCCCTTGTACATAGGGACAACCATCTGTCCCCTCCCCCAGTCAGTCCCCTCCCCCCACAGTAAGAATCACTCATGAGGGAACATATTTAACCCCTTCCCGCCCCCTAGTGGTTAACCCCTTCACTGCCAGTCACATTTATACAGTAATCAGTGCATTTTTATAGCACTGTTCGCTGTATAAATGTGAATGGTCCCAAAATAGTGTCAAAAGTGTCCGATGTGTCCGCCGCAATATCGCAGTCCTGACAAAAATTGCAGATCACCGATATTACTAGTGGAAAAAAATTTAAATGTATTAAATCTATCCCCTATTTTGTAGGCGCTATAACTTTTGCGCAAACCAATCAATAAACTGTTATTGCGTTTTTTTTTTTTTTTACCAAAAATATGTAGAAGAATACGTATCGGAATAAACTAAAAGAAAAAAAAATGTAAAAAAAAATTGGGATATTTATTATAGCAAAAAGTAAAAAATATTGTGTTTTTTTTTCAAAATTGTCGCTCTTTTTTTGTTTATAGCGCAAAAAATAAAAACCGCAGAGGTGATCAGATACTACCAAAAGAAAGCTCTATTTGTGGGAAAAAAATGATAAAAATGTCATTTGGGTGCAGTGTTGGATGACCGCGCAATTGTCATTCAAAATGTGTCAGCGCTGAAAGCTGAAAATTGGTCTGGGCAGGAGGGGGGTTTAAGTGCCCAGTAAGGAAGTGGTTAAACATCAATAGAGCTGAGACATTTGTTTATACGCTTTGTCTTCAGACCAATGTTTAATACATAAGGCTCTTCTGACTGTAATTGAGTAAGCCATTAGGCAAGCGGTCATCCATTCTTGGTCTATGACTAGGGATGAGCTTCGTGTTCGAGTCGAACATACGTTCGACTCGAACATCGGCTGTTCGATCGTTCGACGAAGATCGAACGATTTGGGCCGTTCGCGCCAAATTCGAGTGACGCGAACGGCCCACAATGCACTACGCCATCGCAGTGTCATCCAGGCGCTGTGATTGGCCAAGCATGCACTGTGACCCCGCATGCTTGGCCAATCACAGCGCCGGCAGCGAGGAGAGCAATGATTGGCCACAGGCAGGATGCCTGTGGCCAATTATTGCTGAGGGTGTTTAGTACACGCCCCACACTATAAAAGGCCGCCAGCACGGCGGCCTAGTGTAGTGTGTTCCGGAGCAGGGATAGAGCAGCATAGGCAGGGACAGTGACTTTTATTTCTTTCTTGCTTAACCTGGATTCCTTTAGTTTAGGGAAAGAGAAGGATAGGTAGGGAGAGTGTCAGTGTGTTTTGTGCTTGTGCTATATTGTGCTTAAAAAAAACATTTTTTCTAGGGACAGAAAACTGTAGGTAGGGAGAGTGTGTCAGTTTCTTTCACTGTCAAAGTCCTTGTTTCCAGGGACCTGGAAGGACAGTGAGTGAATTCTCCTTGTGCTAAATTGTGCTTAAAAAAAACATTTTTTCTAGGGACAGAAAACTGTAGGTAGGGAGAGTGTGTCAGTTTCTTTCACTGTCAAAGTCCTTGTTTCCAGGGACCTGGAAGGACAGTGAGTGAATTCTCCTTGTGCTAAATTGTGCTTAAAAAAATCATTTTTTCTAGGGACAGAAAACTGTAGGTAGGGAGAGTGTGTCAGTTTCTTTCACTGTCAAAGTCCTTGTTTCCAGGGACCTGGAAGGACAGTGAGTGAATTCTCCTTGTGCTAAATTGTGCTTAAAAAAAACATTTTTTCTAGGGACAGAAAACTGTAGGTAGGGAGAGTGTGTCAGTTTCTTTCACTGTCAAAGTCCTTGTTTCCAGGGACCTGGAAGGACAGTGAGTGAATTCTCCTTGTGCTAAATTGTGCTTAAAAAAAACATTTTTTCTAGGGACAGAAAACTGTAGGTAGGGAGAGTGTGTCAGTTTCTTTCACTATCAAAGTCCTTGTTTCCAGGGACCTGGAAGGACAGTGAGTGAATTCTCCTTGTGCTAAATTGTGCTTAAAAAAAACATTTTTTCTAGGGACAGAAAACTGTAGGTAGGGAGAGTGTGTCAGTTTCTTTCACTGTCAAAGTCCTTGTTTCCAGGGACCTGGAAGGACAGTGAGTGAATTCTCCTTGTGCTAAATTGTGCTTAAAAAAAACATTTTTTCTAGGGACAGAAAACTGTAGGTAGGGAGAGTGTGTCAGTTTCTTTCACTGTCAAAGTCCTTGTTTCCAGGGACCTGGAAGGACAGTGAGTGAATTCTCCTTGTGCTAAATTGTGCTTAAAAAAAACATTTTTTCTAGGGACAGAAAACTGTAGGTAGGGAGAGTGTGTCAGTTTCTTTCACTGTCAAAGTCCTTGTTTCCAGGGACCTGGAAGGACAGTGAGTGAATTCTCCTTGTGCTAAATTGTGCTTAAAAAAAACATTTTTTCTAGGGACAGAAAACTGTAGGTAGGGAGAGTGTGTCAGTTTCTTTCACTGTCAAAGTCCTTGTTTCCAGGGACCTGGAAGGACAGTGAGTGAATTCTCCTTGTGCTAAATTGTGCTTAAAAAAAACATTTTTTCTAGGGACAGAAAACTGTAGGTAGGGAGAGTGTGTCAGTTTCTTTCACTGTCAAAGTCCTTGTTTCCAGGGACCTGGAAGGACAGTGAGTGAATTCTCCTTGTGCTAAATTGTGCTTAAAAAAAACATTTTTTCTAGGGACAGAAAACTGTAGGTAGGGAGAGTGTGTCAGTTTCTTTCACTGTCAAAGTCCTTGTTTCAAGGGACAGAGAAGGACACCTGAAGGTAGCCCTTATTGCTTTTTTCCCATCTCCCTGCAGGCCATCTATTAGAATGTCTGGAAGGCAAACAAGGAGAGGCAGACAGTCAGGAGGCAATAAAAGAGGGCAAGCAGGCTCTGTGTCTGGGGGCAACAGTGCTGGTCGTGGACGCGGTGCATTGTCATCAGCACATGGCCATGGGACACGCTTGTCCTTCTTTTCGGCAGCTGGACATGTTGAGCCACATCATGCCGAAGACTTGGTAGAGTGGATGACCAAGCCCTCCTCCTCCTCCTCATCCTCTCTCACCCAGGCTCAGGGTACTGGAAAAGCAGCTGCCAAAGCGTCCTCTTCCCTGGTATCAATGTCAGACTCATCATCAGTCACTCCTTCCCTAGACCCACCATGTCCTCCTCCTGAGGAGTCCCCCGAACTGTTTCAGCACAGTGTTGGGTACATGCTCCAGGAGGATGCCCAGCGTTTCGAAGGGTCTGATGATGAAACCCAGCTAGAGGAAGGCAGTAGCGTGAGAGCAGACAGAGGGGATGCTCAAGAAGGACACCAATCTGGCAGTCATGTTCCAGCAGCTGCAGCATACTGCCAGATTGGCTCCAGTGATGAGGAGGGAGGTGATGATGAGGTCACTGACTCCACGTGGGTGCCTAATAGGAGAGAGGAGGAGGAGGAGGATGAGGAGGAGGCACATCTCCAACGAGGCAGGATGCCCTTTGGTGGCCAGCGTAAGGGCAGTACACCGACGGAATCACACCGCAGAGCTCCGCCTGTGCAGGGCGCTGCCTCTGCCCGTCATTCAAAAAGTTCTTTGGTGTGGGCTTTTTTTGAGGCTAGTGCATCAGATCGCACAGCTGCTGTTTGCAACATATGTCTCAAGCGTATATCGCGTGGCCAAAACATCAGCCGCTTGGGTACCACATGCCTGACCAGACATATGTTGACCTGCCATGCAGCTCGTTGGCAAGCCTACCTCAAAGACCCACACCAAAGAACAAAGCGGACCTCTCCTTGCACCGCATCAGCTGGGATCTCCAACCCCACTATAACTTCAGTCCTCTCTGAAACATGCACTGAGAGGAATGAAGGTGTAGAATTAGGTGTGTCACAGCCAAGTACTTGCGGCCACTCTGCTAGCAGTACACCGACGTCCGATTCTAGCAGGCAAATTTCCCTGCCCCAGCTGCTGGACCGTCGAAAGAAGTTCACTCCCAGCCATCCACATGCCCAGCGGTTGAATGCTAGCTTGGCTAAATTGCTAGCGCTTCAACTGCTGCCTTTTCAGTTGGTAGACTCGGCCCCCTTCCGTGAGTTTGTGCAATGTGCGGTTCCTCAGTGGCAGGTTCCCAAACGCCACTTTTTCTCACGGAAGGCTATTCCGGCTCTCTACCGGCATGTGGAAGGCAATGTCTTGGCCTCGCTGGACAGGGCGGTCAGCGGTAAGGTGCATATTACCGCTGACTCATGGTCCAGCAGGCATGGACAGGGACGTTACCTTTCTTTCACGGCCCATTGGGTCACTCTTTTGGCAGCTGGGAAGGATGCAGGACAAGGTGCAGTAGTGTTGGAGGTTGTCCCACCGCCACGCCTCCAAAATGCTACTACTGGTTGTGACACACCTCTCTCCTCCACCCCCTCCTCTTCTTCTTCCTCCATGGCCTCTTCCTGTGGTTTGTCCTATGAACCAGCGGTGCTCCGTAGCCGTTCACGGGGCTACGCAAGTACGCAGGCAAAAAGATGCCATGCCGTGCTTGCGCTGGTGTGTTTGGGGGACAGAAGCCACACTGGGGCAGAGGTCCTGTCTGCTCTGCAGGGCCAGGCCGAGAGGTGGTTGACGCCACGCCAGCTTAAGCCAGGAATGGTGGTTTGCGACAATGGCACCAACCTCCTCTCCGCCCTCCGACAGGGACAACTGACCCATGTGCCCTGTGTGGCTCACGTCCTTAACCTGGTGGTGCAGCGGTTCTTGGGCAGGTACCCGGGCTTACAGGATGTCCTGAGGCAGGCCAGGAAAGTCTGTGTGCATTTCCGCAGATCTTATAATGCCAGTGCTCGCCTGGCTGAGCTGCAAAAGGAGTTGAACCTGCCCAAGAACCGCCTTATATGTGACATGCCCACCAGGTGGAACTCAACGTTGGCCATGCTGCAGCGGCTGCACACGCAGCAGAGGGCCATCAATGAGTACCTGTGCGACTACGGCACCAGGACAGGGTCAGGGGAGCTTGGTTTTTTTTCTCCACGCCAGTGGGGCATGATCAGGGATGCATGCACTGTCCTGGCACCATTTGAGGAGGCCACGAGGATGGTGAGCAGTGACAGTGCATGCATCAGTGACACTGTACCTCTTGTCCACCTGTTGGAGCACACGCTGCGTGGAATAATGGACAGGGCACTTGAGGCAGAACAGAGGCAGGAAGAGGAGGACTTCCTTGCCTCTCAAGGCCCCCTTTACCCAGACAGTGTTCCTTCTGTCCCACCCATCGAACAGGAAGAGGAGGAGGAGGAGGAGGATTGTGTCAGCATGGAGGTGGAGGCTGGCACTCAGCATCATCAGCAGCAGTCTTTTAGGGATGATTTACAGTCCCAAGAAACCAGTGGACTTGTACGTGGCTGGGAGGAGGTGGCTGCGGATCATGTCGTCCTTAGTGACCCAGAGGACTCCGGAGCGAATGCCTCAGCAAACCTACGCTGCATGGCCTCCCTGATCCTGCAAAGTCTGCGGAAGGATCCTCGTATTCTTCGGATCAAGGAGAGGGACCATTACTGGCTGGCCACTCTCCTTGATCCACGGTATAAGGGTAAGGTTGCGGACCTTATGTTACCGTCGCAGAGGGAGCAGAGGATGAGACAACTCCGGGAGGCCTTGCAGAAAGGTCTGTGCAACGCGTTCCCAGAGACTGGGAGGTTACAAACTCCTGGTCCTGGACAACGAGTTGCTGAGGCTTCGGCCAGTCAAAGAAGGAGCGGTGGGGAAGGTGGCCGTCTGACCGATGCGTTCAGACAATTCTTTAGTCCGCAGCCCCAAAGTATGATCGGTTCCAGCAACCATCGCCAGCGTCTGATAAACATGGTGCAGGAATATCTAGGGGCAAGGTCAGACTTGGACACCTTCCCCACCGAAAATCCTCTGGCTTACTGGGTCTTGAGGATGGATCACTGGCCAGAGCTTGCACAGTATGCAATTGAGCTACTGGCCTGTCCTGCATCCAGCGTTCTTTCGGAACGCACATTCAGTGCTGCTGGAGGATTTGTCACGGATCACAGGGTGCGCCTGTCCACCGACTCGGTTGATCGACTGACTTTCATCAAGATGAACCAGTCTTGGATCACCACCAGCTACCACACACCTGATGCTGATATAACAGACTAATTGATTTTAACATGTCACATCCCTTCAAGACTGATGCTGATGCTGAGTGCCTGTGCTGTTATGTTGACTGGCTATCCTCCTCCTCCGAGTCCTCAATGATACGATTGATGATGATAGCTTGGAAGATCATTTTTGTTTATGGGTGCCGCCACCAGTGGCTAAGGCCCAATTTTTCAGCCCCTGTTTTACAGGGGCGTGTAATTACAATTTTTTTAGCAATAATTTGCCATAGGGCTCATTGCTGTGCTCCAAGTACAGTATCTGTGAGGGGTTGGAGTGTTGTGGCACCAGTGCCTAAGGCCCAATTTTTCAGCCCCTGTTTAACAGGGGCGTGTCATTACAATTTTTGAAGCAATACTTTGCAACAGGGCTCATTGCTGTGCTCCAAGTACAGTATCTGTGAGGGGTTGTAGTGTTGTGCCACCAGTGCCTAAGGCCCAATTTTTCAGCCCCTGTTCAACAGGGGCATGCAATTACAATTCTTGATCTAATAATTCACAGCAGGGTCCATTGCTGCACCCACCAAGAGTAACTCTGAGGGCTTACAGTCTTGTGGCAACGCCACCACCACCACCACCACGAAAGGCCCAATTTTTCAGCCCCTGTTCAAAAGGGGCATGTAATTACAATTCTTGATCTAATAATTCAGAGCAGGGCCCATTGCTGCACCCACCAAGAGTAACTGTCAGGGCTTACAGTGTTGTGGCACCAGCACCACCATCAAAGCCCCAATTTTTACTACCACTGTTCAACAATTATATGTAATTAAAATTCCTGATATAATAGTTGACAGCAGGGCGTTCCAGCACCAACCAAGAGTAACTGAGTGCTTACAGTGTTGTGCCAACACCAACAACTAAGGGGCCTATTTCTGCAGAGTATATACGGCAGGTCCCTACTTTCAAACATCCAACTTACAAACGACTCCTACTTGCAAACGAAAGAAGACAACAGGAAGTGAGAGGAAATCTACCCCTAGAAAGGAAAATTCTCTCCTGTAAGAATAAATATGGGAGAAAGGGGTCTCATCTGTACTGATGCTTTATCAGCAATCCTTGTTTCAAGAAAAACACCACATTTCAAAAACAGTTGTCATTGGGACGGAAAGTGAGGTGAAATGTTCTGAACAGGGGCACAGACAGCAAAACAAATGTTACAGGGGTGATAACCCTTACCTATGTTTCCCAAAAAGTTTAAAAATAGATTTTTGGGCTGGAGCTACACTTCAACAATGTACCTGTTCAAAATTACAAACAGATTCTACATAAGAACAAACCTACAGTCCCTGTCTTGTATGCACCGCCTGTATACGGCTGTTCAGAGTATATAGGGCCTTTTTTATTTTATGTGCGGGGTTCCCCTTAATATCCATACAAGACCCAAAGGGGCTGGTAATGGGCTGGGGTAGGGGGGGGGGGTCATGGGGTAGCTATGCCATTTTTCTTAAAGAATTTCATCCATATTACCGGGACCAGACATTACATTAAAGCCGCAAGCAGTTTTAAATGGCTTTTTTTTCATTTAGAAGTGTCATTTTGTGCAGGGACAGTTCTAAACACGGGAAACACGTGGCACTTCACAGGCATACTTTAGACACCCCCCAGGTACGATATTTAAAGGAATATTTGACTTTTTTTTTTTCACTTTATGCATCATTAAAATGACTGCTCCCGAAAAACGACCGTTTTTAAAACTTCTTTTTGCATTGATACATGTCCCCTGGTGCAGAACCCGGGTTCCCAAACCCTATTTATGACAATAACATGCATAATAGTTGTTATAATTAGCACTTTAGAATTCGAACGTTCGCATCCATTGTATTTAATAGGGTTCTAATGTTCGTTCGAACTTTCGGTCCGTTCGCGGGTTCTGGTGCGAACCGAACCCGGGGGTGTTCGGCTCATCACTATCTATGACAATTTCTGTAACAAATCTGAAGAAAATTGAAATCCTTGTACTACAGCATTAATGGAAGGCCTATTGATGTCCTTTCTGATGGCCGACTCTTTGCTGGTTGCGGAGAGATCAATTGGTATCTACAAGCCGAACCTGCATCTGATCCTTTGATCCATCACATCCACTGAATCACCTACAGGTAACATGGCTTGCTTTGTTAATCTGTAAAACATCCACCTTAGGGGGAACCTCCTACAAAGCCACATCTTTCTTATTGATTGGTTATAGCATAGAAATCCTATTATGCAAGTCCAGTTTTGGTCCACTCCTCTTCAATTATTTTCAGAGTCTCAAGCATGAGAGGAAAAGTTGGGAGCGCCATCTTCAAGTCAGGGTAGTATTTTCTTGGAACTTTCAGTGGACAGGCTTCCTGTACCCACCCAGTTATTTTGTTAACTGAATTAACCAAGGAAGGCAATATGGAAAGTTGAAAGGAGTGTGGAAGAACTTCTTCATTCAAATTTGTGCCTAGGTTCCAATCACTTCCGTTGACTTCTGGTGTTTCTGGTGACTGGTGAAGTCTGGTGACTTATGTTGGAAATTCTTCCTCCAAGGAACTAGACAGCTATTTCTGTAGGTTGATGTTTTTTTTTTCAAATTTTTTCCAGTTTACATGCAACTATTTTTTAAATGTAGGCGTGCACTTCACAAGCCTCAACCTTCACAAGCTAATTCTTGACACTAGTGCAGCAGACCATCTTTACAGGAGGGGTGACAGCTACACAGGCCCAACAAGCCTCAATCAATGTTAGTGAGTTTGATGTGTAACTGAAAGTTTCTGTGATCTCTCTTTCCTTCAGAAGATTTTTTTTGGTAATCAGGGATGCATGTGGTCTGAAGAAACCTTAGCTTCCGCATTTTCCGATCGCATCAGAAGTGACATGGCAAGTCAGGATGGAAGCGCCTCACTGGCCATAAAGACAATAGATCTGTGTGCCAGAGAGATGCACCAACAGGGGAAGGCTAAGAAGGAAGGGGAAACCCTACTCATGATAAATACATTCAGAGCATAGGAGAAATTAAGATTGGTCATGGATCATACCATCTACTGTAACTTAACAGTCAAGCCATATCCATGTATTGTAAGGTTAAAAGAAAGGTTAAAAGAACAAAATTTACACAGCATTACTGTCATGGCATCAAAAACACCCATCATACAACAGGGTGCCCACTCCCCAACAGAGGTTAAGCCAGGGTGGAAATGGTGGAGAGTGGAGTAGAACCTAGAAAAACAATTACACAAAAAGGCTGTCCAGGAGTAAGAACAGAAAAAAAAACATCTGTACACTAGTCAGTCTAAAATTATAAGGGCTATTTAAGGGTTGTCCTGTGAGAGTCAGAGGGCAGCAACTACCATAGGCTGGAATGACGTGCTTAAACAAAACTGTTTATAAATTGTAATCTACCTGAGACAGGAATAATATTGTATAGACATGTGTTCAATGAAATGTAAATGTGTTAATTACAGATTTTTAAACAGTTTAGCCCAGAAGATATGCTGACTCTACTGACTCATTCAATTGGATATATAGTGTGGGGAAAGGGGAGAAATGATTCGCTAAATACTATCGTAAAGAGTTTTTAGGTTTACTTCCTAACATAATGTGTGCCGTGTAAAGCTGCACTGGCATATGTAGGGTGAGGAACTTTACGATAGTTATAATGCTGCAGCTTGTTTCCATGAGCATGCATGTGTTATGTAGCACACCTCCACCAACATACAAGTTTTTCTTTATCTTCACTTGATTGAATTGCCACTTTAGAACCCAGCTTAATTGTAAGAAAACAAGACTGGGCCTGAGTGAGCAAGCTATAGGTCAGGATTTCAAGTTGGGGTTCAATAGTCAGAAAAATAAACCCTAAAGAGAAACTGTCCTTGGCCTTGATAACATACTGTGATCTTTTCTACAGTTAGCTTTACAATTATTATCCTCACTTACTTATTATTTTCAAGTTTTACTTATTATGCTACTCCCTAATGTAAACAATCAACATATTATTACCGTATATTTGATCTTTGTTCTGTTTTTTTTGCGAAAGGTATTTTATGAAATCTTGTATTGGTGTCCAAGTATAATAACACCGGGTAAAGAAAAAGTCTCATCACATATGTTTTTCTTTATACTGTCTCCCAGGGGACAAAGTAGCACTATCAGTGCAGTAGATCCTGAGATAGCATGGTTGACAGCGCAATCCCCACTGTCTTGAATGAGACAAATATATAGTTAGCATTGATTGACAGTGCTTGGCCACCGGGCACTATCCCAAGACCAGCACCATCACAGCGCGAGCAAAAGGAGGGGCTGTCAGAGCGACTGTCTGATAAACATTCACAGGTGCACTCAGAATAGTTGGGAGAAAAACCTGCCATTTAATCCTCTGAAGCCTTTTCGGGTGCAAGACAGAGACACAAGAAGCTCACAGAGACATAGTATCATTGGCTCTGCCTTCTGCTATACCACAGCTCTGGAGTGGAGTGCATGTGAGTTACCTTCCTCACCTGCCTGTTTTCTGTGAAGTTTACGGTCCATCAACAGGATTTTTGTCCCATGTGTTTCTAAATAAAACTATAGAGTAGCATTTGATTTTTCTGAGCTAATGAGACTTCTTTAAGTTGGATCCCCAAGTTCAAATGAATAATGCTCTCCAAATGTGGAGAATGTTCACATTTGTTTTCATCAATTATTTTATTTTCTCCTACATTTGAAGCAAAGTAATGTTCTTGATACTGATAGAACTTGAACCAGAGGAACGATCTAAAGCAGTGGTGGTGAAGCTACTTGATATGGAGGATATCCAGTGCAGCAACTGAAATCACCAAAGTAAAGCACATTATAAGCAGTAAATTTAATGTTAGAAGAAACTGTTGGTCCCTGTGTACATGCAACAGGAAATGGTCAGAGACTACAGGAATGCAACACGGGATGGTCAGAGACTACAGACATGTTATTGGGGATGCTCAGAGACTGTGAACATTGTATAGGAGTTGTTGGAGACTGGGAAAGTTCTTTAGGAGAAGAAGACACATTACCTGAGACTGCTAAATATCATAACTATTATTATTTCAGCCCCTTTACAAAACCATTCTTCTATAGTTGTTCTCCCTTCAACTCCCTTAAAAACACCTGCACCACATTTGCCCCTTCTCTTAGCAATATTCACTATACTGTAAAAGACTAGATGAAAAAAAAAAAAACATGAAAAAGATGTCCAGCACAGAAAAAAGTAGGAGGGTGTGAATAAATATGTTTCCTTCATTGGCTTGAGTAAGCACCAAAACAAAAACTACAATCTACTGTACAGTATATGAGCCCCATGGACCTCAAGGACAAAGTGTGGTGAAGTGAATACCCAAGTCACCAACAGGCTTGTTTCCAGGTCTAGGAAGCAGATTGAGAACTTTCTTTTGGAAAACTGCCTCTAACAGCAGTGGTGTCAGAATATAACTAGGTTTTGTTAGGGGCAAGGATGTTAACGATTGAAAGGAAAAGTTCATAGATGGATTATACTGTAGTACAAGCAAATTAGGCATTCTGTGAAGAAGAAAAGAAATGTAATGTTAGTAACTTATAAATAGTAAAATGATCATGAGGTTAAAAAGCACAACATTTTTTCTAGGAATAAGGAGAGCGGTTGTGAGTAAAAGTGCAAAAAAGACTGAACGATCAGTCAACAGAGATAAGCAAAAGAGAAAAGTGGCAAGGGAAAGAAAAGTTGATGCCTATAAGCAATAAGGGTTGTCAAAAATACAGCGTTAGAAAGGCATAATATATAAGATTACAGTGCTTGCAGGGTTTTTACTAAAGAGGTTGTCTCCTTTTTATGTGAATGATAGTGTAATCTTTATATATACATTTCTGTTAAACTACTTTAACCCCTTGCTTACTGAGCACATAAACCCCCTTCCTGCCCAGGCGAAATTTCAGCTTTTGGCACTGCGTCGCTTTAAATGAGAATTGCGCGGTCGTGCGACGTGGCTCGCAAACAAAATTGACATCCTTTTTTCCCCCACAAATAGAGATTTATTTTGGTGGTATTTGATCACCTCTGCGGTTTTTATTTTTTGCGCTATAAACCAAAAAAGAGCGACAATTTAAAAAAAAAAACACAATGTTTTTGGATTTTTGCTATAATAAATATCCCATTTCTTTTTTAAAAAAACAATTTTTTCCTCAGTTGAGGCCGATACGTATTATTCTACATATTTTTGCTTAAAAAACATCCCAATAAGCGTATAGTGATTGGTTTGCGCAAAAGTTATAGCGTCTACAAAATAGGGGATAGAATTCTGTTTTTTTTTTACTAGTAATGGCGGCGATCTGCGATTTTTGTCAGGACTGCGATATTGCGGTGGACACATCGGACACTTTTGACACATTTTTGGGACCATTCACATTTATACAGCGATTAGTGCTATAAAACTGCACTGATTACTGTATAAATGTGACTGGCAGGGAAGGGGTTAACACTAGGGTGCGAGGAAGGGGTTTATTTGTTCCCTAATGTGTGATTGCTACTGTGGGGGGAGGGGACTAACTGGGGGAGGAGACCGATCTGTGTCCCTATGTACAAGGGACACAGCATCGGTCTCCTCTCTCCCTGACAGGACATGGATCTGTGTGTTTACACACACAGATCCATGTCCTTGTCTCTGTACCGGCCGATCGCGGGTACCTGGCGGACATCGCGGCCGCCAGGCACGCGCATCGGCATCTCAGTGATGCGCCGGGCACGCGCGCGCCGTCGCTCGCGCGCCCCCCAGTGGCCGGAGGAGCGGAGGCTGTATAAAGACGGCCTCCCGGCATTGTAGAACCACTTTGCCGCCGTCATTAGTCGTATGATGGGCGCGAAGTGGTTAAACAACAAGAAATGTATCTAAATTAGTGGAATCATATAGTGCTAAAACAACATTCCTATATAAGTAGCCTTTTTTGATCATGTACTTAGGCAGACTAACAGTGGCGGCCCGTCCATAGGCGGCGCCTGGGCGCCGCCCCCCCCCCCCCCCCCTCCTGTGGTCACCAAAAAAAAAAAAAAACGGGCCCTTTAAGAGTTTTTTTTTTTATGTCTTTTTTTTACACATGGCGGCGCGACCATAGAGGGCGCAGAAGCGCCGCTACCGCTTGCTTCTGCGCCCGGTCGTCACTCACCACAACAATACATAGGTTCATGCATTGCATGAACCTATGTATTGCTGCCGCCCACTATTCAGATGGCCGGCCCCTTGAGCGCCGGCCATCTGAGTCACAGCGTCTGATTGGCCTTTAGAAGTGCCTATCAGAGCCAGCAGGCTCTGATAGGCTTCCCGACTACAGCCTGAGGGCTGTAATCGGCTTCTAAATACCTAATGAGAGGACGCGCAGGGGTGCGTTCCCTGGCCAATCAGGTTCACCGGGTCTGGTTACCGGTAACCTGATTGGCTGAAGTGACATCGAGGACGGAAGGAGGACGGCGCTGACTCGAGGAAGGTAAGTGCAGGGCTGGGGGGGACAAACTTGCTGTATTATGAGGACAAACTGGCTGCATATGGGGGAGAAACTCGCTGCATTATGGGGGAGAAACTGGCTGCATTATGGGGGAGAACCTGGCTGCATTATGGGGGAGAAACTGGTTGCATTATGGGGGAGAAACTGGCTGTATATTGGGGGAGAAACTGGCTGCATATGGGGGAGAAACTGGCTGCATTATGGGGGAGAAACTGGCTGTATATTGGGGGAGAAACTGGCTGCATTATGGGGGAGAAACTGGCTGTATTATGGGGGAGAAACTGGCTGCATTATGGGGGAGAAACTGGCTGCATTATGGGGGAGAAACTGGCTGCATATGGGGGAGAAACTGGCTGCATATAGGGGAGAAACTGGCTGCATTTGGGGGACAAACTGGCTGCATATAGGGGAGAAACTGGCTGCATTATGGGGGAGAAACTGGCTGTATATTGGGGGAGAAACTGGCTGCATATAGGGGAGAAACTGGCTGCATTATGGGGGAGAAACTGGCTGCATATAGGGGAGAAACTGGCTGCATTTGGGGGAGAAACTGGTTGCATATAGGGGACAAACTGGCTGTATTATGAGGACAAACTGGCTGCATTATGGGGTATTAACTGGCTGCATTATGGGGGAATAACTGGCTGCATTCTGGGGGAGAAACTGGCTGCATTATGGGGGAGAAACTGGCTGCATTATGGGGGAGAAACTGGCTGTATTATGGGGGAGAAACTGGCTGCATTATGGGGGAGAAACTGGCTGCATATGGGGGGGAAACTGGCTGCATATGGGGGGGAAACTGGCTGCATTTGGGGACAAACTAGTGGCGTTTGGGCACAGTGGCTGCGTTTAATGGGCACAGTGGCGGCAATTGATGATTTTTTTTTTCAGTTTGTTTGCGCCCCCCCAAAAAATTTTGAGCACCAGCCGCCACTGCAGACTAAGATAATTTAATATATAATACAAGAGACACGTAGGGTAGAAACAAGGTCATTGGACACCACGCTGCTCGACATTAAAGTAATGTGCATGATAATTATATTTCACAGGGGCAAAGCCAAAGGAAATGTGAAGTCTTTAAACCCAGTGGCAACCTGTTAGTGATGACAACATCTAAGGGTTCTAAAGCCCTGTTCAGTGAGGCAGGTTCTTTATAGAGTCGAAAGTGATAGCTTAAGATTTTTCCAATTGTTCCCAAAATTGCTTCTCCTGCTAATATATCACTCTGCTTGTCAGGATTCCAAGAATGTCTGTCTTCTTCACCTTAGATCAGATTAGAGCAGATTTAGAACTGGATGAATATGCTC
This sequence comes from Rana muscosa, assembly GCA_029206835.1. NCBI lineage: Eukaryota > Metazoa > Chordata > Amphibia > Anura > Ranidae > Rana > Rana muscosa. Next base: position 828,787,679 of record CM055118.1, on the reverse strand, counting down.
ACCTTCTTTTCCATGTCTAAGCTCCATGGTTAATGAGATTTTTATTAGACAAATGGAAAAAGAGGATAACTGATATACCTCTGTGCCACACTACCATTTACAATTGCTCCCGTTTCAGTAGGAATAATGTGTAATTAATATACTCCTGCACTATATATGATTGTTCAGGGATCTTGTACATGTGTAATAGAGTATATCAATGTAAAGTAAGCCTTCCATGAAATGTTACATTCTTATAGTTGAATAACATAAGTCACCTGCCTAACTTTCTAAAGTGATTAAAATATTTTACAAAATCTTTTGCGATTTTAGTGTAAAGAACTTCACTCCATCCACTGTATGTTGTTAGTTGAGCATTCAAAGAAGGCTGAACAAGTAGGAAAGACCAGATGCAGCAGTAATCCTCTGGTAATGTGTTGTTTAATGGCAGAGGCTCCTTTTGGCCACATGGGCTGCTGAACAGATCTTGGCCCCTCTGTGATCTCACCAGAATTCAGAGTCAGCAAGGACTGAATAAAATAGCAAACACTGTTTGGATATTTCTGATATGCCAGCTTCTTGAGGTAACAGAAACACTGGTAATTCTGGTATCTAGGTATACTATTTAAAAATGGGCTATTATTCACAACTAATATTAATGTGACAATATAAAATCCCTTTTAAAGACATTCCACACATACAGTGGGGAAAATAATTATTTGATCCCCTGCAGATTGTGTAAGTTTGCCCACTTACAAAGAAATGAAGCGTCTATAATTTTTATCATAGGTCTATGTTAAATGATAGAGACAGAATATCAACCAAAAATGATGAAAAAAAACATAAAACAAATGTTAAAAATTAAGTTGCAGTTCAGTGAATAAAAAACGTATTTGATCCCCAAGCAAAACATGACTTAGTACTTGGTGGAGAAACCCTTGTTGGCAAGCACAGGTAAGACATTTTTTGTAGTTAGTGACCAGGTTTGCACACATCTCAAGAGGGATTTTGGTCCACTCTTTTTTAGGTAAGTTTGTACCTTTAGCAGAGAAACAACCCCAAAGCGTAATTATTCCACCTGCATGCTTGCTTGACTGTAGGTGTTAGGATTGAGTTCACCTGCTGATGGCACTGTGCTGCTCTGGGCTGATTGCTGAAGTTCCAGTGTCCACCAGCAGGTGTCCCCCAGAAGACAGCAGGCTGTAATGATTAGTTACACTTGTGTTCAGCTGCCAAGTGGCTATTTAAGGCTGCTCCTCCCTTTCCCCAGTGCGTCACTATTCTGATTGCCTCTTATTACCAGAGCATTGTTCCTGTGATCCTGATACATATCCATATCTATCCTGTACCCACTGCCTTGCTTCTGCTCTCTGCCCTAGTGCCCAGTCTTGTTTCCCCTCTTCCTTGCATCCCTGTAACCTGCGTCCTTATATTGTAGATATTTGTATATAGTTCAGTTGGTTCATTAGTTATTTTGTCTTTGGGGTTTGTTTTTGTTCACTGTTTGCTGGTGTGTGCTTGTCTCTTGTTTCACTGTAAATAAATCTCACTTAAAAGATATACACATTTTTGATCTCAGTTTCCATTTGTAGCTACATATATCTGGTCTCCCTAGCTGCTGAATCCTGACAGTAGGGATGGTGTTCTTAGGGTCATAGTCAGTGTTTTTCTACCTCCAAACATGGCGAGTCCCCCTCCTCAAGAAGGCACATGTACAGTCATGCCAATGAACATCTAAATGATTCAGAGAAGGATTGAGAGAAAGTGCTGTGGTAAAGTGAGACCAAAAATTAGCACTTTGGCATTAACTCGACTCGCCACGTTTGGAAGAAAAATGCTGACTATGACCCTAAGAACACCATACATAGAGTCAAGCATGGAGGTGGAAACATTATGCTTTGGGGCTGTTTCTCTACTAAAGGTACAGGCAGTGTCGGCCCAAGACATTGTGCTGCCTGGTACCAAAAATGAAATGCTGCCCCCCCCCCAAAAAAAAAATCACGCCCACCAAAATGCCCCCACATCCATTATTTTATATTATGATAACTAAAGTGGACCTGTCATGGCTCTATACATGTATATAAGAGTGTAAAGAGGACCTGTTATGGCTCTATACATGTATATAAGAGTGTAAAGAGGACCTGTTATGGCTCTATACATGTATATAAGAGTATAAAGTGGACCTGTCATGGCTCTATACATGTATATAAGAGTATAAAGAGGACCTGTTATGGCTCTATACATGTATAGGAGTGTAAAGAGGACCAGTCATGGCATTATACGTGTATATAGAAGTATAATAAGGACCTTACATGGCTCTATACATGTATGTAGGAGTATAAAGAGGACCTGTCATGGCTCTATACATGTTTGTAGGAGTATAAAGAGGACCTGTCATGGCTCTATACATGTATGTAGGAGTATAAAGAGGACCTGTCATGGCTCTATACAGCTATATAGAAGTATAAAGAGGACCAGTCATGGCTCTATACATGTATATTGGAGTATAAAAGGACCTGTGCTTGGCCGGCGGCCGCGATGCCACCCACGATCGCTCCACAGAGAGCCAGAACGGGGATCTGTCAATGTAAACAGACAGATCCCCATTCTGACAGGGGAGGAGACAGATCTGCTGTTCCTAGTGATTAGGAACAGAGATCTCTCTCCTCCTCCAGTCAGTCCCATCCCCCCCAGTTAGAAACACCTCCCCATTTAACCCCTTTCCAGACAGTGACATTTACACAGTAATCAGTGCAGTTTTATAGCACAGATCGCTGTATAGATGTCAATGATCCCAAATATGTGTCAAAAGTGTCCGAACCTGTCCACCGCAATGTCGTAGATCACTGCCATTACTAGTAAAAAAGTTAATAATAGAAATGCTTGAAGTGCAGCGGGGAGTGGAGCGGGCAATTTGCCTCACAGTGCAGGGGGCAGTGCCGGCGGGACAAAGTCAACCAGCACCCAGGGCGAACATGCCAAGCTGCGCCCCCCCATGACCAATTATCTCACACACACACACACACACAAATACATTATATATATATATATATTGTGAGGGGGTTAGCTCGGCAGCGGGTGTGTGTGACCCCCGGGATGGGCTCCCCACACAAAACAGGCCCAGCAAACGGAGGTTGTGGTTTTCAAAATCAAAAAGGTGCGGTTTATTTTCTATTTACAGTGACAAAACACAGCAAAGCAAAAGAAACATAACCAAAATAAATCCTGGTCAAGTTGACCTCTGACTAAACATACAGGTTTCCTAACTAACAACTGGGATCAGCCTAGTGCTGTCCTAGTCCCTAAGTCCCTGGTTTAGTAAAAGTCCAAACAAATAGCCACACAGGCTTTGCCTCACCGCACAGGGGTTCACTCTCCCTAGACAGTCCACACAGGTCTGGTTCCAGGCATGAGCTAACATCTAATGAAGCTGGGAGTTCTTATAGAGGCCTAAATGAGCTGACAAGGTTCAGCTGGTCTCCTCATCTCTGTCTGCACGACGCCCCACACTCTCCCTAGAGGTATGAGTCATCCATGAGCCCACTAGCCTTAGCTGGGCCTATACAACTCTCCACCTAGTTGTATAAGTCAGCGTAAAGCCTGAATCTGGGCGAAATATATCTACCCCCCTGGATGCAACCAGGTGACTTTACCTTCCTGCTGTCACATACCCCCCCCTCTTGTTTTAACCTCGGGGTTGGAACACCAGCAATCAGGCATTCATGTACTCGAGACAAAGCATCCACATTCCCCATTTGAACGCCAGGGCGATGCTTTATTGTGAAGTTGAATTCCTGTAGGGCCAGGAACCACCTATTCACTCTTCTATTTGTCTCCTTGTTTTGAGCCATCCACTTTAGCGGAGCGTGATCCGTAACCATGTCAAAGTGCCTACCTAGCAGGTAGTACCGAAGGGAATCTAGAGCCCACTTCACCGCTAAACACTCCTTTTCAACGGTGGCGTAATTTACCTCATGGGACTTCAATTTCCTGCTGAGGTAAATGACTGGGTGCTCTTCCCCGTTCCAGACCTGGGACAATACTGCTCCTAACCCCACATCTGACGCATCACTTTGTACGACAAAGTCTTTAGAGAAGTCGGGTGAGTACAACACTGGCTGGCTACATAAGGCTTGTTTCAAGAATTGGAATGCTGCCTCAGCCTCGGGGGTCCATTTAATCATGACCGACCCTTTCCCTTTCGTCAGGTTGGTTAGGGGCACAGCCTTAGAAGCAAAGTGGGGAATGAAGCGCCGATAATAACCCGCGATTCCCAGAAAGGCCCGTACCTGCTTCTTGCTGTTGGGACGTGGCCAACTCTGGATGGCCTCGACTTTGTTGAGTTGGGGTTTTATCACTCCCCTGCCAATGGTGTACCCAAGATATTTGGCCTCCTCCTGCCCAATGGTACACTTCTTGGGGTTAGCCGTAAACCCCGCTTCCCGGATAGAGTCTAGGACTGCTTGCACTTTTGGCAGATGTGAGGCCCAATCTGTGCTATGGACAATTACGTCATCCAGGTAAGCCGCAGCATACTTCCGATGGGGCCTCAGCATCTGGTCCATTTTCCGCTGGAATGTGGCCGGCGCATTCTGTAACCCGAACGGCATTCTTTTATATTGGAACGCCCCGTCTGGGGTTACAAATGCGGTTTTCTCTTTGGCCGACTTGGCCAGGGGGATTTGCCAATACCCTTTTGTGAGGTCAAGAGTCGTCATGTATCGGGCTGTTCCCAGCCAGTCGATCAACTCATCTATACGTGGCATGGGGTAGGTGTCAAATTTTGTAACTTTGTTCAACTGACGAAAATCGTTACAAAATCGCCAGCTCCCATCCGGTTTAGGCACCAACACGATGGGACTAGACCAATCACTTTGGGACTCCTCTATCACCCCTAAGTTCAGCATTTTCTGTACTTCCTCCCGTATTGCCTCCCGTCGAGCCTCTGGGATCCGATAGGGTTTTAACTTCACCCTTTCACCGGGCGGGGTAATGATGTCATGCTCTACCCCAGATGTTTGTCCCGGCAGCTCAGAGAATACCTCCTTGTTGCGAAGCACAAACTCCTTAACCTCCTGTTGTTGGGGTTGTGACAAGGTGGCTGCTATTCCAACCTCAGGAATCATGCAACCAGTTTGAGCTGGTGACCAAGTGTCTGCGACTAGGGACTCTCTATCCCTCCAGGCTTTCAACAGATTAACGTGATAGATCTGTTCGGGCTTTCGCCTTCCTGGTTGTCTGACCTTGTAATTCACTTCGCTCACTTTTTCCATTATCTCGTAGGGGCCTTGCCATTTGGCAAGGAATTTACTTTCAACCGTAGGGACAAGTACCAATATCCTATCCCCCGGGGAAAAGGTACGGGTCTTGGCTCCACGGTTGTACACTCTCTGCTGTGCCAACTGCGCTTGGGCCAAATGTTCCTTCACGATGGGCATTACCGGTGCAATTCGATCTTGCATCAGGGCGACATGCTCAATCACACTCCTGTGGGGAGAACTCTCACTTTCCCAAGTTTCCTTGGCAATATCCAACAGCCCTCTTGGGTGTCTCCCATACAGTAACTCAAAGGGGGAGAATCCCGTAGAGGATTGGGGCACCTCCCTAATAGCAAACATCAAATAAGGAAGTAAACAGTCCCAATCCTTTCCATCTCTATCCACCACTTTCTTCAACATTTGTTTTAGGGTTTTGTTGAATCTTTCAACCAGCCCATCGGTTTGGGGGTGATACACAGACGTACGCAATTGCGTCACTTTGAACAATTTACACAGCTCTTTCATAACCCGGGACATAAAGGGTGTACCTTGGTCCGTAAGCAGTTCTTTACAAATACCCACCCGGCTAAAAACAAGAGATAGCTCTTTGGCTATGGTTTTGGCCGAGGTATTTCGGAGAGGGATCGCTTCTGGATAACGGGTGGCATAGTCCATTATAACTAATATGTACTGGTGCCCCCTAGCGGACTTGATTATAGGACCTACCAAATCCATGGCGATCCTCTCAAACGGGACCTCAATGATGGGTAGAGGGACCAGCGGGCTACGGAAATGTGGCATCGGGGCCAACCTCTGACACACAGGGCAGGAGGAACAACAATTTTCTACGTCCTTCATCACCCCCGGCCAATAGAATCTCTGTAATACCCTCTCTCGGGTTTTCTCTGTCCCCAGATGACCTCCAAGAATGTGCCCATGGGCCAACTCCAACACCAACTTCCTGTAAGGTTTGGGCACCACAAGCTGCTCAACGGTTTCTTCTGCCCTTTTTGCCACCCGATACAGTAGGTCCTTCTCTACGCTGAAGTATGGGTAAGTGCAGGTATTATCTGGGTTCACTAACTCGCCATCTATTTTCACTACGTTTTCCCGTGCCTTTATTAGGGCGGGGTCTTTCAACTGTTCTGTGGCAAAGTTTTCCCTGTGAACCTCAAGATCAGAAAACTCCACAGACGGTAGGTTTTCGTCTGAGGAGGTGGGCTCCTCTCCAGTTTCTTGAGTCTCCCCTGCCAATACTGATAAGGGAAATTCCGGAGAGTCCTCACCACTCTCAGGGGAGTTCTGGCTATCACATTCCTGGTACATAGGGGCACCAGTGAGGGGCTCAGGATCATCCCACAGTTCCCAGAACTTCGGAATATCCCTTCCCACAATGGCGTCATGCGGTAACTGAGATACTAAGCCCACTGGATGAGAGAGGGTACCTTTGGGGGTCTCGAAACACACTGTAGTCACTGGATACTCTCGGGTGTCCCCATGCACACAAATAACAGCTACCTTGCTATTCCCAGAGACCTCTGTTTTAACTAACTCAGCCTTTATCAGGGTCACAAGGCTACCTGAATCCAGCAATACCACAACATTTCTACCATTAACACACATTTTGCATAAATGTTTCTCAGTTCCTCGAATGGCAGTGCATGCGACTGTCGCACACAGCGACTTACGTCTGCCCGTCAGAAAGTCACACTGCATGGGTTCCTCCACAACCGGGCAATTGGCTGCAATATGTCCCGCTTGCCGGCAGCGGTAGCAAACGATCCTTCTTGCCGCCTCTTGAGCCGCTGATTTCCCAGGCTGTTCTCGCCAAACTTGGGGTAGAGCTCCCACCCTCTCACTCTCTCCACCCTCACCCCTTGGAATCCTCTTATCCGCCCCTGGGGATGGTCTGGTCTTAGGGTGGAAAGTCCGAGTGTCTCTGGAAGAGGCCGTCAGGTTCTCTGTAGCCAAGTATTTCTCCACACGATCCACAAGACCATCGGCCGTCTCTGGGTCTCCATGGCTTACCCACTTTTGGATGGCAGTAGGAAGAGCTCTCAAAAACCGATCCATTACAACACGTTCCACAATCTTTGGTGCGGACAAAGTCTCTGGCTGTAGCCACTTTCTGCTCAGGTGAATGAGATCATACATTTGAGACCTGGGGGGTTTTCCAAGCTGGAAAGTCCAGTTATGCACACGCTGAGCCCGGACAGCCTGGGTGACACCCAGCCTTGCCAATATTTCAGCTTTTAGCATCACATAGTCTTTTGCTTGGTTAGGCTCTAGGTCATAGTAAGCTTTCTGCGATTCACCAGTTAACAGAGGAGCCACCAGTCCAGCCCACTGCTCCTCAGGCCACTTTTCTCTTTCAGCGGTCCTTTCAAATGTGGTCAAAAATACCTCTGGATCATCCTCTCCAGTCATTTTTGTCAATAAACGACTCACCCCAAAGGACGCGGTATTAGTGGGACGGCTTTCCTCACTGGTCTGCGGACGTTGCTGCATTACTGCTTCCATCTGTTGTTGTAGTCTCTGCTCTTGCTTCTGCAACAGGTCTATGAAGCGGGCCTCAGATTGCTGCTGGGCTCGTTGCTGAGCCTCCAGACTCTGTTGCAAAGTTGCGTTTGTCTGCTGCTGGGCTGCAAGGCTCTGTTGTTGAGCTGCAAGGCTCTTTTGCAAACCTGCATTTGTCTGCTGTTGATTGGCATTTGCTAGAGCCAGCTGCTTCAGTATCTCCTCCATGCTGGCTTAAAAAAAAACTGCCACTGGTTCTCCACCAACTGTGAGGGGGTTAGCTCGGCAGCGGGTGTGTGTGACCCCCGGGATGGGCTCCCCACACAAAACAGGCCCAGCAAACGGAGGTTGTGGTTTTCAAAATCAAAAAGTGCGGTTTATTTTCTATTTACAGTGACAAAACACAGCAAAGCAAAAGAAACATAACCAAAATAAATCCTGGTCAAGTTGACCTCTGACTAAACATACAGGTTTCCTAACTAACAACTGGGATCAGCCTAGTGCTGTCCTAGTCCCTAAGTCCCTGGTTTAGTAAAAGTCCAAACAAATAGCCACACAGGCTTTGCCTCACCGCACAGGGGTTCACTCTCCCTAGACAGTCCACACAGGTCTGGTTCCAGGCATGAGCTAACATCTAATGAAGCTGGGAGTTCTTATAGAGGCCTAAATGAGCTGACAAGGTTCAGCTGGTCTCCTCATCTCTGTCTGCACGACGCCCCACACTCTCCCTAGAGGTATGAGTCATCCATGAGCCCACTAGCCTTAGCTGGGCCTATACAACTCTCCACCTAGTTGTATAAGTCAGCGTAAAGCCTGAATCTGGGCGAAATATATCTACCCCCCTGGATGCAACCAGGTGACTTTACCTTCCTGCTGTCACAATATATATATATATATATATATAGTGCAGAGGTCAGAATTGGATAGATTACAAAGTACAAGGATCAGGAGCAGTGTGTACAGTGTTCAGAGGTAGAGTATGTACAGTAATATACAATGTGCAGAAGTCAAGAGCAGTAAACTGCAGAGTACAGAGACCAGGAGTATATACACCCTAGTGCATAGCAGTAACCCCTATAAATTATATCAACTTTCGTGTATGTGTCATTATCAAATCTGACCAAGTGAAATATATAGCACATGAATATGGAACCAAAATACCAGTGCTGCAAACAAAATTATGAAGGGGCGAATCCCAAAACATATAATGCGAACAACTCATAAATATTCAATTACATATCACATGTGGGACCAAAATCCCTGTGCTGCAAAAACATTTTGTGAGGGAACTGTAAATAAAAAATGTAAAATACTATAACATATAATGTGAATAACTCCCAAATATTCAAATAACTCTAGTCAAATTCTTATGGTTCATTTGTACACAATTTGGTTTTGGAGTTACTACCAAACTCCCAGTGCTGCAAATCAAACACACAGTGCAAAGTAATATTAAAGTGCACTATAAAAAAACAGTCCACTAGAGCAGTGGTCTCCAAACTGCGGCCCTGGGGCCGGATGTGGCCCTTTGCTTGCCTTTATCTGGCCCTTGAGGCATTATTCCTGCCAATGACAACAATGATGGGGCATAATTCCTTCTACTGACAAAAAAAGGGGCACTATTCCTCCCAACGACACCAGATCGCACATTGTTAACTCCCACTGGGCACAGTTCGGCCCCCCTGAAGTCTGAAAGACAGTAAACTGGCCCTTTAGAGAGTTTGGAGACCCCTGCACTAGAGAGCAACTGCTCTTGTGCACATTGCTGGATCGAGATGGGGCTCAAGCAAGTGGCTGACAGATTCCTCCATGTGGGAATTGTATTCTGACAGCAGGGACTCTCCCCTATCAAAATACACTGATCAGCACTGCTTCCGTTTGGCTGCAAACAGCTAATCGAACAAGGATTTCCAGCAGAAGTGGATATAACAAATCGGTTTCTGTCTAACAGAGAGGGTTACACATCGATCAAAAATTCAGCCCCTGCTGAACCCAATGAATTCTTTGCTGTGTATTCAGTTTTACCTTGTACTTTGCTTCAGCGGGCTCTCTGCAGTTCTGTTACTGGTCCCCTGCAGCTCCTGTGTCAGTTAGGAGTGACAGTGGTCACACTCCAGCCTCCAATTTAGACCATACAGGGTTAATCTTCCTCTATGTGTGATAGGGAGGAGGAGGAGAGCACTGGAGCTGGCTGAAGCATAGAATCAAGTAAAAAAAGACTATACAGTATCCCCCTTCTCCCCCCTCCCCCACGCTGCAAGAGTGGACTTTCTTGAAGTTGGGCTGGGATAAGAAATCACATCCTTTGCTGTGTAATGTTATATTCTTGAACAGGTTAGGGATTAGTGTGATATTTCAGGTGCTACATACTGTAGATGTAATCCACATACACATTATATCTTATTAAAAAATCATTCTTTTTAGAAGATATAATGTGTATGTGGATTACATATAATGTAGCACCTGAAATGTCACACTAATTCCTAACCTGTTTAAGAATTTTACTTTCAATAAACCTGCAGTGAAAAGTGCAGGGCACGTTTATAATCACAGTATATGGAATGCAGAGCAGTCGGGACTCACAGCAGAAGAGGATCCAGCCTGTCATCCGTGATTTACACACCTTCACTCTGCTCTGGAGGAGGAGCGCTTTGCTGTGTGCTGGGCGGGAACCAAAGATCGATGCTGCAGTGTGAGGTTCTCTCCCTGCTCCGCCCACATGCACTTTCGCTGGGACTGTACCAGCTCTGATCCAGGGGGGGGGGAACATAGGAACTCAAGAAGGGAGCCTAGAAAGGGGTGCATCTGCTGCCGCAGAGCAGTGAGCAGGAGCGCATAATCCTTAAATTAGGCAGGCAACAGGGGCATACAAGTTTTACAGCTACATTTTGTGGATAGATTTTTCTGCTTACAGCTTTGCCGCCCCCCTAAAAGTGCCGCCTGGTACAATGGTACCATCTGGTCCCATGGTAGGGCCGGCCCTGGGTACAGGCCTACTTTGCCGCATTGAGGGGCCAATGGACGGCGCCATGTTGTGTAAAATCTTGGATGAGAACCTTCTTCCCTCAGCCAGAACACTGAAGATGGGTCGTGGATGGGTCTTCCAGAACATACCGCCAAGGCAACAAAAGGAGTGGCTCAAGAAGAAGCACATTAAGGTCATGGAGTGGCCTAGTCTCACCTTAATCCTATAGAAAATTTATGGAGGCAGCTGAAACTTCGAGGTGCCAAGAAACCTTAAGGATTTAGAGAAGATCTGTAAAGAAGAGTGGACCATAATCCCTCCTGCGATGTGTGCAAACCTGGTCACCAACTACAAGAAACGTCTTAGCTCTGTGCTTGCCAACAAGGGTTTTTCCACCAAGTACTAAGTCATGTTTTGCTTGGGGGATCAAATACATATTTTACTCACTGAACTGTAACTTAATTTATAGCAATTGTTTTATGTGTTTTTTCAGGGGTTTTTTGGTTGATATTCTGTCTCTATTATTTAAAATACACTTATGATAAAAATTATAGAGCCTTTATTTTGTTGTAAGTGGGCAAACTTACAAAATCTGCAGGGGATCAAATAATTATTTTCCCCACTGTAGAGGTTGAAAAATGCTTCCCATAGGACGTAAAGGCAGATTCTGGTAATGGTTAACCCCTTCCATACCGGGCCATAGTCATATGACACCAGCAGGAACCCTCCCTCTCTCCGGGCGGGAGTCATATGACGTCCTTTCTTCCAGGCCGTCTAGGGGGCGCGCGTGCGCCGCCGCCGGTGCGCGCGCACCCGCGGCACCGCTCGTGACCCGGTGCGCGTGCTTAGCGGCCGCGATGTCTGCCGGGCACCCGCGATTGCCTGCGATCATGGCAGGAGTGTGGATCTGTGTGTGTAAACACACAGATCCACCTCCTGTCAGAGGTGAGGAGACCGATGTGTGTTCCCAGTACAGAGGAACACTGATCGATCTCCTCCCCTTCTGAGTCCCCTACCCCTACAGTTAGAATCACTCAATAGGGAACATATTAACCGCCGCAATGTGAGGGTCACAATAAAAATCGCAGATTGCCGCCATTACTAGTAAAAAAAATAAAAATGCCATAAATCTATCCCCTATTTTGTAGACGCTATAACTTTTGTGCAAACCAATCAATATACTCTTATTGTGATTTTTTCTACCAAAAATATGTAGAAGAATACATATCGGTCTAAACTTTTAAATTGTGATATTTATTAAATCAAAAAGTAGAAAATAGTGTTTTTTTAAAAATTGTCACTCTTCTTTTGTTTATAGCGCAAAAAATAAAAACCGCAGAGATGATCAAATACCACCAAACGAAAGCTCTATTTGTGGGGGAAAAAAAACAGAGATTTCATTTGGGTACAGTGTTGCATGACCGCGCAATTGTCATTCAAAGTGCAACAGCGCTGAAAACTAAAAATTGGTCTGGGCAGGAAGGGGGTGAAAATGCCCTGTATGGAAGTGGTTAAAGGAAAAAAGTATTATATATACATTTACTGTATCTCCAACCTTTAGTTTCTTAAAAAACTACAAGTTTTAGAGGCATATATAACTATTTTAGGTTTTGATAAATAATTAAATTACATTTTATGAAAATGGTCAAATGTATTATTTAAGGCCTTTATTAAATGCCCTACACTTGATACTTTTAGGTGTTCACAGTATTAAAATGGTAAGCCTAATGCATTGTCATTCTTAAAGCAACTTCATGGAACAAGTCAAATTCATTAGTGAACCACAAATACAATCCAGAAAACATTTTCCACTGGACTGGCCATAAACATGCAAGGTCAGTCAGATAGGGAGGCATCTTTTGGATGAGCTTAGCATAATGCCCCTTTCACACTGGGGCGGGCAGGTGCGGTGGCGGTATAGCGGCGTGATTTTCAACGCCGATATACCGTCATTATCACCGCGGTATGCGGCCACTAGCGGGGTGAATTTAACCCCCGCTAGCGGCCGAAAAAGGGTTAATATTGCCGCGGTTTGCGGGCGGTATTACCGCGGTGTCCCATTGATTTCAATGGGCAGCCGCGGTGAACACACCGCTCCTTCACCGCTGTAAAGATGCAGCTAGCAGGACTTTTGGAGCGGTCCTGCTAGCGCACCGCTTCAGTGTTCAAAGCCTTCGGGCTTTCACATTGAAGAATACAGGGCACGATTTTTCAGGCGGTATAACAGCGCTAATATTAGCGCTAAACCGCCTGAAAAACGTGCCAGTGTGAAAGGGGCCTTAATGTTTATGGACATGGAGAGCGTAGGAGGAAGGTGGAGTTAGGTTTGTGTAGACAAATTTTGGCACTTTTTATCTCAGGAAGTGTTCTCCTTTTAATCAGACAAGCTTTTCAAATCTGTTCAATCATTACAATAGCTGACATGATGATTATATTTCCAGCTTAGTGGGTTTTCCACTAAATATGGCCTACTATAATTGCATAATCGTGTTACATAAAACAGGTAATACATTGAGTTGTCTGATTGTTCTGAAGAAAACAAAAGATTAATAATAATATACGTAAGGGAATCTCACTATTACTACCTATGAGATGACTCTGCTTGCCACTAACTTACAGTATCTATTTATGTTTGTTTTCTCAGATTACATAAAAAGAGATATACACAAACAGTTCTAAACCTTCAAATTTCTGGTGATTCTGGTCTTGAAGGTCTAATGATACAATCTTTTGTGCACTATACATAACAAGATTCTGTCCAAAAACTATCAATCTACACTCTTTTCAAGTGCTTAAAGCGGAGTTCCGCCAATTTTTTTTTTAAGTCAGCAGCTACAAATACTGCAGCTGCTGACTTTTAATATTGGGACATTTACCTATCCTGGGCGCCCGTGATGTCGGCACCCGAAGTCGATCTGTCCCTCGGCGCCATCATCTTCGGTAAGGGAATCAGGAAGTGAAGCCTTGCGACTTCACTTCCTGGTTCCCTACTGCGCATGCACGAGTCGTGCTGCGCAATACCACTGGTCCCTGCTGTCTTCAGGGACATGTGTGTCTCCCAGAAAACAGCGGGGGGGACGGAGTAGGCGCCGGACGTGGCGTAGGTCGCCGAGGTGACCTTTGCCCGGAAGTGGGAGCAAATACCTGGATTACACAAGTATCTGCTCCCTCCTCCCCCCTAAAAAGGTGCCAAATGTGACATCGGAGGGGGGGGATTCCGAAAAGCAGAAGTTCCATTTTTGGGTGGAACTCCGCTTTAATAAATTGTTGGAACAAAATGAAAAAACACATTTCACAAGCTTGTCAGAAACCTAACTGTGGCGAATATATCCAATCTGGTGGTGCCAGCAATTGTGGTTGGCCATCTGGGTAGAAGATGGCCAAAAAGAGGTCAGTTGGGGGTTAGTGTAGTCTTCTGCTGGGCCCTCTTGATTTCTCCTCTGGTGCTGTTGGTTCTGCTGCGGTTTATCCTTCTGCTTTTCCTGTTCTGTTGCTTTCTCTCTAGCTGTTTTTCCACCCCATCTTAAAAAAAAAATTTAAAGTCAGCAGCTACAAATACTACAAATTCCTGCTACAACCAAGCACAACCAAGCACCCGCTCCCCCCCTAAAAGGCGTGAAATTTTGCAGTGGAAGGAGGGAGGAGGCAGACAAGCAGAGCTTCTCCTTTTGGGTAGACCTCTGCTTTAAGTTCTCTGGCACTCCTAATTACCTTCCAATATTCCAGTGTTTGTGGCAGCAATCCATTTATGCCCTCAATAACTCAATGGTGAAGCATACTGCCATTTGGGGGCACTGGCATTTCCCCCGATTGCCATGGGATTTTTTTTAAAGGTAGCTCATTTAACCCTTTGGCTACCATTTATAGTGTTTGGAAGATCATGGACGGTATTGTGTTTGCTTTTCTCAGATTTACCATGTGACTGACCATGCTTTTCCTGGTAATGCTTGCACTTTGCCACCTTTGACCTCACTGTGACCTTTTACCTTATCTCTTTTTCAAGATTTGTCCATGATACCCTTAACAATGTCCCCTGGCAGAGTCTATGACTATGGTCCTTTTGTTACCTTGGCATTGTCCCACTGGCCTATTCTCCTACTTTCTATACAGTTATATGTGATGCCCTTAGCCTTTGCCCAACTCCAAATATGGCCACAGCCTCTATAATGCATTGCAAATGTTCCTGGGTCATCAAAATACTGGACCACACACATATACAGCATACCTGAAAAGTGGCTGCTAAGGATTTAGAGCATCTATGAGAATGTTACCCAAAAAAAACAAGATCCACCCAGTGCATATAAGAAACCAAAGGATTGAAGGTGACTGGCTGCCTTGGTTGATGCCAACACTCTTCCTTGTTTCAGTCTGCCTTGTTAAGCAAAGACAACCTGATTATGTTAGTCTTTAGAGCTGTGTTGGGTAATGCTCAGCAAAATAAAAACTGGAAGAAAGCCTGCTAAAACATTCAGTACTAAATAAATAATAAATTGTGTGTCACTTTGGTTAAGCCTCACTGCATTCAGACAAGTGTATATTCTCCAGTCATTTTATTCATATTCAGGCCTTTTGTCTGAAAACTTATATAACCCAGATAAGACAAAGAGGAACTTCCTTTCTTTAATGAGGGGATGCTGAGCTTGGGTGAGGATGATAGATTCAAGTCATTTCTGAGTTGAAGTCGAATAAAAGAGCCATGCTGTGCCCTGCTTTGGATTAGACAAAGTATTTCATGTTCAATTCATCCCCTCATTTCGATTCAGATAGTAAAGAGAAGTTCTGAACAACACTGGATACCCAAGGAAACATAATTTCTTTACACATATTTTGGTCTTATTAAACAACAGGTACGATATCACACTGCTTTGCACCAGACTGTACTTTAAATTAGTACAGAAATCTGGGGTTTAAATGAAACAACACACTTTGTTTTCCTTATTTGCTTATATACTTCTCTGCAGAAAGCATAAAACTCTTTTACATAAAATATGTCAGGCTAAATACAAAATGAAATGAGCTGCCTTTTCTATAACACATCATACTGTGTTTTTCTGAAATATACTAAAAGTCAGAGGGGCTCCCAATGAATAGGCAGCTTACAATTTGGTTCTAAAGCATCTCAGGACTGCTCCCAGTATGGCTCTTCTCCATCCTCTCATTTCTCTGCACCGGGATCTGTTGCAATGTATCATCAATACCCAGTGACTGACAGCTATTAATGTGTAAGTTGAAGTTTATACTTGCGGCCGGTAAGAATATTCAGTTGAGCTGCCCCCCTCAACCTGCAAAGGTATCTGAATAGCATTGTACACATGCTGCAGCAAAAATTATTCCGTCTGGCGTATTCATCGGGTAGTACAGCCCCTGAATGTGAGGGTTAAAACAGGCAGTATGGGCCTATGAAAAGCCCTCACTGGTTGTCAAGCCCTCTGAAAAGTGGCCTCCATCACCAACTGCTCTTCCGGGGGCAAAGCCAGTGTAAATGTACCCTAAAATGTGGTGGCTGTATTATAATTTTTTTTTAAAGTTGAACTAAAGGCAATTTTTTTTTTTCATTTTGAATAGAGTAAATAAGGGTTATAACCTCTGTAACCCCTGATATCTTAGTCCCATTGGGGAGATTTCACTTCACTTCCAGTCCTATAGTCATAATAAGAAGTGAGAGGAAATCCCTGAAAATTAAGGGAATCTCTTAGGCTGTATTCACACCTATGAAGTTTTAGTGCTTTTTGTATTTTGCAGGTTTGCACTACAGTCCATTTAACATGGTTTCCTATGGAACACGTTCTGTAGTGCAAATCTGCAAAATGCACAAAAAATGCATAGGTGTGAATCCAGCCTTAGGGCCCTCGGCAGGCCGGATTCTTCTTCTCTCGGGTCCCTGGCTGGAGCTTCTGGCCCCTCCCTCCTGTCCAGTGCCCCCATAGCAAGCAGCTTGCTATGGGGGCACCGGAGCCAAGACGCAGCTGTGTCCATTCAGATACGGAACCGTGGTTTCGGCCCTGCCCCCTCTCTCTCCTCATTGGCTAACTGAGTTTGATTGACAGCAGCGGGAGCTAATGGCACTACTCCTGCACATGCGCAGAGCGTCAAAGGCATTATCCGACAGGATGCACTTTTCAATAGAACACCGGCAGCAGGAGCTGTCAAAAAAAATAGCAGTCTGGCAATGTTTATCAACAACATTGCTCAGCCTTGATTACAGAAAGATACTCACTGCCTCCTTATATTATAGAGAGGAGAAACCAACCTATTGCTGGTAGCACGCCACAGAGGTTTATGTACCATGGGCTAAGTACTTTATTCTATGTTATCATGCGTTCTACCATCCTATACTTTTGAGGCCATGACTGGATTCACGGGCCTTTATGACATCGCTGTATTCATTGGTTATGTTTATTTGGTGCATATGCAACCTGTAGCTGCACCTGAGTTTTTATGTTTTGTGCCTTGGGTTGTAAACCTTTGCCTTTCTTTAAATAAAGAATTACAAAAAAAATACAAAAAGAAGATGCAAGGTCAGTGGTATTACTTACCTTATCCCTCACACCAGCTCTGTTCTCTTCTGCCCAAAGCTCTGGGCTGTAAGTGGTTCCTGGGTGTCATCACTAGACATCTGCAATTAATTTTGTTCCGAATTCGTTTAACGAATTTCGACAAATTTGTCTATTCAGGAATATCCAAATTAACGAAATCCAATTTAACACAATTCTGAAAAAATCTTAAATTCGAATATTCGAAAATTCATAAATTCGTAAATTTGAAAATGTGAAAATGTGAAAATCGGAAATAATAACTAACTAATAATAACTTAACTATTACTAACTATTAAATTATAGGTATTGGAATTTCCTTTAAATTTGGGTGTTAGTGAACATAACGAATACGAATTTATCCAAAGTTACAAATTAATCCGAAATAACGAATGTCGTATCGAAACAAATTAATAATAAATAATAATATTAATCCTACGGAGGTCAAGGTGGCCAGGACAGAGGAGAATCAACAGAAGAGGAATCACAAATGGACAAATCCTACAGACTTTAAGTTGTGTCCCTTGTGCTGATTTTTGTGGTTTTCCCACAAAAAATTAATTTCCACATTGTACTTGAAATTTTTAGAGCCTACTCTTATTAGCTCCTATCCCATCCTTTTAAATAGCTTGAAATGCCTGTGGGTGGGAAGGATCAGTGATCATGTGACCACTGTTACAGTGGTACCATGATCTGAAGCCGGTCCGGCCAGCTACCAGTCTTTAGCCTTAGACTGAGAGCTGTCTTTGGCAGCTCAGTCTTTGTGTTGTGAGTTTGCTCTCAGCACATACATCTGCCAACCAGTGACACATATTTTCAATATTGGGTTGATGCGATAACTCTTCACTCTTGGCTTGAAAATTACCTGTATACTGGGACCACCTTGAAATTTGTGTATGTTTTGTATACCTAGGATCATTTTTATATATATATATATATATATATATATATATATATATATATATATATATTCTTTTTTTTTTTTTTAAATACCAAATAAATTATTTATTTTTATGAAGACGATTCTCTTCTCATACCTACTTATTCTTTGCACCGTAAAAATCCCTTCATTACCTCTCCACCTCCTTTATAACATACTACTTTTGGGATGTGGTGCCAATATAATCGGGTGTGTTTCACCTTTGATTGGACAAAACCTATAATATTTTCAACCTGTTGGAGTTAAAGAACTCTGAGCAAACATTTTTCTTCTGCCATGCAGTGGGGCTGTCCTGCACTGCATGGGTTAACTGCTTGTTTTTCTCTAGGGGATTTCAGAGGGTAGATATCCCTGCTGCTCCTGCCCCCTCCCAACCCCCCGCACACTAGCGGTCTTGTGAATGAACTGTTCTTGACGTCATTATGCCCATAGACCGCCTCTGGATGTAAGCATGGGAGGCACAGTCCACCGCTGGACGTGGGGGAGCACAGTTTACTGGAGGATCAGGTAAGTGTAGCCTTTCAGTGTGCAGCCCTACTGCATAGGAGAAGAAAAGGTTTTCATGGAGTTATGCTTTAAAACCCACCCTTTTGCTGTCGCACATACACTCACCGGCCACTTTATTAGGTGCATCTGTTCAATTGCTTGGTAACACAAATTGCTAATCAGTCAATCACATGGCAACAACTCAATGCATTTAGGCATCTACATGTGGTGAAGACGACTTGCTGAAGTTCAAACCGAGCATCAGAATTGGAAAGAAAGGGGATTTAAGTGACTTTGAACGTGGCATGGTTGTTGATGCCAGACGGGCTAGTCTGAGTATTTCCAAAACTGCTGATCTACTGGGATTTACACACACAACCATCTCTAGGGTTTACAGAGAATGGTCCAAAAAAGAGAAAATATCCAGTGAGCAGCAGTTGTGTGGACGGAAATGCCTTGTTGATGTCAGAGGAGAATGGGCAGACTGGTTCAAGATGATAGAAAGGCAACTGTAACTCATAATAACTACGGTACTCGTTACAACCAAAGTATGCGGAGTACCATCTCTGAATGTAGACTAGAGCTGCACGATTCTGGCTAAAATGAGAATCACAATTTTTTTGCTTAGAAGATAGATCACGATTCTCGCGGCGTAACATCATCTTTCACATTAAAACAAAAAAAATTGGGCTAACTTTACTATTTAGTTGTTTTTTTTTATTCATTGAAGTGTATTTTTTCCCCAAAAAATTGCATTTGAAATACCGCTGGGCAAATACAGTGTTTATTGCAGCAATTGCCATTTTATTCCCTAGGGTCTCTGCTAAAATATATATAATGTTTGGGGGTTCCACGTAATTTTCTAGCAAAAAATAGGATTTTTTGTACTCACCGTAAAATCCTTTTCTCTGACATCCATGGACTGACACGGTGTCTCTTTACACTTTACACGTGGGTTATGTCCCTGCCTGCAGGAGAAGACCTATGCAGAATGTGAGATGTTATACATACATTCTAAAAGCCAGAGCTGAACAGCCCCACCCAGGGGGCGGTCCCTCCGGACATAACCCTCCCACTACAGTCAGCAGACTTCAGTTCGTAACAAAGCAGTACAAACTTAAAAAGGAAGGGTGGGTGCCGTGTCAGTCCATGGATGTCAGAGAAAAGGATTTTACGGTGAGTACAAAAAATCCTATTTTCTCTTATCATCCATGGACTGACACGGTGTCTCTTTACACTTTACACGTGGGATGTCCCAAAGCAGTGTCAAGAGGGATGGGAGCAGTATAAATGGAAAAACCAAAAACTTCACTCCAAGAACGCAGAGCTCCTCAACGGAGGAGTCGCAACTTTAAACATCGGCCTGCAGCACCCTGCGGCCGAAGGAAGCATCCGGAGATGCAGCCACATTAACCTTATAAAACTTAAAAGGCATGAACAGACGACCAGGTCGCCGCCTTGCACACTTGTGCAACCGACGCTTGATGTCGGAAAACCCAGGAAGCACCAATTGCCCTGGTGGAATGCGCCGTAACCGGAAAGGGAGGCGCCCGCCCTTTGAGAGCATAGGCTTGAATGACGGTTTGTCTGATTCCCCTAGAAATGATGGCAGACGAAACCGCTTGGCCCTGTTATGGACCAGAGACAGTCACAAACAGTGAGTCGGACTTTCGAATAGAAGCAGTAGCAGACAGGTACACCCGTAAGGCTTGTACCACATCCAATATGTGCAGTGCAAACTCTCTGGGATGCGATGGGTGAGGACACAAGGAAGGGAGAACAATGTCCTCATGTAGGTGAAAGGTCGACACCACCTTTGGCAAAAAGGAAGGTCACGGATGCAACACCGCCTTATCCTTATGGATGACTAAATATGGCGACTTGCAGGACAAAGCCGCCAACTCAGACACCCGTCAAACAGAAGTGATTGCCACTAAAAGGCCACCTTCTGAGACAAGGCAAGAGGGGAATATCCCGGATATTCCCAAAAGGAGGTTCCTGGAGGACCGAGAGCACCAACTTCAGATCCCACGGTGGGAGAGGAGGCTTGACAGGAGGGAGCACATGGCGAACCCCCAACACAAGGTGCTAACCAAGAAATGACCCGCTAGAGGTCGCTGAAAGAAGACGGTCAAGGCCGAAATCTGATCCTTGATGGTACTCAAAGCAAGCTTTTGGGTCACTCCACACTGCAGAGGACGCAGGATTCTGGGGACGGAATACGTCCGAGGACGCCAGTCCAGCGCTTCGCATATGGCGATATAAGCTTTCCAGGCACGGTGATAGATCTGCTTGGAGGAAGACTTCCGTGTCCTTAACATGGTCAAAATGACCGAGTCTGAGAGACCTTGGTCCCTCAACACCTGGCTTTCAACAGCCCTGCCGTTAAAGCCAGAGACTGTAAGCCGGATGAAACATAGGACCTTGAGACTGAAGGTCCTCCCTCATCGGCAACCGCCAGGGAACGTCCGCGACGAGACGTACCAGATCAGCGTACCAGTGATGCTGAGGCCAATCCGGAACAATTAGGATCACCAGAGTTTATATCAGGCGATAAGGACCTTATGGGGCCACCAACGCATCCGAGGCATCGCCCAAGGATCCCTGGATCTGGCCACAACCTCGACCCTTGCGATTGAGTCGAGAGGCCATCAGGTCCACATCCGGCGTGCCCCACCGTCGGCAAAGGAGTTGAAATATGCAAGGACCACTCTTCTTTGTCCGGCGATTGGCGAATCAGATAGTCCGCCTGCCCATTGTCTATGCCCAGAATGTACATGGCCTACAGAGCCGACACGTTTCTTCCGGCCCACTTCAGGATACGGACTACCTCGGAAGCCGCAGCTGAGCTCCGAGTCCCCCCTTGATGGTTTACATACGCCATTGCCGTGGCGTTGTCTGACTGGCTCCTGATGGAGCGACCCCGTACTCTCTCCGACCTGAGGAGAGACACAGTCCGATGGCCCGTATTTCCAGAACAGTGATTGGTAAATGGGCTCGTCCGGAGTCCAAGGCCTTGAGCCGACAGGACTCCCCAGACTCCACCCCAGCCCGTCAGGCTGGTGTCCGTCGTGAGTACCGTCCATTGGATGGGAGGGGAACGACTTTCCGGACCGAAG
Source organism: Rana muscosa (assembly GCA_029206835.1). Lineage (NCBI taxonomy): Eukaryota > Metazoa > Chordata > Amphibia > Anura > Ranidae > Rana > Rana muscosa. Next base: position 828,765,882 of record CM055118.1, on the reverse strand, counting down.
AGCCGAGGATCTCAACCACCATGTCAGGGGCACCCTGACCAGGTGAATCACCTGGATCTGAAGATCCAAGGACAACGGGGATTTGTCCCAGGTGGACAAGATCTCCTTCTGAAATGCCCTGGTGTGTGATTGGGCATACGGAACGGCCGCGAAGGAGGCCACCACGAGTCCCGGGACTCTCATGCAAAAAAACGGATTGACAACCATTTTCGGGATGTCAGCACCCGCACCGCAGACTGAAGTGTCAGCAACTTCTCCAGAGGTAGGATACCTTTGCCTCCAAGGAGTCCAGAATCAGAACTAGATACTCCAGACACTGAGTCGGGACCAGGACTGACTCCTGAATGTTCAGGAACCACCCGAAGTCCCTGAGGGTCTAATTGACGATAGTCACCTTTCCTCTAAGTCTGAGCCACTTTCTGCTCTTAGCAGAAGATCGTCCAGATAGCCCACGACAGCAATACCTCACTGTAACAGAAGGCTAGAACCGGAGCAAGCACCTTGGTGAACACCCTTGGTGCTGAGGCTAGGCCGAAAGGAAGAGCCACAATCGATAGTGGACTTCGCTGATCGCAAGCGCAGAAACTTCTGGTGACTTGCGCAGATCGGAACATGCAAGTAGGCGTCCTTGAAGTCCAAGGACGCCAGAAGAAAATCCCTTTGGTGGAGTGTAGCGATCACCGTGCGAATGGATTCCATGCGGAATTTCTGCACCTTCTCGAAGGCATTCAGGGCCTTGAGGTCCAGGATAGGTCGAACCACGTCCTATTTTTGGGACGACAAACAGATTCGAGTAGAATCCCTGAAAACTCTCCTGTGACGGAACCGGCACAATCACTCCGGACCTGATCAAATCCTGTACAGCCCCCAAGAGGGCTGCCCGACAGGTAGGAAGGAGAGGAAGATTCGAGGGAAAGAATCTGTCTGGGGGCCAGGATCGGAATACTATCCTGTATCCTGAGGTGACCACCTCGCACACCCACCAGTCGGAGATTTGGGAGGACCACCGATTCGTGACCTGCGAAGTCGTCCCCCCACCCCAGAGTCGGGCGGAGGCAAGACTTCACGCGGAGGCGGGCTTGGGAGCCGCTTGTTCGGCTTATGCACCCAGGGGCACTTGTGCCCACCAGCCGCACTGCCGTCAGTCTGAGAGGACCTACCCGTGGACTCTGACTGACGAAAAAACCCCGTTTTGCTGGAAAGGAAGGCCCCCGTTTGCGGCAGGCCTCCTCACTCTTGCTAGTCTAAGGAAGAAGAGTGCTTTTACCTCCCATGACATCCATGACGATGTCATCCAGAGCAGCACCGAAAGGTCTACCACCTTTAAATGGTAGATCCATCAGGAGCTTCCTAAGGCTAGGTCAGCAGACCAGCACTTCAACCAGATAAGACGACGCAATACCACCGCCGAGACAGAGGCCCTGGATATTAAAGGGGCCGCGTCCAACGTGGCGTCGCACACATAAACCAGGCCCTGAACCAGTTGGTGGGCCAGAGCAACTGTGTCTGGAGGAAGATTATGCTCCTGTACAGCTAGGTGCAACATTTTTGCCCAACCTGTAAGTGTTTAAGACACAAGGGTCGCCGCTACCACAGGCCGTAGGGCGGATCCCAACAAGGCAAACATGGCTCTGCTCACCACTTCTGACCTCCTGTCAGTGGGGTCCTCAAATGCAGGAGTCCCCTCCATCGGGAGAGTGATGGCCTTGTTCAACCGGGCGACTGGAGGGTCGACACTGGGGGAGAAGCCCACTTTTTAAGTAGGGCATCTTCAAGGGGTATCTGATAGACAAACGCCACGGGACCATAAAAAAATTCTTCTGCGGCTTTTCCCAGACCTTATCAATGAGCTGGTCAAAGAAAGTACATATGGAAAAACCTCTTTAGAAGGCCTGGCCTTAAAAGAACCAAAGGAGAGTGTATCCGCCTGAGGTTCTGCATCCGCAGCATTTTAGCTTGAGAGTGTCCCTCACCGCAGTCATGAGTACACTAACAAGCGCCCTGTCATTTACTGACTCAGAACTGGAGTTTTCCTCATAAGGAATGTCCTGTTCAAAACCATCCAATACATTCAGAACTAGGGTCCTGAGCGGTAGTGGCTAGGCCCATATCTGAATCAGCGCACTGCCCTCATGAAGTAAAGTGGGGAGAGGGCGCTTTTTTGCTCCCTTGCGCTTGCACACAGCTCCCATCCTGGTCAGAAATGATTCCAGGACTGCCCACAACTGGTCCCTAGGGACCGCAGGTGCTGAAGCACTGCCTGTTGTCCACTGACATTTAGGGGAAGCTGGTGACAGAGACTCCATATTGCCCCCCTCTGAGACTCCTCAGATAAAAAGTCCACCCACAGGCTGTGCTGACTGAGGAGGGGGCGCCCAGGGGACTCACCAAACCGGACCAGGGACCGCTCAGTTCCGCTGTCTGTACCGCGCTGTGTCAGCGCTGGTGAGCTGTGAGGAGATTGTGAGGAGATTCACGCTGTTACAGCAGCGCTAGAGGCCAAAACTAGTGCTGAAGAGCGCGCAGGCTACAAGAAAATGGCCGCCGCACTTCACTGAGGCGATCCGCGGCAAGATGGCCGCCATGACTCAGCAAAAGTGAAAAAACAGCACACACACAGCGCCACTCGGCGCTCAGGCCCCAAAACACACAAAAAAAGGCCCCAAGCATATCTGCAGACCAGCATTAGCCCCTCCAAGAACAGTGTGACCCCCAGGCACCCCACACAGCACAGCGCCAGCAATGGTGACAGAGAGTGACAATGAAATACAGGGGGAGACAGGGAAAATCCCCCACAGAGAAACACACAGCTTTTTGTACTCACCTGCAGGCAGGAGAGACTACTTACCCGTCCCCTGAGGGACCCACTGGTGTGTTTCTGACAGGACTATCACAGTGCAGTACTGAGTAGCTGTCGGCCCGGTCCACCGCGAAAGATACAGTCAGTCAGGAACTGTTCAGTCTTGAGAGGACCGTGGGAGCATGAAAGCAAACCCGGCCACCCCTGGAGTCATGGGGCCTGTCGTGAACTGAGTCTCACGCACACAAGGCGAGGATCAGCACGCTCGATGGTCGGACAGGGAAGACTACGAGGATATCTTGTACCCAACCTGTTGCCCAGCCGACAGTTGATAGAAGATTCTCAAAAATAAAATAAAAAAGAATTCCAGAAAAGGAATAAAAATAGGTCAGGAGACTGGCTCCTGAGAGAGCCACGTCTTCTCCTTCTGCTAGGCAGAAAAAAACTGAAGTCTGCTGACTGTAGTGGGAGGGTTATGTCCGGAGGGACCGCCCCCTGGGTGGGGCTGTTCAGCTCTGGCTTTTAGAATGTATGTATAACATCTCACATTCTGCCTAGGTCTTCTCCTGCAGGCAGGGACATAACCCACGTGTAAAGTGTAAAGAGACACTGTGTCAGTCCATGGATGATAAGAGAAAATATTGATTTTAACTTAAAGCGGTGGTGCAGGAAAAAAAAAAAGTCAGCAGCTACTAACAGTGTAGCTGCTGACTTTTAATAAGGACACTTACCTGTCCTACTCTCCCGCGATGTCAGTCCTGCCGCGGCGATCGATCGCTGCTGGCAGGCTCCTGGCTCCTCCATTCTGAGTAGGGGAAACAGGCTATGAAGCCGTACGGCTTCACTGCCCGTTTCCTACTGCGCATGCGCCACTCGCACCGCACTTTGTGAATGGGCGGCTTGCCTCCTGGGATACACACAGTTCCCAGAAGGCAGCGCGCCCCATTCACAAGAAGAGGAAGCGGAAGGAGAGCCACCGCGGACGGAGAAGAGGAACATTAGCGGCAGATTAGGGGACTTCCGCATAGCAACAGGCATTTAGGGTGAGTATATATTTTTTTTTTTCTATTAATTTTTCTTTTTTAGAATTTTTAGTGTGAAGATTTTTTCAGGGTGGACCTCCACTTTAACCACTTAACGCCCGCCCACTGTAAATATACGTCGGCAGAATGGCACCGACAGGCAGAATCACGTACATATACGTGATTGCCTTTGTATAGTTGGGGGGTCCGATCGGACCCCCCTTCTTTACAGTGGGTGGTCGTTTTACCTTCGGGAGCGATCCGGCATGAGGGGACGGCCGTTCGATTCCGGCCCCCCCCTCTCGATCGCTCCCGGCGAATGAGAGAGCTTCCCCTGCCTGCCAGGCAGGAGGAAGTGATGTCATCTCTCCTGCGGCGCTCACATATACCGAGCGCCGTACAGGAGAAGATGCAGGTTAGTACACAAAACAGCACACTGACACCAGGACACATAGGCACATAAATCGCCCCCCCCAGATCACCCCCCAGCCCCCAGTCACAGTGTCACTGATTGCAGTGACCATTTATTTAGTGATCACTGCAATCAGTGACATTTGTGACTGTAAAAGTGTCACTACATTTAGTTTTAGGTCCAGTGTAGCCCCCTAACCCCCCCTAATAAAGGTTTAACCCCCTGATCACCCCCCAGATATCCCTTTCACCCCCTAGCACCGCCGTCGCTAAGCGATCATTTTTCTGATCGATGTCTTAGCGTCGGTGATGCTGATCGGTAGCCAGTAATTTTTTTTAGGTTCGCCGCAGGTTTTTATAGCGTCGGGTACCCCCATATATTACCTAATAAAGGTTTAACCCCCTTGATCGCCCCCCAGGTAACCCTTTCACCCCCTATCACCACTGTCACTAAGCGATAATTTTTCTGATCGATGTCTTAGCGTCGGCGATGCTGATCGGTAGCCAGTAATTTTTTTTAGGTTCGCCGCAGGTTTTTATAGCGTCGGGTACCCCCATATATTACCTAATAAAGGTTTAACCCCCTTGATCTCCCCCCAGGTAACCCTTTCACCCCCTAGCACCGCCGTCGCTATGCGATCATTTTTCTGATCGATGTCTTAGCGTCGGTGATGCTGATCGGTAGCCAGTAATTTTTTTTAGGTTCGCCGCAGGTTTTTATAGCGTCAGGTACCCCCATATATTACCTAATAAAGGTTTAACCCCCTTGATCGCCCCCCAGGTAACCCTCTCACCCCCTATCACCACTGTCACTAAGCGATAATTTTTCTGATCGCTGTCTTAGCGTCGGTGATGCAGATCGGTAGCCAGTAATTTTTTTTAGGTTCGCCGCAGGTTTTTATAGCGTCAGGTACCCCAATATATTACCTAATAAAGGTTTAACCCCCTTGATCGCCCCCCAGGTAACCCTTTCACAACCCTATCACCACTGTCGCTAAGCGATCATTTTTCTGATCGCTGTCTTAGCGTCTGTGATGCAGATCGGTAGCCAGTAATTTTTTTTAGGTTCGCCGTCAGGTTTTTATATAGCGTCAGGTACCCCCATATATTACCTAATAAAGGTTTTAACCCCCTAATTGCCCCTAGTTAACCCTTTCACCAGTGATCATCATATAAGTGTTACGGGTGACGCTGGTTAGTTTGCTTTTTATAGTGTCAGGGCACCCGCCGTATATATAACCCAATAAAGGTTTAACCCCCTGATCGCCCGGCGGGTGATATCAATTAGGTTTTAGCGTCAGAGAGGGTCTGCGTCACACCCCAGGCAGCGTCAGGTTAGTGCCAGTAGCGCTAACACCCACGCGTTAAGCATACACCCCCCTTAGTGGTATAGTATCTGAACAGATCAATATCTGATCAGATCTATACTAGCGTCCCCAGCAGTTTAGGGTTCCCAAAAACGCAGTGTTAGCGGGATCAGCCCAGATACCTGCTAGCACCTGCGTTTTGCCCCTCCGTCCAGCCCAGGCCACCCAAGTGCAGTATCGATCGATCACTGTCACTTACAAAACACAACACACATAACTGCAGCGTTCGCAGAGACAGGCCTGATCCCTGCGACTCCAGTGCTGTAGGAGGTGATTTCACCACCACAGTTAAAAAAAAAAAAAAAAAAGCATATATGCCGAAGCATTGGGGCAGCAGGGGCGGAGGAGCGATTTTGCTCCTAATGCCGCGTACATACGGTCGAAATTCCGACGGAGGCTTGCCCGTGGAAAAGTCTGACCATGTGTACGCGGCATAACTTTTGCGGGAAGATGCCCCCATGCTTCGGCATATATAAATGGTGCATGTATGCCCATCATTAGAAGTGGGTGGATGAAGGGCGGTATTCTAATGGTGGGCATACCCATGTCCAATACATGTCCAACAAGGACCAGCAACGTACTGGTATGTTGCTGGACTTTGAATGTTTATACCAGAATGATGCCTGCGGGTTTAGGTATCATCTTGGTATCATTCTTTTCAGCCAGCGACCGGCTTTCATGTAAAAGCAATCCTAGTGGTCAATTAGCCTCTGGACTGCTTTTACAAGCAGTGGGAGGGAATGTCCCCCCCCCCCGGATATAAAAAGCGCCATTGGGAAATTGGGAAAGCATTTTATCACACCGATCTTGGTGTGGTCAGATGCTTTGAGGGCAGAGGAAAGATCTAGGGTCCAATAGACCCCAGTTTTTTCAAAAAAGAGTACCTGTCATTACCTATTGCTATCATAGTGGATATTTACATTCCCTGAGATAACAATAAAAATGATTAAAAAAAAAGCAACAGTTTAAAAATAAAATAGCAAAATTAATAATAAAAAAAAAAAAAAAGCACCCCTGTCCTGCCCTGCTCTTGCCCAATGGCGAACGCAAGCGTCGGTCTGGCGTCATATGTAAACAGCAATTGCACCATGCATGTGAGGTATCACCGCGAAGGTCAGATCGAGGGCAATCATTTTAGCAGTAGACCTCCTCTGTAAATCTAACGGGGTAGCCTGTAAAGGCTTTTAAAGGCTTTTAAAAATGTATGTAGTTTGTCGCCAATGCTCGTTTGTGCGAAATTTTAAAGCATGTCGTGTTTGGTATCTATGTACTCGGCCTAAGATTATCTTTTTTATTTCATCAAACATTTGGGCAATATAGTGTGTTTTAGTGCATTAAAATTTAAAAAAGTGTATTTTTTCCCCAAAAAATGCGTTTGAAAAATCGCTGCGCAAATACTGTGTAGAAAAAAAATGCAACACCCACCATTTTATTCTGTAGGGCATTTGCTTTAAAAATATATACAGGTCCTTCTCAAAAAATTAGCATATTGTGATAAAGTTCATTATTTTCTGTAATGTACTGATAAACATTAGACTTTCATATATTTTAGATTCATTACACACAACTGAAGTAGTTCAAGCCTTTTCTTGTTTTAATATTGATGATTTTGGCATACAGCTCATGAAAACCCAAAAATCCTATCTCAAAAAATTAGCATAGCATGAAAAGGTTCTCTAAACGAGCTATTAACCTAATCATCTGAATCAACTAATTAACTCTAAACACCTGCAAAAGATTCCTGAGGCTTTTAAAAACTCCCAGCCTGGTTCATTACTCAAAACCGCAATCATGGGTAAGACTGCCGACCTGACTGCTGTCCAGAAGGCCATCATTGACACCCTCAAGCAAGAGGGTAAGACACAGAAAGAAATTTCTGAACGAATAGGCTGTTCCCAGAGTGCTGTATCAAGGCACCTCAGTGGGAAGTCTGTGGGAAGGAAAAAGTGTGGCAGAAAACGCTGCACAACGAGAAGAGGTGACCGGACCCTGAAGAAGATTGTGGAGAAGGACCGATTCCAGACCTTGGAGGACCTGCGGAAGCAGTGGACTGAGTCTGGAGTAGAAACATCCAGAGCCACCGTGAACAGGCGTGTGCAGGAAATGGGCTACAGGTGCCGCATTCCCCAGGTCAAGCCACTTTTGAACCAGAAACAGCGGCAGAAGCGCCTGACCTGGGCTACAGAGAAGCAGCACTGGACTGTTGCTCAGTGGTCCAAAGTACATTCGGAAATCAAGGTGCCAGAGTCTGGGGAAGACTGGGGAGAGGGAAATGCCAAAATGCCTGAAGTCCAGTGTCAAGTACCCACAGTCAGTGATGGTCTGGGGTGCCATGTCAGCTGCTGGTGTTGGTCCACTGTGTTTTATCAAGGGCAGGGTCAATGCAGCTAGCTATCAGGAGATTTTGGAGCACTTCATGCTTCCATCTGCTGAAAAGCTTTATGGGAGATGAAGATTTCATTTTTCAGCACGACCTGGCACCTGCTCACAGTGCCAAAACCACTGGTAAATGGTTTACTGACCATGGTATTACTGTGCTCAATTGGCCTGCCAACTCTCCTGACCTGAACCCCATAGAGAATCTGTGGGATATTGGGAAGAGAAAGTTGAGAGACGCAAGACCCAACACTCTGGATGAGCTTAAGGCCGCTATCGAAGCATCCTGGGCCTCCATAACACCTCAGCAGTGCCACAGGCTGGTTGCCTCCATGCCACGCCGCATTGAAGCAGTCATTTCTGCAAAAGGATTCCCGACCAAGTATTGAGTGCATAACTGAACATAATTATTTGAAGGTTGACTTTTTTTGTATTAAAAACACTTTTCTTTTATTGGTCGGATGAAATATGCTAATTTTTTGAGATAGGATTTTTGGGTTTTCATGAGCTGTATGCCAAAATCATCAATATTAAAACAAGAAAAGGCTTGAACTACTTCAGTTGTGTGTAATGAATCTAAAATATATGAAAGTCTAATGTTTATCAGTACATTACAGAAAATAATGAACTTTATCACAATATGCTAATTTTTTGAGAAGGACCTGTATAATGTTTGGGGGTTCAACATAATTTTCTTGCAAAAAAAAATATGTTTTCATGTAAACAAAAAGTGTCAAAAAGGGCTTTGTCTTCAAGTGGTTAGAAGAGTGGATGTAAGCTTCCTAATGTTGTGTATAAAATGCCAGAACAGTTCAAACCCCCCCCCCAAATGACCCCATTTTGGAAAGTAGACACCCCAAGCTATATACTGAGAGGAATGTCGAGTCCATGGAATATTTTATATGTTGACACAAGTTGCGGAAAAAAGACAATTTTTTTTTTTGCACAAAGTTGTCACTAAATGATATATTGCTCAAACATGCCACGGGCATATGTGGAATTACACCCCAAAATACATTCTGTTGCTTCTCCTGAGTACGGGGATACCACATTTGTGAGACTTTTTGGGAGCCTAGCCGCGTACGGGACCCCAAAAACCAATCACCGCCTTCAGGCTTTCTAAGGGTGTAAATTTTTGATTTCACTTCTCACTGCCTATCACAGTTTCGGAGGCCATGGAATGCCCAGATGGCACAAAACCCCCCCAAATGACCCCATTTTGGAAAGTAGACACCCCAAGCTATTTGCTGAGAGGTATTGTGAGTATTTTGCAGATCTCGCTTTTTGTCACAAAGTTTTGAAAATTGAAAAAAAAAAAGAAAAAAAAAATGTTCTTTCTTCATTTTCAAAAACAAATGAGAGCTGTAAAATACTCACCATGCCTCTCAGCAAACAGCTTGGGGTGTCTACTTTCCAAAATGGGGTCATTTGGGGGGCTTTTGTGCTATTTTGGCATTTTATGGCCTTCAAAACTGTGATAGGTAGTGAGGAGTCAAATCAAAAATTTGCGCCCTTAGAAATCCTGAAGGCGGTGCTTGGTTTCCGGGGGCCTGTACGTGGCTAGGCTCCTAAAAAGCCCCACACATGTGGTATCCCCGTACTCAGGAGAAGCAGCAGAATGTATTTTGGGGTGCAATTCCACATATAACCATGGCATGTGTGAGCAATATATCATTTAGTGACAACTTTTTGTAATTTTTTTTTGTCATTATTCAATCACTTGGGACAAAAAAAAAATACTCAATGGGCTCAACATGCCTCTCAGCAATTTCCTTGGGGTGTCTACTTTCTAAAATGGGGTCATTTGGGGGGGGGGTTGTACTGCCCTGCCATTTTAGCACCTCAAGAAATGAGATAGGCAGTCATAAATTTAAAGCTGTGTAAATTCCAGAAAATGTACCCTAGTTTGTAGACTCTATAACTTTTGCGCAAACCAATAAATATACGCTTATTGACATTTTTTTTACTAAAGACATGTGGCTGAATACATTTTGGCCTAAATGTATGACTAAAATTGAGTTTATTCGATTTTTCTTATAACAAAAAGTAGAAAATATCATTTTTTTTCAAAATTTTCGGTCTTTTTCAGTTTATATCGCAAAAAATAAAAATCGCAGAGGCAATCAAATACCATTAAAAGAAAGCTCTATTTGTGGGAAGAAAAGGACGCAAATTTCGTTTGGGTACAACATTGCATGTCCGCACAATTTCCAGTTAAAGCAGCGCAGTGCAAAATTCTGAATTCACCTCTGGTCCTTTAGCTACCAAATGGTCCGGGGCTTAAGTGGTTAAGAAACAAGTGTCAGAAAAAGATTTAGACTTTAAGTGGTTAAACTTCCTGCATTTACACACAGAAGTTTGATCTAAGAAGGAAGCGTTAGTTACAATGTTTCATGTTGTTAAAAACTTGAGACTGCCCGGATTTTTCTTTACACACACAGAAGTTTATCCCTTTGATCCAAGAAGGAAGCATTAGTTACAAACTTGGCAGACTGCCTGGATATTTTCTTTTGACAGCTGAGTGAGCAGATAAGTCTCTCCACTTGTTATATGAAAGAATCGGCAAACTCTGCATTGGAGATCGTCAGGGGGGTTGAATCTAGATCACGATTTGTTAACGATTAATTGTGCAGCTCTAATGTAGACCAGATCGAACCTTGAAGCAGATGGGCTACAGCAGCAGAAGACCACACCGGGTGCCACTTCTGTCGGGCTAATAACATGAAACTGAAGCTACAATTCACACAGGCTCACCAAAATTGAAAAATAGAAGATTAAAAAAAACGTTGCCTGGTCTGATAAGTCTCCATTTCAGCTGCGACATTCAGATGGTAGGGTCAGAATTTGGCGTAAACAATATGAAAACATGGATCCATCCTGCCTTGTATCAACGGTTCAGGCTGGTGGTGGTGTAATGGTTTGGGGAATATTTTATTGGCAAAGTTCAGGCAACTTAGTACCAATTGAGCATCGTTAAAACGCCACGGCATACCTGAGTATTGTTGCTGACCATGTCCATTCCTTTATGACTACAGTGTACTCATCTTCTGATGGCTACTTCCAGCAGGATAATGCACCATGTCACAAAGCTCAGATAATCTTAAACTGGTTTCTTGACAATGAGTACAGTACAGTGAGTACTCCAATGGTCTCCACAGTCACCAGATCTCAATCCAATAAAGCACCTTTGAGATGTGGTGGAACAGGCGATTCGCATCATTGATGTGCAGCTGAAAAATCGGCAGCAACTGCGTGATGCTATCATGTCAATATGGACCAAAATCTCTAAGGAATGTTTCCAACACCTTGTTGAATCTATGCCATGAAGAATTAAGACAGTTCTGAAGGCAAAAGGGGTCCAACCCGATACTAGCAAGATGTAGCTAATAAAGTGGCCGATAAGTGTATATGTGTTGGGTGATTGTAAAGGGGTTAATCTGAACTACCTTGAAGTTTATAAACTTACCTTGTGAAGATCCCCACACAATGACTTCCTTGAATTCTGTAACGCATATTCACTATGCCCTGTGAGTAGGGTGACCACATTTCCAAACTGCCATTCAGGGACACCCCCCAGCATGCACCGGTCGGTGACATCACAAGGGGGCGGTGCCACAATGTGACATTGCTGGGTGGCCCCGCCCCTTACCTATTTAAGCATTTGTTTCATGTATGTTAGCCCAACATTGCAGCTGCAGGCGGCCACTTAGATTCACAGAGTGTAATTGTTCTTACAATGTTGGGCTAACATATATGAAACAAATGCTTTTTATATCTAAGGTTGTATATAAAACCCCATACTTTATACTACAAAAGGAATACAAATGACCTGAGGGATCTGGAGTAAAAACTGGACATACACTGACCTACCTGACCACTACACTGGCCTACCTGATTCCTACCCTGACCTACCTGATTCCTGCACTGAAATAACTGACCACTACACTAACCTGCCTGATTCCTACACTGACCACTACACTAACCTACCTGACCACTACATTAACCTACCTGATTCCTACACTGACCTAGCTGACCCCTACACTGATCTACCTGATTGCTGCACTGAAATACCTGAGCACTACACTAAGCTACCTGATTCCTACACTGACCACTACACTAACCTACCTGGTTCCTACACTGACCTATCTGACCACTACACTGACCAACCTGATCCCCACACTGACCTACCTGACTCCTACCACCTCCATTGGGGGGGGGGGGTTTCACATCCTGAGCTCTGAGGGTTCATGTTGGGACCTGTAGTCCTTCTTTAGGAGGATGATGTCAGTGGCAGTGGGGTGGGGTGGATGAGTGGCAGTGCTTGGTAGGGGATGGGATCACTAACTCTCACTTGCTGTCATTTGTCAGTCAGTGTCTACTTGGGAGTGGAGAGGGGGTTGGTGAGGGGGTGGGTAAGGGTGAGAAAGAGGGGGTGAGAGAGAGAAGGGGGTATGAGAGAGAGAGAGAAGGGGGTGGGAGAGAGAGAGAAAGAGAAGGGTGGGCGAGAGAGAAAGAGAGGGGGTGGGTGAGAGAGAAAAAGAGGGGGTGGGTGAGAGAGAAAGAGAGGGGGTGGGTGAGAGAGAAAGAGAGGGGGTGGGTGTGGGAGAGGAAGGTGGGTGAGGGAGAGGAAGGTGGGTGAGAGGGTATGGGAGAGAGAAAGAAGGGTGGGAGAGAGAGGGGGAGGGGCGAGAGAGAGAGAGAGAGAGGGGGTGGGGGAAAGAGAGGGGAGTGGGTGAGAGAGAGAGTGGGTGAGAGAGTGGGGTGGGAGAAAGAGGGGGGTGGGAGAGAGAAAGAGGGGGGGAGTGGGTGAGAGAAAAGGGGGTGGGAGAGAGAGAGGGGGGTGGGTGAGCGAGAAAGGGGGGTGGGTAAGAGAGAGAGGGGGGATGGCAGAGAGAGAGAAGGGGGTGGGAGAGAGAGAAAGGGGGTAAGTGAAAGTGACCCCCTATCCCTGTGTGCAGTCCCTCCTGTCCCAGCCCCTGTCTGTGGGTAGGTGTGTGTGATGCACCTATCTCCTGCCCTCGTCCTCTGGGCCCTTGGTCAGCCTATCTTTCTTCTTGATAACAGTCACAGCTGGGAGCGGACGTTGGAAAAGGTGTGCAGGCTCTGGGAGGTGCCGGGGACGCTGCGCTCTCTGCTGCTCAGGTCAGGGACAGGGTGGCATGAGGTCTTCTCCCACTCCATCTGGGGCTGTTTCATCTAGCCAGCCTTGTGCTGATCAACGAGGCCGCCACTCACTGTTTCAAGATGCTGCTGCTGTCAGCTTTGTCTCCGCTGCCCTGCGCCCCGCCGCCACTGGACCAGTGGGACTATCCCTCTCTAGGACCATGGCATGACAAGGGGGCGGCGGCGGAGCTCAGCTGCGTTGGGCCCAGAAGCACTAGCGTGGAGGAGGAATTAAAATCCTCCTCTGCTTTCAACCCTGGGCAGGGAGAGTCGCGGTCATGACGTCACTGGTTGCTAGACACTAGGGATGAGCTCCTGCATGTTCGCATTGAACACGTGCAGAGCCCGCCAGGATGTCGGCACCCCGCTGCGCTAATGACAGCCAGGGAGACATTTCCCGATGCTCGGCTGCAGAGATCGGGAAATGTCTCCCTGGCTGTGATTAGCGCAGCGCGGTGTCGACATCCTGGCGGGCTCTGCACGTGTTCAATGCGAACACGCCAGAGCTCATCCCTACTAGACACCAGGTGGCTCTAGCAACCAGTGGCCAGGATTAGAGTCAGGTGGAGTCAGGTGGGGCAGACTGAGCCAGTGGATGGCTCAGTCTGCCCCATCCACTGAATTCACCCGTTTTTGCATTGGTAGTGGATGTAAAAAAAACTGATGAATAACTGATAAGTTCTGATGAAAAACTGATGAATACTTCATCTGTTTTGACGTGACTGAACTGATAAAATGAACGGTCCGTGAAAGGGGCCTAATGCCGCGTACACATGACCGTTTTTAATGTCATTGAAAAAAAACTGCATTTTTCTAGACATGATTTTTCGTGTTTCCTCTCAAGCCTGCCTTGCCTACACACTATCGTGGAAAAAAACGCTCGAGTAAAGCGCGGTGACGTACAACACGTACGACGGCACTATAAAAGGGAAGTTCCATTCGGATGGCGCCACCCTTCATGTTAGTAAAGTTTGATGAGCGACGATTCACGCTTTTCAGCCTCGTGCTTTTCAGTCCGTTACAGCGTGACGAAAGTGCTATCTCCATTACGAACGCTACTTTTACCAGAACGAGCGCTCCCGTCTCATACTTGATTCTGAGCATGCACATTTTTTTTCACGTCATTAAAGCCCACACACGGCCGTTTTTTATGACGAGAAAAACGACGATATAGAAAACGACGTGAAAAATTAGAGCATGTTCTAATTTTTTCATGGCCGTTTCTCACGTCGTGAAAAATGCTCTGAAGCCCACACACGATCATTTTTAATGACCATTTTAAAAAAATTAATTTTTCTCGTCATTAAAAACGGTCGTGTGTACAAGGCTACATGCATTTAGGTTGCTTTGAATTTTAACAACAGGAATCAGACCATGTTTACAATAGTGACAGGACGGCATTGGCCGCAGCTATTCAACGCTGTCCACACAGCCAGCGATCGCTGCGGGTATTTGCTGACTGCAGAGAGCTGCGGCCGCTTGCGACTAGAGCGATTCCCTGGTGTTAATAGTATTGTTTGTATTGCTATTACAATGCTGGTATAAAAAGGAATGTGTATGCTGTGGCTATAGAAGTTCCTTGCTATGTTGCCTCTCCTGTACACTGCAGTAGTAGTAGTAGCAGTGTTGGTGGTAGTAGTATGGAGCTGGTTGCTGAGGCTCCCGGAGTGAGCAGACAATGGCAGGCCAGTCAGTGAAGATCCCGGATTCCAGGCGGCAGGAAGCTGCGACTGCTCAGCGCGTGTCAGGCTTAATGATTTATTCAGCCTCTGTCCCAGGCTGAGGCGAGCCGTGCGCTGATTGGCCGGAGGCATGCGTCTATTGTGAGGCTGAGGCTCGAGCCCCACGACTCCCATTAAGATAAGGCGGGAGGAAGGGTCGTTTAGGTGAGGCTGTATCTTAGTGACTGATAAGAAAATGCTTGCAGATGGAGAAGGCTTCGCCTCGCCTTCTATGAATCCTCCTGCATTGCTCTTATCAGGCCTGTGTCAACATTGCTCGCTATCAGCACTCATCAAACCCAGCCGAAGTCATAAATGATTGACTTGAAAGTGCGGGATTTGATTTTCTGGATTCTCAAGAAAAGTTCAATAGGACAAGAGAGCTTGCACCTGCCCAATGTAGGCTATACTGTGCTCCAGGATGAGTCCTTCTATACCGCCTCCCTCTGTAGCCATTCAGTCACGCCGCATTCACGTTTACGGGTACCTAAATCGCCTGACAAACACGTGTCGCACTCGCATTCCTTGGTAATGACACTCCAAATGTGCGTTCTTGCATGATTAAATAAAACGTGGCCTGCCCTATGCGTGTGGAGCAAGCGCACATTTTTGTGCGCGTTGACAAAACGCTATAGCGGCAGGGTTGCTAACTTTCAGTAAATTTACAAACAGTTTGTAAAATCTGTACTTTTTGCATCTGTCCTTGATTGTCTATGACGGACATGTAGGTTGCATCTCCGTAACTGACATTCATGGACAGATGCAACAATTATGGATTTTACAAACTGTAAATTTACTGAAAGTTGGCAACCCTGTATAGCGGCCTCATTCACACCTGTAGCTTGAAGTTCTAAAATGCTCAACATCTACAATCTAAAGCCTCATACACACGGTCGGACTTCAAACAAACTTTTCCGTGGATTTTTGTCCGAAGGGAGTTGGCCGGGCACACCCATAGCATACACATGACAGGACTTTTCTGCAAACTTTCCCAACATCACGTGGTTTTTCTGCTCTTTACCGCCACCCTTTGGTCAACTTCTGCTATTGTTGGTTGATTTTAACATTGGTTCTGGGCATGCGTATTTGTACTTCGGACAAAAGTCCAATGGATTTCTGTACACACGATAGGACTTTGCACCGTAGGACTTTTGTTGCCGAAAAGTTTGTCCGTTTGCAGGGCGGACATTTGTCCGATGAAAACCGAAAAAGTTTGTCCGATGGAGCGTACACACGGTAGGATTTTTTGGATAACGTGCTCATTTTGAAGTTTGTTGTCAAAAAGTCCTACCGTGTGTATGGGGCTTTAGACTGCATTCATGCTTCAGCGCCTTGAATAGCGGGCAGATTTGCCGCGATTCTGCCTTGAGATTCAAAAGCGCCAATGCGTGAATGACAAATCGCGGGACTCACATTTGAGATGACACCTAAAATTGCGGTGCGGGTCTGCTGCGATTGTCACATGATAAATCGCGCTGCAATCGCAGCAACCTGCAACGTGTGAGGCTGGGTTCACACTTGTGCGAACACAGATATCGTATGTGATTCGCACTGCATTGCTGTGCAGATCACATGCGATGTCTGAGTGATGCGATATCAGCCATACAGATTGTATGGCTGATATCGCATTGCATTCAGATCAAAATGGTGCAGGACACCCATGCGATCCGATTCCTGCACCATTTCACAGTTCGCACTGCGATCTCCGAACTGATCTGGGGGTATCATTAACTTTATATTGACACCCGCAGCGATTCGCATAGGGCAGTGTGAACTGCCTGCTAGTGACATGCGATGTGGGAACTCGCACTGGAAATGCGCTGGTTCCCACATCACACAAGTGTGAATCCAGCCTGAAGCATGTCCCCCAAAAGTAGCTCCTGAACTTTTTTGGGGCAACAAGCTTAACGCAATGCGGGTTGCCGCGATTGTGGCGCAATTTATCACACAACAATCGTGGCAGACCCACACTGCGATTTTAGGTGTCATTCAAATGAATGTCATTTCAAATGGGAGTCTCGCGATTTGTCATTCACACATAGGCGCTTTGAAATTGCAGGCAGAATCACAGCAAATCTGCCCGCGATTCAAAACGCTGAAGTATGAATGCAGTCTCATTTTTCATCTGTTCCCTCTTTACACCATAGCGTTGTGTCGCTTGAAAATCACATCAGCTTTTCGGCTTCAAGCGATTTTGGCCCCAGTGGACTTCAGCTGGGCGCCAGATCACGCACAAAATGCACACATCATGCGGTTCTTCCCCTAGTAACTAGCTTTCCATTGGCTAAAGATTAGGGTTGCACGATATTGTTTTTTTTTTATCGGTGAGTATGAGTACCGATACGTGTGCTCAAGTACTCGCCATTGCCGACACTGAGTATCGATACCTTTTCAGTGTAATTTAAGCCCATACAAAATTAATAGGCTTAAATCGCACTGTAAATAATCGCATATGATTTGAACAGAAATGCAGTGTGATTTCTGTCCTAATCGCATGCAGTTTCCTGTGTGACCGCAGGCTGAAGTCACTATGCCTTGGTTCACGCAGAAGTGGTGAGGGAAACCACATGTAATTCAGACAGGAATTGCACCGCATTACTATTCAAATCGCATGCGACTCTTTGCAGTGCGATTTGAACCACATGCATACAACCGCAAATGTATAGGTTTAGGTATCAGGAAATTTGCATGAGTACAAGTACTCATGCAAACGCTCAATATGGGCCCCGATACCGTTATCAGTGCAACCCTAATAAAATGCTCAAGCCTCAGACGCCCGCATAAATGCACAAAAACACTTGTACAAGCTAAAAAAAAAGCCGATAAAACAACCAAAGTTGTACATATTATACACTTTAACCCTTTCGCTGCCGCTTTTGCATTTTTGCTTTTGCGTTTTTTGCACATGTTTAAAAAATAATTTTAGGCCTGAAAATTGCATAAACTCCCAAAACAAATATTTTCTGAAAGCAAATACCCCAGAGAATAAAATAGTGGTAGTTCCAATTCGTTATGTCACACGATATTACCGCAAAGGGCAGACAAACCCTTAATTTTTGGGGATTTTATATGCTTAGATCTAACTTTAGTTTTTTACAATAAAGGCCCCTTTCACACGGGACGGATCAGTAATGATCCGCCCCGTGAACCTCTGCTTGCTCAGCGGGGATCGCTCAGTTGATCCCCGCTGAGCCAGCGGATAACAGGGTGGTACCCGCACACTGTGCAGGGACTGCCCTGTCAGATTTCCGCTCTCCCCTATGGGGGGATCGGATGAACATGGACCGTCTGTCCGTGTTCATCCGATCCGCTCTGCAGACGGATAGAAAAATAGGAATTTTCCTATCCAGAAAAACAGAGCATTGCGGACACGGATGAGATTGGGTGTCAGCGGATGTTTTATCCGCTGACACCCGCAAACTCATAGGGACCAATGTATATCCCTTTTTCATCCGTAAACGGATGGATGAAAAAGCGGACATACGGTCCGTACGTGTGAAAGGGGCCTAAAAATAAAAATTTTTACTTAACTTATTTTTTTATTACATGTGATGTTTTTTTGGTGGCAGGTTCTCTTTCATGAGACATCCAGGGTCTAAAAGACGTTGGATGTCTCCCCTGTGCTCCACTGACAGGGTGACCTGGAAGTGACGCTTGTCCTGGAAGTGAAGTGTGTCCTCTCTGCTCCCTCCCCTCTACCCGGCCGCACCCGCTATGCCAGTCCCAGGCTCACAGATGGGCAAACGGAGCCCAGGATACATGGCGGGCTGCAACTATTACTGGGGGGTATGAAAGTAAACCAGTGACGCGGGAGGTGCCAGACTGGTTTCATCTGACAACCAGAAGTTGGCTTGTCAGATTTACATACACGCAGCCACCAGGAATGTATGTTAAAACCCTCCGCTGTCAGGTTTGTACAATGTACGGACCTGACAGCTAAAGGGTTGACGTGAACCAAACCCTAAGCTCCCGTTCACATTGACATGATTTGACAGGTCAAATCACATGTCAAATCAGAGCCTATTGCCGGCAATAGGAGCGTCCCAATGGGTGCGATGCTGACTTTGTGGCGCTGCACCGATTTCCAAAAGTAGTTCCTGCACTTTTTATGGCGACTTTGGGGGAAATTTCAATAGACATCTGTGCATTAACCCGCACAGATATCTTTTAAGTCGTCCTTGAAATCGGACTGAAATGCGGCTTTGAAATCATCTGAACTCGCACGATTTCAAAGCCGTGTTCAGTGTGAACGAAGGCTAAAGCTGGGTACACACTGGGCGAAAAATCACTGGGTTGAGCAAAAATTTATAAAAAAAGTCAGTGTGTAGCTAAAGACCCCATCCATACACACTATTAGATTTTCTGCAGATTTTTGTCTTCAGATTTACCAAAACCATGTAGTGCAAGGGCCTGCCTATATGCATACAAATTGAAACGCTAAAGGCCCGTAATTGTTGTCGGAATTTCCGACAACAAATGTTGGATGGTCATGCTCTCAAATTGTCCGACAACAAATGTGTTCCGTCGGATTATCCGATCATGTGTACACAAGTCCGTCGGACTAAAATCCAAAGTACAAACACGCATGCTCCGAACCAATGCTAACCATCAGACAACATTAGCAGAAGTTGCCCAAAGGGTGGCGCTAAAGAGCAGAAAAAACACGTAGTTTGGTGAATGTTCACGGCCAACGCCCTTGTCCGATGGAAATCCGATCATGTGTATGAGGCTTTAAGGTTTGACCTCATATTATATGGTTTTGGTAAATCTGAAGACAAAAATCTTCAGAAAAGCTAATAGTGTGTATGGAGTCTAAAGCCTCATACACATGATCGGACTTCAAACAAACTTTTCCGTGGATTTTTGTCCGAAGGGAGTTGGCCGGGCACACCCATAGCATACACACGGCAGGACTTTTCTGAAAACTTTCCCAAAACTTTCCCAACATCACGTGGTTTTTCTGCTCTTTACCGCCACCCTTTGGTCAACTTCTGCTATTGTTGGTTGATTTTAACATTGGTTTTGGGCATGCGTATTTGTACTTTGGACAACAGTCCGATAGATTTCTGTACACACGGTCAGACTTTGCAGCGTAGGACTTTTGTTGCCGAAAAGTTTGTCCGTTTGCAGAGCGAACTTTTGTCCGATGAAAACCGAAAAAGTTTGTCCGATGGAGCGTACACAAGGTCGGATTTTTTGGAAAACTTGCTCATTTTGAAGTTTGTTGGCAAAAAGTCCAACCGTGTGTACGGGCCTTTAGACCCCTTTCACACTGGGGCACTTTGCAGGCACTATAACGCTGCTGTCTCTCCAATGTGAAAGCCCAGAGGGCTATCACACTGGAGCGGTGCGCTAGCAGGATGGTAAAAAAAGTCCTGCTAGCAGCATCTTTGCAGCGGTGTGTATACCGCTCCTGCCCATTGAAATGAATGGGCACCGCGGCTATACCGCCGGCAAAGCGCCGCTGCAGTGGCACTTTGCGGTGGTTTTAACCCTTTCTCGGCCGCTAGCTGGGGTAAAAGCGTCCCGCTAGCGGGGGTAAAAGCGCACCGCTAGCGGCCAATAGCATGGCAAAGTTTACGGTAAAGCGCCGCTAAAAATAGCAGAGCTTTACCGCAGACGCACCCACCGCCCCAGTGATAAAGGGGCCTTAGGGCCATTCACACCAGAACACACTACAGGAAAGGAGAGTTCTGTGAGTATTTCTCGCACTGCGTTCAAGTCGCACTGCCCTTGCAATCTGCTGTGGGTCAGTGGGTGTCAATCCATTGTTAACAGCACCGCAAATACACTGCATTTGCGACTACTAGATCACCATGTGATTTGGCGAGGTGCTTTTTTGAAAAGTAGTGCATGCACTACTTTTTGTGCATTCCATTGCGATTTGCAGCCCATTCAAATGAATGGGCTGCCAAATCACACTGCAGTGGAACGCACAGGAATCGTTCCAAGTCCACAGAAAAGCAGTTCATTTTCATGCACAGATCATTCACTTTCAAAAAGGACAGCAGCTGCAGGCCAGAGGAACCCCCACCATGCTCTCTCATGTAACATGTTGCTCGAGGTGGAGATAGCCTTTAAACCCAACCTTAACCTTTAGGCTAGCTTCACATTAGTGCAGGTGTGACTAGTTTTAAGTGCGAATTTGTAGTGCGTTTTTGATGCAATTTTTATGCTTCATACATTTTTTTTTGTAGGAGAAGGAGACTTTATTTCATACACAAAATTCTGGCAAAAACACACTAAAAACGCATGCACATGCATTGTACATGTGTTTGTGTTGCATTTCCGTTGGAGTCATTGACGCCAAAACAGCGCTGCAATCATACCAGAGTAGCACATGTACCTTTTCCAAAAACCCACTGTGGTGCATTGATGTGAACGAGCACTATTGAAAATAATGTGATTTCCATTGGTATGCGATTCTGTGCGACTGAAGTGGCATCTGAAATAGCTATAGTGTGAACTATACCTTAAACCTAAGCCTTATACAGTACTTAACCTTACTCTTAAACCTAAACCTTAGCTCTTTTATCCCACTGAAAAGGATTACCATGACAAAAACTGTACCATGATTAAAAATGAATGCTAAAATGATGCCAATACATTTCAAGATTGCGGTGTGCCAGATCCTCTTCTATCCAGCCTCTGGCACCCAAATGTCGCTGAAACCCCCCCCCCGGATCCGACCGCCCAGTAATGAACTTTCCATAGGTTTAAGCCATGGAATACAGTGTGTAACTTGCACGAAGCAACAAAATACAGATAGTATTGTGAAGGGAAAAGATATGTTTGCTTTTTAAATCATTCCAGGTGGTATTTACAACAGGTAGTAAAATTTTACTGTGTAGCCAGCAGAAACACAATGTAACACAATACGTTTGTTATATTTATCTCTCTCATCTTAGTTACAGTTTTTCATAAAATGTACAAGACTGCATTAAATATGACACTTTACATGTAACCCTGTTTTTTACCCTTCTCATCCTCTCACCATGTAAGATGTACACAGCTCCCGTGATTGCTTTTATTTACCAAAGACCTGGCCCAGCCTACGTCCCTGTATAGCTGACAGGTGACCCGCATCCTATAAAATAGCCCTGATAGGTTTATATTTGTAAGGTGCAGTAAATGTGGATTTTGCTGCGGTTTCGAAACATTTGTCAACATTTATGGTACTACTTCTTTTGTTAGGGCTTATTCACACATGTGCTCAGCTTCGTAGACCATCAAGAGACATTTGTTTACTTTTCTTTGCCATCACTGAGCTGCGTGCAGGCAGTCCAAACAATAGGAGCATGTCAGCTGTACAGATTCACCCGCACAGCCGAGTCTGACAGGCATGCAAGGACGGGTGCACAGGATGCGCAGGCTCTGCGTCCTTTCATAATATGTGGCTGTTTGAGTCTGTACAGCTGCTGCGCTCCTTTTAACCTGTATGAGCTGCCTGCACACAGCTCAGTGACAAGTGAGAAATGTAAACAAATGGCTCCTTACACTCTACTGGACTGAGCGCCCATGTTAATGAGCCCTCATGCACACTGCATATAATGCCCTATTCTTATTCTGTATGTATGTATATACTGTATGTAAGACACAGTACTGCTTCACAACTTCTGCATGCTGGGTATAATGCTCAGTATCTGTTCTATCTGAATGCATGGATAACACACAATAATACTTTTCTTGTTCTGTACTCTGGGTTTTATTCTCAGCAGTGGCGGTCTGTAATGCAGGGCGCAGGGGCGCCGCCCCCCTAGTCAATGCGTCCGGCCCCCTAATCTACACGCGGGACGCCAGGCGTTTGGATTTCAATGTTTTTTTTTGGGGGGGTGGAGCATGTGATTAGAGCCAGAGGATCTAATAGGCTTAAAAAAGGGTGGGCTCAGGTCACAGTGTGTGACAATAGCGAATAATTATTCTCTATTGTCTTCCTGATCCTCCTCCCGGCCAATCAGGAAGCGGGTCCTGATACCCATCACCCGATTGGCCAAGAATAGAAGCGGTCCTATTGGCCGCCGAGGAGGAGGAGGGAGGAGATGCAGGTGAAGCCACCGTGAAGCGTGCCCATAAGTGCCGCCTCATCAGTACCCATCAGTGCAGCCTCATAAATGCACATCAGTGAAGGAGAATTTCTAACAGAAACAGAAAAACGTTTTTTACTCTTTCGTCCATGGACCGACACAGCTTCTCTATTGTCAAAGTGGGTATTATCCGTTAATTAGGAGTGACTAGGCAGAAAAACTTGTAAAAAGTGTTGCATCACACCTTCTACAGTACCGCCCAGGGGGCGGACCCTCTGGGTATACCCTCTCAGTCTGCACATCGCAGATCAGTTTTTTTCTGTCTAGCAAGGAGTAGGACATGGCTCCCTTCGGGCCCATTGGTCCGGGGAAAAAAGATATATATATATTTATTTTATTTTTTTGCTACATTTGTTGTTTCCTGCGATCTTCGATCAACTGCCGACTGGGTGACAGGCTGGATCCTCGATCCTTGTAGTCTCCCCAGTTTCGGCCATCGAGCGTGTGCCGACCCTAGCTACGCGCTGGGTTTTCCACGACATGCCCGTCGCTCCACGGGTGGCCGGTGAGCCTACGCTCCAGGGCCTGCATCGGACCGCTCAGCTTCGGCTGCCCTTACGGCCGAGTCGCAGCAGCCTGGCCGGTGAGCTTACGCTCCAAGGCTTGCATAGGACCGCTCAGCTTCGGCTGACCTTACGGCCGAGTCGCAGCAGCCTGTCCGGTGAGCGTCATGCTCCAGGGCATACATATGATCGTCCCTTCTGGGTCCAATCACAGCATGCCTGGCCAACAGTCACCTTCCGTGCGCGGACGATGATCTGTTTGGAATGTCTTCCAGCAGAATACATGCAGGATAGGTAAGTAAAACTCCCCTGCCTCGGCTGGGTGATTTAGCTGGACATTCCTGGAGAGATCAAGTGAGTGGTTGTGGCCCCTTTCTTCCCTCTCTCCCTGCCTTTCCCTCCTCCCTGGGCTTCTAGCTAAAGGTTGCTGGGTGCTGGGGGTCACCTAGGGGGTCCCACTGGAGCGGGGCTGGCTGTAACTAACATTTAAAAGAAATGTCATTTTTGCTTACCTGTGTTTCTGTGTCTCCATGCTGTCGGCGGCCATTTTGAGGTGGTCCATGCCAAGTTTGGCCTCTTGTAACTGCCTGGCGGCCATCTTCCTGTGGTTCGGCCACACCCACTGGCCCCTATCAGGTGATCGGCGGCCATGTTGGTCCACCCTGTATGCAGATATTGCCGTTCGGCGGCCATCTTTTTGTGGGCTATGGCTGCCTGACCTCTATCTTCTGTCGGCGGCCATTTTCTTAGAGCCCACATTATCTTCCATACAGACTTTTTTGGCAACCATTTTGCGAGAGCCTCCGGCCTCTAGGGTGCATTACACTGGCGTGAAAATTCACACAGGAAGTGCTGATAAAAGAAGCAGACTGACACAGCAGCAAGGGGACAGCATCACAGGCGCAGCATAGCAGTACCTATCCAGGGTGGTGAGTCCTCTGGGTAACCCAGCATCTCTGCAGCGCAGGAGGGTGGCCTATTGATATCTTGCCTGGAGCCCTGTGGGTGTCAGCGTGTGGTCAGCATGGCATCTGAGCCAGATGTCTTCTCCCCTGAAACACCAGATTTAGCAGCTGGTGTCCCTGAGGTGTCTATGGACACTATGTCGGCAATCCTAGAGGCGTTTGCTGCCAGGGTGGAAGCAGCACACGGGAATACAGGGGGTAATAAACGCCCCCGTCCCCTGCAATCTTCTGGGGATATTTCTGATGCAGAACTAGGTCCAGCTACGGCTCATGGCCCAGATTCTGATGCATCAGAGACTGCAGACCGTGACCGATCGGACAGTGAGGAGGACTCCAAGTCCAGGTCAGTACACGAGACGGCTTTGGTATCTGACCTTATTACTGCAGTGCGGGATACGCTAAAGTTGGAAAATACTGCAGAAGCAGCAGAGACTCCGGTCCACTTGGGTTTCATAGACCTGCCCGCACTGCTAAGGTGTTCCCTTGTGTGTCTTTTGATAAACTCTTATACAAGGAATGGGAGACCCCACTGAGGGTCTTTACAGCCCCAAAGAGGTTTGCGGTACGGTACCCCTTTTGAGGAGAGTTTTCTGAAGAAATGGACCTCTCCCCCCTATAGTGGACCCTCCGGTGTCCAGACTTAATAGAGCCACCACAATTCCTGTAGAAGGGGCTCCTGTTTTCTAGGACCCTGTGGATAAGAAGGCTGAAGCACTCGCTTGCTACCTATACTCAGTGGTAGGCTCGGCAGTACGCCCGGCATTGGCGGGGGCCCTAGTGTCTCACACACTTACTGAATGGGCAAGATTGCTACTCCAGGGGTTAAGGAGCGAGATGCTCCTCCTGATGAGATAACATTGGCCGACCTGTTGGTCCAGGGCCTTAGGTTTGTCTGCGAGTCAGACATGAATACTATTCCCCTGCTGTCTAAAACTTTGGTTTATGCAGTAGCAATACGCCGCCTGATCTGGCTAAAAGGCTGGTCTGCGGACCAGACTTCCAAGAAAGCCCTGTTGGATCTGCCTTTTTAAGGGCGACAGACTTTTTGGGGCTTCTCTGGATGACATCATCAAGGATGCCACAGGAAGTAAAAGCACTTTGCTTCCCCAAATTAGCAAGGGTAAGGGGCCACGCCAAGGGCAAGGGCCCTCCTTTACTGCACACAAGTGGTTTTTTCGTCCCCCTAGGGCGACAGGGAGAAGACCCCAGGCCGATAAAGCGCCTGCCCAAGGACAAAAGCGTCCTTGGTCCCGCAGACCCAACAAGCCTGCGGACAAATCTGCGTCCACATGAAGGTCCGCCCCCACCCAGCTCTCGGGTGGGGGGACGTCTTCGCGAATTCGCGACTCAGTGGACTGCTCTAGTCTTCGACAGGTGGGTTTGCGAAGTAATCTCCTCAGGCTACAAGATAGAATTTCTCTCTTGTCCACCAGACAGATTCATCACCTCCAATCTCCAGCTACTACCGACCCGTCGGGAGGCCCTGTATGGGGCGGTCCAGGGTCTACTGGAACGCGGGGTAGTTATTCCAGTTCCAGAACAGGAACGGGGTCAGGGTTTTTACTCAAATCTGTTCATTGTGCCAAAGAAGGAGGGGGTTCGTCCAATCTTGGATCTCAGAGCCCTCAATTGCTTTGTGAAGGTACAAAGATTTCGGATGGAGTCGGTTCGATCCGTAGTCACGGCTCTCCATCCGGGGGACTTTCTGGCCTCCTTGGACATCAAGGACGCATACCTGCATGTCCCCATATACTCCAGACACCAGAGGTTTCTGCGATTTGCTATCGGGAAGAACCACTACCAGTTTGTGGCCCTCCCGTTTGGCCTTGCCTCAGCACCCAGGACGTTCACCAAGGTGCTCGCTTCGATTCTGGCACTTCTAAGACAGCGGGGTATCGCTATCACAGGTTACTTGGACGACCTTCTGCTGAAGGCCCCTTCAAGCTCAGAATTAGAGGTAAGCGTGTCCATTACCTGTCAGACTCTTCGAGACTGTGGTTGGATACTAAACACGCAAAAGTCAGTATTGGTGCCCACTCAACGCCTAGTGTACCTGGGGTTGATTCTGGATTCCTCAGAGGCAAAGGTATTCCTCCCTGTGGAGAAGTTGCAGACCCTCCGGGCTGCAGTACGGCAGCTGACTTCCAGGAATTGGTCGTCACTCCGTTTTTGCATGCGAGTGTTGGGCCTCATGGTAGCCTCCTTCGAGGCGGTCCCATATGCTCAATACCACACTCGAGTGTTACAGAAGGAAGTTCTGTCCAGATGGAACAGATGCCCTTCATCTCTGGATTATCAAATCCGAGTGAGCCACCTAGTCAGGAGATCCCTGGTATGGTGGCTGACAGCACCGGCTCTAATGGCCGGGAAGTCATTTCTTCCGGTTTACTGGATAGTGATCACGACGGACGCCAGCCTTACAGGTTGGGGGGGAGTCTGGGGTGTCCAGTCTGCGCAAGGTCGCTGGACCCCAGAGGAAGCCCTCCTGCCGATCAATGTCCTGGAGATCCGGGCGATCAAGCTGTGCCTCTTCAAATGGTCTCAGACTGCAAGGGCATCCAGTCAGACAACGCCACAGCAGTGGCATATGTCAATCATCAAGGAGGAACAAGAAGCTCAGCTGCAGCATCGGAGATCGCTCGCATCCTGAAGTGGGCAGAGAGGAGCGTACCGGCACTGTCGGCCGTGTACATTCCGGGTGTGGAAAACTGGCAGGCGGACTACCTGAGCCGCCAGATGCTGGACCAGGGAGAATGGTCCTTACACCCGGAGGTGTTCCAACTCCTCTGCCAAAGATGGGGCACACCAGACGTAGATCTTCTGGCTTCCCGACTCAATCGGAAGGTATTGAGGTTTGTGGCCCGGTCAAGAGACCCATGGGCAGACGCAACGGACGCGTTGGTAGCATCGTGGGGTCAGTATCGGCTAATCTATGCCTTCCCTCCCTTAAGGCTTCTTCCTCTACTGCTCCGCAGAGTGGAGGCAGAGGGAATTCCAATGATCCTAATCGCTCCAGATTGGCCTCAGCGTCCTTGGTACGCCGATCTAGTACGTCTGGTAGCAGACGTCCCCTGGCGCCTACCACTACGGAAGGACCTGCTATCGCAAGGTCCCATATTCCATCCTGCTTTACAGTCATTGGCTTTAACGGCATGGCTGTTGAGAACCAGGTACTGAGAGATCGGGGCCTGTCAGACTCAGTAATCTCTACTATGAGAAGTGCTCGGAAACCGTCCTCTAGGAAGGTCTATCACCGCACTTGGAGGGCCTACATCTCCATATGTGAGGAAATGAAATGGCATCCGCGTACCTATTTGGTTTCCAGAATCCTGCTGTTTTTACAGCATGGGGTAGACCAAAGGCTTGCCCTAAGTACGATTAAGGGACAGATATCTGCCCTGGCTGTCTTTTTTTTTTCAGCGACCCCTGGCGACTCACTCTCTCGTGAGTACATTTGTGCAGGGGGTCCGACATGTGGCCCCTCCGGTCCGTCCCCCGTTACCTCCGTGGGACTTGAACCTGGTCCTCTCGGTGCTTCAGAAGGCACCGTTTGAGAATATTAGAGATATTCCCCTGTTGACACTTTCTCAGAAAGTGGTCTTTTTGGTGGCTGTTACGTCAGTTAGACGAGTCTCTGAGCTGGCAGCCTTGTCCTGCAAGGCTCCCTATTTGATTTTCCACAAGGATAAGGTGGTGCTGCGGCCGCAGCCTTCCTTTCTTCCGAAAGTCGTTTCGGCTTTTCATCTCAACGAAGACATTGTACTTCCATCCTTGTGTCCTCAGCCGTCGAATCCTAAGGAGTCGGCGTTGCATTCCTTGGACGTTGTCCGAGCTTTGAGAGTATACATATCTGCTACTTCCCTGTTCCGGAAGTCAGACTCACTGTTTGTTTCGGTGGCTGGTCCCAAGAAGGGCCAAGCAGTCTCATCGGCCACCATCTCTAGGTGGATCCGACAGATAGTAATCCAGGCTTACGCCTTAAAGGGTCAGGCGCCCCCCTTTCCTGTCACGGCGCATTCGACCAGGGCAATAGGTGCCTCTGGGGCTTTCTGACATCAAGCGTCTGTTTCCCAACTATGTAAAGCGGCGACTTGGTCGTCCGCTCACACTTTCACAAAATTCTACAAAATTGATGTAGGTGCATCTTCGGATGCCTCTTTCGGCCGCAAGGTTTTGCAGGCGGCTGTTTAGAGTTGCAACTCCTCCGTTGGAGGAGTGCTGTTTTGTGTTTTGGGGTGAAGTTTGTTTTTATGCTGTTACCACCCCTCGTTTTTTCTCTGACACTGCTTTGGGACGTCCCACTTTGTCAATAGAGAAGCTGTGTCGGTCCATGGACGAAAGAGTAAATAGGATTTTTTACTCACCGTAAAATCCTTTTCTCTGAGTCCATGGACCGACACAGCACCCACCCCTCCTTTTAAGTTTGTACTGCTTTTTGACGAACTGATCTGCGATGTGCAGACTGAGAGGGTATACCCAGAGGGTCCGCCCCCTGGGCGGTACTGTAGAAGGTGTGATGCAACACTTTTTACAAGTTTTTCTGCCTAGTCACTCCTAATTAACGGATAATACCCACTTTGACAATAGAGAAGCTGTGTCGGTCCATGGACTCAGAGAAAAGGATTTTACGGTGAGTAAAAAATCCTATTTTTTTTCAAAATTTTTCATCTTTTTTCATTTTTTAAGCAAAAAATAAAATACCCTGTGGTGATTAGATACCACGAAAAGAAATATCTTTCTGCCTCAAAAAAATTATAAAAATTTAATTTGGGTACAGCGTTGCATGACTGCGCAATTGTCATTCAAAATGTGACAGCGCTGAAAGCTGAAAATTGGCCTGGACAGGAAGAGGGTGAAGGTGCCCAGTATTGAAGTTGTTAAAGTTCATGTACATGTAAAGGCAGGTTTTCCAATACTTTTGGAAATATAGTGTATAATAAATAATATTAGCAGAAAAGAAATACAGTAAAAAGTGTGGTGTTCTCTAGGATTAGTGGTCAGTGAAAAAGTGACCCCTTACATTGGTGGCCAGTATAAAAATAACAGCATATATTGATGGTTAGTGTAGTTGAGAGATCATTTCACCACTGTAGACTTCTCAAGGAAGCCCTAGCAACCTCAGGAGTAACTCTAGGCTTCTACAGAACCATGTTTGAGAAGGACTGCTTTAGACTGTTCTCACAGGGCAACATCTTGGTTGTGTGCCTGAGCTGCATTGTATTTAGTTATGGTTGAATGGAACGTATTGTACATCAGTCAATCCTGACACAAGTGCCGCTGACTCCTGGGATGTGGCACAGCTCAGTTACATGACCACTTGGGAAATTAATAGTTCATACTTGAAGTAAGCAATGATGCAAATAATATGTAACCAGATCATAAATCCTGTAGCATTTATTTTCAGGCTATGCCCTTGTGGCCTTGTCCTTGACAAGTATTGGAATCACAGGGGTGCAAAGTCTGGCTGATCTATTAGTTCTAGGGAACTATAACAAAATGTATCACAAGTCAGTCACAGGGGCATCCATGGGCATGTAAAGTAACTCTTGGTTTGCTCTTTGCCCAGTTACATACCTTTACATGCAGCTGTAAATTATGTTACATTCAAATTTGACATTTTAGTAAATCTATCTTTTCTGAGGGACAAAGGCTTCTGTTTAGTTGGTCATCTTATCATTCTCTTTATAATACTGTCATTCCAGAAGATGCATACATACAAGTGTATCAGGAGCTAAAATAAATCCTACTGTGTGGACTGCTATTTGTATTGAAAAGGTCGTCATTGTCCACCTCCCCAAATCCCCTATTCCTCTTTCTCAGTTCCCTAGTGATAATCTCACTGACTGAAAGAAAAAAAAAGAAGAAAGAGGTGGAAAAAACTGAAAAATAAATAATATTTGTGCTGCTGGAGATTAATTTCAGCATGTACAACCCAAAGGCAGTTATCTCTTTAACAGGAAAAACAGTTTGTCTCCATTGTTTCCCTGCCAGAGCCGCCTTTAGAGCAAGGGAGCCTGGCCAGTCTTGTGATCCAACTCAAAGGTTAGTTAAAAGACAAAAGGAGCTGGAAATCTTCATGGATAATACTGTCCGCCTTAGTTCAGTGCAGCGCGGGCACCCATTTCAATACTGCAGCACTTTGTTTTCCTACTTGCATGAATTGGGATTTTGTAGAACAAAAAAAAAGAAAAGATTCAACAATTAGAGGTCGCCTGTCAGAAAACATTAACACATTCCTTGCCCAGCCTGTCAAATGGACTGAAAATAGAAAATGACCATGGAAAATTGCAACTACACCCTCTTTTCTCCAGTGGGAGGGATGAGGAGGTACTTTGCCGTTAAAAGTCACCTTTATTCCTTTGCAGTGACGTCCTACCAGTAGTAGTGTTTACTCCTAAAGGGGTGTGTAGCAAATTTCCATGGGTATTAACATCAGGTTCCAAAAGATTCAATAGTGCATCAAGAATGGCCTATCATATATCATGCTAGTCAGGGCCATATTTGCAATAACAATGGTTTCTCAAATACTTAGCTCTCAGACTTGGAATAACAAACTCTAGTGTGTACCCTACAACTAGCAGCAAATCAGAATAGCATGCACTGGACTCTGTAGACCTTATTTTAGAGGATGGTTTGTGTTCTTTGTAATCAATCAGAATACTTGTACGTACTGTATTTTCACCAGAAAAAAAGATGTCTAGATGTCTAGATCTAATTTAAAAAAGACCTATCATAATAACTGGATCAGTAAAACATGTCATCATTACCAGAAAACATAATATTTTGAGTAAAAAAAGTACCACTTTCCTTTAGAGAATAAAAACATGCTGCTCTGAGCTCCATCATGTCACTTGCAGCCTATACAAATACACACATACCTAGATTTATTTTCCATGTTTGTGTAAAGGATTGGTCTCAGAAAAATGTAGGAGTCAGATTTAGTAAACTAACTAAGTAGTAAAAATTCAAAATTTAAATTTTAAGGATTGCAGGCAGGCTTTAGCAATTATTTGGGAAGCTACCCCAGGCTTTAGTGGATCCGAAATGGAGTTAATATAATATTCAGGCTTTTAGCCAGGATGCTACCTAATGGCCTCCTACATTTCCAGCTATAGAGAAGACATACACTTATATACAAACCCATAATTCTAATTTGAAGCAGTTTTGTTGGTTTAGATTATCAATTACGGGCTCTTGGTGTGCATTGGGTGTTTGTCTATCTCCTCAAAACACCAGAATTCCTGGTAGGAGAAAACCTGTTTGTGTTAATGGATTCTATTGACCACAATAATAACTTATTCTGGCTATTTTAATTCATTAACGCCCAAATGCGCCTATGCAATTCTAGTGGGTTTAGGCACATCAAGCATTTTTTTTGCTTAACAGCTCCCCTTCTAAACACACTGGTAATGTGTTTTATGCTTGTAAACTATTCTAATATGCCTGTAAATGCTTATGTGCGCATGGACTAATAGGCTAACATACAGGTGCTTTTACAGGCTGGAAAAAAACCATCAAACACCTGTAAAAGCGGCGTTTTTTAAGCCCAATGTGCATGAGGCTTTGAAAATAAATCTCAGCTTCCAAAATTTAGGTCCTGTGCAGAGTATCTTCCAATAATGTGTGACCTCATGTTATTTAACTAGTGGTTGGATCATCCTCTTTACCCTTTAAATGAATAAACCTGTTTTTTTTTTGTTTAAATGATCATTGTTAAAGCACAAAGTATTGAGGTTCCATTTAATGCTTCTACGGTGACAACTAAATCTCAGGGTGGACTGTGTCTCTCTATTGCTTGCTATGAACAAAGAGGTCATGTAGTAAGCAGCCAACCTTATGGCCATAAGTCAGTTTTTGTGCCATTGTTTGTGTTTGATATTTATAGGCTCCATAATACATGTGTACTTAGCCTAATCAGATAATTAGACTCTGTCATGTTACAACCATATACGTAAATGTGTTTTATTGGGATTTTATGTGATAGACCAACACAAAGTGACACATAACTGTGAAGTGGAAGGAAAATGATTAATGGTTTTCAATAAAAAAAAAAAAAAAAAATCTCAAAAGTGTGGTGTGCATTTGTATTCACCCCCCTTTACTCTGATGCCGCTAACTAAAATCTAGTGAAACCAATTGTCTTCAGAAGTCACCTAATTAGTAAACAGAGTCCACCTGTGTGTAGTTTAATTTCAGTATAAATACAGCTGTTCTGTGAAGCCCTCAGAGGTCTGTTAGAGAATCTTAGTGAACAAATAGCATCAGGAAGGCCAATTAACACACCAGACAGGTCAACGATAAAGTTGTA
Source organism: Rana muscosa (assembly GCA_029206835.1). Classification (NCBI taxonomy): domain Eukaryota; kingdom Metazoa; phylum Chordata; class Amphibia; order Anura; family Ranidae; genus Rana; species Rana muscosa. Next base: position 828,733,162 of record CM055118.1, on the reverse strand, counting down.
GAGAAGTTTAAAGCAGGGTTTGGTTATAAACAAAATATCCCAAGCTTTGAACATCTCACGGAGCACTGTTCAATCCATCATCCGAAAATGGAAAGAGTATGGCACAACTGCAAACCTACCAAGACATGGCCGTCCATGTAAACTGACAGGCTGGACAAGAAGAGCATTAATCAAAGAAGCAGCCAAGAGGCCTATGGTAACTCTGGAGGGGCTGCAGAGATACACAGCTCAGGTGGGAGAATCTGTCCACAGGACAACTATTAGTCGTACACTCCACAAATCTGGCCTTTATGGAAGAGTGGCAAGAAGAAAGCCATTGTTGAAAGAAAGCCATAAGAAGTCCCGTTTTCAGTTTGTGAGAAGTCATGTGGGGGACACAGCAAACATCTGGAAGAAGGTGCTCTGGTCAGATGAGACCAAAATTTAACTATCTGGCCTAAAAAACAAAATGCTTTGTGTGTCGGAAAACTAACACTGCACATCCCCTTGAACACAAATCCCCCACGTGAAACATGGTGGTGGCAGCATCATGTTGTAGGGATGCTTTTCTTCAGCAGGGACAGGGAAGCTGGTCAGAGTTGATGGAAAGATGTATGGAGCCAAATATAGGGCAGTCTTAGAAGAAAACCTGTTAGAGTCTGCAAAAGACTTGAGACTGGGGCAGAGGTTCACCTTCCAGCAGGACAACAACCCTAAACATACAGCCAGAGCTACTATGTAATGGTTTTAATCAAAGCATATTCATGTGTTAGGATGGCCCAGTCAAAGTCCAGACCTAAATCCAAATGAGAATCTGTGGCAAGACTTGAAAATTGCTGTTCACAGATGCTCTCCATCCAATCTGACATAGCTTGAGTTATTTTGCAGAGAAGAATGGGCAAAAATGTCACTCTCTAGATGTGAAAAGTTGGTAGAGACATCCCCAAAAAAGACTTGCAGTTGTAATTGCAGTGAAAGGTGGTTCGACAAAGTATTGACTCAGGGGGGCTGAGTACAAATGCACACCACACTTTTCAGATATTTATTTGTAAAAAAAATTGAAAACATTTTATCGTTTTCCGTCAACTTCACAATTATGCCAATTTGTGTTGGACTATCACATAAAAATCCCAATAAAATACATTTACGTTTTTGGTTGTAACATGACAAAATGTGGAAAATTTCAAGGGGTATGAATACTTTTTCAAGGCACTGTATAGGGAATGCAGGTAGTGTGGCAGCACTTGGCACACTTCAAATATTTCACCATCTAGAACTGTTGCATTCACTGAACACATCACAACTGTGTGTATTTTTGGCTGCAATAAAGATACAGAACAGTGGAAGTCTCATTCAGTATAGCTAGGCCATCCCCAAAAGAGGAACTGAACTCAGGATATATGAAACCTATTTGACCTAACTACTGTAAGCTGAAAAGTGATGTGTTGATTTAGGTTGCTGGATTTTATTAACTGTAAACCCATGGAATAGATAGCATAAAAAATTGCAGGTAATTATGTTTAGTTCGCAATTGAAAAGAAGAGACATTTTTTTCTATTTGATTATCTTTTTATTTAAAGTATTATGTGTTCAGTGGTGGATGATCAAAAACCTAACAGACGTTGGACTTTATTTAAAAAAATTGCAGCTAGCCCTAAAGACATTCATAGTTTAAGTAGACAATTACTTTTCTTAAGAATAAAAAAGAAACTTTAAATTAGATTATGAACCAGGCCCTGAATCTCCAGGGGATGGATTAGAGAGGCATTTTAATTTCCACTCGGACATCTGTATTATTCCAGAGAAAGAACTAAAGAGCCACATATTGGTAAAGTGTGAAATGCAGTTTTGATTGAAAAAGGAAGCTATTTCAACTGGATTATACCATGACAGTAAAGATTAAACACTGCCATATGGTCTAGAGAGACTGCTATTTCTTCCAGGTAACAATGCATTGTTAATTAAGTGGTGATGAAAATTCTAAATGAAAAAATAAGGCCACCTGTATGGGTCATAAAGAAAACCAAGAAAGACAAGAAGGCTCGAGCCTTAGTGACTCTGAAGCTATAATCCTGCTTGATCCCTGGCGTTTGCTTTCAGTGTAGAAGATATTTGTGTTTGAATTGTGCATGTCCTATGAAATCACCTATTGTAAAAGCCAAGACAACCATGTGCTCTTTCATTATTGCGATGTCAGTGAGATGAACCAAGTAATGACTGTACAACACTCTAAACATGTACAAATACAGGTACAGTAAATATATGATATGGCTTGTATCACTAATGAAAAACCGATCGTGTGTGGGCCCCATCTGACTTTTTTCCATCGGTGTCAAAAATTAGAACATGTTTTACATTTTTCCGATGGAAAAACAACTGATAGGAAATTCCGATTGTCTGTGTGGAACTCCAACAGAGAAAAAACCCACGCATGCTCAGAATCAAGTCGAAGCATGCTCAGAAGCATTGAACTTAATTTTTCTCGGCTCGTTTGAGTGATTTACGTCACCGTGTTTTGGACGGTCGGAATTTTGTCTGATGGTGTGTATGCAAGACTGATGGAAGTCAGCTTCATCGGAATTCCGACGGAAAATTCCATTGGATTTTATTCCATCAGAAATCCGATCGTGTGTAAGAGGTTGAAAATGTTGTGATTTTTTTTTCAGCTTGGAACTTAGATCTTGGATACCCTGTTGTTATGAAAAGTAACTGAAATTAAAGAAAAGCTCTAGTCAACCGAAAAATTACTTTATAGGCCATTTATAACTACAAAGATATTTGTATAAATATATCATCTTTAAAGCCGGCCATAGATAACCATGGGTTTCAGGTAAGAAAATTGCTCAATTTCTCCATCAACACTGACTGGGGGGAATCCCTCCCGCGGAGCTATTGTGGCAATAATCGCATGAAAAATCAGACAGGCTGGGCGTACCCAAGTTAATCGATCGATCAACTTGGGTACAATCAACCTGCCCATACATGGCTGGCTTTAGAAATTTGTTTTGAAGCATGAAGGTTAATAATATGCAAATTAGTTGTAAACCAAAGAAGCAGGATTATTTCTTGCGTATGCAATACTGACATGAAGGAGTGGTCATGCAATCCTCCTAATAAGATTTTTTTCCAGTATTCTAAAACTGTTAGAAGCCAGGAGATCACAAAAGCAAAAATACTTTAAAAAAAAAAAAATTATTGGGTATATTTTATGTTCTCAGTAGTGGTGAACAAACTTCTGAAAAGTCTGTTCTGTTGTGCATCCAAACTTTGTAAAAAATGTGTGAGCCTTTGAAATGTAGGATTTCTAAATCAGAATTCCCATGAAAATGATACTGAACTGTACAGAATACAATGGGTAAGTCCATGTTGCTTTGCTTGACAAGATGGTGTAAGAAAACAGCTTGAGCCACTTCCTTTAGAAATTCTACCAGGGATTGTATTGAGCTGTGTTGTAGGTCAAGCTAAGGGTGCTCATGCAACAGCAAAATCAGCTACAAGGTAGAAAGAGCTTTTGAAATAGCCCTTCTCCCAAAAGCCTTTTGGAAATACGAACCTTCAATAATAACACTGAAATTCAGATTAGAATTTGGCCATCTGAATCTTTGAAATTCGTGATCAACTGTGGTGTTACTACTGTAGGGTTTTGGTTCAGATCGAGCTTAGTGAATCTTCTTTCAGGACTGCAAAGTACTGGGCTCTTGATTGACATATGCTGAGCTCCGATGTGAAGGTGTGTTTAAAGCTAGAGTTGGACAGATGAAAACACAAAACCTCCCTTTTTTTTTTTACAACGCTTTATTTTTTAAGATAAGCAGGTGGGTGAGTTTGAAGGGTTTAATTTTCAATTTGTATTTTCTGAAAGCTTTCATTTGCCCAGTGCTGAAGTGCATGTACCGTACATTGTTAACAGCCTGGCAGGAGGACTGAATGGCTTTTGCCTCCAGGCACTGAAATATCAGCCCATATGCCTGGCACAGGGGAACTTGTTGTTTCCAGTTAAAATAGGGCATAAACATTTGAAAATAAAAATGCCTAAAGTAATCAGTGGCAGATCGGGATATATCTGCTTAACTCTGCCAACTGCGTAATGCAGGTTAAAAGCTGAATCTGCCATTTGAAGTCAGTCTCTACTGAGGTAATAGAGTGGGAAGTGTAACTTTCCAACATGTCGCAAACCATTCTACACACATTAAGTGTAATTTCTTAGGAAATTGGATGCGCGACCAGCAAATTCTAGTTGCCTGACCCGGACATGATGATATTACCTGCTGCTAGTTAACGTCTTCATACCCCTTAGGTGAAACTCTGACCGCTATACCTGTACTTTATGCTTATTGACAACTTGTAGATGATACATCTTTATACTTGACACATCCATGACTCACAACTTACCACTTATCTATACTTTTCTAGTTTATAACTCAGTGATTTAAATGTCTTGTTTTGCCAAACTTGTATTGTATACGCTTAATCTTAACATTGTGACCTTGCATCTGTTGAACACTTTATCAGTATGGAATGAAAACCAAACCATTCTACTCTTTTCCCTTTTCTCTTTGTTATTATCCCTGTATAACATGAAAAATTTGAAATAAACTTATACGTAGTTAAAAAAAATCCTTAAAAGCTGTAACAATAACCCTAATGATTAAATGTTCACAGTTATCAATGTTCAATCATATACGCAGACCTTTGCAACTGAAAAAGTGCTTAACCCTCCAAAAAAGTGCTAAAAAAATTATTCATGCATCAGCTAAGCTTTTCATCTGAAATTGATAGACTAACCAATTGCTGTGGACCTCTATAGTTAATGGTCAGTGAGCTTAAAATCTTCAATCCACGCTGTATGGTGCATTGTCTCTATCCACCACACCTCCACCGGAGATAACTTTCAGTAGGACAATAATGTCAAAATGTACTCTGCTTCACTTTGGTGCAGCATGTATTATAAATTGCAAGAAAGCATCCAAATGGGCTCCAAAAATAAATTCATTTAGTTTTGACCATCATACTTGTGCTCTTCCTGAACTCACCAGATATGATAGATCACTACATCTAATGGTCAAATATCACAAATTTAACCTCTGATGAACTTACTCTAATCACTGATTCACCATTCAGAATTCCCCTAAGTTAACATATACACAGAGAAGACAGAACCTCCACAGTGTAAAACTGCAAACCTTTGAAGTGGTTGTAAACCTCAGACATGAAATATGAACAAAGCATCTATCCCTGTATAGTGTGTACTTGTCTCAATTAAAAGCAGTATGATTTCATTTCTGCCTGATGCTTTATTCCTCTGCTATCAGCATGAATCACTTCTGACAGGTTTTTCTGACACCAAGAGAAAAAAGATGACAGGTGAGGGACCTCCAGCTGATTGAAAGCCTCAGCTCTGTTCCTGTGAGCTGTGTAAAGGAGGGGGGATATTTCTCTCCCCTCCAATCAGCTATCAGACCTCCCCCTTTGCAGAATGTAACTTCAGCTCTCCGCCCCCTTTTTTCTGAACTCTCAGACAAGCTTATAAATTCAGCACTTTGGTCAGCTGTAGACAAAATACTTCAGATAGACAAGTACAACTTACAGTGAGGAAAATAATTATTTGATCCCCTGCATATTTTGTAAGTTTGCTTACTTACTTAAGAAATGAACGGTCTATAATTTTTATCATAGGTGTATTTTAAATGATAAAGACAGACTATCAACCAAAAATCCAGAAAAAACACATAAAACAGGTGCTATGAATTAACTTGTAGTTTAGTGAGTAAAATAAGTATTTGATCCCTAAACAAAACATGACTTGGTGGAGATACTCTTGTTGGCAAGCACAGAGGTAGGACGTTTCTTGTAGTTGGTCACCAGGTTTGCACACATCTCAGGAGGGATTTTGATCCACTCTTCTTTACAGATCTTCACTAAATCCTTAAAGTGGTTGTAAACCCACTTATGCAACTTGCACCTACAGGTAAGCCTAGATTAGGGCTTACCTGTAGGTGCAAGAAATATCTCCTAAACCTACACGGTTTAGGAGATATTTGCAAAAAATTACATGCATCGGTGTCTACGGCGCATGCGCGCCGTAGGCAACGGCACATTCACAGGGTTAATCCCATTCACAAATCCGGAGCGGCGCTGTGATTGGCTGGAGCGGCGATACCCGGAAGTAACCTTCCGGGTATTGCCGCAGCGATGGCTGCGGCTGGAGAGGGAGACGAGGACGGCTTCAGGGGCCACGATCTAAGGTAAGTGATGCATAATGAGCTAGTATGCTAGTCATACTAGCTCATTATGGCTTTGTCTTGCAGGTGGGATTTAAAAAAAAAAATGTTTCCAGGGTTTACAACCACTTTAAGGTTTCTTGGCTGTCTCTTGGTAACTTGAAGTTTCAGCTCCCTACATAAATTTTATATAGGATTAAGGTCTGGAGACTGACTAGGCAACTCCTTGACCCTATTGTGCTTCTTCTTGAGCCACTCCTTTGTTGCCATGGCAGTATATTTTGGGCCATTGTCATGCTGTAAGACCCATCCACGACCCATCTTCAGTGTTCTGGCGGAGGGAAGAAGGTTCTCACCCAAGATTTTACAATACATGGCCCCGTCCATTGACCCCTCAATGCGGCAAAGTTGGCCTGTACCTTTAGCAGAGAAACAGCCCTAAATCATCATGTTTCCACCTCCGTGCTTGACTGTGGGGATGGTGTTCTCAGGGTCAACGTCAGCATTTTTCTACCTCCAAACATGGCGATTCGAGTTAATGGAAAAGAGTTCAATTTCGGTCTCATCTGACCACAAAACACTCTCCCAATCCTTCTCTGAATCATTTAGATGTTTATTGGAATGACTGTACATGTACCTTCTTGAGGTTGGGGACTCGCCGTGTTTGGCCGTGGGTATATGTAAGGATTTACAACCACTTTTAGTAAAAATTCAGTCACAGAGACATGGCTATTACAGCAGGGCGCACAATTTCATGTCCTGAGCCACTATCCAGGCCTTAAGAGTTACTCGCCACCCAACCCCTCCCCTGCCCGGCACCTAAACATGCCCTAGTAAATTATCTCATGAAATTACACTGTTAAATGTTTTATGCAGAATGAAGTTCCAAAAATAACTATTAACTTCTTTAACAATATTAACATAAAGCATATCAGTACCGGGGGCGTGGCCTGACGCAGCATTGAGTAGGTCACATCTTGAAGGAGCTCCGTCCATTGATCCTGGCAAATACCTTATCCTGCAACCCTACGATATCCTGACTTCATCTACCCGTTCTGGAGGACCCCACAAGCACACTGCACTATGTCCCAGACTAAAGCCCAGAAGGCAGCCGCAGCTAAACTTGCTCAGTTTCGTCGGCTGGACGGGGAAGAGGCAGGGGAAGATGGCGGCGCCACGACCCCTGATGAAGTCACGAGGCACATGACGTAACGGCGTAGGAATCACGTGAGACGGACGCAGACCGGAAGTGACTGGAGGAGCAGTAAGACGGCTGTTTCAGCCGCGTCTTATTTACATGCGGTTTTTAACCTTTTTTTATGTAAGAGTCCATTACTTAGTTCAAATAAATTGCCACATTATAACAATATTTCACTATTGGAGGCATCTTTTCTCCTTTCCCTCCTGGTGTCGTATTATATGAGACAATAAGTCCAGAGATTAGGTGCCCTGGAGGAAAGCTGCAGGCGGATTACCTTATTATATATTCCAGCGAAGGGGAAGTGGAAGAAAGGGAGAGAGATCATCCCCAAAGACAACATTACTAACTGCGAGTTTATTAAGCACCGAGGTGAGAGTTCTGGGAGACTGGGCCAGGATAGATTCACACTATAGCAGCGTTCATCACGCAAATATCTATAGAGGAAGGAACACATCTCATCTCACTAAACCATTTTGGGGGAATAGAAGTCAGCCATATGAGAGGAACCCTCCATATTGAGGACTAATAAGGACATTTATTTTTCTAGTCCATTCGATTCCCTATGCACATTAGTACGCACATATTTGACACATTGAGACTTTTTGTGACACCATTTTATTGTTCATTTTTCACTTTAAGTTGTTGAATTTTGATATAACATTATTATCATTTTGTGCATATCACTGTCCTCATATGTGCTTATCACTATCATATTTTCATTTACCTTTTTTGTGTACAGTGAACACTGCCAGATTGAGCTGCTATAAGAACACATTACACCTTTGGTCACATTTCATTTACTCACTATTAGCGCGAAAGTACACATCACCTTATACGTGTGACAACCCGCCTCCACAAAATGTGGACACAGCTACCCTTCTTGAAGCCATAACACTCTGCCGCACCTCACTTACGGCCCAGATCGAGGAAGTCAAGGTAGACATCTCATTGATTCGGCAGGACTTCCATATACTCTGCGGGAGAGTCGCGGAGGCAGAGAACAGATTGGGCCTAGTGGAGGACGCCATCCCACCCCTGCAGGCGGGTTCGGATCGTATGCGGCTACAGATCACCCATTTACTGGCTAAGCAGAACGATATGGAGAATCGTTTGAGGAGATGCAACCCTCTGCTTCATTGGCCTCCCTGAGGGCACAGAGGGTAAGGATCCGACCACCTTCCTTAAGCAACTCCTGATTACTACATATGGCCGGGAGGCCTTCTCCGCCATTCTGGCAGTGAAAAGGGCCCATCGTATGCCGGCTAGGCCCCCCCATTGGGCGCACCACCTCGCACTTTCATAGCAAAGTTTCTGAATTACATAGACTGGGATGCGGTTTTGCACCTCGCAAGGGAGAAAGGTAACATACCTCACAGTAATGGCAGAGTAGCTATCTTTCCGGATTTCTCTGCGGATGTACAGTGCCGCAGACAGAGCTTTATGGAGGTGAAGCACAGGCTACGCATTAAGCATCTAAAGTATTCCATGCTCTTCCCGGCCAGGCTACGAGTGGAGCTATCTTTTTTGAGGACCCTCAGGAGGCTATTGCATGGCTGGAATGCTGAGAAGCTCCTGGAGGGTCACCGCACTGATCACCCTATCGGCTATCTGAGATGTTTGCTCATACAAGATGATGAGAAAGGAGGCCTACAACAACTACTTCTCAGGCTTTGTCCCTGTGAGTACTTGCCTTTACAATCTGTCTATCTGCCGAACTGCAATACACTATATTATGCACCCTGCTCATGCTGTTCACCCTTGTACTACGAGAACAATGTGCCTTGTAATGTTACTCACTGTCGACCATGCTATGGATATACAGTTCTCTCAGGCCATGTACTGTTCCTGCACCCCTATTGTGGCCTGCCTTTGAACTGTCCGGCTGCTATACCTCTTGGACTCATACTTACTGTACCATGCTAAGGCTGCAGACAGGGATCTCACACCACTGTCTCCAGAACACCCAATTACCCTCATACAGGGTCCTATGATGGTTACTATTGTTCCCCCTTTTCTTTTTCGTTTTGACTTTTTGAACCTTTGATTGCTCCTTTTATTTTTGCTTCCTTCATGTGACTCCAGCTTCACTGGAGACCTACCAGTATCGTGCACAGTGCAGCGTGAATTCGCCCGACCATCCCTCGGGACTCAGATTGCTACACTGAGGGCTGGATCAGGAGCCCTGTTTTTTGTTTGCTATGGGCTTTGGTACACGGGGATGTTCTTACACACTGTTAGCTTACCACTACAGCAGTCATGTTATCCTTTTATTCTGCCTGATTTTTTTTCAGTTTTTTCCCACTTATTTTGTTTTTGCACCTGCTGCACTACCACCCAGTGACTGCTCTGTGTCCTCGTGTACTGGTTTACAGCCCTTGTCAACTGGGGGATGGGTATACAGAGTTTTGGGTTGATGCCCACACCAGTTTTGGAGGGTGTAGGGCGGGGAGGGGGGAGGGAGTTTGTATGTTATGGTCCGGCAATACTACATTTTACAAAAGTTTCCAGTGGACATAGTTTAATGTTTTGTTTATTGACTTATATGTACAGTCTGTCTCAACTTTTTACCTATGGGATTTCAGTTTTACATTTCTTTCTTTCGATATGATGTCATTACATTGTGCTATTTACAAGCCCGAACTCCTCCATATGTGTCGATGCCTAGATTATGACTAGCATAAAATTTCTTACATGGAATGTAAGGGGCCTCCGTGACAAAATTAAAAGGTCGGCGGCCCTCACCTTTCTTAAGAAGCAGCGGGCGGATGTTGTGGTAATAGTTGAGACTCATGTGGAGGGGCGGCTTCAGTTGGCACTCCGTCGACCATGGGTTGGCTGGGCCTTTCATTCCACCCATACCTCCCATGCTTGCGGAGTCTCAATTTTGGTGGCCAAGTCGCTGCACTTTGAATTGTGTGATGTTTCCACAGACCCCCAGGGGCGCTATGTCTTTTTACACGTTAAGATCTATGATGAACCCTTTCTCCTTTTAGCATTCTATGTAACACCTCCTTTTAGTGCAACGATCATCGTGGAAGGTTTCACATACATGTCCCGTCACCCCACAGTCCAGGCGGTATGGCTGGGAGACTTTAATGAAACACTTAACCCCAATCTAGATAGACTTAGTCCCACAGGCTCACAAATCGAGCCCCTCCCCCTTACAAGATTTTCCAGGCTCCTCACCAATTTTAATCTAGTGGACACTTGGAGGCATCTAAATCCTCAAGTACGGGCGTACTCCTGTTTCTCGTCCTCGCATAATACCATGTCTCGCATTGATTACATCCTTCTCTCCCAGACGCTGTTCCCGCGGTTGCAGACCGCTAAATTTGGCCCGAGACTCCTTTCAAAACCACTGTCCCTATTGGGTTACTATTGGGGTTCCTGTCAATAAACCTCCTAGCTCCTGGCGCCTTAATCCCTTTTGGCTCACTTTATTACCGGAGGACGATACACTTTTGTCTGAGTTTAACCAATACTTTACGGATAACGATCCCTCAGCCTCCGCTTTAGTGGTGTGGGAGTCGTTTAAAATACATGCACGGTCGACCTTCAAATCTAAAATTAATAAGATCAAGGGAGATTCGGCTGCTGCCTTTGAGAAGGCTGTAGCTGAGTTGACAATCACAGAACGTCAATATGAGTTGGACCCTTCTCCTGTCCAGGCTGACCTTCTGAAATTGCAGACTCGGGTAGTTAGCCAATTGCAGTATGAGAAGGCTCCCCGCAAACTCTTTTTCTCTAAACAGAAGTTTTTTGAACATGGTGAAAAGGCGGGCAAATTGTTAGCATACATGGTACACAGCGAAGATAGGCCCCCAGTGGTTATATCCATGCATGGGCGGGAGGGAGGACGCATTACGGACCCATCAAGTGTCACCTCTCAGTTCCAAACATTTTTTGCGGACCTATATACGTCTAGAGCGTCCCCAGATGAAGGTGCAATGCAAAACTTTCTTGGGGGTGTTCTGCTCCCACAGTTAACGAAGGAGCAAGTGTCCCTGCTAGAGGAGCCACTTACTACAGATGAAATATCTAAGGCCATTGCAAGCTTTGCCAGATCAAAAGCCCCCGGTTCTGATGGTCTACCCATCGAGTTTTACACGCAGCTCTGCAAAATACTCACTCCCAAACTTCTATCCCTTTACAATTATCTTTTTGATACGCTAGTACTGCCCCCATCGATGAGAGAAACAACTATAGTACTGATCCCCAAGCCAGGGAATGATCCAGGGTATCCTGAGTCATATAGACCTATTTCCTTACTTCAAGTTGATATTAAAATTCTTGCAAAATTCCTGGCCAATCGGCTCAATCAAGTCATTTTATCCCTGATACATAAGGACCAAGCAGGTTTCATGCCTGGGCGCAACACTTCTTTTAATCTTCGATAACTTATTATCAACCTTCGGGCTACTCATGACAATGTAGGCGAACGTGTGGTGGTGACTTTTGACACTGCCAAGGCGTTCGACTCGGTAGAGTGGAGATATCTATGGCGATGCCTAGAGGGTTATGGTTTTGGGGTCAGGTTCAATAAATGGGTCTGGCTTCTCTACCAAAACCCCTTGGCTAGGGTGGTGGCCAATGGATGGCCGTCTGAGGCATTTAGCCTCACTAGAGGTAAACATCAGGGCTGCCCGCTCTCCCCCTTACTATACGCCCTTGGCCATCTCCATACGTAGTAATCCTGGAATACAGGGTCTGACTCAGGGTGCATTGATTGAAAAAATCAGTATGTACGCTGATGATACCCTGTTGTATCTGGCGGACTCAGGTCCTTCTCTTCAATTGGCACTAGACACGATAGAACAGTTTGGAACCTTTTCAGGTCTAAAGATTAATTGGAGTAAGTCCGAGGTTCTTCTGATCAATCACTTCTCACCCTCCAGAGAGCAGTCACAACTTCCTCTACTCAGAGTGAGTGTTATGAAGTACCTTGGGATTCACATCTCTAGATCCCCAGCAGATTATATAGCCCTCAATATTGAACCACTCTACACTTTAATTAAAGCTAAAATACAGGTCTGGTCCCGCCTGCCCCTTGGGGTCTGGGGTCGCATAAATTTAATTAAAATGGTCCTACTCCCCAAAATATTATATATCCTTTGCCACTCTCCAGTGTACATTCCCCTTAAACATTTTAAGTGCTTTGAGATCTTACTTAAACCTTTTGTTTGGGGGAGTAACAGGCATAAATTGGTCTGGCGCTCCCTCAAAAACCCTACGGATTTGGGGGGGACTGCTCTGCCAGACCTAAACCTTTACTATGTAGCGTATCAGTTGTCCCAACTGTTTCACGTTGATAAAACGGATAGAGAGAGGTTCAATACTCTCCTCTGTCCATGCTGGGCACAACACACACAGGACCCTATCAGCGTGATAGCAGTGGGCACACGGGGTGTTCGGGCAGCGGAGCGGAAATTTACCCTGTACCATTACAGAAGGATTTGGGATATTGCTATGGCTAAATTAGAGATAACGCCTATTAATGATTACACCCCACTGTGGCACAATAAAAACTTACCGGAATTGTCCCAGATTCCTAATTCAGAGTTATGGAGCATATATTATTTACACCATCTCATTTCAGATGGAGAGTTTAAGACCTTCCACGCCCTTCAGGATGAATTTGCACTCTCAGATACCATGCTCTTCAGGTACATCAAGGTCGGTCATGCTCTCACTGCACAGTTTCCAGGGGCAACCCCAAAACCCTCTCCTAACTCCATCATAGCCATAGTTAAAAGTACAGACCCCCAAAAAGGTATATCCTCTTTTTACAACATGCTTCTTATACCCACATCCATGAAAATAGCTTATGCCATTAAACCGCGCTGGGAGAAAGAGGTGGGAGAAATGGAGGATGAGGAATGGAGCGAGGCCCTTGACACCTGTAAGGCAGTGTTCCCTAAACTCTCTGACAGACTCACGCAAATATACATCCTACACAGGTCGTACCTCACGCCACTTTGAGTCTCTAGGTTTAAGAGGGATCATCCTAACTCTTGTCCAATGTGTCTACAAGTTGTGGGCACTTTTTTCCACCTAATTTGGTCCTGTCCAAGGATCCAGAACTTCTGGAAGCAAGGCGTTGACTTCCTTCACAACGACATGAGCTCGCCCCTCACTTTGAACCCCAAACCATGTCTATTAGGGATACACCCCGACTCCGAGTTAGATAAATTGACGACTATATTTTTACAGGAAACATTATTTCTAGCCAGGAAAGTAGTGGCGAGGAAATGGATGAGACCGACTCCTCTCACCTTGGCCGAATGGAAAACTGAAGTTAATGGTAGTCTCCCATACAAGAAATTCCTTTATATTAATAGAGGATGCCCCACCAAGTACAATAAAATATGGGATCGCTGGCTGAATACATCAACCACTTATGCTTAATGGTCCTTAGAACACCTGGTGGGAGTATGCAAGCCCGACCCAGTGTCCCTCTATGGCACAATCGGATGTGACAAATGTATTTCTGTATCTGACCTGCTATTTGTTTACTATTTTATTTGTGTATATTTTTCTGTATACAATGTTACGATGCACATATTACACTGGTATGTACGTATTGCCGAATAAAAACGTTTTTGAAAGTTAAAGCATATCAGTACTCACATCAGTGCAGCCTCATCAGTGCAGCCTCACTGTGCCCATCATATGCAGTCTCACTGTGCCCATCATTGCAGTCTCACTGTGCCCATCAATGCAGCCTCACAGTGCCCATGAATGCAGCCTCACTGTGCCCATCAATGCACTCTCACTGTGCCCGTCAATGTAGCCTCACTGTGTCTATCAATGCAGCTGCACTGTGCCCATCATTGCAGCCTTACTGTGCCCATCATTGCAGCCTTACTGTGCCCATCAAATGCAGATTAATGGTGCCCATGAATGTAGCCTCACTGTGCCCATGAATGCACTTTCACTGTGCCCATCAATGCAGTCTCACTCTGCCCATCATTGCAGCCTCACTGTGCCCATAAAATGCAGCTTTATGGTGTCCATGAATGCAGCCTCACTGTACCCATGAATGCAGCCTTACTGCCCATCAATGCAGCCTTAGTGTGCCCATGAATGCAGCCTCACTGTGCCCATGAATGCAGCTTTACTGGGCTCATAAATGCAGCCTCACTGTGCTCATAAATGCAGCCTCACTGTGCTCATAAATGCAGCCTCACTGCCCATGAATGCAGCCTCACTGTGCCCATGAATGCAGCCTAACTGTCCGTTAATGCAGCCTTACTGAACTTTAATTCAGCTTACTGTGCCCATGAATACCACCTCACTGGGCCCATAAATGCAGCCTCACTGTGCCCATAAATGCAGCCTCACTGCCCATCAATGCAGCCTCACTGCCCATCAATGCAACTGACTGTCCAAAAATGCAACCTCACTGCCCATGAAGGCAGCCTCACTGCCCATGAATACAGCTCACTGTGCCCATCAAAGCAGCTCACTGTGCCCATAAATGCAGCCTTACTGTGCCCATAAATGCAGCCTTACTGTGCCCATAAATGCAGCCTCACTGCCCATGAATGCAGCCTCACTGTGTCCATAAATGCAGCCTCACTGCCCGTGAATGCAGCCTCACTGTCCTTGATTGCAGCTCACTGTGCCCATGAATGCCACCTCACTGTACCCATAAATGCAGCCTCACTGTGCTCATAAATGCAGCCTCACTGCCCATCAATGCAACTCACTGCCCAAAAATGCAGCCTCACTGTGCCCATGAATGCAGCCTCACTGCCCGTGAATGCAGCTGCACTGCCCATGAATGCAGCTCACCGTGTCCATCAATGCAACCTCACTGTGCCCATAAATGCAGCCTCACTGCCCATCAATGCAGCTCACTGTGCCCAAAAAGGCAGCTTACTATTCCCATAAATGCAGCCTCACTGCCCATAAATGCAAGGCATCTCCCGCTGTGTGTCACGGGAACTGGGTCTGTGTTCGGCAGGGCTGTAACAAGGTCCCGCTCCCCTAGACCGGCTCGTGTGATAGGCGGAACACTGATTCAATTAGTGTTCCATCTACTATCACACAAGCCGGTCTACGGGGGTGGGATCTTGTTACAGCGCCACCGAACACAGACCCGGCTAGTTCCGTGACACACAGCGGGCATCTACGTGATAAACAAGAGGAGGAGGAGAGAGGGAGGGGGGAGCGAACAGTAAGCAGGCAGGGCAGCGGACATCTTGCTACACCAAACACCGTTTTGAATTAGCAAACTAATTTCAGCAATCGTGTGAGCTTATCTACATAAATATACATTTATGTAGATAAGCTCACTCTATTTCTGAAATTAGTTTGCTAATTCCAAACAGGGTTTGATGTAGGCAAGATGTCCGCTGCCCCTCCTGCTTACTGTAGGTGTGATGAGATTGAGTGTAAGGAGTACCAAGATGGCCTTAAGAACGTAAATTTTGTAAGTGTTAGTTGATTTCCATTGTGCGCAGTAGTCGGTCAAGCATTTTTTCAGGCAAATTCCTCCGTGCACTGACGTCAGCCACTGAAGGGATGTATGACGCATTGCGCCTGTGTAGTGCGCGCGGTTTGAAGCTACAGCTGATTCTACATCACAGGAAGTGACGTGGGTTGCACATTCTGCCAGGTTGGTCATTTTGTCACAACACCGGCTGACAGTTTCCTGGCTGATCACTTAGTGAGTGAGTGAGTGAGTGAATAACTTATATAGCGCTACAAATGCAAACTGAATCGCCTCAAGGCGCTTTGCATCCAGTGACGTCCTTATCCATCAGAAGAGGTGGGTCTTAAGTTTTTTCCTGAAAGCCCGATGCTTTTCTTCCATGCGAATGTCCGTGGGAAGAGCGTTCCATAGCCGTGGTCCTTGGACTGCAATTCTTCGTTCTCCCTTCCATTTGTAGCGGGATTTGGGGATGTGAAGGAGGTTTTGATTGGTTGATCGGAGAATGCGTTTGGGGGAGTAGTGTTATATTTTCTCGCATAAATATTGAGGTGTGTTTCCTTGTGTGCACTTGTGGGTGAGGCAGAGGGTCTTGAAAGTGACCCGATCCTTTACGGTTAGCCAATGCAGGGTCCTCAGTGAAGGGGTGATCGATTCCCAAGGTTTTTTCCCTGTTACCAGTCTGGCTGCCGGGTTCTGGATGACTTGTAGGCGCGAGATCTGATATTTAGGTAGTCCTATGTAGAGGGAGTTTGCATAGTCGAGTCGGGAGTTGATGATTGTTCCAACTACTACTGCTGTGTCCTCTTCCGGGATGAAGGGGATGAGTCTCCGTAACAGACGGAGAAGATGGTGCGATCCGCTTACTACTGATCCTATTTGTGCATCCATCGACATCTCCGAGTCAAGGATGACTCCGAAACTTTTGACTTTGTTGCTCGGGGTAACGGTCTTTCCAAGAATGGTGGGTGGTGTCCAAGACGTCTTTGTTTTTGTCTTTTGATTTGTGTGGTGTAGAAGAAGTTCTGTTTTGGATCCATTTAGTTTGAGGGAACTCTCCGTCATCCAGTCATCGATCAATGCGAGGCACTCTTCCAGTCCGCGATATTGGTCTTTTTTTCCGGTGATACGAAAGTAGATTTGGGTGTCGTCGGCATATGAGTGGTAGCACAGATCCTGTTTCCTGATGATTTTAAGTAGTGGGCGGAGGTAGATGTTGAAGAGCATGGGTGAAAGGGGTGATCCTTGAGGGACTCCGCAAGAAATTGCGCGAGTTTCAGAGGTGAAGACTCCTAGTTTCACTGTCTGGAAGCGATTTTCTAAGAAGGATGCGAACCAGTGTAGGTCAGGGTCTGCTACTCCTGCTACTTCTTTAAGGCGGATAAGTAAAGTTTTGTGATCTACTGTGTCGAACGCTGCACTGAGATCCAGCAGCACCAGAAGACATGATTCTCCGTCATCTGCTGCTTCGAGGGCGTCATCCCATATTTTGAGAGGTGACGTTTCTGTGCCATGGCCTGGGCGGAAGCCTGATTGTAGTGGGTCCAAGAGTTTGTGGGTGTCCAAATGGAGTTGTAGTTGTTGTACTACTGCTTTCTCCATGATCTTTGAGATGGTGTTGAGACTTGTTATCGGCCTGCGGTAGCTTGGGTCTTTAGGGTCGAGGTTGGGCTTCTTTAGGAGGGGTTTGACTATGCCTTGCTTTAGGGAGATCGGCACAATGCCTTCTTTGAACGATTGATTTATGAGGTGTGTTATGGAGGGGGCCTGAATGTCGGTACATTCTTTCAGGAGTTTTGTAGAAATGATGTCATTTGGTGATGTGCTGTCTCTGAGACTTCTGATGATGTTTTTGGTGATGTCGATGGTGATCGGGACCAGCGAAAATGTAATCGATTGCATGTTGATTTCCTCTTCTTGTTTAGCCTGAGTGAGGTTGGATGTTTTTTTCTTTTGAATAATTTCTCGAATGTTTTCGATTTTGTCGATAAAAAAATCCGATAGCTCATTGCAGAATTCTTGAGTTTCGTTTGCTGGGGGGTCCAAACAGGCGGAGTTCATAGTTTGCGCGACAAGTTTGAAAAGTTCGCGAGGTCGGTTTAGGGCATTTGAGATGGCGTTTGAGAAATGTTCTTTTTTTGCTTTGAAGATCGCTTTATGGTATTTATTAGTGAGTGCTTTATAGTTAGAGTGGTTTCCTTTGTTGGGTTTCTTCTCCAGGCTCCTTCAGCTCTTCTGCGTTCTTGCTTCAGTAGAGTCAGAGTGTCATTAAACCATCCCGAATTGTTTCTGCGAATGAGTGCTCTACGTCTCGGCGCGACTGTGTCTGCTGTTTGTAGTAATGCTGTGTTTAAGGAGCTGAGTGTTTGTTCCGTTGAGTGGTTTTGATTTAGTGTTCCTATTTTTTTTTGATAGTGTCGTTTTGAAGAGTTCAGAGTGTAGTTTCTTCTGAGATCTTGTCCAGTATGTTGTTATTGAGTGCTTCGGTTTTTGGGAGATGGTGTTGGTGGTGATTTTAAATTTGATAGCGTGGTGGTCCGTCCATGGTAACGGCATGTTGTCCAGTGTGTTGACGTCCATATTTTGTTTGAAGATGAGGTCAAGAATGTGACCTGATCCATGCGTGGGGGCATTTATCAGTTGCTGCAGACCTAATTCTTCCAGATGGTTGATGCAGGAGGTGGCAATGGGGTCCTGGGCGGAGTTAGCCCAGAGGTTGAAGTCCCCGAATAATAAAAAGTTTTTGGACTTCAAGGTGTATGTCGATATGAATTCGGTAAAAGGTGTGAGGAGATTTGTCTTTGGTCCTGGTGGTCTGTAGCATAGTAGTATGTGAACGGTGTCTTGAGGTGTTGTTTGAAGATGCAGAGTGAGTGTCTCCATGAAAGGCAATGGGGTCTGTAGCTTCGGTTTGATGAGCGAGAGGTGAGATTTGAAGATCACTGCTAGGCCTCCTCCTCTTTGTCCTATTCTGTGCTCGGTTAGGATGCAGTAGTTTTCAGGCACCAGTTCTGTTAGGATGGTGTTACAGTCGGGTGTTAGCCAGCTTTCCGTAATAAAGAGGCAATCTATGTTGTTTTGGGTGATGAAGTCGTGGATTTCTTTTCTGTGTTTGACTGCAGATCTTGTGTTGATCCGGGCGCATGATATGTGTTGTAGTGGAAGTGGTCTCTTCGTGTTTTTGATGGTTGATTGCCGATTGATCCTTAGCAGTTGTTCTTTCCGTAGTATTTTTTGGGTGGAGGTTGGTAGTGTTGAGGCGGTATTCCTTAGCCTGTGGAGGGTGTCCGCTGAGTATTTAAAATTGCACATAATGGGGAAAAAAAAAACTTAGCGGTGCAGGCTTTTTTACAGGACATCAGAGCGGTGGGGGGGGGGGGTGGCGGTGCCAGAAGCGATCAGCCAGGAAACTGTCAGCCTGGTCCGCCCCTGCTCCTCACTCGCCCTGCACTAAATTCCACTCGCAAAATGCGAGCAGGCGAGTGGAACTTTTGAGCAGGGCCATCTTTTCCATTGGGCACGCTGGGCAGTTGCCCGGGGGCCACACTTGCCTGGGGGGCCCCACTGGCTGCCCAGCGACCCCAGTAAAAAATGGTGGGAAGCGGCGGGTCAGAACTGTGCATGCGCAGTTTGCGGAAATCGCCGAGAAGATCCGATCCTCCACGAGGGCTGCCTCTGTCTGTCCGCCGATGATGACGTTAGCCACACCTGCCAGACTTAAAAAAAAAAAAGCAGGAGGAGCTGAGGGTGAATGGACAGATTAGAGTTGTCAGAGCAGACAGCACAGCAGGCTTGAAGCAGAGTGTGGCGGAGTCGGACCCCTGTTGGCAGTGCCGGTTTTCTTGAGCCTGTAACCTGCCCAGCCACCAGCCAGTACAGACACGGAGTGCCCTGGTCGGTGTCGTACGGTGAGTGGCTGTCTGGCTGACTGTGCAGCTTGCACAAAGAGATCGGGGGGTGGTCTGTTGCTCTGATGTAAGTGGGAACTCTGATGTAAAGAGAAAGCAGTGGACTCTGATATAAGGTGGTCTCTGGTCACCAGAGCCCCCCTTCCATCAGCGTTTCCCCTTAAATCGTGATCTGCAGCGTTCCCCTTTACATAAGAGTTCCCTTTCACTGTAAGGGGGAATCCTGCAGACTCTGATGTAAGAGGAAACTCTGTGCTGGCTGGGTTATAGTAACCTAACCTTCATGTCAATGAAGAAATGTTTTTTTTTTACTTTTGTTTAACTTAAACACATTGCTAATAGCACGATCTATGTGTTAATTGTTTAAATACTGACATTTGCACTGTTTGGCACTGAAAACGGTAATTTTAGGTACCTTTTTGCAGTGGTAGTAAAAAATGTGGTTCTGCCAGTAAATGTCATGATTTTTGTCAGTAAAAAATTCTTGTGCGTGATTGTGTAGACAGGGCCCCAGCGCACCTTATTGCCCGGGGGCCTATAATGCTCTTAAGATGACACTGCTTTTGAGGGCTGTATTACAGGTGCTCTGCAGATGACGATACAGATAACAATACAAACAAATGACTTTGTTGCATGTAAATGTATCTTGTATTTTCCTGACAGCAACATTATTTCTTGCCATTTTAGGTTTTGCTTTAACCAGTTCAGCTCTTTGGATGTACTATATATGTCCAAAGAGTGAACCATTAAGCAATAGCAGCCATCGGCTTGTGTGGGCTTTGTTTAACCTGCTCCAGGCTTCAAAGTGAAAGTGATGGGGCAGCTCAATAGCACAGAGCTGGCAGCACGGTGCTGCCACCCCTCCCACCAGCGCTCCTCCACCGGTTTCCGGGCTCTCCCGCTATTACCGGTGCCCAGGAACACAGCCGCCAGCTAGGGGAGAGAGAATGCAGTGAGGCCAAGGCAAATCCATGCCTCGATCTCACATGCAAACAATGAAACCATAAACAATGAAATGGTTTCAAATGCACAATTTCCTGGCGAGTATAGCCAGGGGATAGATCTAACCAACCCAATCTGTGCTTAGTTAGATGGTGGGAAGAGCAAGGGAGACATTGGGGTCTATTAGACCTCTAATGTCTCCATAAAGAGTACCTGTCACCTGCCCAATGCTATCACATAGGGGTTTAATAACCACTTGCAATAGCAATCAAGTAAAAAAAATAAAAAAAAATAAATAAAAAGTAAAAAAAAAATATATAATATAATTTTTTTTTTAAATGCCAAAACCCCCATTGCCCCACACACCCACGCAAATGCAAACCCAGGATGTGCAGCATACATAACCTACGGTTTTACCACACATGTGACATATCGCCGCAAACGTTAGAGTGAAAACAATAATTGTAGCACAAGAGCTCCTAGTTAACCCGAAACCGATGAGCTGTAAAGGCTTTTAAAGTGTCACCTATGGTGCTTTTTGAGCACCATAGTTCTTGGCAATGCCGCGGGCGCACGAAAAATTTACAACATGGAATGTTTGTTATCTATTTACCCAACGCAAGCTCATCTTTTATATTTTAACCAAAAAATTGGGTATTATATGGTGTATTTTAGCACTAAAATTCATTTTATTATATTTTTTTCAGAACATTTGCATTTATTAAGTTGCGCAAATATCACGTGACACAAAAATTTGCAACTATAACTTTTTTATTCTATAGACCTCTAGTTTTCAGAAAATATATAATGTTCTGGGGATTTAGGTCATTTTAATTGCTAAAAATTAAGATTTTTACATGTATACAACAAATAAAAAAAAATGGCTCTGGAGCCAAACTGGTTAACAAACAACATAATATGAGCTGCAATCTTTTTTTTATTTTTTCAAAAATAATTAAAATTGTTATCTCTTTACCACAGAGCCTCAGCTAAAAAGGTGATATTTTTCGTAAATTTGTTGTATCACCATTCAGTGCAGTTTTTCATAGCACCAACTTAAAAAAGTATGATATATGTATTCAGAGAATATTTCTCTGCAAGAAACATTTTGTCATTTTAATGTGTTTTCAGTATTTTAATCAGAATGATTTTTATTGTATTTGTTTTTCTGATATAATACGTAATAAAGCAAAATGATGAGGACATTTCTGATGGCTAATAAAACAAACCAGAAAGACTATGGTATAAAATATGGCTCTGTACATCCAACACGGCAAATCCCATATGCATTTATCATTCCATACTATTGTCTTCCCTTCTCTTTTCTGATCATATTTTTTTTCCTCCGAGGGTTGCACAGTCATTTATTTAATCTCGGTTTTTATCCCAAATGAATGTGTGTGTGGGTTTTGGGTGGGCTGTGGAAATTGATTTACGAGTCAACCACTTTCCTCTTTTCTTGCCATCTCTCGCTTGAGTGGTTTGCAGGCCTAGACCTTTTCTTTTACTTGAGGAGAATAAGGTTGTCTATGGGAGAGGTCAGCATTTCAAATTGCTGGAGTTCAACTGCACAAATGACACAAAACTGACAAGAAAAGACAGGGGATTGGAGGTCAGAGACTGCCGCGGTCCCAGTTATTTTTTTCCCTTGCTTTGTGATAGGACTTCGTACAAAAAAAAATGAATTAAATAACAGGCTTAAGGACCATTGAGGGAGGGCTGAATGCAAATCAAAGATAAGTAGAAGTTTTCTTTCTTAAAAGAGGAATTATTTTTTTGTACCTCCTCTAGCCCCCCTTTTCATATCTGCACAGGCAAGGACTGCATGTTAAACATGATTTAGCAGGCATTATTCTTGGGTCTTTTCATCAGGTTTCTGCAGTGATTGCCTATCTTGGTCTATGATTAATGAGCTGCTGTGCAATTTGGAAGGCCATAATGACTCAACAATCCACACACAAACTATATAGTCACATTCCTTTTTCAGATTTGCCAAGCAGTTACCAAGGGGCCCATGGCTGCAGGATTGTTAGAGAGATAGCTAAGTATTGCAGAAAATGCCATTCAGTCCTTATCTTTCGGCCAAGTGCGCCAGGCTGCTGTCTCCTTTACAGATTTGAAGGCCAGATTTTAGGGCTTTCCTTTTATATGTTTATCCAAACTGGCCATAAACGTAGGAGGGGCGAGTGTGTAAAGATCACTCTGTGTTGAGGTTCTTCTGCTTATTATGCTAAGAAAATCTTTTCTTTGTATTTCAAATGTGAATCTGATTAATTGAGGCCTTCATGCTTTTAATGCAATGTGACAGAGGAAAGTTAATCGTTAGCAATCTTTTGGCAAGTACAAAATCAAACTAGCGTATAAAAAAAAAAAAAAACTCCTGCTTCACTTTTTAAGTCTAAGGCCTCGTACACACGACCGATTTTCTCGTCGTAAACAGTCAAGAAAAGTGCCGCGAGAGTTTTTTTGTCTAGAAAAACGTTCGTGTGTATGGTTTTACGACGAGAAACTTGACGAGAATCTCGACGAGAAAATAGAGAACCT
The DNA here is from genome assembly GCA_029206835.1 of Rana muscosa. NCBI lineage: Eukaryota > Metazoa > Chordata > Amphibia > Anura > Ranidae > Rana > Rana muscosa. The sequence continues at coordinate 828,709,933 of CM055118.1, read as the reverse complement.
GCTCTCTATTTTCTCGTCAGGAGTCCAGATTTCCTCGTCGTGTTTCTCGTCGGCCTGTTTTGTGACGAGAAAATGGTTCGTGTGTATGCTTTTACGACTCTTCCAAAAGCGCGCATGCTCACAAGCAACTATGAGACGGGAGCGCATCTTCTGGTAAAACAAGCCTTCATAATGGAGAGAGCACATTCGTCACGCTCATAAATATTTCATCGTTTAAATGTTCTGCATTGAATTCTTCGTTAGAATGTTACATTAATCAAAACGAGAGACCTTCTTTTGCTGCTGATATTCACACAGAGTTATGCCTTATTTTTAACCTTTTTCATGCTGCTCTTTATAAGATTTATGTGTATTATATCGTGCAAGTTTTTAGGAATAATTTAAATGGTTAGATTTTTCAAAATGATGTTAATTATAATTTCACAATGTTTTGATAGCGATCTCCCATTTAATTTTGGAATCTATATTATTTAAATTTCCCACCATGTTTTTGTGCTAATCAGATTTAGTTATTCTTCTGGGGGGGGGGGGGGGGGTGATATCTGTGCCTTTTATTGTCAGTCAAATGTATCTGCTTACTCCAAAGCTTGTTTTTTTTTATTTAAAAATACACATAGTCAAGTATGAACTTAAACAAAAAACACATTTATTCATGTTTATAAATTAAATAAAGAGAAGGCAGCGCTGGAGAAGCTGCTGCCATTTGTGCATCCCAGGGACCCCAGAGCACACAGCAACCCTGTGTGGACACTAAAATTGGGAGCTTGAGAAGGCCCACATTTCAGAACACAATCTGATGCTGGCCTCCCAGAGGTCAGGAACAGCAGCAGGTGAGATATATGTCCCAAGTGTGTGGTACTACAACAGGCTGCCTTCTGTCCGACCAGTGCGACCACAATGAAGCAAGGCCATCACTTCCTCTTCTTCCTGGCAACCTTCCCTGCAGCCTTTACTGAAGCCTTCCTTCTTCGTTTAGCTGGAGGCTGGCCCACTGGAGGGGTACTCCTGTCAGGAGGAGGAGGTGGAGGTGTAGCAGAAGGGGGTGGGGCAGAAGAAGAAGGTGGAGGTGTAGCAGAAGGGGGTGGGGCAGAAGGTGGAGGTGTAGCAGAAGGGGGTGGGGCAGAAGGTGGAGGTGTAGCAGAAGGGGGTGGGGCAGAAGAAGAAGGTGGAGGTGTAGCAGAAGGGGGTGGGGCAGAAGGTGGAGGGGTAGCAGAAGGGGGTGGGGCAGAAGAGGAAGGTGGAGGTGGAGGTTGAGGTTGGGTCAGTTGGGCCACCTCACATATGGCGGTATTGGGGGTAATTTGCTCCATCACCCCCTTGTTGAGCAAGGTGATGAGCAGGGGTTCGCATAGGAGGCGTTGCTCCATGCTCATCACCTTGAACTTAGCCTCCACTAGGCCGGCAATGGCCTCTTCAGGGGATGTGGGCTCCTTGAGGGTGGCATGGGCCTCTTTAATAAGGGCCATTGCTGCCTCACTGGTGGTCCTGTCCCTCCTGCCTCTTTTGTGAAGCCTGATGGGAGGCACCTGGGATCTGGTGCTTCTCCTTTGCCCTGCCACCTCCTGTCTGCCACTGGGCCCTGCCACCTCCTGTCTGCCACTGGGCCCTGCCACCTCCTGGCTGCCACTGGGCCCTGCCACCTCCTGGCTGCCACTGGGCCCTGCCACCTCCTGTCTGCCACTGGGCCCTGCCACCTCCTGGCTGCCACTGGGCCCTGCCACCTCCTGGCTGCCACTGGGCCCTGCCACCTCCTGGCTGCCACTGGGCCCTTCCTCCTCCTGCCTGACAGTTTCCAGACCCTCCTCCTGGCTGATTTCATCCTGTGTATGAAAAAGAAACATAGTTTAATATGTTGGTTTAATCTTTGCATCAAACTTTGTAATCCTGATGGAAGCAATTAGAATGTAAATGCATAAATCCTTGCTTTAAATTTACCACTACATCAGCTTGACTATTTGCCACACAATTAAGTGCAGAATAATGTCTACAGATCATGATTTCACTTGTTGAATACAAAATAATGTATGTTTCTCATCCTGACATATTTGGGAAACATTAATTTTATCCCACTACATTTTCAGTTAATACTATACCTGGCTCCAGATGGCCAAATCAGGATCATCCAGGATGGCTGCCTCCTCTTGCTCCAGAGAAGGCTCAGGTTGGCTGCAGGGAAGTCTGGGGGGAAGAGTGGAGAGTGATGGCCTTGGCTCAATGTGGTCATCCAGGAAGGACATCCTGCTGTAGTACCACAAAACCGGGACATAAACATCATCTGCTGCTGCTCCTGACCTCTGAGAAGCCAGCACCTTAGAGCGTTCAGTCCTGTAGGTACCTCTCAAGCTCCCAATTTTAGTGTCCACTTGTTTTGCTGTGGCTGTGGGCACCTTGGTATGCACAAATGGGAGCAGCTTCTCCAGCGCTGCTTTTCTCACCCCTTTTTTTTTATGGATGGGGTTTTTGGTCTCCCACAGAGCCGGCAGCTCCCTTACCCGGTCAATAAATTCCGCCAGGAACTCTTTGTCGCTAATAAATACATTCATATTGTATCTGCAAGTAAAATAAATTATATTTAAATAATGTGAGGCAAACAGTCTAACCTCCTTCACATCCTAGTCACCATATATATCCTCCAACAATCTCAAGACAGTATAGGCCAACAATTTTAACAAGTCTCACAAAATCACATACCTTCGTTCGCACGTCCGTCACTTGAACTCCTCTCTCCGCACACCGAACGTACTATAGTCACATGTGTGTTTGCTATATACACACCACGCATGCGTCCAAATTCGAACACGTCGCTCCGCACACGTCGCCCGCCCATGACGTTCTAACTAACATCTTTTCCCCGCCCCTTCTCTTTCGGCGCGCAGACAGATATGGCGGAGTTACAGCAGGTGTCTGATAATTCCGCAACTAGCGAGGAGACAAGCCCGGAGACCGAGGACACGTCACGATCAAGGAGGAGATTCAAGGCATCGAATATGTCTTTGGCGGAGATGGCGGAGATGGTGGACATCTTGGTCAAGGCTGATTATGATGCCAAGCATGGGCCGTATAGCAAACCAAATAGAAGGAAGGCCAAAATCCTCACTAAAGTTGTGAAGAGTCTGAGGGCGAAGTTCGGGGTGAAACGCTCAAATGAGCAGCTCAGAAAGAGGTGGTCAGACCTCAAACTGAGGGAGCCAGACCAGTTGAGGAGCATAAAGAGGATGCTCGCTAAAAGTAAGTAAAATGACGACCTTTCTGCTATTAATCTTTTTAGAAACTGACTTTTTTTTTTTTTAAAGCATATTGGACTCCCTTCCAAAATGTATTATTTTGAACTAGGTTGGGCACAGTAATCGTTCGTTACGTTACCGACACTTCGTTCGGCCACTATCCGTGGTTTTGGCTTATTTAAGACCCCCAAAAGTAATTAGACATCTGCCATTTTTGATCAAGTATTGTGGATAATTTTTAAGTCTAGATGATGTGTTTGTAAGGAGAATGAAATGCAAACTTTAATCAGTGTAAAGGAGAGGACACTCAGCAGCTGCTTCCACATCTGTACTTTGGAGCACTATAGTGTGGGCCAACAGACCCGCCTTTTTTGGGTGTCCCACACAGGTGCATCAGAGTTTATTTGTGGTGCCTCCATGTCCAAAAAATTACATCCAAATGTGAATAATAAACATATTTGGGGTCATAAAGAATGCATTTTTCTTTAAATTCCGCACAAACACACACTTGTACCCCACTTCCAAACAATTTAGCCTGTTTTAAGTTTAAAAATGAGATTTTTACAGTGTGATAAATAGACCTTTGGTTTTATTCTCATAGGGGAGAGAAGACTGGGAGGAGGACACTCCAGGGAGCACATGCACCCCACAACTTCCAAGCAACCCCAAACTCCCAAAGATCCACAACCGAAAGATGTGCAGGAAGTTGAGGTGGAGGAAGGAGAAGTGCAGGAAGGAGAGGTGGATGACGTTGTGGATCTGGTCACCACAACAGGTCAGTATCTGACACCACAGCTTAAGGTAAGCGAGGTAGGCCTGCAGAGTTTTATTAATTTTTTTTTATGGTTTTTAGGGGATGGAAATGTTGTGAAGGATAGCACACCGTTCTCTGCTGACAGTGCCCTCCGCCTCATCCAGCAAGTGATGGAATGTAGCACGGAACTGGACCTAATTAAACAAAGAATCCATGTGATGGAACAAACATTTAAAGACATTCTCGATGTTTTGGGGAGAATTCAATAAGCCATCCAAACACATTTGTTTTTACATGTTTGTTTTTATATTTTTACTAATTTTTTGAGTAACAAAGCAGCCAAAAATTGAATATGCACACAGTGTGTGAACATGTGCTATCTGCCATCAGGGGATATCCATGTACGTCTTTTGTGGGTGCAACCCCTTCCTCGTATCAAAAGTCGGTGAACTGAGGAAGGGGATGCACCCCCAAAACAGATCCATTGATCACCCCTGATGGCAGATAGCACATGTTGACAATAGGGATCAGGATTGTAAACTTCCTATTTGCAAAAAAGTAAAAATGTGTGCATATTGAATTTTTGGCTGGGCAATGGGTGGCAGGACCCCATATTAGGACGGGCACATAGAGACATAGTTTGTGTAACTGAATGTCTCAGATTGCTCAGAGGTATCCAATGTTGTCATTTTAGAAATGCAAGTGGTATTTTTGTTTTTTCATAAGCCAAAATTTGACGGGTTGTGGTCAGGCCAACCCCAAAGTAAAACAAAAAAAAATGTGCAGAGAGTAAAATATTTGACCACAAACAACGTGTAGCTTCTTTTTATAATACACTCTAAGCTTATTTGGTTCTTTTGTAAGGTAACATAGTGAAATTGGTTGTTATTTACTAAAGTAAAATACACTTGCCACTACAAATGCACAAAGACAAACTAGGAGACAGGAAAGAACAAATAATTAAAGGTTTAAACAAGATTTTTATTGGGATACTTAGACATAGGCTGGCATAGGAATTGCCCCCCTACCCGTGAAATACTCCATGTATTTGTCCCGAACCACACGGGCATTTTGGGGGGGCAAGCCAAGACGGGCAGATTCCAGGCCCGGAAGGGGATTTGCAGGGGAAAGTCCAGCCTCTGGCAAAACTGAGGCCATATATGAATTCGCTTTGCGGCAAAGAAAATTGTGTAGCACACAGCAGCATAACACTACATAGTTTATTTTGTAGTCCGCCAAGTGGATGGAAGTCATAAAAAGGCGGAACCGGCTGGCCATTATGCCGAAGGCATTTTCAACGACTCTTCGGGCCCTGGCCAGCCGGTAATTGAACACACTCTTCTCTGGGGTCAGGGTCCTCTGTGGAAATGGCCTCATAAGATGCCGTCCGAGTCCGAAGGCTTCATCAGCCAAGAAAACAAAGGGGAGTCCTTCAATATTCCCTGCATCCGGTGGCAATGCAAGGTCGTCACTCTGGAGACGGAGGGCAAACTCCGTCTGGATGAAGGATCCCCCATCGGACATCCGGCCATTCTTCCCTACATCAACATAGAGGAATTCATACCGTGCTGACACCACCGCCATCAGCACAATGCTATGAAACCCCTTGTAGTTGTAGTAGTAGGATCCAGAACGGGGTGGCGGCACGATGCGGACGTGCTTCCCGTCTATGGCACCACCGCAGTTGGGGAAGTCCCACCGCGTGGCAAACTCCGATGCCACAGTCTGCCATTCCTGTGGCGTTGAAGGAAGCTGTGGAGTGAAACAAGATGAAATAATATTAGAAAAACAAAGGCATACATTACAAGCAAATTCAAGACCAAAAAATTAGAGACCAACATCAATCTAATTATACGTTTATTAAGGTGTGTAAAAAAAGTATAATGGAAGGCTCATTTATCATATTCATCACCCCCTCTGATGGGCCATTACTAAATTATTTTGGGGGGGGGAGATGTGTTTGGCCACAGGATAGCATTGCAGTGGCGGTGCGTCCAGAGTGGGCGCTGGAGCACTGTCCCCTCTCTCCTGTGCCCATCACTCAGAACAATACATAGGTTCATGCGTTGCATGAACCTATGTATTGTCTATGCCGCACACTATTCAGGTGGATGGCCTCTTGTAAAGCGACCGACATATGATTAATTGCGTCATTTAGGGGGTTAAAATTGCAGAGCAGAAACAGGTATTAAAAAAGTCTTGCAAATTACAACCTGAGGGATGTAATTGGCTTCCTCAAAGAAAAATCGGGGACGCAAGGAGGGGGCATTCCTTGTGTAAACACTGACAGGCAGCTCTGGCAATCATGTTCACCAAGTCTGTTTAATGGTAACATGATTGGCTGATGCAACATGAAGGGAAGGAGAAGACATCAAGGACAGAAGAAGGATGGCGCTGACCACAAGAAGGTAAGTGCAGGGCTGGGGGGAAACTGGCTGCAATAGAGGGGACTAAATGGCTGCATTGGAGGGGACAACTGGGGGCGTTTATTAGGCAACAGAGCAAAAAAGGAGGAAGTTTATTTCCGAAATTGGGGTTGTAACCCCCCAACATTTGGAGCAACAGGCGCCCCTGCTGGAAAAGTTAGTGAGGGGAAATATTTAGGGAGGATAAAAAAGGGGCATTTAAAAACTTCCAGCATGCATGGGGACAAAGGGGACATTCTCAGCATATTACAATCATGGTAATTAGGAAAGGATGAAAGAAATACAATACATTAGCATACATGTAATACATAAAATGTGATGTTAATGTAGAAAACTTACCCTAATATAGTCCTCCTGCAGGACTTGTATAATGGCAGAACAGGTGTCTGGGATTATGAGGCCCAGAGCCTGGGGGGAGATGCCTGTGGTGAACTTCAAGTCCTGAAGACTTCTCCCTGTCGCCAGGTAACGCAACGTGGCGATGAGCCTCTGCTCAGCACTGATGGCTTCCCGCATAACGGTGTCCTTCCTGGTAATATAGGGGGACACCAAAGCCAACAGTTCCTGAAAAACGGGGTCAGACATCCTCAGAAAATTCCTGTAGTCCTCAGGATTATTCTCGACGATCTCCCGCAGCAGAGGCATGTGGCAGAATTGGTCCCGCTGGAGCAACCAATTCTTGGTCCATGAACTCCTCCTCACACCATTCATGGACTGGTCTTGGTCCAAAACAAGCAGACCAACACCAAGCGCACGCACAGCACGAACTCGACGACGAGAACGTCCAGGCGACATGGCTAGGAAACGGTCGTCTAATCAGAACGTACAGAACAGAACGCACTTTAGAACAGCAAGGCCTATGAATAACGAACTGAAATTCAGAAACGAACAGGCAAGAACGCACTGTAAAACAGATACGACCTGCCTAGACGCCCTGAAAGTCAAGATACGAACCCACAAGCACAAACTGAACGGCAGAAAACGATCTGAAAAGTACGAAGACTGAAAAGCGCGAATCGTCTCTTCCCAAACTTTTACTTCACACGCGGTAACACGAGATCAGCAAAAGCAGCCCAAGGGGTGGCGCCAAGAAAAAAGATCTTCCCCTTTATAGTGCCGTCGTACGTGCTGGACGTGAGCGCAGAGAACCACGAGGAAATTGGGAAATGACAGTGTGTACGCATAGAAAGCTTGACGAGAAAATCGACAAGCTTAACAAGAATCTCGTCGAAAAAAACGACGTGTTTTTTACGACGAGAAAATCGGTCGTGTGTACGAGGCCTGCGACAATTCCTGTGATTGTACTCACTTCATTTCAATTAGATATTAATAAAGAGATTTTTACAAAAAAAAAATATGCTAATTTAAAAAAGCAGTGCCAAACATAGCAACACTGGTCAGTAATTTGAACTATGATTGGTTTATCTGGGTTGGGATACACAAACATTGCACTTTTCCTCTGAAAAAAATAAATGAAAAATGTTTTAACATTGTTATGCCAACATCTAGGAGCAGATACTTAAAAATTATTGTAAAGTCTTGTTTGTTTGTTTTTTTTGCTAAATTAATCTGCTCTGTTGCAGTGGATTTGCACAGAGCAGCCCGGATCCTCCTCTTCTTAGGTCCCTCTTCGGTTCTCCTGGCCCCTCCCTCCTAACGAGTGCCCCCACAGCAAGAAGCTTGCTATGGGGGCACCCAAGCTGAGCTGCAGCTCCATGTATCCATTCAGACATTGCGGCCCAGCCCCCTTTCTCTCCTCATTGGATGACTGACTTTGATTGACAGCAGCTGGAGCCAATGGGGACACTCCTGCAACATCGCTGGATCGAGATGGGCTCAGGTAAGTTTTAGGGTGCTGAGGGAGGCTGCTGCACACAGAAGGCTTGTTATCTTAATTCATAGAATGCATTAAGATAAAAAAACCTTCTGACTTTACAACCACTTTAATTTTCTGTACCGTAGATTACTTTTATCTTAACGTTTTTGAATATAAAACAATCAGTGTCACAGAATCAGTTAAGAAAGTAAACATTGTGTAATATGTAAATCACTGAAATTTCTTATGCATTTTAACACGTTAATGTGATGTAAAATACCGTATTTATCGGCGTATAACACGCACAGGCGTATAACACGCACCCTAACTTTAAGAGGGAGGTTTCAGGAAAAAAACTTTACACAGCCCCCTGCGTATAACAGGCAGACACAGTTCACCCTCTATTTTCAGGGTAAAAAAGTGAGTGTTATACGCCAATAAATACAGTAATTTTCAAAATATGGTGATCCTGCCATGAAGGTTCTGGCACTTCCTGTTATCAGGTCACAGTGCTCTGTCCCAGTTGTACTTCTACTATTTCACTATGTCACTTTGGCTTCTGATAAAGACTACAAGTGGCTGTTTCGATGTATATTGTGCAGGCATGGTCCACTGTAATCGCCTTTAGCAAAACCAGTCTTGAGAAATGCAGGAAGATAGGGAAGTATTTCCCACAAAAAGGCAGTTAAAAAGATGTGTAAATGATCACCTTGTAAAAAAAACATTCAGTTTAAAATAGAAATGAAAGGCAAAACATCTGTGTATCGATATAAAAAAAAAAAAACATTATAAATACTTTTTCCCCCCTTTGTAATCACATTGTCAGCTGCACAAGGGTTGGGGGAGGAGAAACAGCAGGACACTGATCTTCACAGTGAAATTCTGTGCAGGTGGGGCGTGTCAGGACAAGTCTGATAATTGGAGGAGAGCACACTAGGGAACTGACTACGGTGTGTTCCCCTGCCTAGTGTGGTCAGTTATTAGGAAAGCAGAGGGACTGGCAGGAACACCAGGGATTTCACACAAAAGCAATACAAAGAGAACAGGAGACTTTCTCATACCAATACATGGTACAGCAGGCACATATCAGAAATATGAAATGTTGGGGTAACAAACGCTTTAATGTTGCTTTAGCAAACTATATATTTTTTTAGTGCAGATATTCATCTTCACATTGATCATTTTATTTATTTACAATAATTATTTAGCAAAGCATTTGATACAACCCTTTACAGGATGCATGGATCCTTTCAGATCAGAAAATTGATCATTCTGAAGGAAAATTACTGCTGATTAGGGCAAAAAGTGTGTTGGATAACAGGTTCACGTAAGACAAAATGCCAATGAAGCAAAGTTTGGAAAGCTTACTTAGTGGTGAGGATCAAAGTAATATCTTTGCCATACCCACAAATGTTTCTGTGTTTTGCCATTCTAGGCTCTGAGTAACTTATTAGAAATGTTAGTTGTTAGGTGTTAATTCTTTTTTTCACCGCCAATTGTGTTAGTATGCATTCTGTGGTTTTTAACGAGGACACACAGAGCCCAGCACTTGCTGATGCAATAATGCTGATTTGAATGTTGCAATAACTTGCCTGTGTTATTGGCATGGAGAAATCTATTCAAAGCAGGCTGAGCCAGGATAGTGTGGCAGTGTTACATGAAATGGAGGCAACTGATGTATGAGGATGAAAAGTAAAAAAAATTACCATCTAGGGAAAAAAATTAAAACTAAGCCCAAAGCTGCATAATAAGTACAATTTCATGTTGTTGCTAACCTCTTCCTTACTCCCCTGCTGATAGGATCTGCCATCGGAGGCCATTAAATCCCTAAGCAAGTGGAGCCACCCTTGCATGCAGGGACTAGAAATGTGTCTCTCTACACTATATGTGTCAAGAGAAACACACAGCCCTGTAGCTTTGGATGGCGAGGCACTCCTCTGCTCCTACCTCCTCCTCTCCCACCTTCTCCAAGCTAACACACTGGCCTGAGACTGCACTGTCCCCTGTTAACACTTTCATGTGAAGATGGGAAGTTCAGGAAAGCAACACTGAGAGAGCAGGAGCCAGCAACGTTGAAAACTGCAAGTGCTGGAGTAAGAGCTTTAACAAATATTTTACCAGGGAATATTGATTTTATTGAGCTTAGTGTAAAAAGTTACAAAACACTGAGGGTTTCTGACAATATCAAGTACAATGCAGGGCCAGCAGTCCAGCATTTTGTGCAAGGATCGATCAACTTAAAAAATTCAGACCCACTCTTATAGTGCCTAGTCCTTTAAGAGAGTTTTAAACATCCTCTCTCAAGAAACTAGGCACTATAAGAGTGGAGAGAGTTGTCTCTCTAACAAATTCATTCAATATAGGGCACAGTGGGTCTGGAATTTTTACGTCTCTGGGCAATTTATGATTTTATTTGGCACCTTAAGGGTTATTAGCACACACGGATAAAAAGCTGCATTGGCATCTCAGTAGTGTGATAACTCAATGTGGATCGAGCACATGAGTGGCAGCTCAAGTGTTAATGTGAAGTAAGAGGGAGGATACTTAAACAGGGTTGCTGTGCTGTATAGCCACTCCCTGTGACGAAGTCGGAAGTGACGAAACGTGTCGGTTGGCTATACGGCAATGGAAGGAGATGTCAGGGTTGGAATAAGCGGCATCCAGAGGCAATAGAGGTTTGTTTAGACAAAAAACATTCCTGTACTTTTTTGGAGTAAAGTTAGAAGCTGTTTTTACAAAATACCTTGCTGTCTGTAGGATGTGGTGTATCTGGATTTTGCAAAATGATACAAATTTCGCAAATTGATACATAAACGCTTAATTCACAAATTAAGGTCTACTGGCATCGATGATAGTGTATAGTGTTGAGCGAACCCGAACTGTAAAGTTCGGGTCCGTACCGAACTTTAGCTTTTTCCCGAACCCGAACCCGGACTTTGCCCAAAAGTCCGGGTTCGGGTTCGGGTTCGGCAATCTAATAACGCATTTAGAAATGCTTCAGGGGCCAGCCAATCACCTTTTGATTAGCTGGTGTGCCCTTAGAGGCCATCATAGCCATGCCTACTAATGGCATGGCTGTGATTGGTCAGTGCAACATGTGACCCAGCTTCTATATAAGCTAGAGGCACACAGCACACATGACACTCTGCTTCAGAATAGATAGGGAGATGATCTAGTCTGCTGCTGCTGCTTTTAGGGAGAGATAGAAAGATAGATGAGGTAGTCCTGATTCTACAATCTGAGGGAAAAGATAGAGAGATAGTGTAGTGTAGGGCCAGGTTCCTGTGTTGGTGCTTTCAGGGAGAGAGAATATTATATAGGAGTCCAGATTCAGAGATTAAAATCAGCGATCTGCATAGGTCTACCTATTTGTGTTGCAGTGCAGTCTTTTTACACTGCCATGAGCCCAGTGTCAGAGAAAATCTAACTTTTAGGGGAAAAAAAAAAGGCACTTTATTGTTCTCTTTTCCAAAAGACCCATAGGGCAAAAAAAAAAAAGCATTTTATTTTGCTCGTGCAAAAAAAGACCCGTTTAGGGCAAAAAAAATAAAAATAAAAAATTTGCACTTTAATGTACGCTTGCAAAAAACGCCGTTTAGGGGCACTGCTGTGTTCTGCTCTTCCAAAAAACACCGTTTAGTGGCACAAAAAAAAGTTTGCAGTGTGTTATACATATTTTGAGGTGTTTGAAATAAACAATTTCTTTATAGTTTTCTCCTACGTTGCTATACTAAAAAAACAAAATTTTTTTTTAATAGCATTTTCTGCAGTTCTGTAGCTGTGCGATTCAGCGGTTACGTACTGTGGGTGTGTTCTGCTCTTCCAAAAAACGCCGTTTAGTGGCACAAAAAAAAGTTTGCAGTGTGTTAGACATATTTTGAGGTGTTTGAAATAAACAATTTCTTTATAGTTTTCTCCTACGTTGCTATACTAAAAAAACATTTTTTTTTTTTGAATAGCATTTTCTGCAGTTCTGTAGCTGTGCGATTCAGCGGTTACGTACTGTGGGTGTGTTCTGCTCTTTCAAAAAACGCCGTTTAGTGGCACAAAAAAAAGTTTGCAGTGTGTTATACATATTTTGAGGTGTGTGAAATAAACAATTTCTATATAGTTTTCTCCTACTGTGCTATACTAAAAAAACAACATTTTTTTTTGAATAGCATTTTCTGCAGTTCTGTAGCTGTGCGATTCAGCGGTTACGTACTGTGGGTGTGTTCTGCGCTTCCAAAAACACCCATTTAGGGCAAGATCCTAAATTTTGAAAATATGAGGAGAAGGTCAAAGGGACGTGGTGGCCCCGGTCGTGGTGCTGCTGGTGGAGCTCCTGTTGCAGGGAGAGGACGTGGTGGATCTGTGCCAGATACACGCACAAGTGAAACACCTTCCTCAGGTGCGAGTAGGCGACCGAGCCTGCGGCGGTATTTTGTCGCGCTAATGAGGCTGTACGAATGTTTAGGCCAGGACAAGTACAGGCGATAGTAGATTGGGTTGCTGACAGTGCCTCGGGTTCCTTCACATTGTCTCCCACCCACTCTTCTGATGAAAGAACAGAGTTGGCACCTGAAACCCATGTCCATCAGTCTTTCACCTCACCCCCTTGCAAATCAGCCAAGCAGTCTGAGCCCCAAATCATGCAGCAGTCTCTTCTGCTTTTCGATGACTCTGTTAGCAGGGTTTCCCAGGGCCATCCACCTAGCCCTGCCCCAGAAGAGGAAGAGATTGAGTGCACCGATGCCCAACCACTTATGTTTCATGATGAGTACATGGGAGGACCATCGCAGTACGTCTCGGATGATGACGAAACACAGGTGCCAACTGCTGCTGCTTTCGCAATTGTGCAGACAGACAAGGAGGGCAGGGGTGAAGACTGGGTGGAAGATGATGTGGAGGACGATGAGGTCCTCGACCCCACATGGAATCAACGTTATGCAGGTGACCAGTGTAGTTTGGAGGAAGAGGCGGTGGTCGCACAGAGCCACCAGCACAGCAGAAGAGGGAGCAGGGTGCAAAGCGGAGCGTCTGTCAGCTAGACAGTATGTCTGCTACTGCCCAACGCAGCAAGGGACCGAGCACACCAAAGCCAGGTCCAAGGAGTTCCCCAGCGTGGCAGTTCTTCACACAATGTGCTGATGACAAGACACGAGTGGTTTGCACGCTGTGCAACCAGAGCCTGAAGCGAGGCATAAACGTTCTCAACCTGAGCACAACCTGCATGACCAGGCATCTAAGTGCAAAGCACGAGCTGCAGTGGAGTAGACACCTCAAAAACCAAGAAAGGTCTCTGGCTCCTCCTGCTTCCTCTTCTGCTGCAGTCTCGGCCTCTTCATCCACCTCTGTAGTGACAGTGGCACCTGCCACCCCGCAAACAGAGGATCTGCCAGCAACACTACCACCTGGGTCACCAACCATCTCCACAATGTCCCATGGAAGCGGTCAGCTCTCTATCTCCCAAACATTGGAGCGGAAGAGGAAGTACCCCCCTAGCCACCCGCGATCCCTGGCCCTGAATGCCAGCATTTCAAAACTCCTGGCCTTTGAAATGCTGTCATTCCGTCTGGTGGAGACGCAGAGTTTTAAAAGCCTGATGGCATTGGCTGTCCCACAGTACGTCGTGCCCAGCCGCCACTATTTTTTCAGGCGAGCCATCCCTTCCCTGCACAACCAAGTGGGGGACAAAATCAGGTGTGCACTGCGCAACGCCATCTGTGGCAAGGTCCACCTAACTACGGATGCGTGGACCAGTAAGCATGGTCAGAGACGTTATATCTCCCTAACAGCACACTGGGTAAATGCAGTGGCGGCTGGGCCTGAGGCAGATAGCAGTTTGGCGCATGTCCTTCCACCACCGAGGATTGCAGGGCGCTTCAGTTTGCCTCCTGTTGCTAACTCCTCCTACTCCGCTTCCTCATCCTCTACCGCCTCCTCATCCGGTCAGCGTAACACCTTCACCACCAACTTCAGCACAGCCAGGGGTAAACAACAGCAGGCAGTTTTAAAACTTTCCTGTTTGGGGGAAAAACCCCACAACGTGCAGGAGTTGTGGAGGGACATGGAACAACAGACCAATGAGTGGTTGCTGTCAGTGAGCCTCAAGCCCGGCCTGGTGGTGTGCGATAATGGGCGAAATCTCGTAGCAGCTCTGGGCCTAGCCGGTTTGACGCACATCCCTTGCCTGGCGCATGTGCTGAACTTGGTGGTCCAGAGGTTCCTTAAAAATTACCCCAATATGCCAGAGCTGCTGCAGAAAGTGCGGGCTGTGTGTGCGCACTTTCGGCGTTCTCACCCTGCTCGCCTGTCAGCGCTGCAGTGTAACTTCGGCCTTCCCGCTCACCGCCTCATATGTGACGTGCCCGCAAGGTGGAACTCCACCTTGCACATGCTGGCCAGACTGTGCGAGCAGCAGCAGGCGATAGTGGAGTTTCAGCTGCAGCAATCACGCGTGAGTCGCTCTGCGGAACAGCACCACTTCACCACCAATAACTGGGCCTCCATGCGAGACCTGTGTGCCTTGTTGCGCTGTTTCGAGTACTCCACCAACATGTCCAGTGCCAATGACGCCGTTCTTAGCGTTACTATCCCAGTTCTATGCCTCCTTGAAAAAACGCTTCGGGCGATGATGGAAGAGGATGTGGCACAGGAGGATGAGGAGGAGGAGGAGGAAGCAGGATCATTTCAAAGGCTTTCAGGGCAGTCTTTCACAAGTGGCTACGAGGGTGGGTTCCTGCACCAACAAACGCCAGGTACACAATTGTCCGGCAGAAAGGGCACAGTTCTGGAGGATGACGAGGTGGAGGAGGAGATGGAGGAGGAGGAGGAGGAGGAGGCATTTTCACAGCAGGGTGGCACCCAGACCAGCTCGTGGCCATCACTGGTGCATGGCTGGGGGATACAGAGGACACAGACGATACACCTCCCACAGAGGACAGCTTTTCTTTGCCTCTGGGCAGCCTGGCACACATGAGCGATTACATGCTGCAGTGTTTCCGCAATGACCGCCGAGTTGCCCACATTTTAACTGGTGCTGATTACTGGGTGGCCACCCTGCTGGATCCCCATTACAAGGACAACGTACCGTCCTTAATTCCCTCACTGGAGCGGGATCGTAAGATGCGCGAGTACAAGCGCACGCTGGTAGACGCGCTGCTGGTGGCATTCCCACCTGACAGCGGGCGTACGGTGGAAGCACAAGGCGAAGGCAGAGGAGGAGGAAGAGGTCGCCAACGCAGCCGGGGGAACCGGCAGCACCTCAGAAGGCAGGGTTAGCATGGCTGAAATGTGGAAAAGCTTTGTCAGCACGCCACAACAACCAGCACCACCAGCTGAGATGGAACATCTTAGCAGGAGGCAGCATTTCACCAACATGGTTGAGCAGTATGTGTCCACAGGCCTACACGTACTGGATGACGGGTCTGCCCCCTTTAACTTCTGGGTCTCCAAATTGGGCACATGGCCTGAGCTTGCCCTTTATGCCTTGGAGGTGCTGGCCTGCCCTGCAGCCAGTGTATTATCTGAACGTGTATTTAGCACGGCAGGGGGCGTTATCACAGACAAGCGCAGCCGCCTGTCCAGAGCCAATGTGGACAAGCTCACGTTCATTAAAATGAACCAGACATGGATCCCACAGGACTTGTCCGTACCTTGTGCAGAATAGACATGTATACCGGTGTTGTGACAAAAACTGTCCGGCCATCGGATTGTGTCCGGCCCATACTGCGAAGGCGCAGCGCTTGCGCAGTACAGAGGACAAGGAGATTCACAAAATCTCTGAAGATGAACGGCGCCTGCGCTGTGAGTGCAGGTTCAAGCCCCACCATCCAAGTGGACATACGGTAGCACATAGTAACAGGGCCCCTCACGGGCTCGGTTCGATCGCCACGCTTCGGGCACGGCCTCACTTGGCTCGTCTTGAACCACGGATGGTGTGGCCTTCACCTGAACTCACCACGCAGGCGCCGTTCGTCTTGGGAGATTTTAGAAATCCCCTTGTCCTACATACTGAGCAAGCGCAGTACAGGGTGGACACTATTTGACGGGGGACAGAATTCGACACATCACCGGCATTACACAGCCATTGTTGTATTTTTGAATCAGTGTTGGCTACCTCGTCCTCCTCCACCGCCGCTTCCACCTACACAGCCACATCCACCGCCACTTCAACCTCCTACTCCATATGGACCTCGTCCTCCTAGGTCAAGATTATTATTTTTTAGTTTTATTTTTTTTATGTTATTTTAAGTTATTTCCCTATCCACATTTGTTTGCAGAGCACTTGCCATGCTCTTAACAACATTTTGCTGCCATTTGCAACCCTCTAGCCCTTTCCATTACCTTTTTAGAGCCTTTTTAGTCCTTAGAACTCCGGGTCCCCATTGACTTCAATGGGGTTCGGGTTCGGGTCCGGGTTCCGGTTAAAGTTCGGTCCCGAACCCGAACTTTTTTCCGAAGTTCGGCCGAACCCGTCGAACCCGAACATCCAGGTGTCCGCTCAACTCTAATAGTGTATGAACTTGGATAGAAAACTGGTTATAGGAGCACACCCAGAGGGTAGTGATAAGTAGTGTATTTTCTGAATGATCTGGAGTTGTAAGTGGGGTACCCCAAGGCTCTGTCCTGGAACCAATTCTGTTTAACTTATTAATAAATGATATTGAGGTTGACATAAATAGTTCTCAGTGTGATCTCAGTGTTTGCTGATGACAAAAAAACAGTAATAACTTCACAATAGGATAAAGCAACTTTACAAGAAGACCTCGATAAAATAAACGGATGGGCAACTATATGATAAATGAGGTTTAATATTCAGTAATGCACTTAAAAATATCAATGCAAGTTACTCGCTAAGGGGAGAATCCCTGGGGGAATCCAGGATGAAAAAGAATATGGGGGTCCTAGTAGATCACAGGCTCAGTAATGGTATGCAATACCAAGCTGCAGCATGCAAGGCTAGCAGACTAATAGCCTGCATTAAAAAGGGTATTTACTCAAAAGTTAAGACTATAATTCTCCCACTTTACAAAAGTCTGGTTTGGCCACATCTTGAGTATGCAGTCCATTTCTTATGAAGGATGTGCTGGAACTGGAGAGAGTCCAGGGAAAGGCAACACAGCTAAAAGGGGGCTGGAGGATGACTACAAACATTAAACGTATTCTCCCTGGAGAAGAGAAGCTTAAGAGGAGATATGATCACAATATACAAATATCTGAATGGTGAATCTAGCATAGGGGTAAACTACTCAATCTTAGGTCTTGGAGGAAGACATGTGGCCACTCAATGAACATGGCGGTGTAACTTTAAACTGCATAAGGGGTTCTTTACTGTTAGAGCAGTAAGGTTGTGGAACTCCCTTCTACAGTTGCTAGTGTCAATGGGGAGTGTTGATAATTTCAAAAACCTTTAGATGGTTATCTTGGTGAATGCAATATACAGGGATATGGGTAATGATAGTGACATAAACACAAACACACAGGTTGAACTGGATGGACTGGTGTCTTTATTCAACCTTACCAACTGTGGGGTGGATTTATTAAAGGCAATGGACTGTGCACTTTGCAGTTCCAGTTGCCCCAAAGCTTAGTAAATTTGGTGAAGCTTCAGTTTGCAAATAATACCCAATCACATGCAAGCAAAATATAAAAGGCATTTTTGCTTGCACATGATTAGATGATGGAAGTCAGCAGAGCTTCCCCCTCATTTACTAAGTGGAGAAACTGCATCTGCAAAGTATACAGTCTGTTTGCTTTTAGTAAATAAAATCTGATGTCTTGATCCCAGAAAAAAGTATTTCTGTTCTCAGTGTACTAGTCATTGCACGTTTTGTAAATTAAAAAAGCCTTTTTGACCAAATTTACTGTTGTTTTTACAGCCAGGAAGTGACTTTTGTTTTTCAAATATTCCATGCTCAGGTTTGCAACCAAATAGAAAAATAGAGGTTTGCAGCCTAATAGAATTTAATAACTAATGTTACAGATTTACAGTTTTGGACCTGAAACTCCTGACCTATACTGTCTTATACTTGTGTAATTGGTCATCCTAATTCTGATGTCCAGTGGCGGCTGGTGCTCAAAATTTTTGGGGGGCGCAAACAAACTGAAAAAAACAAACAAAAAAACATAAATTGCAGCTAATGTGCCCATCAATTGCCGCCAGTTTGCCCCATCAAATGCAGCCAGTTTTCCCCATCAAATGCAGCCTGTTTTCCCCATCAAATGCAGCCAGTTTGCCCCCTCAAATGATGCCACTTTGCCCCCTCAAATACAGCCATTTTGCCCCCTCAAATACAGCCACTTTGCCCCCTCAAATACAGCCACTTTGCACCCTCAAATACAGCCACATTACCCCCTCAAATGATGCCACTTTGCCCCCACAAATACAGCCACTTTGCCCCCTCAAATACAGCCACTTTGCCCCCTCAAATACAGCCACTTTGCACCCTCAAATACAGCCACATTGCCCCCTCAAATGATGCCACTTTGCCCCCTCAAATACAGCCACTTTGCCCCCTCAAATACAGCCACTTTGCCCCCTCAAATACAGTCACATTGCCCCCTCAAATGATGCCACTTTGTCCCCTCAAATACAGCCAGTTTGCCCCCTCAAATGATGCCAGTTTCCCCATCAAATGCAGCCAGTTTGCCCCATCAAATGCAGCCAGTTTGCCCCCTCAAATGCAGCCAGTTTGCCCCCTCAAATGATGCCACTTTGCCCCCTCAAATGATGCCACTTTGCCCCCTCAAATACAGCCACTTTGCCCCCTCAAATGATGCCAGTTTCCCCATCAAATACAGCCAGTTTGCACCCTCAAATGCTGCCAGTTTTCCCCCTCAAATACTGCCAGTTTGCCCCCTCAAATGCCGCCAGTTTGCCCCCTCAAATACCGCCAGTTTGCCCCCCGCCCTGCACTTACCTTTCTCGGGTCAGCCATCCTCATCCACACTCCTTCGATGTCATCTCTGCTCGCCTGTCGCTTCAGCCAATCAGGTGACTGGTAACCAGACCCAGTGCACCTGATTGGCTGAGAGGCGGGTCAGTGTTAGGGAAGCGATTCCCTAACACAGCTCTAATCAGGCACTTCCAAAACACACCCACTGCTGTTATTCAGATGGCCGGCACTCAACAGGGGGCCGGGCATCTGAATAGTGGGTGGCAGCGGTGACAATAGATACATTCATGCAATGCAGGAGAGAGGGGGCGGCGCTCCTGTGCCCACTATGGACACACCGCCACTGCTGATGTCATTAATTAAGTAGGCAGTCTCCTCTTTTGCATGTGTGTTGGAAAATATGTACACATCAAAGTAAAATGCAATTTCAATGTCCAACTGCCTACTTCCTCTTTCAGAATATTTTAAAATGTCTGTATATAAAGCAAAATTCCACACAAACTATAATGCAAAGCAATATGGTATTAGCCAGTAGTACATTGCCTGGCTTACAATTATCATAAAGTGACTGCAGTCCCTTTTATCCTGAATTAAAGGTCTTTATTGTACGAGGGTAGTTGTTGAGTTCCCATTTCCTGTGTGTGGGTAAAAACAAGAGACTGGGCTGCTGAATTTGCAGTACCTGCCCGTAAAGTCTTCCATCATTGTTCCACCTGGCGAGCCACCCAACTCATTCCCTATGTAGAAGAGTGACAATTAGGGATGAGCTCGATGTTCGAGTCGAACATACGTTCGACTCGAACATCGGCTGTTCGACCGTTCGGCGAACATCGAACGATTTGGGCCGTTCGTGCCAAATTCGAGTAACGCGAACGGTCCACAATACACTGCGCCATCGCAGTGCAATCCCGGCGCTGTGATTGGCCAAGCATGCACTGTGACCCCGCATGCTTGGCCAATCACAGCGCCGGCAGCTAGGAGAGCCATAATTGGCCACAGGCAGGTTGCCTGTGGCCAATTATAGCTCAGGGGGTTTAGCACACGCCCCACACTATAAAAGGCCGCCAGCGCGGCGGCCTTGTGTAGTGTGTTCCGGCGCAGAGAAAGAGAAGGATAGGCAGGGACAGTGTTGATATTCTTTGTGCTATTCTTGTGTGCAGGGAGAGAGAAGGATAGGCAGGGAGAGTGTCAGTGTCATATTCTTTGCTAAACCTTGTGTGCAGGGAGAGAGAAGGATAGGCAGGGGACAGTGTCAGTGTCATATTCTTTGCTAAACCTTGTGTGCAGGGAGAGGGAAGGATAGGCAGGGAGAGTGTCAGTGTCATATTCTTTGCTAAACCTTGTGTGCAGGGAGAGAGAAGGATAGGCAGGGGACAGTGTCAGTGTCATATTCTTTGATAAACCTTGTGTGCAGGGAGAGAGAAGGATAGGCAGGGGACAGTGTCAGTGTCATATTCTTTACTAAACCTTGTGTGCAGGGAGAGAGAAGGATAGGCAGGGAGAGTGTCAGTGTCATATTCTTTGATAAACCTTGTGTGCAGGGAGAGAGAAGGATAGGCAGGGGACAGTGTCAGTGTCATTGTTGCTAAGTCTCCTGCACAGTATACACCTGAAGCTAGGCCTTATTGCTGTGTTTTCCTGGTGTGTTACACTAACAGGCATTTGCAGCACTTACAGCGGACGGAGTGTGCCTCCTGCACATTATACACCTGAAGTTAGCCCGTATTGCTGTGTTTTCCTGGTGTGTTACACCAACAGGCATTTGCAGCACTTACAGCGGGCGGAGTGTGCCTCCTGCACATTATACACCTGAAGGAAGCCCGTATTGCTGTGTTTTCCTGGTGTGTTACACCAACAGGCATTTGCAGCACTTACAGCGGGCGGAGTGTGCCTCCTGCACATTATACACCTGACGTTAGCCCGTATTGCTGTGTTTTCCTGGTGTGTTACACCAACAGGCATTTGCAGCACTTACAGCGGGCGGAGTGTGCCTCCTGCACATTATACACCTGAAGTTAGCCCGTATTGCTGTGTTTTCCTGGTGTGTTACACCAACAGGCATTTGCAGCACTTACAGCAGGCGGAGTGTGCCTCCTGCACATTATACACCTGAAGTTAGCCCGTATTGCTGTGTTTTCCTGGTGTGTTACACCAACAGGCATTTGCAGCACTTACAGCGGGCGGAGTGTGCCTCCTGCACATTATACACCTGAAGTTAGCCCGTATTGCTGTGTTTTCCTGGTGTGTTACACCAACAGGCATTTGCAGCACTTACAGCGGGCGGAGTGTGCCTCCTGCACATTATACACCTGAAGCTAGCCCGTATTGCTGTATTTTCCTGTTGTATTACACCAACAGGCATTTGCAGCACTTACAGCGGGCGGAGTGTGCCTCCTGCACATTATACACCTGAAGTTAGCCCGTATTGCTGTGTTTTCCTGGTGTGTTACACCAACAGGCATTTGCAGCACTTACAGTGGGCGGAGTGTGCCTCCTGCACATTATACACCTGAAGCTAGCCCGTATTGCTGTGTTTTCCTGGTGTGTTACACTAACAGGCATTTGCAGCACTTACAGCGGGCGTAGTGTGTCAGTAGCTGTGAGACCTTGGGAGAGAGAGGACATGCCTGTAGGGAGCTCCTGGAGCTCCAGGAGGAGGGGGTGAGATGGCCTCCTCCAGCCCAGGGCCGGGGCAGCCTTCCCGGCCTGGAAGACTACTGCTACCCCTGAGTGAAGATCCATCCAGGGAGGATTTATTATTTCTCCAAACCCAGTGCGATTTGATGAACTGGACATCACCCCAGCCAGGTGAGAATACAGGCAAGCTGCAAGGCAGAGTGGCCAGAGTTAAGGGCCTGATTCAGAAGGCCTCTCAGGCTTTCTGCGCAAAAATGGCCATTCTAACTAGTCTCCGTGACAGGAGAGACAGATCAAGCAAAAGAGAGGAATTTAAGGAGCCAATAGAAGTAATGAAGACCCAGTGTAGGAGCCTCTGGAACATGCTGGCTGGGCTATTTGAGAGGGGCCCAGAGGAGAGGACCTTCCTCTTGGAAATCCGTAGAGTAATAAGGCAAGCAAGCAAGGATGGCTCACAGGCTGCCAGACGCAGCAGGCGCCCACCCATGCAGCCCTCCCAGTCCGAAGCGGATGTGAAAGAGGAGGTGGAGGCAGAGAAAGAACTTGAACCCGTGGCTGATGGGATGGATGTGGTGAACGATGGTGCTGGGATGGAGCACCCCCCCTCCCCTGTTGGTGCAGCCCCTGACGCCAAAGCTGCGGAGGATCCCCGGGACTCTGCTGCAGTGCGGCCTGCAAGTGCGGCCGGTGTACAGGCAGGCCCGGGTAGGGTATCCAGTGATGCAGCTGGGGGTGGTCAGGCGGTGGGTGCACTAAGAGGGGGGAAGTTGGGGAAGCACCCTGTGGTTGTACTAACCCATCTCCCAATGGATAGCAAAACTGTTAAAACCAAAGGAAAGGAAAAATAACTCGCCAGTGACTCTGTAAAGACAGTGTCTGATGCCTCTGTGATCCCCGCATGCGGCCAGGGTAAAACACCTAAAATGGCGGCTCCGGCCGTGGCTGAACATGCTGAGGGAGAGAGGCGAGCGTCTGCAGCCCTGCATGTGGTAGATGGTCAGCAGGCAATGGTGGCAGGTCTTCAACCTAGAGTCTGTACGGAGGTGGTGGAAGGAGGGGTGGTGGATGGGGGTGGATCATCACCTCCCCTGTGTAATATTGGCCAAAATGTGTATGGCTCTCCTAGTCTGGGGGAGCCTGCGTCTGCAGTGTACTCCACTGCTGACAGTGGAGGAGTGTCTCTTGGGTTGGGGGCGGGTGCGCGCGGGGGTCGGGGGGCGGAGCCTGAGCGAGTGTCTGACAGTCTGTGTCACTCGCAGGCCATGGCTCCCGGCGCTCCCCGCCCCCTGCCTAATCCGGAGGTGGATGAAGCCTCTGTACAGGGGGACCGGTCCGCGGCTCCCTGTGTTCCCCCGCCGAAACCGGAAGTAGACGGAGCCTCGGCACAGGGGGACCACTTCCGGTCCGCGGCTCCCTGTGTTCCCCACCCCCTGCCCGGCCCGGATGTGGACGGAGCCCTTGTGCGGGAGGACCGCTTCCGGTCCATGGCTCCCTGTGTCCCTCGCCCCTCGATCGGCCCAGAAGGGGGCGGGGCTTCAGTCCGGAATGCGGAGGGGGGGTTGGATATTCCCCGGTCCCCAAGCCGTGTCCCCTCAGCCAAACCGGAAGTGGATGGCAGCGCTGGGGACACGGCAATGTGTGAAAGTGACTCAGACGAGGAAATTCCACAAGGTCAGTCTGCGGTATGGGGGAATGTGGAGGTGGGTGAGCTGCGTTAGGACTGCCCGGCCATGCAGTATATCAGGGCTCTGGAGTCCTCGCAGCAGCAGAGGGAGTGCCAGCCCCCAGTTAACCCTGATGGGGGTCATGTTGTGGGTCATGTTTCTGGGGACCCGGCGGGGCAGGTTAACCTGCTGGGGAGCCAGACAGTAGCAGCCCCAGGCAGAATTTCAGGGGTGGATCCACCTTCAGTTGTTGGGTGGGGGGGGGTCGGGAGGTGGTGGTCACCCTGGGGGGGTGGGGTCTGGGATTGGGTCCCCTCGGGTGGACCCTGGTCCTGAGGATGCGTCTGCGGAGGCCTCTGCTCCTGCCGCTGGGGGAGCATTAGGGGGCTCGCAGGAAGAGGACCTGCTTGGGGCACTGAGGGAAGGAAGGTCCTTCGCACGGGTGGCTGGCACCAGCGTCCCTCTGGGTCCCCTGTATGGCCAATTTCCGGGCCCCGCCAGCTGGTCATTTTCAGGGGGCCAACTCCTGGTCTAGGGGTACGGGGGGCCCGGAGAGGAAAAGACGCAATGTGGTGCAGTTAAGGTGGGAGGGACCTGATCAGTGCCCTAGCAGAGGGCAGGTGGTGGATTGGCTCTTAGGGATGCATTTTAAAGTTGCAGATCTCTTTGCAGTCATCCACCCCACCGGATCAAAGGAATTTGATGTGAGCTTCGTCTCCGTTGTCAATATGGAGCTCTTTATTACCGTCTATGGGCTCCTGAGAGGGTCGGACCCCTGGAAGAATTTTCGGGTGGTCCCCCTCTCTAGACAAGAGGAGACGAAGTCTCTAACCATCCTCGTGAGGAACGAGTCCCTCCCCCCGGAGGACATCACAACCTGGCTCAGTAGGCATGGACAGCTGCAGGCTCCGTTGAGGAAAAATCTAGATGAGCGTGGGGTCTGGAACGGTGCGTGGTCGGCCAGGATCCGGTTGAAGCGCCAGGGCAACAGTGTCACGCACATCCCTGGTAGCGCCTTTATTGGCCGGGACCAGATCCTGGTCTTCTACCCCGGTCAGCTCCGCCGGTGCTTTAAGTGCGGGAGCCCGGCGCACCTCAGCGCAGATTGCATCATGCCGAGATGCGTGAGGTGCAACGGGTTTGGGCATGCTCCGGAGACCTGCAGGCTGATAGTCTGTAACCTTTGTGGGGCACTGGGCCACCCCTTCAGCCGCTGCCCTAAGGCTTTTAGGGGCGGTGCGCCTGGGGGGGATGGGCCAGACCCAGCCGCTGAGCCAGCAGGTCAGCCTGCGGGGGAGGGCTCGTCTCCTCCGGCAAACCACGAGGATGGGTCCGGGCCTGGGGGTGCTGCGGGCCCTCTCCCCCAGAGGCAGAGATCAAGCAGACACAGACAGAGCAATGTGGGGGCCTCTGGGCCGGTGTCTGGGGGTTCACGTGGGCCAGTGCCGCCTCCTGTGGTCACCGAGCCCCGGGAGGGGCCTAAGAGGCCCCTAACCAGGGACCACCCAGCTCCCCAAACTCCTTCTTCTCCTTCCCCCCTCCTCCTCCTTCCCCCTCCCCCCCTCCTCCTTCCCCCTCTCCCCCCTTGCCCCCCTTGCACCTCTCCTTCCCTTTCCCCTTCCCCCTTTCCTCCCCCCTCCTTCTCCCCCTCCCCCTCCTCTCCTCCTCTCCCCTCCTCTCCTTCCCTTTTACCCCCTCCAGATCAAGAAATGGAAATAGCAGAATCCCTGAAGGGTCCCTTTAAACGTCCTAAGGATGCCCTAAGTGGGCAGTCCGAGGAGGATGGTGCTGGGGAGTCGCAGGTGAAGGGGATGTGGGTAAAAAAAAAAAAAAAAAAAAAGAGAAAGGGTACCGGGCAGGCGGAGGTTGCTGGTCCACGGCCCGGTGTAAACAGGGATAGTAGGGTTTGTGGCCCAGTTAAGCTGGGGAATAGGTATGGAGTTTTTTCCTCGGACTCCGAGGAGGATTTCAACTAGTGTAGTGCGGGGGGAATGCAAGCCTTAATCACTAAGGATGGCGGTACCCTCTCCAATACGCCTTGTGACCATTAATGTTGCAAGTGTGCGTTCTGCGGCGGCTCGTTTCATGGCCTTCGATTTTCTCAGCCAAGTTGAAGCTGACATTTTGTTTTTGCAAGAGACCTGGCTGGCATCGGTGGCAGAGATGCATCTAGCAAAGAGGGAGTGGAGGTGCGGGCCCTCCCTCTGGTCTCTTGCGGCCGAGCCCTGCAGTGGAGTTGCAGTCCTTTTTAAGACTGGTCCGGTGGCTTGTCGACGAGTGATTGAGGTAGAGGTCGGTAGGTGCCTGGTGGTGGACGCCGTCGTGAGGGGGCAATTCCTAAGGCTGATCAACTTCTATGGCCCTCAAACCAAGAGGGACAGGAGGAGCCTCCTCACGATGGTCAAGCCCTACTTGTTTACGTCCCAGCAGGGGGTCTTTGGTGGTGACTATAACATGGTCACCAGATCAAAGGATCGGGCAGGCGCCTCAGGCCCCCTGGGATATGATAGCATCTTTTTGAATAGAATAGTAAGGGAAGCCGGGTTGGTGGATGCACATGTTCAGTGCCTCCCCAACCACACTGGGTTCACCTATGCCCGAGGTAATAGTAGGAGTAGGTTAGATAGTTTTTTTTTAAAGGAGAGCTCTACCTTTGCGGCACCCGTGCTGCAGGCGGTGGAGTTCTCCGATCACTGTATGGTTTCTGTGACTCTGAATGTGGCCGACACTCCTCAGAAGGGTCGAGGTTTCTGGTGTCTTAATGGATCGCTGCTCGAGGACCTCGAGGTTAGGGAGGCCTATGAGATCTTCCTTGCGGATCAGGCCTCGCTCCTTGAGAGCGGCTGCTCCCGCCAGGAATGGTGGGAAGTGGTGAAGAAGAGGTCGGAGGGCTTTTTCCGCAGGATCTCTAGGTACCGGGCGACATCCAAGTACCTGGCCTACCAGAGGTTGCGCAGGCGGTTAGACCGCCTGGTTTCAGCTGGGGGCCCTCAGGAACAGATATCCGATCTGAAACTTCAGATGAAGGGGTGTCAGTATGACCGTCTTGCCTCCCTGGTCCTTGAAAGGGATTACGGAAAGTTTTCCTCCCCGGATCCCTACAAGAGCTGTGGTGAGGCAGTGAGTTCGAAGGTCATACATGGCCTGAGGGATGCTTCGGGGGCCCTGGTCCGGTCCAGACCGGGTATCCTGGGCATCATTAGGGACCACTTTTCAGACCTCCTTCGAAGGAAGCCTTTAGAT
Organism: Rana muscosa; assembly: GCA_029206835.1. Classification (NCBI taxonomy): domain Eukaryota; kingdom Metazoa; phylum Chordata; class Amphibia; order Anura; family Ranidae; genus Rana; species Rana muscosa. The sequence continues at coordinate 828,683,289 of CM055118.1, read as the reverse complement.
ATGGAGAAAGTCAGGGTGTTTCTTGATGAAACCCCGCTTCGTGCAGGGTCTGACCTCCCGGATTCTCTGACAGCAGAAATCTCGGATGCAGAAATCGAGCAGGCCATCGACTCTTTGTCCTTAAAAAAGTCGCCGGGGCCCGATGGGCTCACGGCTGAATTTTATAAAACCTTTAAGAGTCTTTTGGCTCCTCATTTGAGGGAGGTTCTCAATGAGTGTTTGGCCAATGGCCTGCTCCCTCCCTCAATGAGAAGGTCAGCCTTGATTCTACTGTCAAAGGGGAAAGATCCGACTGTGATTGAGAACTGGCGCCCGATCGCCCTTCTCACTACAGATAGGAAGTTGCTGGCAAAAATACTCTTTTTACGTATGTCAGCAGTCGCTGACGAGATGCTTTCTGTCTCCCAGCACTGCGCAATTCCTGGCCGGAGCACCTTTAGTGCTGTCCTGAACGTCCGGGAGGCCGTGGAAAGGTGCAGGGCAACGGGGGATGGGCGGTATCTGCTGGCATTAGACCAGGCCAAGGCTTTTGACCGGGTGAACCATGAGTACCTCTGGCTTCTTCTGAGAAAGTACGGTGTGCCTGAGCAATTTGTGAATTGGCTGAAAGTATTGTACAGGGGGGCGGTGAGCTTCCCTCTTGTCAATGGTTGGGTGGGTCCTGCCTTTGCTGTGGACTCTGGGGTCAGGCAGGGTTGCCCGTTGAGTCCCCTTCTCTACGTTTTTGCTGTCGATCCCTTTGTGAGAAGGCTCGACTGTGAGCGTTTGAGGGGGGTTCCGGTAGGGCCCTGCATTGGTCTAGATCCGGCAGTAAGGGTGGTGGCCTACGCGGATGATGTCTCGGTGGTGGTGTCCAGCCGCGAGGAGGCCCTCTTTGTGGAAACGCAAATTGGGAGCTACTCCGAGGCATCTGGTTCGTTGGTCAATTGGGGCAAGAGCAAAGTTCTCTGGTTGGGGGAGGAAGGCGAGCAGTTCGCTCTTCCGGACGTGTTTCCCCAGCCCCAGCCAGAAGTTAAAATTCTTGGCATCCTATTCGGCCCGGGTGATTACCCCAAGCTAAACTGGGAGCGCAGACTGGTCGGTGCATCTCGGAAGGTGAATGCCTGGAAGGGCTGGAAGCTGTCATTGAGGGAAAGGGTAAGCCTGGTTAAAACATACCTACTGCCAGAGTTCCTCTATGTCAGCTACGTTTGTATTTTGCCTGGATCTCTCTATGCCCGGATCTCTGGCCTGTTTTTCCTGCTACTGTGGGGAAACAGGCTAAATCTGATCAAGAGGGAAGTCACGTACCGGCAGAGGAGGCATGGTGGGTTGGATATGATCAATCCGGTGGTGTTTTTCATCACCTTGTTTGTGAAATTCAACCTACAGTCCATCTTTGTGAGCCTGCCTTCTCTGTGGGAGCGTTCATGCAAGAACTGGCTCTTGCTGTTCCTGAGTAGGTGGGAGGATGGGGGTCGGCCTGGTGACCTTCGTAGATCACATGGGTACCTCCCGTCCTATGTCCCCCAAGCTTTGAAGGTACTGAGGCAGTGGCGGATAACTGCCCTTGAGGTGGGCTCTTCGGGTCGGCGTGAGCTGTACTCAAGGGTCATGGCCTCGGATATTTTGAGGCCACTGTCTTTAAGGGATTGCCCGGAGAGAGTCCTTGAGAAGGGACTAGCCCTTCTGAATTCCCCAAGAGTCCCAAGCAAGTTTTGGGATCTTGCGTGGAGGGCTTTCCACGGACGTCTCTATGTCCGTGGAAACCTAAAGTTTAGGAACCTAGGGGACAGAGGTTGTCCTCGTGCGGAATGTGGGGGGGCATTGGAGACCATGGACCACTTTTTGGCCGAATGCCCCTTCAACATTGAGGTTCGCGAGGGGGCAGGGGAAGCCGTTGGTTATCCCCGACTCTCGTCCTTGACTTACTCTGAGGTGGTGTACGGCGACTTCAGGGTTCACAGAGGGTTTGAGTTATCGTCATTTTATTTAGTTAGCTTAGTGGCTCTCTATTACACATGGCACGCTCAGTGTTTGGTGTCCACTAGGGGCAAAGTCCTGTCCACGCATGAGGTGGTGGGTGATATCTTCCGGGAGTTGGTGAAGGTGAGGAGTCTGGAGAGGGAGAGGGTTGGAGCCAATAGGAGTGCCCGGCTGTGGAGGGGTTTCTCCTTCCGGCCTCCTTGAGGCTCTGGGCCTCTTTCTTTCGGGGGGTGGTTCTTAAAGTGTCCATATTCTTACACACTTACAGCGGGCGGAGTGTGCCTCCTGCACATTATACACCTGAAGTTAGCCCGTATTGCTGTGTTTTCCTGGTGTGTTACACCAACAGGCATTTGCAGCACTTACAGCGGGCGGAGTGTGCCTCCTGCACATTATACACCTGAAGTTAGCCCGTATTGCTGTGTTTTCCTGGTGTGTTACACCAACAGGCATTTGCAGCACTTACAGCGGCCGGAGTGTGCCTCCTGCACATTATACACCTGAAGCTAGCCCGTATTGCTGTGTTTTCCTGGTGTGTTACACCAACAGGCATTTGCAGCACTTACAGCGGGCGGAGTGTGCCTCCTGCACATTATACACCTGAAGTTAGCCGTATTGCTGTGTTTTCCTGGAGTGTTACACCAAAAGGCATTTGCAGCACTTACAGCGGGCGGAGTGTGCCTCCTGCACATTATACACCTGAAGCTAGCCCGTATTGCTGTGTTTTCCTGGTGTGTTAGACCAACAGGCATTTGCAGCACTTACAGCGGTCGGAGTGTGCCTCCTGCACATTATACACCTGACGTTAGCCCGTATTGCTGTGTTTTCCTGGGGTGTTACACCAACAGGCATTTGCAGCACTTACAGCAGGCGTAGTGTGATTCCTGCAAAATATACTCCTGAAGCTAGGCCTTATTGCTGGTTTTCCCATCTCCCTGCAGGCCATTAGAATGTCTGGAAGGCAAACAAGGAGAGGCAGACAGTCAGGAGCCAATAAAAGAGGGCAAGCAGGCTCTGTGTCTAGAGACAACAGTGCTGGTCATGGACGCGGTGCATCGCCATCAGGTCGTGGACGCGGTGCATCGCCATCAGCACGTGGCCATGGGACACGCTTGTCCTTCTTTTCGGCAGCTGGACGTGTTGAGCCGCATCATGCCAAAGACTTGGTAGAGTGGATGACCAAGCCCTCCTCATCCTCCTCATCCTCTCTCACCCAGGCTCAGGGTACTGGCAAAGCAGCTGCCAAAGCGTCCTCTTCCCTGGTATCAATGTCATCATCAATCACTCCTTCCCTAGACCAACCATGTCCTCCTGAGGAGTCCCCCGAACTGTTTGAGCACAGTGTTGGGTACATGCTCCAGGAGGATGCCCAGCGTTTCGAAGGGTCTGATGATGATACCCAGCTAGAGGAAGGCAGTAGCGTGAGAGCAGAGAGAGGGGATGCTCAAGAAGGACACCAATCTGGCAGTCATGTTCCAGCAACTGCAGCATACTGCCAGATTGGCTCCAGTGATGAGGAGGGAGGGGATGATGAGGTCACTGACTCCACGTGGGTGCCTAATAGGAGAGAGGAGGAGGAGGAGGAGGATGAGGAGGAGGCACATCTCCAACGAGGCAGGATGCCCTCGGGGGGCCAGCGTAAGGGCAGCACACTGACGGAATCACACCGCAGAGCTCCGCCTGTGCAGGGCGCTGCCTCTGCCCGTTATTCATAAAGTTCTTTGGTGTGGGCCTTTTTTGAGTCGAGTGCATCAGATCGCACAGCTGCTGTTTGCAACATATGTCTCAAGCGTATATCGCGTGGCCAAAACATCACCCGCTTGGGCACCACATGCTTGACCAGACATATGTTGACCTGCCATGCAGCTCGTTGGCAAGCCTACCTTAAAGACCCACACCAAAGAACAAAGCGGACCTCTCCTTGCACCACATCAGCTGGGATCTCCAACCCCACTATACCTTCAGTCCTCTCTGAAACCTGCACTGAGAGGAATGAAGGTGTAGAATTAGGTGTGTCACAGCCAAGTACTTGCGGGCACTCTGCTAGCAGTACACCGACGTCCGATTCTAGCAGGCAAATTTCCCTGCCCCAGCTGCTGGACCGTTGAAAGAAGTTCACTCCCAGCCATCCACATGCCCAGCGGTTGAATGCTAGCTTGGCTAAATTGCTAGCGCTTCAACTGCTGCCTTTTCAGTTGGTAGACTCGGCCTCCTTCCGTGAGTTTGTGCAATGTGCGGTTCCTCAGTGGCAGGTTCCCAAACACCACTTTTTCTCACGGAAGGCGATTCCGGCTCTCTACCGGCATGTGGAAGGCAATGTCTTGGCCTCGCTGGACAGGGCGGTCAGCGGTAAGGTGCATATTACCGCTGACTCATGGTCCAGCAGGCATGGACAGGGACGTTACCTTTCTTTCACGGCCCATTGGGTCACTCTTTTGGCAGCTGGGAAGGATGCAGGACAAGGTGCAGTAGTGTTGGAGGTTGTTCCGCCGCCACACCTCCAAAATGCTACTAATGGTTGTGACACACCTCTCTCCTCCACCCCCTCCTCTTCTTCCTCCATGGCCTTTTCCTGTGCTTTTTCCTCGGAACCAGCGGTGCTCCGTAGGCGTTCAAGGGGCTACGCAAGTACGCAGGCAAAAAGATGCCATGCCGTGCTTGCGCTGGTGTGTTTGGGGGACAAGAGCCACACTGGGGCAGAGGTTCTGTCTGCTCTGCAGGGGCAGGCCGAGAGGTGGTTGACGCCACGCCAGCTTAAGCCAGGAATGGTGGTTTGCAACAATGGCACCAACCTCCTCTCCGCCCTCCGACAGGGACAACTGACCCATGTGCCCTGTGTGGCTCACGTCCTTAACCTGGTGGTGCAGCAGTTCTTGGGCAGGTACCCGGGCTTACAGGATGTCCTGAGGCAGGCCAGGAAAGTCTGTGTGCATTTCCGCAGATCTTATAATGCCAGTGCTCGCCTGGCTGAGCTGCAAAAGGAGTTGAACCTGCCCAAGAACCGCCTTATATGTGACATGCCCACCAGGTGGAACTCAATGTTGGCCATGCTGCAGCGGCTGCACATGCAGCAGAGGACCATCAATGAGTACCTGTGTGACTACGGCACCAGGACAGGGTCAGGGGAGCTCGGGTTTTTTTCACCATGCCAGTGGGGCATGATCAGGGATGCATGCACTGTCCTGGCACCATTTGAGGAGGCCACGAGGATGGTGAGCAGTGACAGTGCATGCATCAGTGACACTGTACCTCTTGTTCACCTGTTGGAACATACGCTGCGTGGAATAATGGACGGGCACTTGAGGCAGAACAGAGGCAGGAAGAGGAGGACTTCCTTGCCTCTCAAGGCCCCCTTTACCCAGACAGTGTTCCTTCTGTCCCACCCATCGCACAGGAAGAGGAGGAGGAGGATTGTGTCAGCATGGAGGTGGAGCCTGGCACTCAGCATCATCAGCAGCAGTCTTTTAGGGATGATTTACAGTCCCAAGAAACCAGTGGACTTGTACGTGGCTGGGAGGAGGTGGCTGCGAATCATGTCGTCCTTAGTGACCCAGAGGACTCCGGACCGAATGCCTCAGCTAACCTACGCTGCATGGCCTCCCTGATCCTGCAAAGTCTGCGGAAGGATCCTCGTATTCTTCGGATCAAGGAGAGGGAAAATTACTGGCTGGCCACTATCCTTGATCCACGGTACAAGGGTAAGGTTGCGGACCTTATCTTACCGTCGCAGAGGGAGCAAAGGATGAGACAACTCCGGGAGGCCTTGCAGAAAGGTCTGTGCAACGCGTTCCCAGAGACTGGGAGGTTACAAACTCCTGGTCCTGGACAACGAGTTGCTGAGGCATCAGTCAGTCAAAGAAGGAGCGGTGGGGAAGGTGGCCGTCTGACCGATGCGTTCAGACAATTCTTTAGTCCGCAGCCCCAAGGTATGATCAGTTCCAGCAACCATCGCCAGCGTCTGATATACATGGTGCAGGAATACCTAGGGGCAAGGTCAGACTTGGACACCTTCCCCACCGAAAATCCTCTGGCTTACTGGGTCTTGAGGATGGATCACTGGCCAGAGCTTGCACAGTATGCAATTGAGCTACTGGCCTGTCCTGCATCCAGCGTTCTTTCAGAACGCACATTCAGTGCTGCTGGAGGATTTGTCACGGATCACAGGGTGCGCCTGTCCACCGACTCGGTTGATCGACTGACCTTCATAAAGATGAACCAGTCTTGGATCACCACCAGCTACCAAACACCTGAAGCTGATATAACAGACTAATTTATTTTCAAATGTCACATCCCTTCAAGACTGATGCTGATGCTGAGAGACTGTCCTGTTATGTTGACTAACTATCCTCCTCCTCCTCAATGATCCGATTGATGATGATAGCTTGGAAGAACATTTTTGTTTCTGGGTGCCGCCACCAGTGGCTAAGGCCCAATTTTTCAGCCCCTGTTTAACAGGAGCATGCAATTACAATTGTTTATGCAATGCTTTGCAGCAGGGCTCATTCCTGCACTCCAACTAGAGTATCTGGGAGAGGTTGCAGTGTCGTGGCACCAGCACCAGTGGCTAAGGCCCAATTTTTCAGCCCCTGTTTAACAGGGGCGTGTTATTACAATTTTTTATGCAATGCTTTGCAGCAGGGCTCATTAATGCACTCCAACTAGAGTATCTGGGAGAGGTTGCAGTGTCGTGGCACCAGCACCAGTGCCTAAGGCCCAATTTTTCAGCGCCTGTTTAACAGGGGCGTGTAAATACAATTTTTGATGCAATACTTTGCAACAGGGCTCATTGCTGTGCTCCAAGTACAGTATCTGTGAGGGGTTGCAGTGTTGTGGCACCAGTGCCTAAAGCCCAATTTTTCTGCCCCTGTTTAACAGGGGCATGTAATTACAATTCTTGATCTAATAATTCACAGCAGGGCCCATTCCTGCGCCCACCAAGAGTAACTGTGAGGCCTTACAGTGTTGTGTCAACACCACCACCACCACCACCAAAGGCCCAATTTTTCAGCCCCTGTTCAACAGGGGCATGCAATTACAATTCTTGATCTAATAATTCACAGCAGGGCCCATTCATGCGCCCACCAAGAGTAACTGTGAGGGCTCACAGTGTTGTGGCAACACCAGCATGTAAGGGGCAAATTTCAGCAGAGTATATACGGCAGGCCCCTAGTTTCAAACATCCAACGTACAAACGACTCCTCCTTGCAAACGGAAGGATACAACAGGAAGTGAGAGGAAATCTACCCCTAGGAAGGCAAATTCTCTCCTGTAAGAGTTAATATGGGAAAAAAAGTGTCTCCTCTCCACTGATGCTTTATCACCAATTCTTGTTTCAATAAAAAAAACAAATTTTCAAAAAACATTTGTCATTAGGGCGAAAAGTGAGGTGAACTGTTCTGAACAGGTGCACACTGCACAGACAGCAAAACAAATGTTACAGTGATAACCCTTCCCTATGTTTTCCAAAAATCTTAAAAATAGATTTTTTGGCTGGAGCTACACTTAAACAATGTACCTGTTCAAAATTACAAACAGATTCTACATAAGAACAAACCTACAGTCCCTGTCTTGTATGCACCGCCTGTATACGGCTGTTCAGAGTATATAGGGCCTTTTTTATTTTGTGTGCAGGGTTCAGGGTTGCCAACTTTCAGTAAATTTACGAACAGTTTGTAAAATCCATAATTGTTGCATCTATACATGAATGTCAGTTACGGACATGCAGCCTACATGTCCATAATGGACATTCAAGGGCAGATGCAAAAAGTACAGATTTTACAAACTGTTCGTAAATTTACTGAAAGTTGGCAACCCTGGCGGGGTTCCCCTTAATATCCATACAAGACCCTAAGGGGCTGGTAATGGGCTGGGGTAGGAGGGGGGGTGGGGGGTTGTGATTGGGTAGCTATGCCATTTTTCTTAAAGATTTTCATCCATATTACCGGGACCAGACATTACATTAAAGCCGCAAGCAGTTTTAAAAGGCTTTTTTTCCTTTAGAAATTTAATTTTGTGCAGGGACAGTTCTAAACATGGGAAACACGTGGCACTTCACAGGCATACTTTAGACACCCCCCAGGTACGATATTTAAAGGAATATTTGACTTTTTTTTTTTCACTTTATGCATCATTAAAATGACTGCTCCCGAAAAACTGCAGTTTTTAAAACTTCTTTTTGCATTGATACATGTCCCCTGGTGCAGAACCCGGGTTCCCAAACCCTTTTTAGGACAATAACATGCATAATAGTCGTTATAATTAGCACTTTAGATTTTGAACGTTCGCATCCATTGTATTTAATAGGGTTCTAACGTTCGTGCGAACTTTCGGTCCGTTCGCGGGTTCTGGTGCAAACCAAACCCGGGGGTGTTCGGCTCATCACTAGTGACAATGAGTGCAGCATTGGCAAGAAAGATGTTGATTGCTGTTGTCAGTAGGGATGAGCCGAACACCCCCCTGTTCGGTTCGCACTAGAACATGCGAACAGGCAAAAAACTTGTTCGAACACGCGAACACCGTTAAAGTCTATGGGACACGAACATGAAAATCAAAAGTGCTAATTTTAAAGGTTAATATGCAAGTTATTGTCATAAAAAGTGTTTGGGGACCCGGGTACTGCCCCAGGGGACATGTATCAATGCAAAAAAAAAGTTTTAAAAATTGCAGTTTTTTTGGGAGCAGTGGTTTTAATAATGCTTAAAGTGAAACAATAAAAGTGAAATATTCCTTTAAATTTCGTACCTGGGGGTGTCTAAAGTATGCCTGTAAAGTCGCGCATGTTTCCCATGTTTAGAATTGTCCCTGCACAAAATGCCATTTCTGAAGGAGAAAAAGTCATTTAACCACTTAAGCCCCGGACCATTTGGTAGCTAAAGGACCAGAGGTGAATTCAGAATTTTGCACTGCGCTGCTTTAACTGTAAATTGTGCGGACATGCAATGTTGTACCCAAACGAAATTTGCGTCCTTTTCTTCCCACAAATAGAGCTTTCTTTTAATGGTATTTGATTGCCTCTGCGATTTTTATTTTTTGCGATATAAATGGAAAAAGACCGAAAATTTTGAAAAAAAAATGATATTTTCTACTTTTTGTTATAAGAAAAATCGAATAAACTCAATTTTAGTCATACAATTAGGCCAAAATGTATTCAGCCACATGTCTTTAGTAAAAAAAATGTCAATAAGCGTATATTTATTGGTTTGCGCAAAAGTTATAGCGTTTACAAACTAGGGTACATTTTCTGGAATTTACACAGCTTTAAATTTATGACTGCCTATCTCATTTCTTGAGGTGCTAAAATGGCAGGGCAGTACAAAACCCCCCCAAATGACCCCAGTTTGGAAAGTAGACACCCCAAGGAAATTGCTGAGAGGCATGTTGAGCCCATTGAATATTTTTTTTTTTTGTCCCAAGTGATTGAATAATGACAAAAAAAAAAAAAATTACAAAAAGTTGTCACTAAATGATATATTGCTCACACATGCCATGGTTATATGTGGAATTGCACCCCAAAATACATTTTGCTGCTTCTCCTGAGTACGGGGATACCACATGTGTGGGACTTTTTAGGAGCCTAGCCACGTACGGGACCCCGGAAACCAAGCACCGCCTTCAGGATTTCTAAGGGCGCAAATTTTTGATTTCACTCCTCACTACCTATCACAGTTTTGAAGGCCATAAAATGCCAAAATAGCACAAAACCCCCCCAAATGACCCCATTTTGGAAAGTAGACACCCCAAGCTGTTTGCTGAGAGGCATGGTGAGTATTTTACAGCTCTCATTTGTTTTTGAAAATGAAGAAAGACATTTTTTTTCTTTTTTTTTTTCAATTTTCAAAACTTTGTGACAAAAAGCGAGATCTGCAAAATACTCACAATACCTCTCAGCAAATAGCTTGGGGTGTCTACTTTCCCAAATGGGGTCATTTGGGGGGGTTTTGTGCCATCTGGGAATTCCATGGCCTCCAAAACTGTGATAGGCAGTGAGAAGTGAAATCAAAAATTTACACCCTTAGAAAGCCTGAAGGCGGTGATTGGTTTTTGGGGTCCCGTACGCGGCTAGGCTCCCAAAATGTCTCACACATGTGGTATCCCCGTACTCAGGAGAAGCAACAGAATGTATTTTGGGGTGTAATTCCACATATGCCCATGGCATGTTTGAGCAATATATAATTTAGTGACAACTTTGTGCAAAAAAAAAAAATATTATTTTTCCCGCAACTTGTGTCAACATATAAAATATTCCATGGACTCGACATGCCTCTCAGTATATAGCTTGGGGTGTCTACTTTCCAAAATGGGGTCATTTGGGGGGGTTTTGAACTGTTCTGGCATTTTATACACAACATTAGGAAGCTTACATCCACTCTTCTAACCACTTGAAAAAATACACTTTTTTTAATTTTAATGCACTAAAACACACTATATTGCCCAAATGTTTGATGAAATAAAAAAGATGATCTTAGGCCGAGTACATAGATACCAAACACGACATGCTTTAAAATTTCGCACAAACGCGCATTGGCGACAAACTACATACATTTTTAAAAGCCTTTAAAAGCCTTTACAGGTTACCCCGTTAGATTTACAGAGGAGGTCTATTGCTAAAATTACTGCCCTCGATCTGACCTTTGCGGTGATACCTCACATGCATGGTGCAATTGCTGTTTACATATGACGCCAGACCGACGCTTGCGTTCGCCATTGGGAAAGAGCAGGGCAGGACAGGGGTGCTTTTTTTTTTTTTTTTTATCATTTTTATTGTTATCTCAGGGAATGTAAATATCCCCTATGATAGCAATAGGTAGTGACAGGTACTCTTTTTTTGAAAAAACTGGAGTCTAGACCCTAGATCTTTCCTCTGCCCTCAAAGCATCTGACCACACCAAGATCGGTGTGATAAAATGCTTTCCCAATTTCCCGATGGCGCTTTTTATATCCGGGGGGGGGACATTCCCTCCCACTGCTTGTAAAAGCAGTCCAGAGGCTAATTAGCCACTAGGATTGCTTTTACATGAAAGCCGGCCGCTGGCTGAAAAGAATGATACCAAGATGATACCTAAACCCGCAGGCATCAATCTGGTATAACCATTCAAAGTCCAGCAACATACCAGTACGTTGCTAGTCCTTTTTGGACATGTATTGTAATCTTTTTTTTTCATGCAGCCAGGTGGCTGAACGAAAAAATAGATTGATCGGTGGGTATGCCCACCATTAGAATACCGCCCTTCATCCACCCACTTCTAATGATGGGCATACATGCACCATTTATATATGCCGAAGCATGGGGGCATCCTCCCGCAAAAAAGTTATGCCGCACACACATGGTCGGACTTTTCCACGGGCAAGCCTCCGTCGGAATTTCGACCGTATGTACGCGGCATTGGGAGCAAAATCACTCCTCCGCCCCTGCTGCCCCAATGCTTCGGCATATTTGCTTTTTTTTTTTAACTGTGGTGGTGAAATCACCTCCTACAGCACTGGAGTCGCAGGGATCAGGCCTGTCTCTGCGAACGCTGCAGTTATGTGTGTTGTGTTTTGTAAGTGACAGTGATCGATCGATACTGCACTTGGGTGGCCTGGGCTGGACGGAGGGGCAAAACGCAGGTGCTAGCAGGTATCTGGGCTGATCCCGCTAACACTGCGTTTTTGGGAACCCTAAACTGCTGGGGACGCTAGTATAGATCTGATCAGATCAGATATTGATCTGTTCAGATACTATACCACTAAGGGAGGTGTATGCTTCACGCGTGGGTGTTAGCGTTACTGGCACTAACCTGACGCTGCCTGGGGTGTGACGCCGACCCTCTCTGATGCTAAAACCTAATTGATATCACCCGCCGGGCGATCAGGGGGTTAAACATTTATTGGGTTATATACGGCGGGTGCCCTGACACTATAAAAAGCAAACTAACTAACCAGCGTCACCCGTAACACTTATATGATGATCACTGGTGAAAGGGTTAACTAGGGGCAATTAGGGGGTTAAAACCTTTATTAGATAATATATGGGGGTACCTGACGCTATAAAAACCTGCGGCGAACCTAAAAAAAATTACTGGCTACCGATCTGCATCACCGACGCTAAGACAGCGATCAGAAAAATGATCGCTTAGCGACAGTGGTGATAGGGGGTGAAAGGGTTACCTGGGGGGCGATCAAGGGGGTTAAACCTTTATTAGATAATTTATGGGGGTACCTGACGCTAAAAAAACCTGCGGCGAACCTAAAAAAAATTACTGGCTACCGATCTGCATCACCGACGCTAAGACAGCGATCAGAAAAATGATCGCTTAGTGACAGTGGTGATAGGGGGTGAAAGGGTTACCTGGGGGGCGATCAAGGGGGTTAAACCTTTATTAGATAATTTATGGGGGTACCTGACGCTATAAAAACCTGCGGCGAACCTAAAAAAAATTACTGGCTACCGATCTGCATCACCGACGCTAAGACAGCGATCAGAAAAATGATCGCTTAGCGACAGTGGTGATAGGGGGTGAAAGGGTTACCTGGGGGGCGATCAAGGGGGTTAAACCTTTATTAGATAATTTATGGGGGTACCTGACGCTATAAAAACCTGCGGCGAACCTAAAAAAAAATACTGGCTACATGACACCTCATGGCAAAGAACTCTCTGACGATCGAAAATAAAGAATTGTTGCTCTACATAAAGATGGCCTAGGCTATAAGAAGATTGCCAAGGCCCTGAAACCGAGCTGCAGCACGGTGGACAAGACCATACAGCAGTTTAACAGCACAGGTTCCACTCAGAACAGGCCTCCCCATGGTCGACCAAAGAAGTTGAGTGCACATGCTCAGCGTCATATCCAGAGGTTGTCTTTGGGAAATAGATGTATGAGTGCTGCCAGCATTGCTGCAGAGGTTGATGGGGTGGGGGGGGGTCAGCCTGTCAGTCCTCAGACCTTACGCCACACACTGCATCAAAATGATCTGCATAGCTGTCGTCCCAGAAGGAAGCCTCTTCTAAAGATGATGCACAAGAAAGCCCACAAACAGTTTGCCGAAGACAAGCAGGCTAAGAACAAGGATTACTGGAACCATGTCCTGTGATGTAATGACACCATCTGAACCTAATAAGTTTACCTTGGTCTCAAGTGTGCGTGGCAGCAACCAGGTGAGGAGTACAAAGAAAAGTGTGTCTTGCCTACAGTCAAGCATGGTGGTGGGAGTGTCATGGTCTGGGGCTGCATGAGTGCTGCCGGAACTGGGGAGCTACAGTTCATTGAGAGAACCATGAATGCCAACATGTACCTTGACATACTGAAGCAGAGCATGAGCCCCTCCCTTCAGAGACTGGGCCGCAGGGCAGTATCCAACATGATAACGACCCTAAACACACCTCCAAGACAACCACTGCCTTGCTAAAGAAGCTGAGGGTAAAGGTGATGGACTGGCCAAGAATAACGGAAGGGGGAGGAGCGCAAGGTCTCAAACATCCACCAGCTCCGTGATGTCATCATGGAGGAGTGGAAGAGGACTTCAGTGGCAACTTGTGAAGATCTGGTAAACTCCGATCCCAAGAGGGTTAAGGCAGTACTGGAAAATAATGGTGGCCACACAAAATATTGACACTTTGGGCCCAATTTGGACATTTTCACTTAGGCGTGTACTCACTTTTGTTGTCAGTGGTTTAGACATTATTGGCAGTGTGTTGAGTTATTTTTAGGGGACAGCAAATTTACACTGTTATACAAGCTGTACACTCACTACTTTACATTGTAGCAAAGTGTAATTTCTTCAGTGTTGCCACATGAAAATATATAATAAAATATTTACAACAATGTGAGGGGTGTACTCACTTTTGTGAGATACTGTATATGCCTTCCAAAAGGCCAAGGGGTATCTGACATCCTATCATCTAAAGGTCTAAATAGGGTGAGCTTATTTCCACTGGTTTGTGATTATCCTTATTCGTGCAAGTGGCACATTATCACGCATTATGGAGGTTTATAGATGCATGGAGATGAATTTTATAATTTATTATTAAGTAGAAACCTTTTGGAAGAGCACTATTATTATTACTTTATAGGACTATTTTAATGACTTTTTTTTATTATGTATTGACATATATAGTAGTATTTAGGGTTATTATTGAGTGCTACACAGAGTTTTTATCTATTATTCTTAGTGTTTTTGTGTGTCACAGTGCAAACCAGGACCTTTGGGGAACAGTTTGGTAGCACAGAGTGGGAACACATATATATCATTTTTTTTATTGAGTTATTGATTAAATAAGACGTTAGTGGAAATTTGAGCACTGCACAGATAATAAATTTGTTATCTCTATTTTCTCTGTGTGTGATTAACAGTGTGTGCTAGCAGCTCAGGGTGAGGTTAATATACCACAGCTGCTCGGTAACTTATATTTTTATTTTTTTATCACATTTCATGTTCAAGAATATGTAGTCATATACTAGATGAGAATTAGTTTGCTAAAGCACCAAGTAAGTAACATCCACCATTGCCATCCTTTTCCCCTTTTTTCCATTTCTAGAGGGCCATTGCAAACTACAATGCAGAGCTGCAGAAGCGATTCACCGTTTCGGCCACTCTGCGTTAATTGGGCAGTGTGGAGCACTGCTCCTTCTTTTTTTTCCTATGTGCTTTATTAGAAGTGTACACTTCATTCACTGCAATATCCGAAAAGCAGGGTGCTCTGCGCTGCCTGACATTGCAGTACAATTCAAATCGGTGCAATGCGAGTGTAAATAGGACACCTAGGAACCATGTGGTAAAACATCTGTCACTGCACATAGTGTGAATTGGCTCTAAAACATATCAGTGCTGTAGATCTCCTGCAGCCACTTTCTGTTTACATGCATTCACGCCAGCGATAGCTGCAATGCATTTCTTAGGTCTGTCTTTCTGCTGGCGAGAACAGTTAGCCATGCCTGCTTAATGTAGTCTTCACTAGAAGGCTATGTAAAAGCTTGACAATGCAGAAACATAATTGTAAGATATGGACAGAGCATTTTGTCACCCCTAGAACCCCCCCCCCCTCAAAATAGAGAATTATGTAGGATTTTCACGGTACTTTACCCAAATGTAGATAAAAAAATATATACATTTTAATTATTGCATATATAAACAAAACATTACATGTAAACATTATAGTATAGGGCACAATAGTATCATCACCACGTGTTGTTTAATAAATGATGTGTTGATTGCTTACAGCTTCTTCAACGCGTTTCACGGGACAAAAGCCCACTTCATCAGGAAAAAAGCAATAGATACACTTCTGTCACCCCATAACAGGAAGTTTCTGAACAAGGACTTTGATGATAGCATCACCAATTATTAAATTGATGAAAGGTGCAGATATGAAAGTATTAAAAATTACTTTTCAAAGTAATGTGCAGCGCCAAATGGGTGCCTTTAATGCCCACATGCTGCACCAATGCGTCGCTTGGCGACCAATTTTTCTGTGATGAGAGCGCACTCACTGCCTGCTCCCAGCACAGAGACCAAGCTGTCAGCTTGGTCTTGACTAACAATTGGTAGCTGGCGGGACAGCCTATCACAGTGGTCACATGACCCCTGCCCCTTCCCGCCCCTGGGCGTTCAAAACTATTTAAAGGGAAGGGGTGGGTGGGAAGGGGTAAACATGTTATATGAGATTTTAGTGACTGGGCTAAATATATTTTTAGAGCAACTGTGTGTTTAGTATAACAAAAAAGTTGTAAAAATATGTGAGCCTAAATGTAGCTTTTTATTTTTATGTTTGTTTTTATTTTTCTGCATTTGCCATTGTGCCATTTAAACATCATCCATAATTCCTTCAAATGAATGAATATGTCAATATATCAGCTTTTCACAAACAAGATTATTGCAGTTCCTACGTACATATTGTTCCAGTCTGCAGACTATCACAATGGCTTCAGTCTAATTCTGTCTGATGCACACTTCTGCTGCCCTTTAAACTACAAAGAAGCATTCCCTCCTTAATAGTGGATACTCTATTGGTATGCAGACAGTGTTCACGGACATTACGGGTCAGTTATTGTCATTTTTGAATTGCCCCGCTAATGTGTTTAAGCTCCCTGTGTTTAGGTAGATAAACCTTTGTATGCAGACTTCTACTTGCTGCTTCTTTCCCCATAATCATTTTTCAGTTTATAGCATTTGCAGTCTCCTTAAACCATAAATATTACACTTTTTTAAATAATAAAATATTTTTATGTGTCACTGTCAAAAGATTTTGGGTTGATAATTTTTTTGTATACTTTTTTACTTTGTGTTGTAAATTATACAAAAATTACTGTTGGAAATAAATAAGGATTTATGGGATTTTTTTGTCCCTATGTTTGAAGAGCATACTCTAGTAGAATTGACAAGCACGTGTTGTGGAGACTATTGAAGGGCTGCTTGCATAAATAAAGCAGTCTGCTTGCCCTAAGCGTTGCTATGAAATACCTGGCAACCACTAACAATACTCCTTAAAAAAAAAAAAAGCCTGCAGGGCAAACATTGTTAATGGAGCAAGTTTGAGAGAGGCACTCTCAAAAAAAAAAAAAAAAAGTTCCATCCACTCATATATAGCTGTGTGTTCCGGAAATTCTGCCCACAATGCCAGATTTCAATGGAGGGAGGTGCAAACTGTGTGCATTTTTTATATCTGAATGAGGGAGGTATAGTTAGCTTTCCAGCAAAAAAATTGAGTTTTTTTTCCCCCTGAAAGTCTAAGAGCCAAAGGCACAGAAAGTGCAAAGTTTGTAAAGGAAGCTGAAAGAACTCGAAAAGAGGACAAAGACTAGGAAAAACGCCCCTTGAATTTTTAACAGAGAGCCTAAAAGAACCCTAAAAAGCAATTAGTGATGCTGCTTGTAAATTAGGACTTTTTTCTTTTCCTTTTTTTTTTTTTAAAGCAAGGCGGTTAATCCTGTAAAGAAAAAAAAGATGCATGTGTGAGACTGAGTAGCAGAGAGCCCTTCTAAATGAGTATTCATAAAAATACTTCAATCACAAGAGAAGGAAGGGAACTAATTTTCTGCTTACACATTTAAGAAGAAAATCAAGGGGGGAAATACTTAATTTGAATGCATAGTTGTGGACCTGGCTTGAAAATTTGGTTAAATATTGCTAGGAAAAACTTGCACAGCAAATTAAAAGATGTAGAGATACTAGTATTGTGCGTCATAATTATAAAACCACAAACCAAATTATTAAATAACACAAATTCATCAAAAAAAATAAGTAAAGGTATGCACATAGCTTTGTATCTTTGTATCTTTGTCTGCTTTACATTTTTAAATGTACTGGAAACTTAGTGACTGGGTGGATTTGGTGTTCTACATCATTTCCCCAGTTATTTGTATTGTAGAGTTTAACCAGTGGTGAACATTCAGGAATATCCATAGGAACATAGCACATGACAATATTCCAATTCAGTGAAAACTTGTGTCTTAGCAAACATCGGGGCACTAGTCTATAGTCTTATCTCAAAAAGAATAACAATTGGCTGTGAATATCCGATCTGGCCAAATATTTTTTTCACTTGAAAACATGTGGCCCAGGGTAACAGCTAACATCAGAATGTGGCTAGAAACACAGCAGGAGTTATCAACCAGTCCTGCTAAAATATGAGATAGTGGTCATCTACTGTCTTGTGATACTCTTGGAAGCAACATTTCGAAATATGCAAAATAATGGATGCTCTTCATAGTCATTCTTCAATTGCATTGTAATTATTGTGTTCAAAAGTCAAGACAAAAAAAACCCATAAAAATAAACTGACTTTATCAAAATATTGGTTTGACAGTACCTAGCTGAATTTTACAAAAATATAATGGCAAAATTATAATTTAAATTGGAACCGGGAGTCTGATTTTGTAATGTTTTAATGAATGCCTTTATTGTAAGACTCATGCTTTAAAACAGGATTTTTTTTTTTATTAGCCACTCAAAATCTCAGATTGCAAGCTCTTTAATTCAAGAGCTTCTTTTTTAATTATAGTAATCGAGTGAGAGGAGCCTGTGTACAAATTATATTCCTTTCAACTTGATCACAGTTGTGCTTATAGAACTCAGGCAGGTCATGAAAGATCCTGCTGCATGAAAAACAGCCAGTTAGATGGACTTCTTAACATGGCAGACATCTGTGATGGACGCAAAACTGGACAGTGCAGTTTGCAACCACACCATTTCTGGTACCAAAGCAAGCCATACATGGATTGAAAGTTGGCTGGTTCAGCAGGGACTGACCAAATTTCAATCCATGTACAGACGGCCCCCGGGTTACAAACATCCGACTTACAAACGACTTCTACTTACAAACAGGGAGACAACAGGAAGTGAGAGGAAATCTACCCCTAGG
Source organism: Rana muscosa (assembly GCA_029206835.1). Classification (NCBI taxonomy): domain Eukaryota; kingdom Metazoa; phylum Chordata; class Amphibia; order Anura; family Ranidae; genus Rana; species Rana muscosa. Next base: position 828,664,988 of record CM055118.1, on the reverse strand, counting down.
AAGGGAAATTCTCTCCTGTAAGAGTTATCATGGGGAAAAGGTGTCTCCACTGAAGCTTTATGACCAATCCTTGTTTCCACAACAACCCAATTTTTTCAAAATCCAATTGCCATAGGGACAGATAGTGAGAATAAATCTTCTGAACAGGGGCACAGACATCTAAACAAATGATACTGGGGTGTTAACCCTTCCCCATGCTATCCAAAAAGGTTAAAAAAAAATTGTGCTGGAGCTACACTTATAAAATCTACATGTTCTGACTTACAAACAAATGCTACTTAAGAACAAACCCACAGTCCCTATCTTGTTTGTAACCCGGGGACTGCCTGTATGGGTACCCTGGTTGTACAGAAGTCGATATATTGCTTTACTTCTGTACAACCACCCTGTCGAATGATCATTGGGTCAGTTATAGCTAGAAACACTGGTCATTGTGTTCTGATGGCTGGGAAGGTTCCCGCTGTCAGAACACAATAGCACAGAAGGAGTGATTTCCTCATCCACCTCGGAGGTGTAGATGGGGGAATTGGCACATTTTTCTTTCGTTCAACATGCTGGTTGAAAGAAAAAACGTATATAATGTCCTGCCAAAGTCTTATAGCAATGTTCTAAAGGCAATCAAAACAATGTATGGAACACATGCTATGATACAGAAAACACAATTGTGATCTTTGGGCTGAATTCATGATAAGGTAAGAATGCCATTCAGGAAAGAGCAACTAATTGTGTACAGGCATCTATAGGACAAAGTTCAATGACTGCCATAAATAAATCTTGTATAATATTAAAGTAGAAGTGATCTTCATATTTCCTGTCAGTAGCCCTGGAGAGGTCCTTGTACATCGTCAACCTAACATTCTCAAATTTTATGCACTCCTTACCCCTCCAAAAAAAATGTTACAGTTCCTTTCCACGTGATGGTTTTTCCCTCTTTTTTGTCATCATGTGCTCCCCCTGAAGTATACAGACTCTGCTTTTGAGAAAGCAAACTGTGAAACAGTCGTAAGGCCAAACAGCTTTTAAATGTTTTCAGCTTTTGCTGCTCTTTGAAATTTAATAAACAGTTTTATGCTGTGAATGCCCTTGACGTATCTTGTTGTGGATTAGATGATATACAGACTCTGAACAGTTTTCATGAGCAGATATTGTACAGTACAGGGTTTCTCAACTCCAGTCCTCAAGGCGCCCCAACAGGTCATGTTTTCAGGCTTTCCATTATTTTGCACAGGGGATGTAATCAGTTTCACTGCCTTAGTAATTACCACAGCTGTTTCATCTGAGGGAAATCCTGAAAACATGACCTGTTGGTGCGCCTTGAGGACTGGAGTTGAGAAACACTGGTACAGTACACACAGATAGAGCAAGCACACAGAGAAAATGTGGACAAAGCATACACAGAAAAAAAAAACTATTCTAAAGGCCATTGTTGTATGTATACAATGAAGCATGCTATTGTCAGATATTTGCTATGCCAGTGTCTTACCAAATAGTTTTCAGAGAGTGTATATTATGAGATCCTTATGACAACACTGCAGCATTGATCCCTCACAGCATTTAGCCCCTGTAAATATGGAGGCTGTTGGTACAGGTCACATAGTCCATCGTCATGCAGAAGGTTGCAGGAACATTGCATCATATCATACGCGGATATAAGCAGTTATGCCTGTGTGATTTAGGAATTGTGGAGAGTGAAAATGTAACACAGTGGCTGCCATATTCATCCACCCATCTATACTAAGCTATGTCCTAACTTCACCAGTTGGATTTCTAGAGGAAAACAGAGCAACCCAACACAAATACATAAGAACCATTAAGGTCCCATTCACATCTTGCGTAGCAGCAACTCATGTTCCCAGTCACAGGTTTTTAGGGTGATATATACGCGTTTCCATGCGTGTTTGTCGCAGCAAAGATGTTCAAGGACCAAAGTGTGGCCCTGAGCCAAGGGCAATTTTACATGAACATTGTGGCAAATTTGCATTGTGTTTGGGGTGGCATTAAGTATGAATGGAACCCAAATGTTAATTTTTGTTCAGCGTGACTTGGAAACGCAGGCAGAATCATGCCAATTCTGCCTGAGATTCAGAATCACTTAAGTGTGACACACTCTAATTTGTTTCTCAAGATATTTATTTCTATTTATATCTAATAAACCTGCCTCCTTTGACATGCCACATCATAACCTTTAGATCACACAGGGGCAACACGACTTCAACACGACTTCAGACTTCAGACTTCAACACGACTCAAGCATGAATCACAGAGCGACTAAGTGGTGATTTACAACACGACTGAAGTTGCCTCCAGGACAGGAGACATTCCAGTGGCCAATAAAACAAGAATCAGCTCTGTGGGAGGAAGGGGGGAGGGAGGGGTTTGCCTGAGAAATGTATGTTCTCTTCCTGTAAAGTTGCCTTCAAAATGAACACTGATCAGACTTCTAAGCGACTTCCATTGAAATCAATGGCACAAGTTGCCTACAGGTCGCCTAGAAGTCGGATTGAAGTAGTACAGGAACCTTTTTTAAAGACGGAGCGACTGCAGTTGTGTGCATTAAAACATCTCCATTCACTTCAATTCGTTTTAAAAATAGCACGACTTGGGGCAACTCGGGGCAACCAGAAGTCGCGTCCGGAGTCGCCCCTGTGTGAACCGGGTCTAAAATCAGTGTTTCTATAGAATGTTTATATCCAAGCCTTTTTGTGTATTGCTAGCAATGTTACTCCACATTACAATACTTTTATAAGAAAAAAAAAGCATTATTACCTGGATGACAACGATAGTTTGCCAAACATTTGAAATGAGTAGGTTTCCAAAGATTGTTAATTGGTATATCTTCTACAGGGGGATAAAAATCCAAGAAACCTGTTTTTGGTAGTCTATTGCTAATTAGACATCTTTGTTTTACCAGAATGCATGCACAGATTTCAGTACCATAGACAGCACTCTCTTCTACTTTCTCCTCAATACATATACAAATGTAGACTCAAATGCCCTCTTTTTCTTATCTGACATTTCCACACTTAAAGTTAGTGATGGGCAAATCTGCTTGTGTTTAATTTGCTGGCATGTTCAGTGAACATGTCCAAAAATATGCAAACATTATCGCGGCCCCTATTAAAATTAATGGGAGGTGAGTCTTAAGAAAAAAATTCCCTTTATTTTCAAAGCTAATAATCAAGGAATTGCCAAACAAATGGGGACATAGGGAACTAGACATAGCCAGGGAAAACATGGACCAATGTTAAAAAAAAAAAAACTTTTTTTTTCTAAATACCATTTGGTGGGGAACAGCTATTTTATTAAGGATTAAAGTGAAAAATTTAAATGCCCAATTCCTTTACATAAAATGCTTGGGAAATGCCCTAACCCTGCCTGTGAAGTAGCACACCTGATTAATGCAAAAACAACAGAGACATTTAAAAAAATGATGGTAAATGACAATTCCTGGCCAGCTTTGTACTGTTTGTAAACAAAGCCATTTTCAGGTCTAATAGGAAAGGGATCGTCAAGGGCATGGGAAACTGGCCACTTCCCTGGGGGGACATGTACCAATGCAAAAAAAATAAAAATAATGTTTAGGTGTGAGCAACTTTTTTAACCTGCCGCCCGCCATATAGACAAATGATAGCGGGCAGGATTCCCTCTTGTTCTGGGCCTGACATCATATGAAGGGTATGGCATGACCCCGATCTCGGTAAGGAGTCGATGACGCGGCTCCTTAACCATGTGATCAGCTGTGTCCAATCACAACTGATCACATGTAAACAAGGAAGTGCTGTTTAGCGGCTCTCCTTGCCTCACACTGACAGAGTGTGAGGCGAGGAGAACCTATCAGCGGCATCTCCTCACAGGGGAGACCTGTACAGATAATTAGTGCCCTGATTATCAGTGCAGCCTCAACATTGCCCAGCAGTGACACCAATCTGTGCCCATCATTGATGCCAATTTGTGCCCAGCAGTGAGGCCAACTTGTGCCCATAAATGATGCAAGTCAGTGCTGCCTTTCAGTGTCCATCTGTGCCTGCCCATCAATGCTGCCTATCCATGCTGCCTATCCGTGCTGCCTATCATTTCCCATAAGTGCCGCCTATCAGTGCCCATCAGTACCACCTACCAGTGCTCATCAGTGCTGCATATTAGTGCCTCCTCATCAGTGACACCTTTTTAATGCCCGTCAGTGCCGCCTCATTAGTGCCCATCAGTGCAGCCTATCAGTACAGCCTCATCAGTGCACATCGGGGAAAGAGAAAAATTCGTTATTTACCAAATTTTCTGACAGAAACGAAGAAAAACTTCAAAATTTGCTACCACCAAAAGAAAGCTCCATTTGTGGGATTTTTTTTTATAAAAAATTAAGTACAGCGTTGCATGACTGCGCAATTGTCATTCAAATTGCGACAGTGCTGAAAGCTGAAAATTGGCCTGGGCAGGAAGTGGGTGAATATGCCCTGTAGGCAAGTAGTTAAAGCCTAAAGGGCAAAATTTTTTTTTTTTTTATTAAATATTCTTTATTTCTTTTTTTATATAAACATTCTTATCCACTTGCTTACTGGGCACATAAACCCCCTTCCTGCCCAGGCAAAATTTCAGCTTTCGGCACTGCATCGCTTTGAATGACAATTGCGCGGTCGTGCGACGCGGCTCCCAAACAAAATTGATGTTCTTTTTTCCCCACATATAGAGCTTTCTTTTGGTGGTATTTGATCACCTCTGCGGTTTTTATTTTTTGCGCTATAAACAGAAAAAGACCGACGATTTTGAAAAAAAACACAATATTTATTACTTTTTGCTATAATAAATATCCCAATTTAAAAAAAGTATATATATATTTTTCTCAGTTTAGTCCGATACGTATTCTTCTACATATTTTTGGTCAAACAAAATCTCAATAAGCGTTTATTGATTGGTTTGCGCAAAAGTTATAGCGTCTACAAAATAGGGGATAGTTTTATAGCATTTTTATTAATATTTTTTTTTTTTACTAGTAATGGCGGCGATCAGCGATTTTTATTGTGACTGCGACATTATGGCGGACACATCGGACACTTTTGACACCATTTTGGGACCATTGTCATTGATACAGCGATCAGTGCTATAAAAATGCACTGATTACTGTAAAAATGACACTGGCAGGGAAGGGGTTAACACTAGGGGGCGAGGAAGGGGTTAAATGTGTGCCCTGGGAGTGATTACTACTGTGGGGGGAGGGGAGTGACTGGGGGAGGTGACCGATCTGTGTCCCTATGTACAAGGGACACAGCATCGGTCTCCTCTCCCTGACAGGACATGGATCTGTGTGGGCACGCGCCAGGCACACGCATCGGCATGTCAGTGACGCACCTCCCGGATTTTAAGAGCCACCTTGAGGCCGTCATTCGACTATGGCCGGGGCTCCAACAAGTTATACATATAGTACTTCCTTCTATATGCAACAACATACATATCATTTAACCACAAGCAATAAAGGAATCCCCACCTCCACCCACCCTTTCACATTTTCCCACTTCCTCTCTCCTCCCCCTCCTCCCTCCCTCTCATCGCCATGTTCCCACCCCCCACTCTCTACCACACCTCCACCTCTATCCAGTGTTCCCATATATTCATAAATTTCTTTCTATTTCCCCTCTTATTATATATAAATTCTTCTTTTCTAATGGTATTGTCTATTACTTTCCTCCATTCTATCCCTGTTGGGGGGTCTTTTGCTTGCCACCTTTGCGCTATAAGTTTTCTACCTTGGAACAGACACCTTAATATTGCCGTTTGTATGTCTCCTGGGATTCCCCTTTCTTCTATCAGTCCCAGCACACATAATCTAGCCTCTGGTTGTAAAGATGTCCCAAATACAAAGTTTATTCCATCTATTGTCTCTTTCCAATACCAGTACAGTTTGGGACATCTCCAAATCATGTGTATCAAGTCTCCCTCCTTGTTTCTGCATCTCTGACACTTTGCATCTTGTCTACTACCAAACTGATACATTCTTTGGGGTGTATAATATGCTCTGTGTATTAAGTATAGTTGTGAAACCATTTTAGAGGGGGAGAGTGTGGCTCTCGGACCTGCTTCTAATATCCTCTTCCACTGTTCTTGTGTTATTGGGCCCAGATCTCTTTCCCATTTTCCCTTGTTTTTAGTATCAGATCTCTCTTCTTGATTTACCTCGCTTATACACTTATACATCTCCGATATTATCCCTCTAGATGTATCCACATTCACTAACCTACGGAGCTGGGGCATTTCATTCCATACTGGTATTTCCTGCCCAAATTGCGCATTCAAGGCATGTCTGACCTGTAGGTATCTGTAGAATGATTTATTGGGAACTGAGTACTCCTCTCTTATCTCCTGGAATGTTTTTATTCTTCCCTCTTTAAAAAGCTGTACCAAAAAGTGTACACCGCACATATCCCATTCCTCAATTTTCCCCATAAATTTGAGCTCTTCTAGATTGCTATTATCCCAAATAGGGGAGACTTCTGAGAATCCACTATACCCCAGCATCTCCTTGACCGTTTCCCAACATTTTACCATCAGTTTTCCTGTTGGACACCTAGAACAGAAAGAGTCCGCCTCCACTGCCTCTACTTCTGTATCATGACTTGTATCATTCAGTAGTAAATTCTTCCCAGCCTCCCTGCTCACCGTTAGGTTACTTCCACTCATATGCTGCATTTGTGCAGCCAAGAAGTAGTATCTCGGATTGGGCAGTGCTAAGCCCCCCCTCTCTCTGGTTTGCTGTAAAGTGCGGAGGCAAATTCTTGCCGCTCCATTTTTCCATATCAGCTCCCTAAATACGCTGTCCAATTTTTTAAACCAATACTTTGGGACCCATACTGGGGAGTTGTGTATGACGCATAGGATCTGTGGCACCCAGACCATTTTGACAAGGTTGCAACGTCCGACCACCGAGAGTGGAAGTCTGTTCCACACGCGGCACTTCTGTCTTAACCTTGTCATCAATAGTACTAAATTATTAGCTATATATTGTCCTGGATCTCTTGTTACATTTATTCCCAGGTACCTCATCTGACTTACAACTTTAACTTGGGTTATCTGCTGTATTATTGGGTCTATCGGCAAAAGTGCAGATTTTTCCCAATTAATCCTCAGCCCTGAAATCTCACCATATTCTCCAATTATCCCCATTGCTGCATCCAGCGAGGACTGCATGTCCCCCAGGAAGAACAAAATATCGTCTGCATACATGGCAATCTTTTCTTTCCCAAGTTTCCTCTTAAATCCTTGTACTTCTGGGGATGCCCTTATTGAGCTGGCCAGAGGCCCCATTGCAAGGGCGAAAAGCAGGGGCGACAGTGGGCACCCCTGCCTTGTCCCCCTCGCCAGTTGGAACCACTCTGAGCACTCACCATTTATTCTTATTTTAGCCCTTGGGCCCTCGTACAATGTCTTGACCCATTGGATGAACCTCGGGCCAAACTAAAACTCAGCCAGTACCCTCCACAAGAAGTGCCACTTAAGGCTGTCAAACGCCTTGGTTGCGTCTAAAGACAAAATGGCTCTTGTCCCTCCGTTTTCTATTGGCAGTTGAGTGTTTAAATATGTCCTTCTTATATTGATACTTGTGTTGTGGATCTGTCTGGAATAAATCCAGTCTGGTCCGGGTGTACCAATTTCGCAACTATTCTGTTAAGTCGTGTTTCCAGTACTTTAGCCAATATCTTCACATCCGAGCATAAGAGAGATATCGGCCTATATGATGCTGCATCGACCTGACTTTTCCCCTCCTTAGGGAGCACTATAATTGTTGCCTCTGTCATAGACAGTGGCAACTTCCCTTCTTAAGCTGCCCAATTAAGTACTTCCAGGAGTTTTGGAAGCAGCACCTCACTGTAAGTCTTATATATTTCTATTGGCAGTCCATCAGGTCCAGGGGCCTTCTGGTTTGCCATATCTGCTGTCGCCTTTTGTAATTCTTCCAGCGTCAGTGGTGCCTCCAATCCTTTCCTATCTTCCATTGATAGTTGGGGGATTCGTAGCCCTTCAAAAAAAGGTTCCCATCTCTCTTTCTACATTTTCTGATGGTATACTACTATACAAATTTTGATAGTCATTTTTAAAGACTTCTGTTATTTCCCTGGTGCCTCTCCTAATCACCCCTTTTTTATCACATATAGCCGAGATGACCGAGGAGGGGTATTGGCCCTAGCAATCAGGGACAGCATCCTCCCCACTCTCTCTCCCTCCCCAAAGAAGGTCTGTTTTTGAAATAACATTTTATTTTCTCCTTTTTTTACTAACAAATCTTTATATTCTTCCTGGCTTTTCCTCCATTCTTTATGTTTCTCTATAGTTGGGTTTTCCACATATTTTACTTCAGCCCTTCTCACCTTTTCCCTTGCTGTAACCTCCTTGGCTTGTGTTTGTTTTTTAACAATTTTTTGTATTAGGGCTCCTCGAAGGAAGGCTTTCAAGGTATCCCAAATAATTCCTTTCGGTGCTGATACTTCATTTAGTTTTATGAATTCTTCCAGACTAGCGCGAATTCCCCCCGCATCGTTAATTACTTCCAACCAGAATGGATTCAACTTCCAATCCCCTTTACTAAAATTCCTACTTGTGTTTATTTCAAAAATTACTGAAGCATGATCCGAGATACTTCTCGGTTCATATTTCACCTCATATTTCACCTCATATTGCACCTAAAGGGCAACATTAAAAATACACAATTCTGGGGTTTTGGAAACATGGTCAATTTCATCATCTTCTGTCTACACTACTACCCAGTGGCGGCTGGTGGTATATTTTTTGGAGGGGACGGCAAACAATGCACCAAATATCAACAAATATCAATTCGCTATTGTCACGCAACTGGGTGGGCTCGGGGCGCAGTGCTCTGCGCCCCAAGCCCTCCCTTTTTTTAAGCCAATTAGAGTATCAGGCTCTAATCATGTGCTTCTAAAAAAAACAAAAAAAAAAACCCATTGCAATCCATGCGTCCGGCACCCTGCATGTAGATTGTAGGCAAGGCACATGGATTAGGGGGGGCGGCGCCCCTGCGCCCCTTAAGGATGGGCCACCACTAACTTAATTTAAATCCTATTGTCCTGGAACAGGTTAGATACAACACACACTATCTAGAATGTATACCCTGCTCCTAGAAGAAAGCCATATAACTCATCTACCCTCTTTACAACAATGGGAAGATGATCTGAGTCTCAGCTTTAGCCCAGAACAGGAAGAAAGGATCATTCAGTTTATGCATTCTACATCAGGAAGCCAATTATAAATGAAGGACAAAATGGTCTAGGGTGCCTAAGCTCTTGCAAACTTTCTATCTATACATGCCTTTGATGTGCTGGTGATGTGAAAAAGCTGAAAAGACCATCCTATACATTTTTTGGTCATTGGACCAAAGTGGTGGCTATTACGCAAAAAGTTACGTATTTCACTGTTCCTCAACCACCCTCTTTTTTTCTTGCTATATCATAACTCTATACTGAAGCTCACGTAGAAATGTTCTCTTATTAGTACTTTGGTGAATACCGCTAAAGCCTGAGTTCCAGCAACCTGGGTTCCAGCAATGTGGCGTTGGCAGGATCACCTTATAATGAAGCAGTGGTTTGCATGCATAAACCCCATAAAACAGATGGAAGACCTTACTGCTATGACCAAGGGCAAGAAGGAAGCATTCCGTCACAAGTGGTTTTACTGGAATGCCTTTCTCTATTCTGATGTATGCATCTCAACCTTTACAACTCTCTAATCCTTTGGATTTTAACAGCCCACTTCACCCTGATATAACAGAGACACTGACATAATAGGTAGCATTTCTCCTCTGCTTTCCTTTACTTCATTTTTTCTCTGCCTAACTTTCAGCTTCTTCTACTTGCCCAATCCGGTCTTATGTAGACCATTGAAATAAATATTAGTCTTGCGCAATTATCACAATCACACCAAGAAGAAAGTCAGCACTTGGAAGTAATACCTATCCAACGTGTACCAATAACAAAATATGTAGTGCAGCGTTACCCCCTTACTAAACACAATTCACAAAAAAGAAAAAGGTTTCAATAAACAAGTGATATAAAAATAATAGTGAAAAGCTGTAAATATTGCTAACCAAACAGCACTGTGTGAAATAGTAAAATCATAATAAATCCAGGAAGGGTGTTAATATGTAAACCACATCTCAAAGTTCACATATGAAGTTTTAGATAACCAAAATTCTGCGAACAATCCACAAACATATGTGCACAACAAGTTAAAGGGGTTGTAAAGGCAGAAGTTTTTTTTATCTTAATGCATTATATGCATTAAGATAAAAAGCCTTCTGTGTGCAGCAGCCCCCCCCCCCCTCAGTCCCCCTAACCCTTACCTGAGGTCTCTTGAGTCCACAAGTGTCTCAGCCATCCATATTCTCCTTTCTGGTTGGCTGAGACACAGCAGCAACACCAATCAAAGTCAGCTAGCCAATCAGGGGAGAGAGGGGACAGGGGGAGTCGGGCGTCCCCATAGCAAGCTGTTTGCTGTGGGGGCACTGAACAGGAGGGAGGGGCCAGGATCACAGAAGAGGCACCCGAGAAGAGGAGGAACCATGCTGCTCTGTGCAAATCCACTGCAACAGAGCAGGTAAGTATAACATGATTGTTATTTTTATAGGAAAAAAAACAAGACTTTACAATCACTTTAATAAAGAAATAATGTCCCTATCCAGGTAAGTCCACAAGGTGCGCATATCCCTTTAAATTACACACTGTGAAGTGCAGCCTGATCACTAATGACCTTTACACTTGTATCCCCACAGGGATGTAAAAACTGCTCAGTCATCCAGAACAAGCATTGCTTTTGGATCTTCCAGAGTATTAATACTCATCCCCACATATGCATCCATATGACAAAGAAAAAAAAACTCTCATAGTGCTCTCTGAATGGTTTATTAAGCAATAGTAAAGATTAAAAACACTCACTAGCAGAGTAGTAAAAGCACATGTTAAACCAATCCAATATACAGTATGTGAACCAAACACTTGGCACCAATTTCACAGCTCAACATTACTTTCATGGATCCTGAGCACCCATTAGTATAATGGTGTCATTCAGTCACAGACTCCGCCCCTTTATCTTCAGAAAACTGTTGGTAATTTAAAGGAGTATGCACACTGTGAAGACTAACTATTATTATGATTTTGCCTTAGTTTTCACACAGGGCCATTTTATTATACAGCTTTCTCCCTATTATTTATATATGACTTGATTTTTTAAACCTTTTTTGTGAATTGAGTTTAGTGAGGGTAGCCCAACATATTTTGTTATGTAGTTATGTAGACCTGTTTTTCCTAACATTTTTTCAGTCAATGCCACACAATCTCGGGGCACATCTGAAATGTAAAATACAAAACTAATGCCTTGTACACACGATGGGAATTTCCGATGGAAAAAGTCAGACAGAGTGTGGTCCCCATCGGACTTTTTTACGTTGGAATTTAGAAAGAGAACATGTTCTCTTTTTTCCCGAAATTTCCGAAAATCGAAAATTTCGTTCGTCTGTGTGGAACTCAGACGGAGAAAAAAACATGCATGCTCAGAATCAATTTGACGCATGCTCGGAAGCATTGAACTTAATTTTTCTCGGCTCGTCGTAGTGTTGTACGTCACTGCGTTTTGGACGGTCGGAATTTGGTGTGACAGTGTGTATGCAAGACAAGCTTGAGCGGAATTCCGTCGGAAAAATCCATCTGAGTTTATCCCGACGGAAATTCCGATCGTGTGTACAAGGCATTATACAGTAGTTTTACATAATTCAACAATATTTACACATGCAGGACACCCAACGTTAGAGGTGATTTATTCTTCCAAAGCAAATAAACCTTTGCACACTGGTACTGACTAGCACTCTAGTGTTTCTCTTCTCCCTTAGTTTCTCTCCCTCACTCAACTAATGTGACCCCAGTGCTGGCATAGAGGGGGCAAACAAGGATGCTGTGCAGGCACATGCCGTCCTTGCCCATTTTTTTTTTGTTAACTTTGTTGTCTGACTATTGATCTATGTTTATCCCAAGCATGTTTGGAGCCATTTACTGTTGACTGTCTCACTACCTCTGCTGGTAGTTTATTCCAAGCATCAACTACCCTTTCAGTAAAATAATATTTCTAAGATTAGTTTTGAACTTCCCTCCAGTTAGTTTGAGGTCATGTCTCCGTGTTCTTGAATTTGGTTTATATTGAAAAGACTGCCTTCCTGAACCCTATTTGCCCCTTGATGTATTTAAAGGTTTCAATCATGTCTCCCCTTTCCCTTCTTTCCTCCTGACTGTACATATTAAGTTCCTGAAGTCTCTCCTGATATGTTTTATTCCCCAGACCTTTCACCATTTTTGTTATCCGTCTCTGGACTCGTTCTATCTTATCAATATCTTTCTGTAAGTGAGGTCTCCACCAGAACTGGATACAGTATTCTAAATAAGGTCTCACTAAGGATCTATATAGGGGAATCAGAACATCCTTCCTCCTGTTGGTGATCCCTCTAGTGATGCATCCTAGAATTCTATTCACTTTCCCCACTGTCTGGTCACACTGTTTGCTCATTTTGCAATCATGTGAAATAAGTACACCCAAATCGTTTTCTTCTGTAGTGCTGGCTAACGCTGTACACCCAATGTTGTACTCTCTCAGGGGATTCCTTTTCCCTAGGTGTATTATTTTACCTTTAGAACTATTGACCTGCAGTCTCCACTGCTTTGCCCAATCTTCCAGCAATGCCAAATCATGTTCCATATTACAGACACCTCCAGGGATATCAACCCTACTACACACCTTTGTATCTTAAGTAAAAACACATACCGCATATACTCGAGTATAAGCTGAATATAAGCCGAGGCACCTACTTTTACCACGAAAAACTGGGAAAACGTATTGACTCGAGTATAAGCCTGGACTGACATTGGTCACACTCCGGCCTCCACTTTATACCATACGGGGTTAATCTTCCTTTATATGTGATGATGTATTAGGGAGGAGGAGAACACTGGAACTGCCTGGGGCATAAAATCAGGTAAGTAAAAAAAGACTATACCCCCTTCTCTCCTTCCCCCACACTGCAAAAGTGGACTTCTGTACTTTCTTGGAGTTGGGCTGGCATATCATCACATCCTTTGCTGTGTATTCTTATATTCTTGAATAGATTAGGAATTAGTGTGACATTTCAGGTGCTACATAGATGTAATCCACATACACATTATATCTAATTAAAAATCATTATTTTTAGAAGATATAATGTGTATGTGGATTACATCTATGTAGCACCTGAAATGTCACACTAATTCCTAAGCTATTCAAGAATTTTACTTTGACTTTTAATAAATCTGCACTGAAAAGTACAGAGCAGGCTCACATCACAGTATGCAGAGCAGTGGAGACTTACAGTAGCAGATGATCCAGTCTTCCTTACGTGCTGTACACATCTTCACTCTGCCCTGGAGGAGGTCTCTGTTGTGTGCTGGGTGGGACCCAATCATCGATGCTGCAGTGTGAGGTTCTTACTGCCCCGCAGGGACTGTACCAGCTCCGATCTGGGGGGGGACGACGACTCAGGAACTCAAGAAGGGAGCCTGGAAAGGGGTGTAGCTTCTGCCACAGAGCAACGAGCAGGGGTGCATAATCTTTGTTTTGGGCTGGCAACAGGGGCATACAAGTGGTATAACTAGATTTTGTGGGCAGATTCTGGTGCCCCCTCCAACTCCTTGTACCGGCCCTGCTTGCAGTCATTCATCGCCCAGCCCGAGCCAGTGAGTCACTCGCCTCCCTCTGCCTGTCTCTGAAGACTACAAACCCCAGAATGCAGCGCAGGAGCAACACAGCCAATCAACAGGTAAGTTGGACCCTGACTCGAGTATAAGCAGAGGGGGGCTTTTTCAGCATAAAAAAATGTGCTGAAAAACTCAGCTTATACTCGAGTATATACGGTACCTTGCCCAACAAACTTTTAGTTGTATCACTTACATATAGAATAAATAGAACAGGACCCAGTACAGAGCCTTGTGGTACACAACTAGTGACTGGTCTCTGTTCTGAGTGAACCCCATTTACAACCACACTCTGGTGTCTATCGTTTAGCCAACTGCATAGTTGGCTATTCTCACCCCAATATTTGGGGTGAGAATAGTATCAAAATTATTAAACACAAAAGAAAAAAATATATTTAATGTCATATTTCTAAGGGGGGGGGGAGTATTATATTGTTAACAGGGTCCTGCCTGAACTTTTTAAAAAAACACTGTACACAAAAGAAAAAAAAATGTAGAAAAATGTTTTAATGTTATGTTTCTTTTAAAGCGAAACTCTAGCTGTTAACAGGGTGCTGCCTTAATCTTTTCAAAAACGCTGTACATTTCTTTTTGAAGTTCATTCTTCCTGGTTCCAAAGCTTCCTGTGTGTACTGTACAAAGGGAGAATTGTGATGTGTTATGGTGGGCAGGATAAATACATGAATAGGAAAACTAAAAGAGTTGGGACTTTGTATGAGGTGCAGGGCAGTTAGCCGAGCACCTCCATCCCCGGTAATTGGACAAAAAACACAAAAAAACAAGGGTGGGACTTTGTATGAAGCATGCATCCCAGGAGATAACACGAAACAATTGAATGTGGCAGGTACCTAGTCTAACAGAACCAAAGACATTACATGAAAGCATTGCATGACAACAATTGTCAGTCGGTATTTTAATCGCATATCGAATATAACAAAAACAATGGTGACATAGCATACCTAGTATAGTAGTCAGAATTGAATAGTACATAAAACATAACAATTAATAGTATAAAGCCCCGTACACACGATCGGATAACCTATGGATTTTCGTCCGATGGATTTGTCCATCGGAAATCCGATGAAACTGTTTTTCATCAGTCTTGGCCACACACCATCAGTCAAAAAACCGACCGTTCCAAACGCGGTGACGTAAAACACTCCGATGAGCCGAGAAAAATGACGTTTAATGCTTCTGAGCATGTGTCGACTTGATTCTAAGCATGCGTGGGTTTTTTAACCGATGGACTTTCCCATAGACGATCGGAAATTCCCATCGGTTTTTTATCCATCGGAAACTTTTAAAACAAGTTCTATTTTTTACAACCGATGGAAAAAAGACCGATGGGTACCATACACGATCGGTTGGTCTGATGAAAACCATCCATCGGACGGTTTTCATCAGTCAAACCGATCGTGTGTACGGGGCTTTAGAGTCTAATAACATGATTGGTTCAATTATAAAAGAGTAAAAAAGAAGAAGAGGGGGGGGGGGGGCAATTCATTGAAGCGTGTCTCCATGGTAAAAAATATAGCTTGGATACGCTGGCACAATCCAATTAATATAGGAAAAGGTTGGTAGTAATGGTATTAACATATATATGCAAAGGGGCAACTATTGGCTCACAATCAGGCATATTAGATACTTAATGTAAACATTATGCAAAACCAGTTTCCTTAAATTGTATCTCCATAGTGATTGCGATCATGCCTACTGGACTAGTAGAGGGTTTGTGTCAACCAACTTTATTGTTTAAATGTCACCTTTGCACCATTTATAAAAAATGTTGGTATATTTATAAATGCTCATACAGTAGTGGACTGTGTACTGCTGTTTCCACGACCAAAGTTCTCATACAACACACAATACCAGAGAGAGCTGTTCATAAGTCGATACAGTCATTAAACGGGTAGGTTGTTAAGTGAGGGGTATCTGTAAAATTATGCATTACAAAGAGGTAAGGCATTTTGGTAAAAAAATAAATAAAAAAATGCATTGTTAATGTGGAAGATGAAAAATAGATAAATGTCAAACGTGCCAGAGATCTTGGAGTTCAGCTTTAAATCTAACAATCATTATTTTCTAAAACGCTGTGGATCACAATCATAATAAAATGAAAACTGTATATAGAGCAGATAAATTTAGACCAGACTGAATCTGTTCATCGTTCATAATTAATGATGAAGTTCTTTTGGATTCATATCTTTAAAGCTTCTAATCATAATTAGGAGTTCAGAAATTGCTCATTATTCTGAAAAATAAGGGCCTTTGTTCATTAATGAATCTGCATTTCCAGGCAACTCCTCACTGAGTATTCTGAATGGGTCATGATATCTGATTAAGGCAGCTATCTTCATGGCTAACAGGAAAAAATACTTCTGCTACAAACAAGCTGCCAATAGCCTTTTTCTAAGAATGAGGCATTTATCTTTCATCCAAACTTGTTTTCCACTCTTTATTTGAGTTCACTGTACAGTACAAATAGCCAGTACCAAACACATCCTCACTTTGTTATATGCATAGCGTGCTTCAGTTTGTTAACATCTGAAAACCATTTCTACAGAGTAGTTATCTTTACATAGAAGACATATTTTGAAGCCCTGATAGTCATTCAAAGTTTTCCTGACAGCTTTCCTGGATAACTCAAAAGAAAAAAAGAGATGTACCGTGATAAAAATAATTACTATATATTGTATATATATAGTAATTACATTTCATATACATTATCAGCCTTATACCTGTCATTGCTTTATTGAGTAGGGTGTTTGTCTGAAGTGTTATTGGAAATCTTAGCCTTGTGAAAGTGATCATTGTATGTATATATTATGGTAAGGTTTATGTACTGAAGGAGTAGAGCATGCTCGTTTGCGTTGCAAAGTGAATTTTTACTTGGCAGAGAATACTAAATAACGTGCTGGGAAATTGTACACAAGTGGTAGATCGAAGTCAGCTTAAAGTGGTTGTATACCCAAATTTTGTACAAGCACCTACAGGTAAGCCTACATTAAGGCTTACCTGTAGGTGCTTGTAATATCTCTGAGACCTACACAGTCTCGGAGATATTTGCAAAAAAAATTGTACCGCTATCTACGGCGCATGCGCACCGTAGATAACGGCGCAGGCGCACTGAGCACGGCGGCTCTTGAATGGGAGCCTGCCGGATACTGCTGGAAATTCGTGCATGCGCGGGGATCGTGCCGTTCCCCGCGCATGTGCGGGAGTGACGTCATCGCCGCTCCAGCCAATCACAGCGCCGGAGCGGCGATACCCGGAAGTCACTCCGGGTATCATGGATTCGACGGAGGACACGTCCGAGGACCGCTGCGGGGGCTTTGATCTAAGGTAAGTGATTGATAATGAGCTAGTATGCTAGTCATACTAGCTCATTATACCTTTGCCTTGCAGGTTAACCAAAAAAAGAAAAAAAGTTTTGCGGTATACAACCGCTTTAAACTAAGTAAACATTTACTATGTAAAGTGAAAATTCAGTAAGCTTAAAGAATGAGGTGAAGCTGTGCTGACTTCAATTATTCAATAATGTGCAAGCAAAAATCAATTTTTTAGTTAGTTTTCCTTGCACATCATTTAGTATTTTTGAAAAGGGAATTTTAAAGTGGTAGTAAATTCTGTACTACCACTTGTACCTACAGATAAGCCTATAATAAGGCTTACCTGTAGGTACTGTGAATATCTCCTAAACTTGCACAGTTTAGGAGATATTCAGAGCGCATGCAGCCGATGACGTCACCGGCGCATGCGCTCTGAATGTCCAGCTTACAGTGCCGGACCTTCAGAGCCCGTGTCGGAAACAACGGTTCCCGCGTGCATGCGCTGGAGGGACGTCATCGAACCCCCGGCCACTCATGTAGCCGAA
Source organism: Rana muscosa (assembly GCA_029206835.1). Lineage (NCBI taxonomy): Eukaryota > Metazoa > Chordata > Amphibia > Anura > Ranidae > Rana > Rana muscosa. The sequence continues at coordinate 828,647,345 of CM055118.1, read as the reverse complement.
GGCTGCAAGCCTGGAAGGAAGACCGGGGGAAGATGTTAGCCCTCTCAGCGGTGACACCGCGGCGTAGGAGGGCTTCGTTCTAAAGAAAGTTTATCATAATGTGCTAGTTTGTGATGCATACTAGCACATTATGACATTGCCTTGCAGGATTTTTTTTTTTTTTTAAGCACCAGCTGTTTACAACCGCTTTAAATTAGCTTCAGCTCATTCATTTTGCAAAGTGAGCAGTGGTAAATCAACCCCATTATGTACATATATTGCAGCATTGAAAAAAAATATTGTAAATGTTAAGGCTGACATCAAAAGTACTGCAATATGTATCAGCCAGATTTCACTTTACTAGAAGTAGCTGACTGAAAAATGAGCCCTGAATGGTTTCCATGGACTACTGTAATTCACAGCGTTGCTGAACCCTCAAAGTGATCAGCCATTCTTTTTAAGAGGCTGGGAAGTTTAGCATAATGCATAGAAAAATAACTTCAGGCTCTGAACACATCATAGGCCACTAATATGTTCACAAACTAATGCCCTGTACACACGACCGGTTTTCCCGTCGGATAAAAAACCGATGGTTTTCCCTACGGAATTCCTGTCAAGCCTGCCTTGCATACACGCAAAAGTCCGGTGAACTTTTGACTGACAAGAACGCGGTGACGTAAAAGACTATGACAAGCCGTGAAAATTAAGTTCTATGCTTCTGAGCATGCGTCTATTTGTTTTCCGAGCATGCGCGTTTTTTTACCCGTCCGAAAAGCATACAGACGAACGGTTTTCCTGCTAGGATTTTTTCCTGACAGGAAAAAAGAGATCTTGCTCTCTTTTTTTTTCCGGCAGTCTTCCTGTCAGAAAAACTGTGAGGGAGCATACATACGGTCGGTATTCCCGGCCAAAAGTTCTCATCACAGTTTTTCCGATGGGAAAACCGGTCGCGTGTACAGGGCCTTAGCCTAGATCTCACATCTCCTCATATATTTCAGATAATTTTATTTATTTTTAAGATAATTAATGCATAAAGTCCATCAATGTTGGTCATGGGTTCCTTAGTGACTTCATGTAAACCACCACCACACAAAAATAAAAAAAATTCCAGACAAAAGATCAGCTGTGTTCTCATGTATGGACCGGGTACGGGGAACCACAGGCCTCGCCAGCAGGTAACGTGACACAATATCGGCAAAGATATAAATCATATAAGACACACAGTGTAAAACTGCAATCATCAGTATGTTTATTCAAAAGAAATGTACATTATGTAATATAAACAGAGCAGTAATACAAATATATATATATATATATATATATATATATCATTAAAATTACATCTGAAATGTAACTTGTTCTGCAGGTGTTTATAACCTCTTCACTTTGATATAATTATCTGATATGATTAGAGCAGGTGCAATGTAAGATTACCAACATGATTTGTTCCAAAACTCTCCAACCTAAGACTGAATAAGGCCACCTGCTCCGGAAAAAGCAAGATAACAAAGTCTACAGGTAAACTTGATTCCCAAACAGCAACTAGGTACAGTTTGATAAATGTTACGGAATGTCTTGCCAAGTCTTTGCATATTTTATGAAAGTTAATCAATATTTCTGCTTTGAGGTTGGTTTGTTCCAGGTCATATACAAATGAAGGTCCAGTCTCAGCCTGAGGCAGCAAGTCGAAGATTTATCCACCAACCACTTAGTGTCTAATTTTTTACCCTTATAGAGTTTGTCAAAGTCAAGATTTATATTTGCATACATATCATACATGCTATATAATCATTTAAAGAAAAAAGGAAGCCCAAAGGGCTAACGTTGCGCTAGTGATAATGAATGACAGTGGTAATGAAATAAACTAAAAGCGGCTAGCATAAATAGTCCTATACAATAAAAGACTAAAAAACAGAAAAAATATAAGTAAAAAATGCAGCGCTAGAAAGTGAACATGGGACTAAGGAATTGACTCCAGTCCAAATGTGGCTTAGACAGGATGCTCTAGCCACCACAGTCTAAGTCCACAGTGTAAATAAATATAAAAAAAAAAAAAAAATAATTCAAATAAAGAAAAAAACACAACCACACCAAAATATACTAATGAATAAAATTAGTGAATGTAAAATTACACTAATTAGAAATTGAACAGCATATATAGTACAGAAGTGCACCAACAAAGGACGAATTAATAAAAAATATGTATATGTGAATATACTGATGAATGAGAGTCCAGAGCCAAAGGTGGTGATACAGGAAAAAAGCTTATTCCAGATGAGAACTGTGCCTAATTGCAAAAAGTGACACCCAAGTGACTGGTGATCCTGCTTACCAGATGGCAGTGACTGTAACCACAGTCTCACTCAGCTCAGGGGATAGGGCCTCCCCACAGCCTAGCAGTATCCTGATTAGTGCCTCATCAGCCGATGTAAACTCAGAATGAGAAAAGAGAAAGAACCTCCATGGTGTAGTATATCAAATGAGATTTAATCAAAAGTAAGGATTGCACTTACAAAATCCAATAGATCAATCAGCGGTAAACAGCTTATAGACATAAGCGGCAATGCAGCGGTAAAACAAACAGCGTCTATTCAAATCTTCCCGGGTTCCTGTGTTCCGTGAGTCTTCCTCGTTTGTGTATGGAAGCGTAATGACGTCACCGGCCCCCTACGCGTTTCGTCACCAATGGACTTCAACTGGGGATTGGCCGAGGCGAACGTCATCACGCTAGAGATATAAATACCCGCCGGCGCCATTTTGGAAGATGGCAAGCATACGGCAAGTAATAGAGAAAGTAAGGGCAACCCGGAAGCGCATTGAGTTTGGGTTAGCCACACACAGGAAGACGGAAGAAACCTTAACATAAAAAGCACAAGAGCCATCTTGTGGTATAAAGAGGAAAATACCCACCAGATCACATAGGAACCAGGGAAGACTGAAAGCACCGCAAAAGATGTTATATATACATAACAGTTAAAATATACATATAACGCTAGGCAGCCAAAACAATAATATAAGACATGTATGCTTAAAAATAAAAATGTAAATAAAAAATAAGAAATTTAAATAAAAAATTGAGATCAATATTAAAGATAATAAACAATAAATTGAAAAATCAAGAATTGTTAATAAAGCTGTTAATGTCCCAATCTACATTTAAACCAAATGGTTTAAAAGATTTTAAAAGAAAAATCCATCTGGTTTCAGATCTGGAGATAGCTCTGACCATATTGGTACCTCTCCAGTGGGGACGGATGGAATCTATGGCCAAAAAGGTAGTACCCTTCAGCTGACGGTTATGGTATTTATCATAGTGCTTAGATAAATTATGCTTGGGAAAGCCTCGCAGAATATTCCCTACATGTTCATTTAGCCGTACATGAAGTTCACGTTTGGTCCGACCAATATATTGTTTTGAGCACAGACATTGAATCATGTATACCACATATTTGGTGGAACACGTGATAAATGAGTCAATGTCATAAGTTTTATTAGTCACAGAAGATGTAAATTTAACACATTTACGGCCTATAGGGGAATTAACCTTGCAGATATTACATTTGCGGCAAGGGAAAAACCCTTTCATATCTTGAAAAAATGAGGACTTCTTAGGGGGGTCTATCACATTAGGAGCGATACTCAATCTAAGCGATGGTGCACCCCTATAGATCAATACTGGTTGTTCAGGGATGATGGATCCTAGGATCTTATCATTCTTCAATACATCCCAATGTTTCTTAAAAAAAATTTTGATAGAGAAATGTTGATTGGAATATCTGGTGATCATTGACCACCCAAATTTTTCCAATGAGGACTCATCCTTAGTTTTAGGGACCAGTAGGGTGCTTATATCCATAGCAGCTACATTTCTGATCGTCTGATTAATCACAGAACATTGATACCCCTTATTCAGAAATCTTTGTTTTAAAATATCTGCCTGTACAAAAAATTCTGAGATGTTAGTACAATTACGCCTAATTCTCTGGAATTGACCTTTAGGGACCGCTGTAAGCCAGGATTTGTGGTGACAGCTGGTGGTAGGTATAAAGGAATTACGGTCTGTCTCTTTAAAATAAGTACTGGTGCTAATACGACCATCTTGAATGACAATATTTAAATCCAAAAAATTCACTTGCCTATCACTAGCTGTATATTGAAGAGATATACCCCTATCATTATTATTCAATTGGGAAAAGAAATTTTCAAGAGACAGGATATCCCCCTCCCAAATAAGGATCACATCATCGATGTATCTTTTCCAGAGTAACAACTCCCTGGGGGGATTGCTATCGATGACATCTGATTCCCAATGAGCCATAAAAAGGTTCGCCAGGCTGGGGGCAAATTTAGCCCCCATAGCAACACCTCTTTTTTGTAAATAAAAATCTCCGCCAAACCAGAAATAGTTATGGCTCGTTGCAAACCGTAATAGTTCCATAATAAAGTCTCTTTGTAAACATGAAAGAGAAGAATCTTTTTGCAAGTAGAAATCCACTGCCTCAAAACCTTGTTGGTGAGGAATGATGGTATAAAGGGAGGCGACATCGGCCGTCGCTAAAACACATCCTTCTTTCCACTGGAAATCATTAAGTAAATTGAGCACCTGTGTGGTATCTCTTAAGTAGGCTGGAGTGTTGACCACTAGTGGTTGAAGAAAATGGTCAACATATTTACTGATTCTAGATGTAACCGAATCAATACTGCTGATGATGGGGCGGCCCGGGGGTTGGATAGAGTTCTTGTGTAATTTGGGCAAATAATATATGACAGGCACTCTGGGGATAATTGGGATGAGATGGGTCTTCTCTTTTTTATTAAGAATATCTCTCTCAAACCCATATTCTATCAAACTGGACAGTTCTTTTCTAAACTTAATGGTAGGCTTGGAGGCAAGGTGAGCGTATGTTGAGTCATCCGATAATAACCTAGTCATTTCTTCAACATATTGAGACTTATCTAACACTACTATGCCTCCACCCTTATCAGCCGGTCGTATTATGATGTCATTCCGTTCGCATATTTGTTGAATATGTTCTCGGTAGTCATCTTTAGTTTTCTTTTTTGGAATTTTCAATTCTAATAGGTCATGAAGAACTAGTTCCTTAAAAACTTGTATTGATGGAGCTACAAAACCTGGTGGGTTGAAGAGTGAAGCATTTCTTAACTCAGTATGGCGAATAAGAATGTCCCCAGGTTCATGAGATCCAGTAGGGCTCATACGATCCGCAAGTGAATGAATAGGTACCCTATGTACAACCTGACTGCGGTTGCCAATAGGGTTCAAGATAAAATGTCTCTTGATATTCATCTTCCTAATAAACTTGTGGACATCAATGAATGTCTCAAATTTATTTAGGTTATGTGGGGGTGCAAATTTTAAACCCTGACTAAAAACTTTTTGTTCTCCTTCAGATAGTAAGGCTGTGCTCAGATTAAATATACCGCTTATGTCTAATTTTTCCTTTTTTTTGGCCCTGACTCGCCTCCCCCCTCTGGTGCCTCTCTGTCGTCGTGTCCCCGTTTGCCCCTGTTGTTGACCTTGGGAAAAAAACACTGGGAACTATCCCCAAATTCCTGAGGGGTTTCAGGATAATAATCCCTTTGGGGGGCGGGAAAATCGTTATGCTGATTAGGATGTTGTGTGATAACATAATTCTCTTCATATCTATCATCCCGGTAGTCCAAGAGAGGCACAAACCGATTTTTTAAGGGTATGCTGGTCTGGGGAGTTTGATAGATAGGTCTAGAGTCATGATACCGTATCAAATCTCTAGGGTCTCTCCTCTGGTCATCAGGCCTGTGGTATTTGGGTTTATGAGACCATGTATCCCTAGGGTCGTGCTCATATTGACTATATCCCTGAGAATGGGAATTGGGATGTCTGTAGTTCTTAGAATTATCTCTAGATTCCCACTGGCTGTAAGGATAACTATTTTCGAAATAGGGCCCTCTAGGGGGTAAATAACTATTTTGAGTATTATTAACATAGTTAGAACCCCTGGGATGTATCTGTTGTGGCATACCCTTAGGTCGCGGATAGGTAGCAGAATTTTGTGGGCGAGGATAGCCCTGTTGAGGGCGAGGATGGGAGGAGGGTTGGTGATGACCACCCTGATATCCGCCCTGGTTCGGAATGGGCAATAATTTCTTATTCCCTTTTTTAATAGAACCCTTATTCTGTGTCTGGGGGGGTATATTTCTCCCAGGGGGGATAGGGAGTGGACCTACTGGTTGTTGAGTAGCAGGATCCATATCCACTAAGTTTTCAGCTACACTCTCTAGTTTGGTCTGCCACTTAAAAACAACATTATTAGAGTAATCGGAAAAGTCACGATTAAACTTTTTCTTTTTCTTGTTTTTCTGTTCAGACTCCTCCTTTTCCAGAAACTGTTTCAAAAGGTCGGATTTTTGTTTATAAATTTCCTGACCCTTGAAAGGTGTTAATTTTTCTTTAACCAAAGAGATCTCTTCGTTCAAAGTACGTAGCTTCATCTGTTTTTTACCCAAAAGAAACTGTAAAAACGTAACACCTATGTCGTTGAAATAAACGAACCAGCCTTCCAAATCGGTTTCCCCTTTTTGGGGGCTGACCTCCCATCTAAGGCTACGAGGTACCATATTTTTTGAAACATAATGTTCCAAATAGGCTATGTCCCAACTGGTGTGTAATTCTGAGACTAGAATGTTCTTCAATCTGAGGAAGAGGCCACCTAATTCGTCAGTCTCCTCCCCAGTCCCATCAAACACACCCTCAATATTGATATTATGCTGGGATCTAAAATCAAAAATATCCATAATTATGCAATCAGCAGCAACGTTCATGTATATAAGAAGAAATAAAGAAAAAAGGAAGCCCAAAGGGCTAACGTTGCGCTAGTGATAATGAATGACAGTGGTAATGAAATAAACTAAAAGCGGCTAGCATAAATAGTCCTATACAATAAAAGACTAAAAAACAGAAAAAATATAAGTAAAAAATGCAGCGCTAGAAAGTGAACATGGGACTAAGGAATTGACTCCAGTCCAAATGTGGCTTAGACAGGATGCTCTAGCCACCACAGTCTAAGTCCACAGTGTAAATAAATATAAAAAAAAAAAAAAAATTCAAATAAAGAAAAAAACACAACCACACCAAAATATACTAATGAATAAAATTAGTGAATGTAAAATGACACTAATTAGAAATTGAACAGCATATACATTGAGTTTGGGTTAGCCACACACAGGAAGACGGAAGAAACTTTAACATAAAAAGCACAAGAGCCATCTTGTGGTATAAAGAGGAAAATACCCACCAGATCACATAGGACGTGTAGGGGGCCGGTGACGTCATTACGCTTCCATACAAAAACGAGGAAGACTCACGGAACACAGGAACCCGGGAAGATTTGAATAGACGCCGTTTGTTTTACCGCTGCATTGCCGCTTATGTCTATAAGCTGTTTACCGCTGATTGATCTATTGGATTTTGTAAGTGCAATCCTTACTTTTGATTAAATCTCATTTGATATACTACACCATGGAGGTTCTTTCTCTTTTCTCATTCTGAGTTTACATCGGCTGATGAGGCACTAATCAGGATACTGCTAGGCTGTGGGGAGGCCCTATCCCCTGAGCTGGGTGAGACTGTGGTTACAGTCACTGCCATCTGGTAAGCAGGATCACCAGTCACTTGGGTGTCACTTTTTGCAATTAGGCACAGTTCTCATCTGGAAGAAGCTTTTTTCCTGTATCACCACCTTTGGCTCTGGACTCTCATTCATCAGTATATTCACATATACATATTTTTTATTAATTCGTCCTTTGTTGGTGCACTTCTGTACTATATATGCTGTTCAATTTCTAATTAGTGTCATTTTACATTCACTAATTTTATTCATTAGTATATTTTGGTGTGGTTGTGTTTTTTTCTTTATTTGATTTTTTTTTTATATTTATTTACACTGTGGACTTAGACTGTGGTGGCTAGAGCATCCTGTCTAAGCCACATTTGGACTGGAGTCAATTCCTTAGTCCCATGTTCACTTTCTAGCGCTGCATTTTTTACTTATATTTTTTATATAATCATTTAGCAAATCTTGAGGTGTAAAGGTGACTACAGACTTTTGAGGGCTGTTGGACATGCTTGCATGATCCATCCATCCCTAGACACCATTTGCTTAATGGGCTCATATACATAATACTTTATCTCTAAGAGGTGAGCATTTTTGTGAGACACCGCAGGTGCCACTTATCTCAGCTTCTCTAACTTGCCCAAGTAACTTCTGCCCATTACATCGACCAACCTGCGAGGCCAGGACCCTCCCACGGAAGATGTAGACAAAAATAGTCGCTGCCATACCCTGCTTACGGTTAGCCTAAAGTGGTTCAAATGTTTTTTTTTTTAAAGTGTTACTAAATCTACAACAGTAAAATCAGTCTGTGTATGCAGTAAAGCATGCTTGTTATGCTCACTGTGGAACCTAAGGGGTTAATCCACCGCATTGTGTAAAAAGGCTGTTTGTCTTCTCTGATCCTCCCCTCCTTCCACTGACTCCTAATAATTTCCTGATAACACAGAGTCTATGGAGTCAGGCTGCACATGCTCAGTTTGGTGCGTATTGCTAGAAAGTTTTCTTTTTTCTTAGGAGGGTGCATGTGATCAGTACAGGGGCAATCAGCACCTTCCAGACAGAAGGTCAGGGGTCTTGCAGTCTCATAGGTCAGTCAGAAAACTCCTACAAGCTTTAACTGATGCTTGGCTGGACACTGATAGAAGTCACAAGACTGCTGATGGGAAAAGGTATTTAGCAGTTTATATTTACTAAAATAATTGCATTTCCATGTTCTGTGTACTGTGAGAGACCAGATATTGTGAATGCAGGCTCCTGGGTTTAGTAACACTTTAATTAATTCTCTGCATTAAGGTAAAAAATCTTCTGTGATCAGTTCCCCAGCCCCCACTGATACTTACTTGAGCCCAATCGCGATCCAACACTGTGCCCCAGAGCAGCATCTCTTCCAGCTCTCTCCCTGCTCACTCTACATATAGGCAGCAGTGGTAGCTATTGGCTCCTGCTGCTGTCAATCACAGCCTGTGGGGAGAGATTGAAGGTGGGGCTGAGACACGCTCTGTGTGTCAATGGACACAAGGATCGAGACTGCACGGGTGCCCCATAGCAAGCAGCTTGCTATTGGGGCACTTGAAAGGGGGAGGAGCCAGTAGCACCAGCGGGGGACTCCAGATCAAGAGGATCAGGGCTGCTCTGTGCAAAACCATTGCCTGCAGACTGCCCTAGGTAACACCAACATGATGCTGAGCCTCCATAACTGAAAGAGCTAAAATCCAATTAAACAAATGAAATGGCCAGAGACAATAAGGTTGTACAAGAGCTAGATAATGTTAGACATGTTCAAGCCAGGATTTGAGATGAGCTTTATCTGACTTGCTGCAGCTTCTAATACACATTGTGAGAAGCTCACAGCATGCTGTAAAATCAGCTTAGCAATTACAGTACAGGACAGGGGCCTGTACAACTGATATACGGCAAGATATAGGGTGAGTCTGGAGTTAGGCTTAATAAACTAAAAACATTTAATACATACACATTTTAAAACCACTCCAACCCCCACCTCTATCCCAAACAAACATGCACACACTACTGAGCAAAAAACATATGGTGCTGGGAGCCTAACCTTAATAAAATATATATGGGGTTGCCACCCACAAATAAGGGGAGGGTGTGTTCACTGAAAATACTATACCACAAAAACACAAAAAAAGAAAAAAAGGTCACGTCTTACCACCCTGGGGCTACCTCCTCAAAGTTTATTAAATTAAATGAAACAGCATCAAAAAACCTTGTGCCCCTACAAAAGCCTATCTTTTAGGGAGGTTAAGTGTACATAGTCACCTCTGTCCCTGCTCCTTCAGGGAGGGCAGCATTAGGGAAATTGGGTTCAGGAGGGCAATACTTCCTTATGGGAAGATGGGAGGGAGGGGGGTAGGCTTTTTGTACAGGCACAATGTTTTTTGATGCTGTTTCATATAATTTAATAAACCTTGAGGAGGTAGCCCCAGATTGTTTAGACAAGTCCTTTTTTTTTTTGCGTTTTTGTTGCACACATTACTACTCAGATTTTTCACTTTCAAACAGTTCCAAACTGAAAAATATACAACTTTGAAGGGAAGTGGCCAATTGTTTAGACACACCCCTAGGCAATTGATATGTTGTGGATTGTCTTCTGGATCATTTTATTTTGAAGTTTTACCACACTTTTATATTCAGGTTTTAATTAACAATTACTGAATTACTGTATATACTCGAGTATAAGCCGACCCGAATATAAGCCAAGGCACCTAATTTTACCACAAAAAACTGGGAAAAATTATTGACTTGAGTATAAGCCTAGGGTGTCCATGTGCATGCCTCACTGTGCCTCACTTTGCCTCACTGTGTCCATGTGCATGCCTCACTGTGTCCATGCCTCACTGTGCCCATGCCTCACGGTGTCCATGCCTCACTGTGCCCATGCCTCACTGTGCCCATGCCTCACTGTGCCCATGCCTCACTGTGTCCATGACTAGACTGATGTTTAACATGGGAGTCTATGGAAGGGGTGCCTGGCTTTGAAAAATTGGTGCTTCCCGGCCGTAGGTCCCCCAGACAAAAATCTTTACACACTTATAGAGGAGAAATAGGGCTACATGTGTGCCAAGTTTCGGGTCCAGGGGTCCTACGACTTCCCGATACCGGGTACCCAAATTCACCATTTAACATAGGAGTCTATGGAAGGGGTGTCCGGCTTTGAAAAATCGGTGCTCCCCGGTCGTAGGTCCTACGGACAAAACACTTTGCACACTTGTAGAGAAAGAGTGGGGCTATATGTGTGCCAGGTTTGCCGGTCCTCAAAGTCCAGGAGATCAGGCGCAAAAAGGTGTCTCGAGTATAAGCCGAGGGGGGCATTTTCAGCACAAAAAAAGTGCTGAAAAACTCGGCTTATACTCGAGTATATACGGTAGGTTACTTAAGATAATATTATACTTCATCCAAATGTTCAAAGAATCTATATTTATTCTTTGTTAAAAATAAAATCAAAACTGTAAACTGCAAATAATAATCAGAATGTAAAAATGTAGTAAGGACAATAGCATCTAGCATCTTAAACACACAGCAAGTAATATAAGAATATAAGAAGTAATATAAAAATTGATACACAGAGGCTAGCAAGTTTGAAGTATACTAAAATTAACACCTTTCACTAGAACTCATAACAAAACTACATTACAAAAGAATTTTAATTTATTTTCTAAAAAGTTTCTTCATTTTCATCCCATGGACATGCTTTGACATACAGTATATGCAAGCACTTTATAAGGAACAGGCACACTTACCATTCATTGTTTTAAATAGGCCTTTTTCAATCAAGGTACCATCGCACCATGGAGTGCCTTCTGGGTTCTTCAGGGGTGCCTTGGCAAAATGCCTAAAAATTGCCCCAAATTGGCCAAAATTTGTCAACAAGCCAGCACGTGGCTCAAGCCTGCATTTTTGTCTTACAAAGCCACAGGTTTATATTGTGCAGCATTGCAACCCTGGGCATTGTGCAGGCCAGCCACTGGCATCCTAACAACTGATAATGTCATTGGTTAAAAAGGAGGACATAAGGTGTGTGCCTCCTTTTTTGCCCTTTCCCTGCCACAATGGAATACTAGCCATTACCAGCGTGCAAAAGTCTACTGCTTTGGAAGATAAAAAATCACCTCTAATCTTAGGTGTCCTATGTATGTGGATGATGCTACATTATGCAAAACTATTTGTTTCGTTTTTTACATTTTAGAATGGGGTGCCTCAAAATTGTGCCAAATTTTAAAGGGTGCCTTGATTGAAAAAAGGTTAAGAAGGTTGAAAAGGTTAAGAAACACTGGTTTAAATACCTTGTTACCAAATTAGAAGCCAATTATCATACATGTAAGATACCTACACCTACACTGGTATTTGTCTTATGCACTAGTTGCCTCTGACTTTTGTGTCCATCCGTTGGAACATTAAGCAAACAGAATAAAACATATGGTCACCCAAGGATCGTAATGAGACATGTTTGTGGTTCTTGATCAGCACCTTTTATTATGTTTCAGACAACATGGGTGTTCAGTATCCTTGACAAATCCTCATATTGGCCAGGCTAATAAGAAGTTTTTGGTTGCCCTTTTGGTCCTTGAATGGCCACGAATAGTATCTGTAGTGAGGGGATTAATATCTTGTCATACTGAAGTATAAAGATAAATATGTTTGTTCATATTTTTCTGGTGTCATCTAAGGGATTGGATATGACAGAGTTGTGAATCAGGACAAACAGTGGCAAATATGTCAGGAAATCAAGGATATCCAGCTTCTTAATGTGACTTAACTGCAGTTGTGCAGCTTCTTCATGCTCTCTGCTTATTCCTCCGGCCTTTAACTCAACCAAGAGTTGCTCCACACTGATGCTTTTACTTTCAGCATCAATATTGCATAGAAAAAGTTGCTGAAAGAGAATAAAGAGGAAGAAAAAGGGATTTTGTACTGCTCAGAAATATTATACAGGCTTCAAGTGTAAATGTACAAAATTTACATAAAATAAACCTACTTTCATCCAGCTCTGGACCAAGCATTAAGATGTTACAGATCTGCTTATGAATGTGTGTGGCCACATTTGGAAAATACCTAACAGTTTGACCCAAAAATGACCGGCGTTGCTGCTACAATTTTTTTATGTCGTGAAATATTTGTGCAGCCGTTTATCAAATGCTAATTTTCAATACAAAATATACTTAAATGAATTTTAGTGCACACAAACATGATTGAGTAACTAGATACCAAACATGTCAAGATTCAAAATTGTGCACTCCTGTGAAATGGTGACTACAATACCTAAAATTGTCCGTAGGCAACGCTTTAAAAGCCTTTACAGGATATCAGTTTAGAGTTAATCATAAACTATATAAATTCATCAAAAAGCAGCACTAAATCATAATCTAAATTAATTAACTTGTGTGAATAATCCACAAATAAAGTGTACAAAATATATAACTAATTATATATACAACTTTTTCAGTCCATGTGTTAATAGAATGTGAACAGATGTGGAAAAAACTTATGGAAAAACCCAAAAAGATGAGAAAATCATACAGAATCAAAATAAAATCCTTTCACTGTCCATATGATTCCACAAGTGCCTAACTTCCTGTGTAAAAAAGGTTCTGCTTTCACCACCAAGTGACACTGTTTTAGGGAGCCTCTTACCAGATACTATGGACCATTGGCATAGAAATGGTCAAATACACTTATTAATTTTCTTTAATCACGATCCTCCAAATATGTATCACATTCCCAATGGGATTTCTCCACCGATATTATGGATATGCCAAGAGATAAGAACAATGCATGTCCATAGTGTAATATGTAAACACCACGCTTATATAAAACTTCATAGCACACCAACTAATGGTACAAGACGATACACATATGTTGTGGGCAGCAAGAGCAAAAGAACTGCAAAAAAGCAGGTTCAATAAACTCTGCTAATAAAATCTTCTAAAGCAGCAGGCTGAAATTACTGTACCAAGCTCCAGACTCTGATCTGGGGTGTGCATGTGTGATGATGTAACGTTGTAGCCACAGCCAATGTGTTTCGTCAGAGAGATGATCTAGTCAGGGGATATGATTAAAAAATGATTTAGTGCTGCTTATTGATGAATTTATATTTTCTATGTTGATATTGGTGTCACGATAGCACAGGTAGCTGCTTTATCTCACAGGTTTTAAAAACGTCTGCGCAGATTTTTTTACTTTTTTTAATCATTGCTAGAATTATTGCTCTCACTCTGACATTCATGGCAATACCTCACATGTGGGGTGCAATCACCATTTACATATGCATGGTGGACCTAACTGCGCATTTGAATTTGCATGTTGCAGAGGTGCTTTTACTTTTTTTATTTTTGAAATGTTTTTTTTTTTTTTCATTGGGCAGGTGACAGGTACGTTTTATGGAGACATCAGAGATCTATTGGACCCCTAATGTTTCCTGTGTCCTCCAAAGCAACTAACGAAGCACAGACCATGCTTGGTGTGATGCTTCCCTGGCTGTAACAGGCTGAAGCCAGATCTGGGATCATTCATCACAAAAGAGATCGGGGCCATGTGTGTCCCATTCAGGAGAAGACACTATGATTTCCCTTCAATTTCTGTTCTGGTGGTTTTAAAGTCTAGGTGGTTTCTACCTTAAGGCATTCCCTGCATTAGGCTAAAAACCACCCCACTACTTGCCCCCCCACCCCCCACACTTCACACAATCCAGCACTGTCCCCTCCAGCTGCCCCACTCTCCTCTCTTCCTGGATTCACAGGCTGCACTGAGAGCAGGTAAGCATATCATGTTTTTATCTTAATAAAAAATAATAAAAAATATTAATAAAAAAACTTTTACTGATCATCACTTTAAGAAGTATAGAGAGAATGATTATCATTAGGAAACTCTTGCAGGAGTGGTGGCCAAAGATTGGCTTTTTTTTTCCTCGAGTAGGGATAGGGTGTGCAATGAGGAAGGTGTCAAAAGCAGAACGTATAAAGTTCAAATGTAATTTAGATTCTGATAGCATAAAGAGTTAATGCGTCTCAGAGGTTCAAAGGGTCCCCATTCTTCATGGCTTGCTAGTGTTGCACAAAGCATGTACTGATCTAATAGAATTGGAAGGATCCTGAGGGCTTTATTTGTATGATAGCTTTAGTTGCCTGGTTAAAATGATTATAAACGATCACTTTCCAAATTGGAATGAAAGGCAAAACATTTTTATATAGATATAAAAGAGCATTATACATACCTTTTTTCCCCTTTTTTATAAGTGATCACATTCCCTCTGTTCTCAGCTGCATAAGAGCTAGGGGGAGGAAAAGCAGCAGCACACTGAGCTTCCCAGTGAATGGATGTGCGGGGGGGGGGGGGGTGTCAGGACAGGTCTGATCATTGGAGGAGAGCAGGCTGAGTTCCCAGCATAGCTAGAGAACTGACCACAGTTTGTTCTCCTGTTTAGTGTGGTAAGTTATTAATAGGAAAGCAGAGGGACTGGTAGGAACACCAGGCATTTCACATAAAGGAAGCAATATAAAGATAATGGGATGCTTTTTCATATAGGTACATGGTACAGCAGGCACATATCAGGAATATGAAATGCTAGCATAACATACTCTTTAAGTTTTATCATACCTTCCCAAAGGATTCCTTCAATTCTATTAACCCTGATGAAGGGGGACCCTTTGAACCCTTGAAACAAGTTGCTTTTTATGATATAACAATCTTAATAAAATTAAATCTGTATACATGTTCTTCTTTTGCTGCTTTCCTCTTTGCGCACCCCACAATAACAACCTGACAAGTACTTTAATCATCTATCCACTCTATCAAAAAGTAAAAATAAAATAACATAAAATAATTGGGCTTTAGTCACATTTTGTTAAATATCACTATCACAACTAGATGGTAAAATTAGGCAACAAAGTATATAGTTGATTTTTTTTTAACTAAAATAAATTGCTAATCTATTACTGCCACTCCAATATATATGTAACTAATAAGCTATAACTAAAAGTTATGATTTGCAGCTATACAGGGGGTCCCCGAGTTACGAACGACTCCTACTTACGAACGGCCTCAAATGCCGGCCACTTGTGCTCTACGATAAATTTTGAGCAGCTCCGACACATTCTACACTGCCGTACTATGCCCCAGATAACATAACAAGCGCCCGGAACATCCCACATCCATGCACAGGCGGCAGTTACACTTACGAACACTTACGAATGCAGTGTTCCGACCGGAAGTTACACTTACAAATGCAGTGTTGCGACTTACGAACAACTTCGACTTACGAACAAACCTACAGTCCCTATTGTGTTCGTAACTCGGGGACCCCCTGTACTGGTCACATAGCATGTAACACAGGAACATTTAATAAAACAGATATATTACTGCTGACAGTAAGGTTGATATACTAAAGAAGTAGAGCATGGTCACGTTCAAAGTGAGTTTTCACTTTGTAAAGTAAATTTCCACTTATCTCAAATTCACTTTACAAAAAATACTCAAACTTGTTCAAGGAAACTTAAAAAACAAGATTTTTGCTTGCATGACTGACTGACTTGCATGACTGATGCCACGTACACACGATCATTATTCACGGCCGTTAAAAAACCGCCGTGAATAATGTCATTAAAAACGAGGGAACGGCTTGTTCCCCACACACGGTCGTTTTTCACGTTGTTTTTTTCTCTTGTCGAGAAAAACGACCGTCTGTGGTCTCCGCGGCAGTGTTTCCCTATGGGAAACACTGCCGCGGTAAACATGTCGAAAAAAACGACGAGAAAAATTAGAACATGTTCTAATTTTTCTCGTCGTTTTTAATGCCGTTTTTCTCGTCGAAAAAAACGACAGAAAGCCCACAGACTATCGTTTTTCTCGTCGAATGGGAAAAATTTTGTTTTTCTCGATGAGAAAAACAGCCATGTGTACGCGGCATGATTGTGGAAATAAGCACAACTTAATTTCATTCACTAAGCTATGTGATTTTTCTCTTTTCAAAATGAATTTTTGGCTCTAATCTTCATCTGACATCAAAAAGTTATTAGGTTATATTTAGCTGTTATTAAAAATTAAAAACAAACATTTTTTTTTCTGAAAACTACGAGTGCCCTTGTAGATTTTTTAAAATGTTTTATTGTGTTTGGTTTCAAGAGGTATGTGTACAATTATGTACAAGAGTTTTGCCCTTTTTTCTGCAACACCAGTAAATTTAGTCATCAGCAAAACATGAAAGGAGCACTCAGTGCAATATGAAAGGGTTTGATTTGTGTATGTGTGTGTGCAAATGTCCGTGCCTGCCCTAATAAAGCTTTACTCTAATTGTACGCGTTCAGTTGGTAATATAAGAATGCTCCTTATTTAAAGAAGCCTTTAATTTTACTGTGGTTAAAACTAATAGTCCTTTGCTTTCATTCTTCTAGTTTTTACCCCTCATTTTCTTTTTGTGTCTGCACCTGTTTGCACCACTTTCACATTGAATGTAAAAATGATGGGTAATCTTTTGGCATTAACCTTGGTGTGTGATAATATGCTGCTTGGTCTGAAGAATAATTACTAAGACCAGATCAACTGAGAATTGAACATTCTCAGTGTGCTTCACACACGCCTGTGTCACATTGTCCAGCCTAAAGAAAGAACTTTTGTTCATATTTAACGCTATAAACATTTGTTGCACGGGTCTTTTATCAGCTCACATCTCCAATGTAACTCTGGAGGAGACCTTGCATTAAGCTGCTGCTTACAGATTAAAACAAAGCTGCCATAGTAAGATAAAACCCAAATCCTGAAGACTAAATGAAATTATAGACATTACATGTGCATAGTAATCTTCTAGTGTTGTAGTTTACAATTCAGAACTGATCTTTACTGTGCTGGACTGGGATTGTGTCACTACTACTATCACTGCATTTTACCTTACTTTACTAGTAAACATTGCATAGTTTACCCCCCCCCCCCCTTACAAAGAATTGTTATGAATAAAAAATGTGGATATGCCCTTGGTGCGCTTAATGTGTTGTAATTCTAAAACTAGAGTTAGTTTTAAAATCAAGGCACCAAAATGTAAAAAGATAAAGCTTTGAAATAATTATTTGTTGAAAAACAATTTATCAAGATCAAGTTTTATAATATTTATTAAGGCATTAACATAGCTCCCAACTGTTCCTGATTTCGAGGGACTGTCCCTGATTTGGAACAATGTCCCTCTGTCCCTCTTTCCTCCTCATTTGTCCCTCATTTTGGTCTGATCTATATAGTTGTATATAAAATGCACTTGTTATCTTTCAAAAAGTGTTTCCCAGTGCTAAACCTTTCATCCAAATTCTAAATTTCTGCATTTGTACATTTTAAAAGCCAATATAAAGGAATAGTAGTGGTAAAAAAAAAAAAAGCACTTGTGGATTTAATTAACCTTTTTTTTTGGTTAATTCTCCTTTAAGGGGGTGTGGCAGGAGGCGTGTCCTATGCCTACGTACGTTGTTAGTAGGTGTCCCTCATCCCCATCTCAAAATGTTGGGAGGTATGGCATTAATCCTAATTTTCTTAACCCTCCTCTTTGAACACCCAACCACCACCACCATTTTTTTAATATACTCCTATACATACCTTGTAGTCCTTGTTCTTGTTTTCTGTGTTAGTTTGGGTTCTCTCTGGAAGGCACCAGTTTCCTCTAACAATCCAAAAACACAAGCAGCTTATTGAGCTTACAGCTGGCCAAAACCTCAAATTTGAAATACAGTAAAACCTTGGATTGCGAGCATAATTCGTTCCAGCAACATGATTGTAATCGAAAGCAGTTGTACATCAAATTTCCCCATAAGAAATAATGGAAACTCAACCGATTCGTTCCACAACCATTTATTCATAAGTCCTTCAGTTTATAGTCCATATAAAAAAATTATAGCAATATGTTAAAATGTTCATCCACAAATGGAAGCCTCCACAAGGGGATTAGAAGCAAAATCCAGCAGGAGCAACTCACATGGTTGATTAAAAGAGGCACATCTAAGTATGCAGGCATCCTGGGTAAAGCTGTCCACATAGACCATCCCCCGCACCACCGGCTCTCACTGCTGTCAATCTGCAATCGTGACCAGGAAGACTACCCTGCAGTAGAGTGATCTGAAAGCGAGGCTTGAAGCGCTCATGGAGCGCAGCGTGGAAGAGACGACTTTGATGGTGGTGAGGAGGATGGTCTATGTGGACAGCTTTACCCCGGGTGCCTGCATACTTAAATATGTCTGTTTTAATCATCAACCATGTGAGTTGCTAAATGTTGTAACCATATTGCTACACTTAGAGATGCCTCTCTTCTCTTTTATACTCATTTGTGAGGTGACGCTACTTGTATATCAAGACATCGCTTGTATATCAAGTCAAAATGTATTAAAAAATTTGCTTGTCTTGCAAAACACTCTTAAACTAAGTTAATCTCAAACCAAGGTTTTACTGTACTGTCACTTTAGGCCACCTTCACTAGCAAAATATACTCCTTCTGCATTTCCTGGTGGTCTATTTGCTCTATTAAATCCTTTTGTTCACTTCTATAACAGATCTGGCTTCCGGTACTCCCATATAACAGTGCTTAGGCCAGAGTGTCTGATTATTACCAGGTTCACAAACGGTCATTGGGGGAAGGGGCGGAAGACATATCACCCACTTAGGACAAAGTGAACAAAGTGACAATGTCTCTTTAAGTCCTTTATCACCCCATGTACTTTCTACAAAACCTATCGGTTTAAGATCCCTAAATCATTTACCTGAATGCTGTAAAAGGCTCCTTTCAGCACCGGCATGCTTTCTGCCTCTCTAACACTTCCAACTCTTAGCTGTGGCTAGGGTCAGTTTTTTTTTTGCTCAAAGAAGGGATGCTAATAAGTGCTTCTGCCTAACACGGAACCCCACTGTGGCCATGGCACATACACTATATTACACCTGCCTTTTACACGCACATGGATTTTATTGGCATCCCAGTCTTAGTCTGTAAGGTTCGATATTGAGTTGACCCACCCTTTGCAGCTAAAACAGATTCAACTCTTCTGGAAAGGCTGACCACAAGGTTTAGGAGTGTGTCTATTGTGATTGTTTGACCATTCTTCCAGAAGAGCATTTGTGAGGTCAGGCACTGATGTTGAACGTGAAGGCCGGCTTGCAGTCTCCACTACCTAGTCTTCCCACTACTTTTGGTAATATAGTGTATCTGGAGGGAATCTTCTTCAGCTGATATTATAGTTTTGTGAGGGGCAGATATGGATCGTGTGGGGCATAAAGTCAAGTTTTGACTTCAGGTCTGCTTTAAAACTGTCCTTAGAGTGTGTGAATTGTATGCCTATGGTAAAACATTGATTGTAAGCTCCTCTTGGGGCAAAGACTAAGGTAAATAGTCACATATACTTTAATACATTGTGAAATGTTGGATTTCTCTCTCACTCAACTCCCCATTTATTACTACTGGGTATATCTTTTGACTCCTACCCCATCTAGTTTGTAACTATTGTGATGCACATTTTGTTAGTGGCCGAATGTTTATAACAAAGAAGACCACTATTGCTCCCAATATATCAGAAGTATTATATAGAGTCAACACTTACTATAATTATGAGAAGGTTGGTGCATATAATACCTCAAGGCTTAAGCTTTTTGTTAGGCATTGGTCCATGTGGTCCAAGATGTTTAATATGACTGGACTGTAAAGATGTTTTTTCTCTCTTTTGACTATAAACTTATCATTTATGATGACAGAATTGTCTTTTGTGGTGAATGCTACTTTTTCTTGATTGTTTTTATGTTTCTATGTCTACTGTAAGACCCCTTTCACACTGAGGCGTTTTTCAGGCGCCTGAAAAACGGCTACCATGCCACCCCAGTATACACCACTCCCAAACCGTCCCTGCCCATTGAAATGAATGGGCAGCATTGCCAAAGTGCCTGCAAAGCGCTTCGGCAGCGCTGCGCTTTTAACCCTTTCTTCGGCCGCTAGCGGGGGTAAAAGCACCCCGCTAGTGACCAAAAAGTGCAGCTTAAACAGCGGTAAAGCACCGCTAAAACTAGCTAACATGGCCCGCCCCCCAGTGTGAAAGGGGTATTACTATGCCATGCAATGTCTTTGATACTCGCATATTTATATACACAATCCTTTCTGATTTTCATATAATGACCAATGGTATTGCCTTTTGCTCTCAAATCTCAATAAAAATTTATTGAAATTAAATTGTGAAATGTTAGGCACTGTAAAATAAATGTTTCATGCAAGCTCGGCAGCCAAATAGTCAACCAATTTTTTTGTTGCTTTTTCCTTTGAAAAGTTGGCATACAACTAAATAAAAAAACACAAATAAAATAAGATACATGAATAAAACCAAGTGCATTGCAATCCACATATCCACTGTCACTGTACTGTCTCGACATAATCCATAAATCTGACTTGAATAGTAAGTATAAATGAACCAGCTCTCAGCACCATGGGAAGCACAGTAACACTTACCGGTCAGCAGTGCACTACTGCTGTGTCCTATTTTATTTGACAAATGCAAACTCACTTTAATTAGTTTTATGGCTATGGGTGGTACTAAGGATTAATACAGTTTTTTAAATATTAAAATGATTTTCCTTTTGTGAACATTATGTAATTTCTAAACATTGTAAAATAAAAAATGTTATTAATATTTACTGTTTGGAAAAACCTGCGCTAAACCGAAAGTATATTTTAAAAAATGGTGAATAAATAAATGATCCAAAAAATGTGGTGCTGCTGCAAGTAAAAAGTTAAAAATACTAAAACTCAAAAGACATGTGTAAAAGGACAAGCGTGCAACCACTGACATTGATTAAATAAAAAATGATGAATATATTACTAATAACACACTATGTGAAAAAAACCACAAGAGAATATATACTGAATCTCAATAGTGAAAAAAAACACAAGAGAATATATACTGAATCTCAATAGTGAAAGTGAAATTGTTCTCCAAAGGCAAATATTAATTTAAAAATTAAAATTATAAAGGTGAGATTGAAAAAAATGTCCACAACACATTTAAATTCCAAAGGTGAAATCCACTTGCTTCATATGGATAAGGGATATCCAAAGGGAGCCTTACTCTATAGATGTTCAGTGATAACAAATAATCTTAAAGCCGCTTACCAGATGGACGGGACCTCAGATCATAGAGGTCACAAAGGCGTGTGCATCAGCCTGCCGGCAGCAATGGTATTCACCTGTTCCTTTATCCCAGGTGGCCTGTCCTCACTCCACCAGGTAATCAGATATCTTGACACACAGTATCCAAAACGAAAAAGGTAGGCGGGAATAGAAACGCTCCAGCTTCCAAGTGTACTCCTAAGAGCTTGTTCAACTCAGCAAGGAAGGATTAAAAAAAGGACTTCATGGTGCAGTATTTTCCAAAAATTCAAAAGGATTTATTGTAAAAACACACAGCAAAAAAGCCAAAATCAAAAAGTCCACATCCAATCCACAAATAGTAAAATAGGCAAAATAGGCAAGGAAACAGCAACGTAACAAGGGTAAAAAAGGTTTCTAATGTTTCCGTATGCTAGTCAGAGAGCAAACATAGACTGCATCAATACATCAATATCCAATACGTGATGACGTTAGGAATCTTGGCTCCACCCGACGCGTTTCCCCAAAAATGGCATCAACTGGGAACGGAGGTAATTAGCCTCCGTTCCCAGTTGATGCCATTTTTTGATGTATTGATGCAGTCTATGTTTGCTCTCTGACTAGCATACGGAAACATTAGAAACCTTTTTTACCCTTGTTACGTTGCTGTTTCCTTGCCTATTTTGCCTATTTTACTATTTGTGGATTGGATGTGGACTTTTTGATTTTGGCTTTTTTGCTGTGTGTTTTTACAATAAATCCTTTTGAATTTTTGGAAAATACTGCACCATGAAGTCCTTTTTTTAATCCTTCCTTGCTGAGTTGAACAAGCTCTTAGGAGTACACTTGGAAGCTGGAGCGTTTCTATTCCCGCCTACCTTTTTCGTTTTGGATACTGTGTGTCAAGATATCTGATTACCTGGTGGAGTGAGGACAGGCCACCTGGGATAAAGGAACAGGTGAATACCTTCGCTGCCGGCAGGCTGATGCACACGCCTTTGTGACCTCTATGATCTGAGGTCCCGTCCATCTGGTAAGCGGCTTTAAGATTATTTGTTATCACTGAACATCTATAGAGTAAGGCTCCCTTTGGATATCCCTTATCCATATGAAGCAAGTGGATTTCACCTTTGGAATTTAAATGTGACATTTTTTTCAATCTCACCTTTATAATTTTAATTTTTAAATTAATATTTGCCTTTGGAGAACAATTTCACTTTCACTATTGAGATTCAGTATATATTCTCTTGTGTTTTTTTTCACTATTGAGATTCAGTATATATTCTCTTGTGGTTTTTTTCACATAGTGTGTTATTAGTAATATATTCATCATTTTTTATTTAATCAATGTCAGTGGTTGCGCGCTTGTCCTTTTACACATATTAATATTTACTGAATGGTGCAAATAATATAGAAAAAGAAGGATGACGAGAAATTAAGGACTACAAGGTTAGAAAATGTTTACTATTCCTACATATTTGTGTTAAATTAATTAAAGTTTTTTGTAAGTGGGTGATGCTCTTTTTTGTTTTTAAGTAGGACCTTCCCCACCCCCCTTTTATAGAAAAAGACATGAATATCTGAAATAGTGTAAATAGTGTAAACAAGTACACTTAGTACTACCATCCTGTCTCTCTTTCTCCTTTTCAGGCTGCCTCTCCGCTGCCTGTACCGTCGTGCTGCCATTTTGAAATTGTTCAGGGTCAGCTTGCAATATAGTCATACTGGCAATGCGCGACATGGAGCGTATAATGTCATGTGGCTCATCTGCTTCATGTGCCCTCTTTCATTACATTAAAAGATCTTAGGGAAGGCTTTTTTTTTTAAACAAACAAATGTAATGTCCTAACAAAAAATAGCCATAAAAACATGTCTCAACTGGTCATTCTTACAACCCCACCCCACTGGATGTCTACATGAGGTCTTACAGAGGTGATGACTGGTTTAGGCAACCTTAAAGGGGTTGTAAAGGTTCGTTTTTTATTTTCCAAATAGGTTCCTTTAAGCTCGTGCATTGTTGGTCCACTTACCTTTTCCTTAGATTTCCCTTCTAAATATTTGTTTTCTTTGTTTTCTTTGTCTGAATTTCTCACTTCCTGTTCCTCCTCAGTAAGCTGTTCAGTAAGCTGTTCTGGCTGACTAAACACCACTCGGATGATGGTGTGAAGTTTAGTGAGGAGAAACGGGAAGTGAGAAATTCAGACAAAGAAAAAAATCATTTAGAAGGTAAATCAAAGAAAAAGGTAAGTGAACCAACAATGCATTAGCTTAAAAGAACCTATTTAGAAAATAAAAAACAAACCTTTACAACCCCTTTAACCTCAGATAGACGTGTCACTGCTATAGAAATCTATGGCCAGAGGAGTGGCTACAAATAGGCGGAGGACAATTTAAAGAGTAAATGGGGCGGCACAGTGGTTAAGCGGTTAGCATTTCCATTTAGCAGTACTAGGGTTGTCAGTTTGAATCCCAACCACAACACCACCTGCCTGGAGTTTGCATGTTCTCCCTGTGCCTGTTTTCTCCCACACTCCAGAGAAATGCTGATTAATTAGACCTAGTATGTGTATGTATGTGAGTTAGGGATCTTAGATTGTAAGCTCCTTGAGGGCAGGGACTGATGTGAATGTATAATATATTTGTAGAGTGCAGCATAAATTATCTGCACTATATACTGTAAGTACCTACACTAAATAAAACCAATGAAGGATTGCTTACAGTAAAAAATCACCAGCAATACTATTTAGTATTTTTAAGCTTCATAGCTTGGAGGAATGAAGGAGTTTGCCTGAAACAGCTGAGTGGATTTTGAAGGAACCACTATGGTTACATGGAGAAAGTGACTTTAAAGTGTGTTTCCCCTTCTGCAGCCAAATTGGGATAACACCTACTTTATACTGGTTACATGTCCCCATTCACATAGCATACCTTCAATTTTTTTTTTTTTTTTTTAATTGAAGCTTATCTTTTTTAGATGCTCTATTCTGGACCCTCCAGCAAGGAAAAATCCTAGGAAGTTCACTTTGTTTATGAGGGGGTTGGGCAGCTGTGCTTACCGTAATTTACTAGGTGTAAAGGCTGAGCTTCTTGCATTGTATGTAAATAAGGACAGACTTGGGACAGGCTCACTCCCAATTGTTGGCAAAAATGTAATAATCATGAACCTTCAGGTGGATGCAGGGGATAAACAATCTGGTAGGGGTACTCAAAATACGTTTTCCATAAGGAGAAAAATTCTCTTACTTATGTACAAAAACTGGTCATACTAGTGAGTGCCCCCCACACCAGACCACTTTTAAATTTTACTCTGCATCTCCTGATTATATAAAGCACATCAAAATGTAAGCACTCCAACCCCAAAACTTAAATCTTTTCACCCATAAAGGGGCTTTGTCAGGAGTGAAAAGGTGCAATTTAAAAAAAAAATGTGCTTAAACACAAAACAATGTGTACCCCAAACAGATTTTTTACCCTTCATAGCTGTGTATGAATAAAAGTTATGTTTTAGAGCTTAGTGGGTTCTGTGCTGAGAGATTGATGTTGATTTATCAGTTGTGATTCCCACAAACCAGCCTGTGATTAATTTAACTTTAGATAGTCAGGCAGATGTAATAATTTATAGTTCACATAATATTTTTAAATACCAAGGCAGGCAGACAGTTCAGAAATAGCAGGAAATCAGCAAGGATAAGGCTTAATGTACACTGCTGCTGGTAAAAAGATGTTTAGGAGTAGTTGGGCATTTTTTTCAACTGCTCCTAAACTCTCCTCTATGTTATCTTATCAGTACATGTACACAGGGTCATCTACAGTGGTTTCTAGGCAGTTGAGTTTAAAAGGCTTTTTTGGAATGCCTAAAAATGGGTTCAGAAGCTGAGTTTAGAGGCATTTCAAGCGCCAAATGCTTCTAAACGCGGCTAAACGCGGTAACTTGCATTTAGCCCCGCTTCGTTTACAGGCGTTTTTTGTTTTTGGCTATTTTTTTTCAGAAATGCTTCTAAACGCAAATGCGGCAAAATGACACTAAACACGGCATGTACACGCGGCAAAATGGACGTTTTAAACATGGGTTACTATCTGTCACGTTAAAGGGGTTTTAAAGGTACATGTTTTTTCACCTTAATGCATTCTTTTTTTTTGTCATTTAAGTTTTTTATTTTTCATCAGAAAAAAATCATTACAGAATCATAAATATTAAAGATGATTACAATTGACTCAACAAAAATCTCAGGTATTATTACCATAGAAACTTAGACAAATTATTATCGTAAAAACCAATACTGACAATGTTTAAACAAAAAGTAATAATATCTAGCCTCATCTTGGTCAAGTATATAATCAAGTAATCTTATAAACTGATAATAACTTATATTAAGAAAATCTAGTTCCCACAAAAATAAACCGAAAATATGAAGGGCTCCTACTCCCCTCCCCAGCCACCCCTAACGGGAACACACTGTGACTGGGAAGGAGAGAACGCCCCCTGCCCGGCCTTCCTGTCACCACCAACAATCGTCGGTAGAGACAACTGGAGAGATATAATAGAAAAAATGTCATTTGTACATGCAAAAAAAAACACAATACTCGACCTAAGTATGAAAATTAAGAGTTGTTCTCAGACTTGTTAGAGCTAAGTTCAACAGTCCAAGCCTCAAACAGTAAAAAAAGGAATCTGAGCCTGAAACTATTATATTTTATCTGATGTAATAAAACAATAAACATACTATGAAATAATAAAAGCCAAAACCGAGAGAATAAAGTATAGGATAAAAATAAAGAAGAGAAAGAAAAAGAGGAGAGAGAAAGAGAAAAAAAAAAAAAAAAATTTCTCAAAGATATGAAGTGAAAAGATTATAGAATGCCTACAAACCAAATATACATTCTAAAGATCAGTGATTGGTGTTGATGACCAAGTTATGTGACAAAGAGATTCCCATAAATCGCGCCCAAGGTTCCCATATGGCTTCAAAATTTGAGGTCTCGTCTAACAAGAAGCTAACCAGTTTTTCTTGCTCCATAATCCAGGAAACTTTTCATTTCATGGATAAGATAGATACTGAAGGTTTCTTCCATGCCCTTGCAATAGTTAGTTTTGCTCCCGTTAAAATAAACAAAATTAGTTTACGAGTGGCTTTAGGAATATGAGGTAAATGTCCATTGAGTAAAGCAATTGTGGGAGATTGATGTATTGGGCAACCTGTAATATTGAGTAAAATGTGAAATACCTTATTCCAAAATCCACAAATTCTTGGGCACTCCCACCATATGTGGATCATAGTACCCAGTCCCTGACATCCCCTATAACAAAGAGGTGAAACAGAGGGGTACATAACAGTCAATCTCGTGGGAACTAGATACCATCTTGTAAAAAGTTTTATATTGGCCTCTATGAGCGAAGTATTGCAGAGGCCTGAAGTCGAGCGAGAGTAGCTTGCATGCCAGTCTACAATATTTCTATCAATTAGGAGTTCCTTCTCCCAGGCCAACATGTATGGTAGTTTCACTAAATTGGATGCCAGTGACTTGTAGATCACAGAGATCCCCCCCTTCGCTCCACTGTCTGTCCACACCAATTTTCATAATCTGTAAAGTCTCGGGATGAATATCCAGTTTTACACTTAGAATGAATTAAATTAGCGATTTGATGAAATCTCGGTTTTTCGGATAAAGGGAGATCTAATTTGTTCATAAAATATTCAATAGGTAAAGGGCCTATAGAGGAAAAAAATTGACCAATGCGGTACAACCCCTTGTCGTACCACCATTTAAAGGTTTGAAGGTCCAAACCTTGATGAAAAAAGGGGTTTTTGAACACCGGGGTCAAAGGTTGAGCTTTAGAGACCAGCGAGGGAAGTTTCCGAAGTGAATCCCATAAAGATAAGGATTGTGAGAGTGATGGTGATAAGATGGGAGGTCTATTTCTGGGAGGGCACCACAACAGGTGTATTAGTGATGAGGATGGAACAGCTTGATTTTCAATTGATATCCAATCAGGAAGTTCTGTGTTAAAATATAAAGCAGATAGTTGTGCCAATCGTGCTGCTTGGTAGTACCATAAGAGATTCGGAAGACCCAACCCACCCTGTTTGGGAAGGTTGAATAAGCATCTGTTTGAGAGTCGTGGACCTTTATTGTTCCAAATGAATTTAGTGAGCTTACTTTGAAAAGATTTCAAATGATCTCTTTTGATTGGAATAGGAAGTGAACGAAATAAATATAAAAGCCTGGGCAAAAGGGTCATCTTGACTGAGTTAATCCTGCCAATCCAAGAAATACTGTGCGACTCCCAGTCTTTGAGATCGAGTTCGAGTTTCTTGTACATAGGAGGGTAGTTAGCTTGGTATAGTTTTTCAAATTTAGATGTAACATTAATTCCTAAGTACTTAATGAATGAGCTGCTCCACTTGAATTGGTAAGTTATCTGTAAATCGGACACTATAGAATCTGGGAGAGACACGTTAAGAGCTTGAGATTTAGACATATTAATTCTGAGACCTGAAAGAGTCGAAAACTTATTAAGCAATGAGCAAACCTCCGGTAAAGAAGACCGTGGAGAAGTGACAAAAAGTAAAAGGTCATCTGCGAATAAGGCACATTTATGGGTATCTTGACCATTTTGCACCCCCCCGATATTCGGATTACTACGAATGGCAATGGCTAAAGATTCGATCATAATAGCGAATATCAGGGGGGATAGGGGGCAACCCTGACGTGTACCTCTTCCAATCTGAATAGGGTCGGAAAAAATTCCTTGCATTCTGATTCTGGCCTTAGGATTAGAATAAAGGGCTTCTAAAATTCCTAACATATTCTGTCCAAATCCCCAGCGTTTAAGTACAGCGAATAGATATGTCCACGACACCGAATCGAATGCCTTCTGGAGGTCCAGTGACAGTAACATACCCTCCTGTTTATGACCTCCCTCCCAATTAGATTGTAGGATTGATACTAGGTCAACCGCTCTTCGCACCTGATCAGGACCTTGCCTACACCTTAATGCATTCTATGCATTCAGGTGAAAAAACAGCAGAGGATTAGCGGCCCCCCAGCCCCCCCCCATTTACTTACCTGACCCCTCGAAAATCCCGCGCCATGAACGTGCTGGCTTCTCGGCCGGGCTTCTCTCATTCATTGGTTGATTGATAGCAGCACAGCCATTGGCTTCCGCTGCTGTCAATCAAATCAATGGCGCGGCGCGCCGGGGAGCGGGGCAGAGTGATACAGTCGGCGGCTATAGCCGCCGGCTGTTTTACGGGAGCGTGCCCGCAAGAACTAACCCCCATGGGAGAGAGCTCCCATGAAGGGGGTTAGTTCTTGCAGGGAGGAGCTGAGACAGCCGCCGAGGGAACCCAAAAGACCAGGATCGGGGTCACTCTGTGCAAAACGAGCAGCACAGTGGAGGTAAGTATAACATGTTTGTTATTTAAAAAAATAAATAAATATGGGAATCTTTAGTGTCCCTTTAAATCGTTCAGGAGAGGTTGTAAAAACGTCCCATGTACATGAAGCCTTATTCCCAGGAGAATAACTAAAGAGTACAGCTCCAAAAAGCTTTAATAGTTTTATAATCTTATACACAACAACATAGGTAAATTATTGGAAACTGATAACTTCCAGGAAAAAAATATGATGAAAAATAAACTGAATCCTTTTAAATAGGTCTCTTAATATTACTTTTTTTAGTTGCATCATAGACCACGTATTTAATACACACACTTTGCCCTAGATATACTCGTGAAACACATTAACAATAAAGCACAGAACATGGATAATAAAAATGAAAAAAGTTACTTCTTTGCTGACATTCTTTTGCTGTGGTTGGGTAGCTAATTAAGTCTACAGTTCACGTAAAAACTGAATCAATGGGCTGTAATTATTGCAATTCAGCAACATAAAAGAGGAAAACAAAGGGTGAAAATTGTAATACATTGATGTGGCATCACTAGCTAAACTGAGATGTAGGCACCCCACTGAGTTATCACTGTGTCTGTTACAGACTTGTTAAAATGGTAATGATCGTAGGCTAGACTGGGGAGCACCTGTCAGCATTATGTTGTTCAAGTTAACCTCCAAATGTCATGTTTTCCTTTTCCGCTAAACAACAAACCGTCAGAGCAGAAAACTGTTGTTAAAGAAGACAACTGCATAGCTAAATCTTAGGCAACTTGTTGCTCTCCCTTTATGGAAGTAAAGAGCTACAAGCTGCAGCACACGGGTGTATCAGCTAAGAAATCAACTAGTAGTCACATTCCTTATAAGCTTTATGTACATCTTGCTTTGGGTGACAGCATGAAGGAATAACACATAAAATGATGCAGACATTAAAACCACAACTCCAGTTTCAGATCTATCTTTCCCTCTACGTGCCCTGAGCCATGCTGATAATGGAATAGTAGCTCTCACTGCCCATCTCACCCCTCCTTCCTGCTTTGTTGTAGAGATTTGCTTCTAATCCCTAGCCACCATTCCACATCTGGGGTTGAATGGTACCCGGTGTCATTGAACCTCTTCCTCTCTTCTCTTCAGTCATGATCGCACCTCATTTAGTCTTCTTGGTTGTAGAAAGTACCATCACCATGCTTCAAGCCCTAGTAGGGAACATGTCATGCAGGGATGATAAGTCCCATAGCAGTGTCACATATCACAGATGTGTGATGTGTGTATGCCATTCTATTTCGCAATCAGACTGATGCTGGATGTACAACTAAGGACTCTGTAAGTCAAGTGACTGACATTTTTTTAAGTAAATAGAAGTGGGAGGGCATAGAAAAAACAGGAAAATGTGTAGGGAGACTGAGTATGCATTTTTGGATCCTGGAAATTTAAGATATCCATAGGAATGTACAAACTACTACAAACTGATCACATATGATCTCAACGGCCAGGTGCCTACCTTAGAGAAATCTATAGGGTCACAAAGCTGCCAGGTTAAACGGTTCTGTTAACCCTACAATTAAAGTGATATTATAGGTATTTTTTTATTTAAAAAAAAAAAAAACATGTTATACTTACCTGTTCTGTGCAATGGTTTTGCACAGAGCAGCACCGATCCTTCTTTTCTCAGGTCCCCAGCCAGTGCTCCTGGCCCCTCCTCTTCCCTGAGTGCTCCCATAGCAAGCGGCTTGCTATGGGGGCACCGTGCATGCTCACTCCTGAGCCCAGCTCTCTGTGTCCATAAGACAAACAGAATGAGGCTGGGCGCTGCTCCCTTCTCCCTTTTTATTGGCTGTAATTGACTGAAGAGGGGAGCCATTGGCCACTTTAATCTTGAAAAAAAATGGTTTTACTAGAGGATTTTGATATCAATAGTGATATCTGAGTCCTTTGATGCATATTGATCACGGTCCCTCAGAAACGTCTTTCCCATTTGTCTAAGTATCTAAGTTGTTTCCCAAAAGAAAATCCAACCAATACTCCTTCATGTGCTACCAAGGTGTTGTAATAACAATGAAAACCGATTTATGTAAATCGCAGAGTAAAGCAAATTTAAGATAAAGCTAGCACAAAAACACAAGTAGATTTAAACCATTTACAACAACAACTGTACCCCAAAATCGTACACTAGGAGATTCAATGAAACTCTCCTAACTGACTCAATCTTCCTGAAACTGGACTACACTCCTCTTTCAAAGATAATGAGGATAGCTCTGTATCTCCCTCTGTGCTGTGGGTAACACATAAAGCAGGGATATGCAATTAGCGGACCTCCAGCTGTTGCAGAACTACAAGTCCCATCATGCCTCTGCGTCTGGGTGTCATGCTTGTGGCTGTCAGAGTCTTGCTATGCCTCATGGGACTTGTAGTTCTGCAACAGCTGGAGGTCCACCAATTGTATATCCCTGACATAAAGCATACATGGGAGGTTAACTAATAGCCCAAGGTACCAAATTGAGGCACCGACTTTGGGATCAGAAGGATGCCTTACTCAAATGCATCACTAGGCTAGAGACTCTACAGAAGGAGAATTTGTCCAAAAGTGACTTAACCGAGCTCACAGATCTCCAACTCTCTTTCAAGCAATTGCTGGATGCTGACACCAAAAGAGCACTCCACAGAATAGACCAATAATACAATGAGGCAGGCAAAAATCCTGTAAAATTGTTAGCCACAGCTCTACGACACCAAGGGACTAGAAATGTATCCCGTGTATTAAAAACATTCAAGGAAATATACACTGCTCCCGAAGAACATTTGCCCAATATTATCAAATGCTGTGTAATATTCGTCCTATATAGTCCTACACTGCATTTCATAACAGGGGAACAGACATCTCAGCATACTTATCCGACTCTAACATTGCAAAGATTTCCTCTGACGTGAAAAAAAACATGGAGGCACACATATCAGCACCATGAGCCCTGGCCCAGATGGCTACAGGATCAAATGTTTCAAGCTATTTTATAAGATCTTTTCTTCATTTCTTAACCCCAAATCCATCACCTTGAACCCTTTCCTTCAGAATCCACATTAGCACATATCACAGATATCCCTAAGGAAGGAAAATATAATTTGAACAGCGGCCACAAAATAACAGGTGACTTCACTGATTGCACAGAATCTCTACCCCTTTGAGCTGGTTCACACACAGGCGGCACGACTTTGGGGGCGATTTGGCAAGGCGATCTCAAGACGACTTCAGATGCGACTTGCAAAATGACTTCTGTATTGAAGTCAATGCAAGTCGCCCCCGAGTCGCCCCCAATTAGAACGGTTCCATTGAAGAGAGCGGAGCGTGACTTGTCAGGCGGATGAGTCGCCTGACGAGTCGCCCCTGTGTGAACCGGGTCTTACTCTTTTGTGTTTCCTTGTCTTGTGTATAAATACACAATGTTCAAATGTTTGTTTTCTGCTGTTGCTTTGGGATGATTAAAGTATATGTGAACCCTTACCTTGTAAGACAACCTAGTGAGTTTAAAATAGAAATGAAAGGCAAACATATATATATATATATATATATATATATATATATATATATATGTATATATAAAATATATCGTTATAAATACCTTTTTGTTTTATAAGTGTTAAGTTGAACTCTGTTCTCAACTGCATAAAAAGCTTATAGAGGTGGTGATGGAGAAACAGCAGAACACTTATCTTCCCAGTAATTTGCTGTGCAAGAGGGGCGTGTCAGCACAAGTCTGACCATTGGAGGACAAGCAGGGTGTTGTCACAGCACAGCGAGAAAACTGACCACACTGAGATGGATGTGCCCTCATACCTAGTGTAGTCAGTTTCAAATAGGAGAGCAAGGGAACTTCAGGATCACCAGGTATTTCACACAAAGGAAGAAATACAAAAAGAATAGGATACTTTTCAAGCTCATATCAGGAATAGGAAATGTCGGGGTAACATTCTTTTTTTCTGCACTACCTTGCCTGTAACATGCAAACGGTCCTAGAATGTTGAAATTGGCAGATGTGTTGCACTGTGACTAATATGCACTGTAAAAATGCATGCATGTCTGTTTTGGCATTTATATTGAAAAATGTAATAAAACTTTGTTGAGGAAAAAAATGACAAAAACTATCCAGTGATTTGGAGAATACATCTACTTATTTTTTGATAAAATCGATTTATTTCTCTAATCGTGTAGAAAATACACTTCTATTTTTGTGGTAAACAACCAATTCAACTTTAAGGAATCACTGACAACATTCATCCCAAGGCCAAAATGACAATACTTGTCAAACTTGGTGTCACACATTCATGCTATAGTATGTTACTATACTTTACAGTAGATCAAAGCTCTTACAAAAAGTACCCAGTTTTGCAGGGTACTGTAAATAAAACAAGATTACATTACTTTTTTTTAAATTACAGCTATACAGTATTCTCTTACTTTGATGACAATGCTGCAGCTGAACTGAGTAAGCGTTGTCACGCCAGGACAGGAAGTACTTGTTGGTATGATTTATTTCAAGCAGGAGTTATAAAAAGGAATTCAACTTTTTGACATTACAGGAACATGTACAACAACACAATTGGTTTAAGGGCTGGTTCACACCTAAATCACACAGGAATGTGTTCTTGTGTGATTCCAGTATGATTCATTGTGGTGCAATTTTCATCAGATTCAGTTGAATGGGCTAAAATCGCACTGGATAGCACAAAAAGTAGTGCATGTACTACTTTTCAAAAATGCATACTGTGGTACCATGCGATCTGGTGCAGGTAAACACATTGCATTTGGGGTTTCATTGACTGGTTGGCGACCAGCCGCTGCAGTTTTACTGCGGCAGAATGGCATGGCTGGGTGAATCGACGTTACCTTTGCCTTTTGGCCACTAGGGGTGCTCTGCCGGAGGCACACACGCTTGCCTGTGGCTCGCCGCCAGAGCCGATGTGAGTGCCGGCGGGCGCGATGACCGCCGAGCACCCGAGATCGCTCGTGACAGAGCGACAACCGGGATCTGTGTGTGTACAGATCGCGGTTCTTTCAGGAGAGAGGAGACTGAAAGTGTGTTCATACAATGTATTAACACCGATCTCTCTCTTCCCCAGTCAGTCCCATCCCCCCTACAGTTAGAACACAGTGAGGGAACACGGTTAACCCCTTTATCGGCCCCTAGTGTTAACCCCTTCCCTGCCAG
Organism: Rana muscosa; assembly: GCA_029206835.1. Taxonomy (NCBI): domain Eukaryota; kingdom Metazoa; phylum Chordata; class Amphibia; order Anura; family Ranidae; genus Rana; species Rana muscosa. Next base: position 828,613,056 of record CM055118.1, on the reverse strand, counting down.
TGACTTTTATACAGTAATCAGTGCATTTTTATAGCACTAATCGCTGTATAATTGTCAATGGTCCCGAAAATGTGTCAAAAGTTCCCGATGTGTCCGCCGCAATATCGCAGTCCTGCTAAAAACCGCAGATCGCCGCCATTACTAGTAAAAAAAAAAAATGCCATAAATCTATCCCCTATTTTGTAGACGCTATGACTTTTGCGCAAACCAATCAATATACGCTTATTGGCGATTTTTTTTTACCAAAAATTTGTAGGAGAATACATATCGGCCTAAACTGAGGAAAAAATGTGCTTTTTAAAAAAAAAAATTGGGGATATTTATTATAGCAAAAAGTACAAAATATTGTGTTTTTTTTTAAATTGTCGCTCTTTTTTTGTTTATAGCACTGACGATCAAATACCACCAAAAGAAATCTCTATTTGTGGGGAAAAAAGGAAGTCAATTTTGTTTGGGTACAGCGTCACGCGACCGCGCAATTGTCAGTTAAAGCGACGTAGTGCCGTATCGCAAAAAATGGCCGGTCATTGAGCAGCCAAATCTTCCGAGGCTGAAGTGGTTAAGAATATATTGAAATCCGCAGCAGATCGCACACACAGTGTGTTTTCAATGTGGCATTTTCGCATCGTGTTCTGGTGTAAACTGGCGCTTAGATTTGAGTTTAGATATGTTTACATATTACTTTACACATGTTTATAGACTACCTGTTTTATAGCATTTTTTCTCTTAAAATGTATCAAGTTATCACAACTAGTTAATCTCTGACATGTTGCTGACAAAATTCTTAACAGAAGAACAATATTATATCACATTTAAAAAAAAAAAAAAATGTTAAAACTTTTTTTTTTTTTTTGCACAACTGAATATATTTTTTAATATAAGTGAATATTTGTAATGTTGATATAATTGACCCTCAGTAAAGACAGGTTGGCAAAACAGTTGAAAAGTCTAAATAATCCTCAGCACTGTAATAATAAAAGAAAAGTTACGCAAAATGTCTACAAAGTTATATTGTTGAGGCCTTAGTACCAGGAAAAAGACTTTAGGCAGGGCCTCAAATTTAATTTAAACAATTACATTTGCCTTTCAAAAACTCCCCAAGGAAATCAGTTTAAATGCTGTCTTTGTCTTCTGTCCCCATCCCTAGTCCCTTCCCCCACAAAGTACACATACACTCACAAAAAAAAGCTGTTTAAAGGCTGCCAAGCATCCTCCTCTTTGTGACATGCAGCATGAATCCAGGACAAAAAACATATGCTAGTGAACAGCATGCATAATATTAGGCAGCAGCGCACCATTGCCCTCATTGGCTTCATGGCATGGCCGTACTAACACTAGAGCTGGAGCTGGTATTGTTCATCACATTCCGATTTAGAATCCTGAGGGTATACTTTCCAGTTTACTTTTTTTCACAGAAAAAAATAAATAAAAATCAGCCTTTATTGACTAAAATACTCTTATACTTTTATTTATTAATATTCACGCTCAAAAATGTTATGGAATTTAATGAAAAAACGAATTAACAAAATGCATCTTAGATAGGCAGCAACACGTATAGCCCTTGAAATTACAGTAAAAACTGAATTACAAGTTCTTTTTGTACTTTGAGAAGTATATACAGTATATATATATATATATATATATATATATATATTATCAGTGGCGTAGATACCTGCTATGATATTCTACTATTTTACATGCTATGATATAGAAAAGCCAAAATAGTAGAAGCCTGAGCCTGCCTATATACTATTCAGTTAACATAAATTTGGGCTTGACAAGGGAGGACTAGAAGCCACAGCCCAGCAACCTGAAACGGAGAAGGGGGGGGGGGGGCAATTGGGGCTGATGCTGCTTAACTTAAAGGGGTAGTAAAGGTTTGTTTTTTATTTTCTAAATAGGTTCCTTTAAGCTAGTGCATTGTTGGTTCACTTACCTTTTCCTTCTATTTCCCTTCTCAAGCCTCGTACACACGGCCGAGTTTCTCGTCGAAAAAAACACGTTGTTTTTTTCGACGAGATCCTTGGACAAGAAACTTGTCCCGGCCGAGTGTACAGACGCTTGATTCAAAGAACCCGCGGTTCTTTGAATGGAGCGTACGCGGTGACGTCATCGACTACGACGAGCATGCGCTCGTCACATTCGATGCCGTCGCCGCCATCTTGGTATACCCTACCTATGACTAGGAAGCTACTGCGCGTGCATCGAATTCATTTCGAACATGCGCGGGCTTCCCGGAGGACAGGTAAGTGTACACACACTCACTTTTCTCGTCGAGAAACAGGCTGACGAGAATCTCGACGAGAAAATAGAGAGCAGGTTCTCTATTTTCTCGTCGAGATTACTTGTCGGTTTTCTTGACGAGAAACCATACACACAAACAAATTTCTCGGGAAGACATCTCTGCCAGCAAGTTTCTTGCTGGTTCTTGCCGAGAAACTCGGTCGTGTGTACGAGGCCTCAATGTTTTTTTTCTTTGTTTTCTTTGTCTGAATTTCTCACTTCCTGTTCCTCCTCAGTTAGCTGTTCAGTAAGCTGTTCTGGCTGACTCCACACCACTCGGATGATGGTGTGAAGTTTACTGAGGAGAAACAGGAAGTGAGAAATTCAGACAAAGAAAAAAAACATTTAAAAGGGAAATGGAAGGAAAAGGTAAGTGAACCAACAATGCACTAGCTTAACCACTTGTCCCCCGCCCACTGTCAATTGACGGCGGGCGGAGGATACTCTCGTTCTGGGAGGACGTCATATGACGTCCTCCCTTTAAAACGAGCTAGGAGGCGCGCTTGCCGCCAGCGGCGCGCGCGCACGCCCGCCGCGTTCACAAGGCCCCGGTGCGCGTGCCCGGCGGCCGCGATTGCCGCCGGGCACCCGCGATTGCCCCCGGGCACCCGCGATTGCCCGGGAAACGAGCAGGAAAGTGGATCTCTGTGTGTAAACACAGAGATCCACGTCCTGTGAGGGAGAGGGGACCGATGGTGTGTCCCTTGTACATAGGGACAACCATCGGTCACCTCCCCCAGTCAGTCACCTCCCCCCACAGTAAGAACACATTGAGGGAACATATTTAACCCCTTCCCGCCCCCTAGTGGTTAACCCCTTCCCTGCCAATCACATTTATACAGTAATCAATGCATTTTTATAGCAGGGATCGCTGTATAAACGTGAATGGTCCCAAAAATGTGTCAAAAGTGTCCGATGTGTCCGCCGCAATATCGCAGTCACAATAAAAAATCGCAGATCGCCGCCATTACTAATAAAAAAATAAAAAAATAAAAATGCTATAAATCTATCCCCTATTTTGTACACGCTATAACTTTTGCGCAAACCAATCAATACACGCTTATTGCGTTTTTTTTTTTACCAAAAATATGTAGAAGAATACGTATCGGCCTAAACTGAGGAAAATTTGATAAAAAAAAAAAAATGGGTATTTATTATAGCAAAAATTTAAAAATAGTGTTTTTTTTCCAAACTGGACGCTCTTCTTTTGTTTATAGCGCAAAAAATAAAAACCGCAGAGGTGATCAAATACTACCAAAAGAAAGCTCTATTTGTGGGAAAAAAAGGACGCAAATTTCGTTTGGGAGCCACGTCGCACGACCGCGCAATTGTCATTCAAAGTGTGACAGCGCTGAAAGCTGAAAAATGGCTTGGGCAGGAAGGGGGTTTTCGTGCACAGTAGAGAAGTGGTTAAAGGAACCTATTTAGAAAATAAAAAACAAACCTTTACAACCCCTTTAAGCCCCAAAAAGCTGTGCCAGCTAATTAGTTCATGGTGGTCAGTGTATAAGCATAGGCAGATCTAGCTCTGCCACTTAGGGGGCTTTTTAAGAACATGCTAAAACATGCCTGCAGTTCATCTCATAAGCCATTTTTGGAGAGCCTGTCTACTAGTACCAAGGCAGGCCATAGACAGTGCAAATTTTCCACAGCTGCAGGAAAGAAATTCTCATGATTCCACCATCAACACAGACAGTGCTGACAGGGAAATCCCTCCTGCCAAGACATTGTCTTCTCTCGGCGGGGAGAACAGGGGGCAGGGGTCGAGAAAAGCAGTCCCCGCCGGGAGCAAACAGTGATTATTGCAAGCAGCTATAGCAGCCGCAAGCAATAATTGCAAGTAAAATCTGGCAGGCTGGTTGTACCCGCGTTGAACTATCGATCAACTTTATACATTCATTCAGCCATTCCATACACGGTTCAAATCTCGGCCGGTTCCTGCTGAACCAGCCAGGTTTTGAACAGTTTATGGCCCACCTAAGACAAGGCAGGCCAGTCAATTATACAGTGGATATAAAAAGTCTACACACCCCCTATTAAAATGTGAGGTTTCTGTGATGTAAAAAAAATGAGACAAAGATAAATCATTTCAGAACTTTTTCCACCTTTAATGTGACCTATAAACTGTACAACTCAGTTGAACAACAAATTGAAATTTTTTAGGTGGAGGGAAATAAAAATAAAATAATATGGTTGCATAAGTGTGCACACCCTTAACCACTTGCCAACCGCCCGTCGTCGTTATACGTCTGCTGTTTGAAGTGGAATATCAGAATCAGAAATATCAGAATATCGGCAACAGAAAGGGGCGTATTCAGTAATGATGGAAAAGATGGGGCGGAATTTGACACGATACTCAAACACATCTCCTAAACAAATATTTTTCTGCTATTCTTCCTATACGTCTTAAGGGCAACACGTGTAGGAAGAATAGCAGAGATATATTTGTTTAGGAGATGTGTTTGAGTTTTGTGACAAATTCCGCCCCCATCTTAACAGCACTGGCCATCATTACATACGCCCCCTTCTGTTGCCATCCGCCCCTCACACGCTCCCATCATGAATACATCCGCCCCTTGCAGAGTTGCACGAGCATCGGGAGCGTGCGGCACAATGTTGTTTTTTGTGCGCAGGCGCCGTGAACAGCTGATCCTAAATTACAATCTTCGGACACTTTCGGCGGCTCCATACTGCGCCTGCGCAGTACAGGGCGGGCATTATTCGACGGGGGGCATTTCTCGTCACAACACCGCCGGCGGAGGTGATCGGGTCCTGTCCCCTCTGTGGTATGGAGCTGAGTGAGGGGAAGATGGCCCCCACCTGGGTCCATACCATTGCACGGGGGAAACGATGTCAAAACATCACTTTTTAGTGTAAATATGAGATCTGAGGTCTTTTTGACCCAAGATCTTATATTTAAGAGGACCTGTCATGCTTTTTTCTATTACAAGGGATGGTTACATTCCTTGTAATAGGAACAAAAGTGACAATTAAAAAAAAAAACAACGGTGTAGAAATAAAAAATAAATAGTAAAATAAATACAATTTTTTTTTAACGCGCCCCGTCCCGCCGAGCTCACGTGCAGTAGCGAACGCATACTTGAGTAGCGCCTGCATATGAAAACGATGTTCAAACCACACATGTGAGGTATCACTGCGATCTTTAGAGTGAGAGCAATAATTTTAGCCCTCAACCTTCTCTGTAACTCAAAACATGCAACCTGTAGATTTTTTTAAACATCGCCTATGGAGATTTTTAAGGGTAAAAGTTTGTCGCCATTCCACGAGTGGGCGCAATTTTGAAACGTGACATGTTGGGTATCAATTTACTTGGACTAACATTATCTTTCACAATATAAAAACAAAATGGACTAACTTTACTGTTGTCTTATTTCATAATTAAAAAAAGTGTATTTTTTCCAAAAAAGTGTGCTTTAAGACCGCTGCGCAAATACGGTGTGACAGAAAGTATTGCAATGACCGCCATTTTATTCTCTAGGGTGTTAGAAAAAAAACCTATATAATGTTTGGGGGTTCTAAGTAATTTTCTAGCAAAAAAAATAAAAAATCGGATTTTAACTTGTAAACACCAAATCTCAAAATGAGGCTCTGTCCTTAAGTGGTTAAACTAATACTTTGTTGAAGCACCTTTCGATTTTATTACAGCACTCAGTCTTTTTGGGAATGAGTCTATCAGCATGGCACATTTTGACTTGGCAATATTTTCCCTCTCTTCTTTGCAAAAACACTCCAAATCTGCCAGATTGCGAGGGCATCTGCTGTGCACAGCCCTCTTCAGATCACCCCACAGATTTTCAATCAGATTCAGGTCTGGGCTCTGGCTGGGCCATTACAAAACTTTAATCTTTTTCTGGTGAAGCCATTCTTTTGTTGAGTTGGATGTATGCTTTGGGTCGTTGTCATGCATGAAAGATGAATTTCCTCTTCATGTTCAGCTTTCTAGCAGAAGCCTGAAGGTTTTGTGCCAATATTTATCTGGTATTTGGAACTGTTCATAAATTCCCTCTACCTTGACTAAGGCCCATGTTCCATCTGAAGAAAAACAGACCCAAAGCATGATGCTGCCACCACCATGCTTCACGGTGGGTATAGTGTTCCTTTGGTGATGTGCAGTGTTGTTTTTGCGCCAAACATATCTTTTGGAATTATGGCCAAAAAGTTCAACCTTGGTTTCATCAGATCATAACATATTTTCCCACATGCTTTTGAGGGACTTCAGATGTGTTTTTGCAAAATTTAGCTTGGATGGTTTGTACATTGTTATCACATGTACCACACAGTACTTGCCAAATATTCCTGCAGCTCCTTTAATGTTGCTGTAGGCCTCTTGGCAGCCTCCCTGACCAGTTTTCTTTTCGTCTTTTCAGCAATTTTGAAGGGACGTCCAGTTCTTGTTAATGTCACAGTTGTGCCATATTTTTTCCACTTGATGATGACGGTCTTCACTGTGTTCCATGGTATATCTAATGCCTTGGAAATTCTTTAGTACCCTTGTCCTGACTGAAACCTTTTAACATTGAGATCCCTCTGGTGCTTTGGAAGCTCTCTGTGAAGTGTGGACCATGGGTTTTGCTGTAGAATGCGACTAAGAAAATGTCACGAAAGACCAATTAGAACAGCTGAACTTTATTTGGGGTTATTCAGAGGCACTTTAAATGATGGCAGGTGTGTACTAACTCCTATGTAACATGAGTTTAAATGTGATTGCTTAATTCTAAACACAGCTACATCCCCAGTTATATGAGGGTGTGCACACTTATGCAACCACATTATTTTAGTTTTTTATTTTTACTTCCGCCCTTTTCAGCTTTTTTTAATTGAGTTGTACAGTTTATAGGTCACATTATAGGTGGCAAAAGTTCTGAAATGATTTATCTTTGTCTCATTTTTTAACATCACAGAAACCTGACATTTTAACAGGGGTGTGTAGACTTTTTATATCCACTGTATACCACACTATGTAGTTTGCACTGTTTTGACTACCCTAAAATGATAAAAAGTGGAACTTGATTGGTTTCTATTTGTTATTAATCTATCTAAGTAAGTCAGTCTGCTGCCATGAAATTAATGTTTTTAGGTTTTAAATGATGTAGCTTCATTGGATAATGTTTTTAGGTTTTAAATTATGTAACTTCATTGGATGGTTATGACAGGTGTTCAGTTTAAGTTAAATTTATTATATCATGAAAACCATAATAATAAAAGGTATGCATTTATTGCAATTGTGCTATATTATGAAATATTCATTTGCAGCACTATTGTCATACATTTCTATAATGGGTGGTTTAATCCTACTTACCTTGGCCTTACACATTTTTAACTCCAAAGCTTTGAAATCCATATGGTCAATTAACGATCTCATGAAGGAGCTGGAAAACATTTGTTAAAGAGAAAGAATAATAATTAGCTTTAGGTTTGATATATTTTTTTGCATTACATTTTTTTCTCCAGAATTACAGTTGTCAACATTAGTTACCTGTGTGGCTTCATTACTAATTTTTTAGCGAGGAACTTTTAAAGCAAGTAATAGGAGGAAAGGGGAAAGGACATAAGACTGACATGTTACAAAGACTGCCATAAAAGATACCTGCTTTTCAGCAAGTTTGTTAGATTACTTACTTGCTTAAATGAGACCCATCATGTGGGAGATTGGCCTGCTAGAAAGTGACTACCTAGTCACCTTATCGGTAGTCCACTACTTATGGCTCAGAATACAAACACCATTATTTTACATGCCAACCTGCACAATGAAGCTCTACTTTTCAATCTTGGTTCATCAGGGTATGTGGTCAGACAGAGGGCTGCTGTTAGAAACTACGGGGGCCCATACAGCCAACCTGACAGGCCCCCCACAAATAAACAGTTTACTATGCTTCAGTTATGAATAAACACAGTGAGTAGGAAGGAGGGGAGGGAAGCTGGTAGCACTGCAGAGGTAGGGGGCACACAGAGGGGCCTGGGCAGCAGGAGAAAACGTATGGTGCACAGGGAAGGTGATTGGTGTAGCAGGGGAGCAATTATTGGAACTGGTCATCTGTATGGCTCTCTGCAGCAGCTGAAAGTTGGTGAGAGGGAGAGAAGAAGCCAGCTTTCAGCTGCTGCAGAGAGAGCCATACAAGGGATCGGTTCGAGTAATTGCCCCATTCCCCCTGATGAACTGATCACCCTCCCTGCCCACATCTGATTCCCCTTGCTGCCTGGGCCCGCCTGCTTGCCCAGGCCCCATACAGTAGAACCGGTGGTAGCCCCTTATTAACAGCCCTAGTCAGACAAGTAACATCATAACCAAAGGATGCCTATAAACTAAAGGTACACAAGAAGGAAGGATAGGACAAGAATGGACATATGCACCGTGCCACCGTGCCAATTTTATCACAGGCCATCCTAGAAATCATTTGTAGTAAAACTGTGAAATTGAAATTACATAAAAATAAGGTGTTCAAATATTTCCCTATCTTTTAAAGAATTAAAGCTCAAATCCAAGCAAGCACCAAATACACTGTTGAAATACTTTTACTTTATGGGAATTGTATGTCACTGATTTCTAATTCTACCCCACCCAGTATTGTGACACAAATGCCCATACTAGACAATTTAAAAAGTTGATGTGTAGATGGGATTTGAATGGCACAAAATATAAAAAAACTATTTTATCTTTAAATGTATATGTAAATGTAAATCATTAAATATTAATGGTTGATTTAACAGACAAGACATTAACTTTCATGAATTACTGCAGATTCATAGTGTGCAGAATTTTCATACAAAAACCATTGCAATAGCTGTAAAAGGCCCAGCAAATAACACCCAGTGTAATGATTGTAGAGGAGGTAACAAAAGTTGCCCATAGTATTTTAAATAACTCTTCCTCAGGGGCAATGACAAAGTTAAGAAATCTAATGATAAAGCATATTGAACATTATAGATAACAATAAAGAAATATTTAAGTACTGACACATACTGATATGTAGCAAACATACATAAATACTTAAGGTACTATACTTATCAACCATGTCAAGTTTAAAAACAGTTCAGACTCTGGATCCAGTAGTTGCCCTTGTCGAGCATGCCTCCAATGTAGAGAGAATTAAGGTGGATCCTGCACCCAAAGGCAACATCCTTCCCTCGTCTCAGTGATGCACTAAATTTTCTTTTCTTGGAGGGCTTTTCCTCCAAGAGGGAAGGAAAGAAATCTACCTTACATTGCACCCACCATGCCTCGTAACTCACTCTACATAGAAGGATGTCAGCTGTCCCTAACTCTGGAGGTCACCATTAGGCCTGGAGAGGCCTGGGACTTCGCTACACTTGCACATGATTGGATGACGGAAGTCAGCAGAGCTTTACCTCTTTTACTACAATCTGGGGTGAATTCCCTTGCAAAGTGAACAGACTATTTGCCTTTCGTAAATCACCCCTCTATGAAGTTCTTATTGCTGTTTTCATTCCTTTTGGGAAGATTTTTGCTCTAACGCTGTCAAGACATGAAGTGATGGGAAATCTCTCTCTTTTGTCTAAAACAGGGGCTTCCAAACTACGGCCCTCCAGCTGTTGCAGAACTACACGTCCCATTGTAAAACTCTTACAGTCACAGACATGAATAGGCATGGTGGGAATTGTAGTTCCTGAGCAATAGGAGGGCCATAGTTTGGAGACCCCTGGTCTAAAACAAAAGCACATTTTTAGTAGAATAGTAAGAGTTGAAGTGTCTGACAATGCTTAATTGGTGTGTGTGCTGCATCCAAAACCTCATCTGTAGTATCTGACAGCCATTCTAGGCTCTCTCCAAGTCTAGTTCCAGTGCTACAGGGGGTGCTAAGCTACCCATACTGCAGTGAGTACAGCGTAATATTTCAGTTTGTGCCTAAAATTTCCTATTTACGGTGCTACACAGTAAGATAGCAAAATAAATAGAAGTGTAAATTAGAGGGAAAAGATGACCTCAACAAGTATTTCCATACTAATCAATTTAACCAAATTTGAATGGAGGAAACTGAATGGTATTGCAAGAGGTATAGCTGCAAGACATCATTGTCAATTTGTATTTCATTTTAATATGGATTATTTCTATTCCAAAAAAAGCTACAAATTACTGTAATTATTAAATACGAAGATCAAGAAAAATATGTAAATGTAAGGCCTCATGCCCACGGGCGTTTTTTCAGCCGCGTTTTTGAGCGTTTTTTACAGCTTAAAAACGCCTGTCCATGTTAGTCTATAGCTTCATGCCCACCTAGGCGTTTTTGAGCTGTAAAGAGCATAGGCGTTTGTAAGCTGTAAAAAAAACCCAGGGCCAGTGCGTTCCTCAGCGTCAGAACTAGGCAGGAAAAAACGCGAGCGTCAAAAAACGCGCAAAAACGCGCACTAACGCGCGGTCGCGTTTTTAGCTCCGACGTTTTTTTTTTGTTTTTTTTTTTTTTTTTCAAAAAAAAAAAAAAAAAAAATATTTACAATAACATGGACAGGCGTTTTTAAGCTGTAAAAAACGCTCAAAAACGCAGCTGTAAAAACGCCAGTGGGCATGAGGCCTAAGCATTAATATTTTCAGAGTTGTGTTCTTATTTATTATCTCAAAGATGTCCACTTATACTAAAATCTGTTACGGCTGAAGTGCCACATGCAAGGGTCCTTTAAATATATTTGGTTTTCTATTGACAAACAATTGCAGTTATTGTTGTGAACTGCTTTAAATTAGCCTTAATACTCATTTTGGATTTAAATATAATGGTCTCATTATAAGAGATTATTGAAACAAGACAAAGGATTCACTGATCAGTTAAGACTGATCAGAGGCATAACACTGCAAGACAAAATATGACTTTGTGGGGGTCACAAATGAGAAAGGCTGATTAACTGCTTCCTTAATTTTAGATTTATGCTGATGGCAACTGTGATATGCTTGTGCCTTGTTGTCTACTCTGCATAACAGAAAGATGGATTATTTTAACAGAAACATTCCTCTTTTTATAGGATAAAATAATTAGTAGAGGAGCGGTGTAGATTATAGGTCTGTCTTTTGTTGATCTGAGGCAAGCATCTGACATCAGGCATCTGTCATCTGCAAATTAAAATTTTCAATCTTGACAAAACAAAGTACAGCTTCTACTTATTGCTACTATGAGTTTAGTTACAGACTTCCCCTAACACCAAGCACTGGAGCTCATTTTTTTTAAAAATGGAGCAAAACGAGTCTGCTAATCTAAAGCAACCAATTAGGTTTTATCTTAAGCCTCGTACACACGGTCGGACTTCCATCGGACTTTTCCGTGGATTTTTGTCCGAACGGAGTTGGCCGGGCACACCCATAGCATACACACCACAGGACTTTTGTGCAAACTTTCCCAAAACTTTTTCCAACATCACGTGTTTTTTTTGCTCTTTTCTGCTCTTTACCGCCACCCTTTGGTCAACTTCTGCTATTGTTGGTTGATTTTAACATTAGTTGTTTTGTCCATCACACAAAAGTCCGATGGTTTTCTGTACACACGGTCGGACTTTGCTCCATCGGAATTTTGTTGGCCAAAAGTTTGTCCGTTTGCAGACCGAACTGTTGTCCGATGAAAACCAAAAAAGTTTGTCCGATGGAGCGTACACATGGTTGGATTTTTTGGCAAACTTGCTCAAAATGAAGTTTGTTGGCAAAAAGTCTGACCGTGTGTACCGGGCTTTAATTTCTATGGAAAATGAGACATCAGATCTGATTGGCTGCTGTAAGCTTCACTACTGTTCTAGTTTACTTTGACGCAGTATTTTAAGAAACTATATTTGCATAATCTTGATTTTATCAGCTCATAGCCCAGTTACTTTTTTCTTAAAATATTAATGAAGACCTAGCATTCGGATAACATCAAAACTTTCTGTATATGTACACATAACACATATTATAATTAAAATCTAATAGCTAGTAGGGATGAGCTTTGTGTTCGAGTCGAACATACGTTCGACTCGAACATCGGCTGTTCGATCGTTCGACGAAGAACGAACGATTTGGGCCGTTCGCGCCAAATTCGAGTGACGCGAACGGCCCACAATGCACTACGCCATCGCAGTGTCATCCAGGCGCTGTGATTGGCCAAGCATGCACTGTGACCCCGCATGCTTGGCCAATCACAGCGTCGGCAGCGAGGAGAGCAATGATTGGCCACAGGCAGGATGCCTGTGGCCAATTATTGCTGAGGGGGTTTAGTACACGCCCCACACTATAAAAGGCCGCCAGCGCGGCGGCCTTGTGTAGTGTGTTCCGGAGCAGGGAAAGAGAAGCATAGGCAGGGACAGTGTCATTTTTTTTCCTTTACTAATCCTGGATTCCTTGTGTTTAGGGACAAATAAGGATAGGTAGGGAGAGTGTCAGTGTGTTATTCTGTGCTAAACCTTGTTTGTAGGGACAGAGAAGGACAGTGAGGGAAAGTGTCAGTGTGCTATTCTGTTCTAAACCAATCTTGCTGAACCATATTTGAAATCCTTGAGTTTAGGGACAGAGAGGTACAGTGAGGGAAAGTGTCAGTGTGCTATTCTGTTCTAAACCAATCTTGCTGAACCATATTTGAAATCCTTGAGTTTAGGGACAGAGAGGTACAGTGAGGGAAAGTGTCAGTGTGCTATTCTGTTCTAAACCAATCTTGCTGAACCATATTTGAAATCCTTGAGTTTAGGGACAGAGAAGGACACTCGTGGAAACTATCAGTGTGCTATTCTGTGCTAAATCTTGTTTGTAGGGACAGAGAAGGACAGTGAGGGAAACTGTCAGTGTGCTATTCTGTTCTAAACCAATCTTGCTGAACCATATTTGAAATCCTTGAGTTTAGGGACAGAGAGGTACAGTGAGGGAAAGTGTCAGTGTGCTATTCTGTTCTAAACCAATCTTGCTGAACCATATTTGAAATCCTTGAGTTTAGGGACAGAGAAGGACACTCACTCGTGGAAACTATCAGTGTGCTATTCTGTGCTAAATCTTGTTTGTAGGGACAGAGAAGGACAGCGAGGGAAACTGTCAGTGTGCTATTCTGTTCTAAACCAATCTTGCTGAACCATATTTGAAATCCTTGAGTTTAGGGACAGAGAAGGACACTCGTGGAAACTATCAGTGTGCTATTCTGTGCTAATCCTTGTTTGTAGGGACAGAGAAGGACAGTGAGGGAAACTGTCAGTGTGCTATTCTGTTCTAAACCAATCTTGCTGAACCATATTTGAAATCCTTGAGTTTAGGGACAGAGAAGGACACTCGTGGAAACTATCAGTGTGCTATTCTGTGCTAAATCTTGTTTGTAGGGACAGAGAAGGACAGTGAGGGAAACTGTCAGTGTGCTATTCTGTTCTAAACCAATCTTGCTGAACCATATTTGAAATCCTTGAGTTTAGGGACAGAGAGGTACAGTGAGGGAAAGTGTCAGTGTGCTATTCTGTTCTAAACCAATCTTGCTGAACCATATTTGAAATCCTTGAGTTTAGGGACAGAGAAGGACACTCGTGGAAACTATCAGTGTGCTATTCTGTGCTAAATCTTGTTTGTAGGGACAGAGAAGGACAGTGAGGGAAACTGTCAGTGTGCTATTCTGTTCTAAACCAATCTTGCTGAACCATATTTGAAATCCTTGAGTTTAGGGACAGAGAAGGACACTCGTGGAAACTATCAGTGTGCTATTCTGTGCTAATCCTTGTTTGTAGGGACAGAGAAGGACAGTGAGGGAAAGTGTCAGTGTGCTATTATGTTCTAAACCAATCTTGCTGAACCATATTTGAAATCCTTGAGTTTAGGGACAGAGAAGGACACTCGTGGAAACTATCAGTGTGCTATTCTGTGCTAAATCTTGTTTGTAGGGACAGAGAAGGACAGTGAGGGAAACTATCAGTGTGCTATTCTGTGCTAAACCAATCTTGCTGAACCATATTTGAAATCCTTGAGTTTAGGGACAGAGAAGGACACTCGTGGAAACTATCAGTGTGCTATTCTGTGCTAAATCTTGTTTGTAGGGACAGAGAAGGACAGTGAGGGAAACTATCAGTGTGCTATTCTGTGCTAAACCAATCTTGCTGAACCATATTTGAAATCCTTGTGTTTAGGGACAGAGAAGGATAGGCAGGGGACAGTGTCAGTGTCATTGTTGCTAAGCCTCCTGCACAGTATACACCTGAAGGTAGCCCTTATTGCTGTTTTTCCCATCTCCCTGCAGGCCATCCATTAAAATGTCTGGAAGGCAAACAAGGAGAGGCAGACAGTCAGGAGGCAAAAAAAGAGGGCAAGCAAGCTCTGTGTCTGGGGGCAACAGTGCTGGTCGTGGACGCGGTGCATTGTCATCAGCACATGGCCATGGGACACGCTTGTCCTTCTTTTCGGCAGCTGGACATGTTGAGCCACATCATGCCGAAGACTTGGTAGAGTGGATGACCAAGCCCACCTCATCCTCCTCATCCTCTCTCACCCAGGCTCAGGGTACTGGCAAAGCAGCTGCCAAAGCGTCCTCTTCTCTGGTATCATTATCTTCATTAGTCAATCCTTCCCTAGACCCACCATGTCCTCCTCCTGAGGAGTCCCCCGAACTGTTTGAGCACAGTGTTGGGTACATGCTCCAGGAGGATGCCCAGCGTTTCGAAGGATCTGATGATGATACCCAGATAGAGGAAGGCAGTAGCGTGAGAGCAGAGAGAGGGGATGCTCAAGAAGGACACCAATCTGGCAGTCATGCTCCAGCAGCTGCAGCATACTGCCAGATTGGCTCCAGTGATGAGGAGGGAGGGGATGATGAGGTCACTGACTCCACGTGGGTGCCTAATAGGAGAGAGGAGGAGGAGGAGGATGAGGAGGAGGCACATCTCCAACGAGGCAGGATGCCCTTGGGTGGCCAGCGTATGGGCAGCACACCGACGGAATCACACCGTAGAGCTCCGCCTGTGCAGGGCGCTGCCTCTGCCCGTCATTCAAAAAGTTATTTGGTGTGGGCCTTTTTTGAGGCGAGTGCATCAGATCGCACAGCTGCTGTTTGCAACATATGTCTCAAGCGTATATCGCGTGGCCAAAACATCAGCCGCTTGGGCACCACATGCTTGATCAGACATATGTTGACCTGCCATGCAGCTCGTTGGCAAGCCTACCTTAAAGACCCACACCAAAGAACAAAGCGGACCTCTCCTTGCACCGCATCAGCTGGGATCTCCAACCCCACTATACCTTCAGTCCTCTCTGAAACCTGCACTGAGAGGAATGAAGGTGTAGAATTAGGTGTGTCACAGCCAAGTATTAGCGGCCACTCTGCTAGCAGTACACCGACGTCCGATACTAGCAGGCAAATTTCCCTGCCCCAGCTGCTGGACCGTCGAAAGAAGTTCACTCCCAGCCATCCACATGCCCACGGTTGAATGCTAGCTTGGCTAAATTGCTAGCGCTTCAACTGCTGCCTTTTCAGTTGGTAGACTCGGCCCCCTTCCGTGAGTTTGTGCAATGTGCGGTTCCTCAGTGGCAGGTTCCCAAACGCCACTTTTTCTCACGGAAGGCGATTCCCGCTCTCTACAGGCATGTGGAAGGCAATGTCTTGGCCTCGCTGGACAGGGCGGTCAGCGGTAAGGTGCATATTACCGCTGACTCATGGTCCAGCAGGCATGGACAGGGACGTTACCTTTCTTTCACGGCCCATTGGGTCACTCTTTTGGCAGCTGGGAAGGATGCAGGACAAGGTGCAGTAGTGTTGGAGGTTGTTCCACCTCCACGCCCCCAAAATGCTACTACTGGTTGTGACACACCTCTCTCCTCCACCCCCTCCTCTTCTTCTTTCTCCATGGCCTCTTCCTGTGCTTTGTCCTCGGAACCAGCGGTGCTCCGTAGGCATTCAAGGGGCTACGCAAGTACGCAGGCAAAAAGATGCCATGCCGTGCTTGCGCTGGTGTGTTTGGGGGACAGGAGCCACACTGGGGCAAAGGTCCTGTCTGCTCTGCAGGGGCAGGCCGAGAGGTGGTTGACGCCACGCCAGCTTAAGCCAGGAATGGTGGTTTGCGACAATGGCACCAACCTCCTCTCCGCCCTCCGACAGGGACAACTGACCCATGTGCCCTGTGTGGCTCACGTCCTTAACCTGGTGGTGCAGCGGTTCTTGGGCAGGTACCCGGGCTTACAGGATGTCCTGAGGCAGGCCAGGAAAGTCTGTGTGCATTTACGCAGATCTTATAATGCCAGTGCTCGCCTGGCTGAGCTGCAAAAGGAGTTGAACCTGCCCAAGAACCGCCTTATATGTGACATGCCCACCAGGTGGAACTCAACGTTGGCCATGCTGCAGCGGCTGCACACGCAGCAGAGGGCCATCAATGAGTACCTGTGCGACTACGGCACCAGGACAGGGTCAGGGGAGCTCGGGTTTTTTTCACCACGCCAGTGGGGCATGATCAGGGATGCATGCACTGTCCTGGCACCATTTGAGGAGGCCACGAGGATGGTGAGCAGTGACAGTGCATGCATCAGTGACACTGTACCTCTTGTCCACCTGTTGGAGCACACGCTGCGTGGAATAATGGACAGGGCACTTGAGGCAGAACAGAGGCAGGAAGAGGAGGACTTCCTTGCCTCTCAAGGCCCCCTTTACCCAGACAGTGTTCCTTCTGTCCCACCCATCGCACAGGAAGAGGAGGAGGAGGAGGATTGTGTCAGCATGGAGGTGGAGGCTGGCACTCAGCATCATCAGCAGCAGTCTTTTAGGGATGATTTACAGTCCCAAGAAACCAGTGGACTTGTACGTGGCTGGGAGGAGGTGGCTGCGGATCATGTCGTCCTTAGTGACTCAGAGGACTCCGGACTGAATGCCTCAGCTAACCTACGCTGCATGGCCTCCCTGATCCTGCAAAGTCTGCGGAAGGATCCTCGTATTCTTCGGATCAAGGAGAGGGACCATTACTGGCTGGCCACTCTCCTTGATCCACGGTACAAGGGTAAGGTTGCGGACCTTATCTTACCGTCGCAGAGGGAGCAGAGGATGAGACAACTCCGGGAGGCCTTGCAGAAAGGTCTGTGCAACGCGTTCCCAGAGACTGGGAGGTTACAAACTCCTGGTCCTGGACAACGAGTTGCTGAGGCTTCAGGCAGTCAAAGAAGGAGTGGTGGGGAAGGTGGCCGTCTGACCGATGCGTTCAGACAATTCTTTAGTCCGCAGCCCCAAAGTATGATCGGTTCCAGCAACCATCGCCAGCGTCTGATATACATGGTGCAGGAATACCTAGGGGCAAGGTCAGACTTGGACAGCTTCCCCACCGAAAATCCTCTGGCTTACTGGGTCTTGAGGATGGATCACTGGCCAGAGCTTGCACAGTATGCAATTGAGCTACTGGCCTGTCCTGCATCCAGCGTTCTTTCAGAACGCACATTCAGTGCTGCTGGAGGATTTGTCACGGATCACAGGGTGCGCCTGTCCACCGACTCGGTTGATCGACTGACTTTCATCAAGATGAACCAGTCTTGGATCACCACCAGCTACCACACACCTGATGCTGATATAACAGACTAATTGATTTTAAAATGTCACATCCCTTCAAGACTGATGCTGATGCTGAGTGCCTGTGCTGTTATGTTGACTGGCTATCCTCCTCCACCTCCTCAATGATCCGATTAATGATGATAGCTTGGAAGATCATTTTGGTTTATGGGTGCCGCCACCAGTGGCTAAGGCCCAATTTTTCAGCCCCTGTTTAACAGGGGCGTGTAATTACAATTTTTGATGCAATACTTTGCAACAGGCCTCATTGCTGTGCTCCAAGTACAGTATCTGTGAGGGGTTGCAGTGTTGAGCCACCAGTGCCTAAGGCCCAATTTTTCAGCCCCTGTTCAACAGGGGCATGCAATTATAATTATTGATCTAATAATTCACAGCAGGGCCCATTGCTGCGTCCACCAAGAGTAACTGTCAGGCCTTACAGTGTTGTGTCAACACCACCACCACCACCACCACCACCACCACCACCAAAGGCCCAATTTTTCAGCCCCTGTTCAACAGGGGCATGCAATTATAATTATTGATCTAATAATTCACAGCAGGGCCCATTGCTGCGCCCACCAAGAGTAACTGTCAGGCCTTACAGTGTTGTGGCACCAGCACCACCATCAAAGGCCCAATTTTTACTACCACTGTTCAACAATTATATGTTATTACAATTCCTGATATAATAGTTGACAGCAGGGCGTTCCAGCACCCACCAAGAGTAACTGTGAGTGCTTACAGTGTTGTGCCAACACCAACACCTAAGGGGCCAATTTCTGCAGAGTATATACGGCAGGTCCCTACTTTCAAACATCCAACTTACAAACGACTACTACTTGCAAACGGAAGAAGACAACAGGAAGTGAGAGGAAATCTACCCCTTGGAAGGAAAATTCTCTCCTGTAAGAATTAATATGGGAGAAAGGTGTCTCCTCTCTACTGATGCTTTATCACCAATCCTTGTTTCAATAAAAACACCACATTTCAAAAACAGTTGTCATTGGGACGCAAAGTGAGGTGAAATGTTCTGAACAGGGGCACAGACAGCAAAACAAATGTTACAGGGGTGATAACCCTTCCCTATGTTTTCCAAAAAGCTTAAAAATAGGTATTTGGGCTGGAGCTACACTTAAACAATGTAGCTGTTCAAAATTACAAACAGATTCTACATAAGAACAAACCTACAGTCCCTGTCTTGTATGCACCGCCTGTATACGGCTGTTCAGAGTATATAGGGCCTTTTTTATTTTGTGTGCGGGGTTCCCCTTAATATCCATACAAGACCCAAAGGGGCTGGTAATGGGCTGGGGTAGGGGGGGGGGGGGGTTGATGGGGTAGCTATGCCATTTTTCTTAAAGATTTTCATCCATATTACCGGGACCAGACATTACATTAAAGCCGCAAGCAGTTTTAAATGGCTTTTTTTTCCTTTAGAAATGTTATTTTGTGCAGGGACAGTTCTAAACACGGGAAACACGTGGGACTTCACAGGCATACTTTAGACACCCCCCAGGTACAATATTTAAAGGAATATATTTTTTTTTTTCACTTTATGCATCATTAAAATGACTGCTCCCGGAAAACGTCCGTTTTTAAAACTTATTTTTGCATTGATACATGTCCCCTGGTGCAGAACCCGGGTTCCCAAACTCTGTTTAGGACAATAACATGGATAATAGTCATTATAATTAGCATTTTAGAATCCGAACGTTCTCATCCATTGTATTTAATAGGGTTCTAATGTTCGTGCGAACTTTCGGTCCGTTCGCGGGTTCTGGTGCGAACCGAACCCGGGGGTGTTCGGCTCATCACTAATAGCTAGTTTTGTCACTGGCTAATTCCCACATATGGCTGTATCTACTGATTAAATTGTCTTCTGTAACTTCCACATTTTTGTATCTATAAACTGCATAAAAAAAACATGTGACTTGGTTTTTTGATGCCTTACTTTTTCTTAAAGTGACACATAACCACACATAAAAAAAATATTTAAAAGAGAAGCATGGGAATTGTTTGTACTTTAGAATTATACTTACCTAGGTAGATGCAGCATCTGTCCCCCGTCGGCTCTAAGGCTGAGAACCGAGTGATCAAACACCAACGATCGCTTGATTTTCAGAGCTCTCCTGAGCAGAGAGCTGGTGACTGTCAGTCACCGCTGTCTGCTCCCCCCCCTGCTCGCTGGAGAGCTGGGCTGTGGAGGGGGTGGGAGCAGGTGGCTCAGGCTCACAGCAGCTCGCTGAAAGGCTGAGCTGGGTGCCGATCCAGGTATGTGGGCGGATCTTTCCCAAGCCTGGACCGGTTCTGTGATGTCAGCTGACAGCGGGTAACAGGAGTGCAGAAATTTTCTTAACTCAATATAGTAACTTTTGTTGCTCTCAGCCTACTCCAAATGTCTATATATTTTTTTTTTGCTGCTGTGATTTGACTTTCTGTTAGAGGGTGGCTACATTCATTCTCCGTGGTCCCACTGTATGTAGCCACCCTGTTTTGTTCACTCCTAAAAGGGACTAAGGACTGTGGGCTATGGGATTTGTGGTGTGCATAGAGCAGTGCACATAACTACAACTAACATTCCCATCAAACAGAAGTGAGAGGACAAAGGAGAGGTTCATGAGCTCACGGAGAACATTACAAGGTGGCAGAAACATTAGATGTAGATGTGGATGGATTATTTTTGGAGAATAATGTTATTGTTTAGTTCTGTTAGACTTCAGAGAAAGACCTGAAATATTATTAATATCACTCAATAAACCAAGAGGTCTGAACCACTTCTCTGGTTTGGCATTGTTAGTAAGGGCAAAAAAATTAGGAGGCGGGAAAGGCACTTTACACTAAAAATAACAGGATTTTTTTTTTCCTGTTTTATGAAGCTCAGAAGACATAGTAGACATAGTAGACAAATGTATGTTCGACTCAAACATCGGGTGTTCCCCCGATTGCTGAATTTAGACAATTAGGGGGCGTTTGCGGGAAATTCGAGTGCCTGCGGAATGCCCCATAATGAACGGCGAGACCGTCAATGCACTGCAAGATCGCAGTGCATTGACGGCTGCTAATTGGCCAAAGCATGCACCTGACCTGGCCAATCACAGCACGCTCTGCTGTGAGAGCCATAAATGGCCATAGGCAGGGTGCCTTTGGACAGTCATGACTCAGGGGGCTGAGTCCACACCCCACACTATGTAAGGCTGACGCAATGTCCTTACCCAAAGCCGATCTGTCCCTCGGCTCCCGGGTAGAGGCGCCGGCATCTTCGGTAGGGAATCAGGAAGTGGAGCCTTGTGGCTTCACAGCCTGGCTCCGTATTGCGCATGCGCGAGTCACGCTGCGCGTACTCACTGGTCCCTGCTGTCTTCTGGGACCTGTGTGTCTCCCAGAAGACAGCAGGGGGATTGAGGAGGGGCCGGACATGGCGTAGATTGCCACGGAATCTGCGGTGATCTATCGCTGGAAGTGGGAGCAAATACCTGTATTAGACAGGTATCTGCTCCTCCTCCCCCTGAAAGATGCCAAATGTGACACCGGAGGGGGGGGGGGAGGAACCAGAAAAGCGGAAGTTCCATTTTTGGGTGGAACTCCGCTTTAAAGTCTAAACCTTTTTCTGACACTTGTTTCTTACAAAAGTTAAAATCAGTATTTTTTGCTAGAAAATTACTTGAAACCCCCAAACATTATATGTATATTTTTTAGCAGAGACCCTAGGAAATAAAATGGTGATTGTTGCAATATTTTATGTCACACTGTATTTGCGCAGTGGTCTTTCAAATGCAACTTTTGGGGAAAAAATACACTTCAATTAATTAAAAAATAACTACACAGTAGTTAGCTAAAAAAAATTGGTATTATGTGAAAGATGATGTTACGCCACAGGAATCATGATCTTTATTCTAAGCAAAAAAAATTGTGATTCTCGTTTTAGCTAGAATCGTGCAGCTCTACTGTGTCATAAACGAGAGTCTAAGGGAGACATACTAACCTCAGCACAAGCATTTGTAAAAAATTGTACTTTTCTATTACACATGCTTTTCTGAGCACAGACTAACCTAAGGAACTTTATTAACATAGTCAGTGACTACTTAGCAACCAGCAACTGTTGTACAATATAAAGGGTGCAGCAGTCAGGAGTATGTAATACAAAACATAGGGGGGTTATTTACTAAAGGAATATCCACTTTGCACTACAAGTGCAAACTACAAGTGCAAAGTGCAGTTGAAATTGCACTGAACGTGCACTTGGAAGGGCAGTCGCTGTAGATCCGAGGGGGACATGCAAAGAAAATAAAAAACAGCATTTTAGGTTGCACATGATTGGATGATAAAAGCAGCAGAGCTTCCCCTCATTTCAGATCTACCCCTCAGATTTACAGCAACTGTACTTCCAAGTGCACTTTCAGTGCAATTTCAAGTGCACTTTGCAGTGCAAAGTGGATTTGCCTTTCGTAAATAACCCCCCTAGTGTATATAGTGCAGGGCTCAGGAATGTGTAATACACAAAGTTCAGAGGGTAGGAGTATGTAATACACAGAGCACAGAGGTCAAGAGAGCATATCCCACAGAACGCAGAGGTCAGGAGTAGGTAATGCACAGAGTTCAAACTTAGCAGGTTCTCCACAGTTCAGATATTGACCTATTCAGCAGATCTATTGTGCAGCTGAGGTTCTATTCTGCCACAACCAGGGTCCTGTGCCGCCATGTTCTTGTGTGATGTTATCGGGAGGCTGCCAGCTCTAACAGGCTCAGCTGGTGGGCCCCACTATGAATGAAAGACTATGCCTCCTGGGATATGTGAGGTGCATATCCCAGGAGGCACAAGGAGCACAGAGCATGTCATTCACCTAGGCAAGTGACATGCATGGGAGGCAGGGCCGGATGCTTTTCATTAAAAAAAAAAGTTAAAAAAGCGATATTTGTGTAGCGGAGTGGAGGAGGGGTGGACAGGAGTGAAGTTTGCTTTGAGGGCGAAGATCCATTTTTTATAGACTGTACACTCTCCAGTAATCTGACATGCTCTCTACACAGTGTTCCAGTCAGAGAGTAAGTGTGCGTTTTTGATTGGATAACCCTGAAGGGAATGTGTTGGACTGCAGGAGACCTAGACTGCAGTGCTCTGTGTGAGAATGCAGGACAGCTGAATAGAATTTAATATTTACTTTTAACACAAAAAATAAAAACAAAAAAAAGCCCAGAAGTTTTCTTTATAGGCTATGCAGCCTAATTGCATAACAAAAATAAGATACATTCATTTAATTGTGCTTCAAATTTAAGCTCACAACATAGTGCTTGGAAAGAGCAAAAGCATTGGATTCAGAATCTTGAGAATTTTTTTTTTTTAAGAGATTTTAGTATAAGGAGATTAAGCAATGAGCAAAAAATTTGAAAATTGCTTTAACAGAAATGGAATGGTTGCAGACTGAAAGGTAAATAGCTAGTATGACAGTTATGTATACCGTACTTCTCAAGTTTTACCAAAACAAGAATGACATTTTAATTACTGTAAGCACCTAATATGGTGTATAGAGAGACAATTGTAATGTGTGTATTTGGTAGTAGCTGTCCTGGCAGTAGAATAATTCCATATGAACTTAAAAACAGGATATTGATTTACAATTAGGAGTTGTTGAAATCATTAGCATTATCAAACAACACTTTATATACTGTTATTTTATGGAGAGTGGCTCCACTATAAAGGATTGGATGACTATGTCCACCACAATATCATGCTGGTTTAAAGGTTGCCTTGCACAAAGTATTACAGCAGAAGCTCCTATTGCATTATGGGAGCTAAGCATTAGTTCACCATGTTCAAATGTATTTATTGCCCGAGATCTAAAGCTGAACTCTGCGATAAGCAAATATTGTCTAAATAAAAGAAGTACTGTATCTGTGTTGCTGATTTGAATCTTGATGTGTTTTGTGCATTTCTTCCAGATCCGTGCAGTAATCCAGAGGGAAACTTCTGCGCAGGAGCTTCCTATATTAAAGCGGTGTTTGACCCAATTTCAGAGTTTTTCCCTATACTAAAGCTTATAAAATATATCACTTTTAAGTACCTTTGAAATATTTGAAATCGGCGCAGTTTTGGAGATATTAATGTTGGCTCCGGCCAATGTTTTCACTTGTGCATGCACAATTTACTCTGCATTCACAGCATACTGCCTGTGCCATGACTGCAGAGAGCGCTGTGCTGCGATGGTGACTTCTGTGCACTTGCACGGAAGTGACCTCATTGTTACCTGGTCATTTAAGTGGCCAGAGAGTGCAAACCCAGATGGAGTACCTAGTGAAGAAGGAAGTGCCAGGGGTGGTAAAAGCTCAGCTCTGGAGGGCTTCATTTGACAGGTATGCTGTCATAATATGTTAACTTTCGGTACATAATAGCACATTATGGCATCAACCACTTGGGGCGTTTGTTGTCCCCTCCCTTCCTGCTCAGCCTGGCTGCATTCTTGGATAAGGATCAGTTATGGATTTTGTGGAGGACCCACAATTTTTTTTTTTTTTTTGTATTGGAGAGTGCTATGGAGCTTTAGGGGGACCACATAGCTGGCCAGCAGAATTTGTTACTTTTTCTATAGAATATTCTGCAGGTGCACAACTTCAAGTGCAGGTTTAAGGCACCCCCACGCATGTTACTTAAAATAATTGATTACTTTTAATGCTGCCCTTAAAGCCTTTAAAAAACAAAAACTTCTCTCCGTAGAATGCTGTATATTTAGAAATTTTGTCCAGCCACCTATGCCTTCCTTACCAAAAGTTTGCAAACTGGCCTCGAGAAAGGCCAAATTAAAATTACATGATTCAGCTCCCATAGGGGTTGATTTACTTAAGGCAAATAGATTGTGCAATTTGCACTTGAAGTTGCAAGAGCAGTTGCTCCAGAGCTTAGTAAATGAGGTAAAGTTTCGCTTTGCAAAGAATACCCAATCACGTGCAAGGAAAATAAAAAAAACTGTATTTCTGCTTGCACATGATTGGATGATGGAAGTCAGCAGTGCTTCTGCTCATTTACTAAGTTCTGAAGCAACTGCTTATGCAGTGTGCAACTGCACTTTGCAAAGTGCACAGTCTATTTACCTTTAGTAAATCAACCCCATAGACTCTAATGTGGTTTGGTACTATGTTTGGGGTTTGCAGATATTTTTCATTTGTTCAGCAAACCTCTAGTTATCTGAACTTTTCTCAGCATGCTCATCACTATTGGTGGACGTGCAGCATATATTGGTAAAGCACTGCATAAATAATTATTCTATGCGTTATAATAACTTAATTTGCTAATCTAAAATGACAAGTCCCATCACTTCTGTCCATATTTTTATATGTCCTGATTCAAGCCAAATTCAGTGTAGCGGGAATAATGCTGCAAAATAGAGTGCTGTTAAATGTCTATGCTTAAAGGTGGACTCATTTTTTTGGCGGGTAATTTTACTGCCTAAATTCGTGAGCTGATGATGAATCGCTGTGAAGTCTTTGTGATTGTTCAGGATGCATTGTTGATCGAACAAAGAATGAGGACACAAGTTTGGCTCAGGACAGCAACGGATAAAACTGCTTGGGCGAATGGCGGGCTCCTGCCGACATGGCTACTTGTTGACACTGAAAGGATTTCACAACAAGTGAGCAGAAACAGAAACAATTCTGTTCTCTGAGGCTATTAGCTGCAAAGTGTGGCAGTGCAGCGGTCAGTGCTGATGTCTTTCCCTGCTAATGAGCTCTGAATGCCCTATTAAACTGGGATACTATAGGACCAGAGACACTGGGACAATAGTATGCATGAATGACTCCCCCAACTCTCATTGGATGACCAAATGAATGAAGCAACTGGTAACACTCAGGCTTAAACAGAGCTGACAGTGCAGTTAAATGATCCTTTATTAAGATCTTATAGAAATAACATTTTGCATCAGCCCTATCAAGCAAGAAAGTCAAGATACTAACCTAGATCTGACTTAGAAGCTGCGTCTGCTATAAACCTCTGTCCTTCGGTGCTTTTTCTATAGATTTCTAATAGCTCATATTTTTTTCTTTTATAATATAGTTATTGTGTACAATATGTCAAGCAACAATAATAAGGGCAGAGAAGCACAATAACTTGAAGTTACATAAAAATATGTAGATGCGCACTCCATTGTTGTATTTCAAGCAAAAAGTTAATACAGTTAGCATGTTGTATACAACTATTATTAGTAATCTATTGAAACATGTCAAGACTTTGTCACCAAACAAGAATAAAATGTTTATGGCATATATATATATGTATAAATATACAGTATATATATATATACCGGTATATATATATATATATGTGTATATATATATATATATATATATATATACACACATATAGGTATATATACAGGTATGTGTGTGTGTGTATATATATATATATATATATATATATATATTTATATTCTAATAGTTACTGTATTTTGTTTTATTTGATAAAAATCAATGTACTACGTGAGCATGTACGTGAATGTTGTGTGATTTGGTATACAGATATTTACTTTTTCTTCCTTTTTTCATTAGAAAGAAGGTTTCTTCATCTTTCTTTCCCTGTCTGACTACCGAGAAGCTTCTGCTGGGTGCTCAGTATGGTTATCTATTGAAGATTTAAATAAGGGGTCCTATTTTAATGATACTGTAATGTGATCTGAACAATGTTCATTGCTGTGTTGGTAATATGATATAGTATGTCATTCATAATTAATAGTTGGTTTTAATGTTTAAATAATACAGAGCAAAGAATATTTTTTCCCTCGTGCTTTAATTTATTACAGTATTATTTAAAGTGGGATGTCACCAGGTTTTAAAAAAAATCAGCAGCTACAAATACTGTAACCACTGGCTTTTAAACAGCAGGAACTTACCAGTCCCTGGATTTCAGCACTGTTTTCCTGCAGCTGATTTTTCCTGCAGCTGAAATCAAAGATGGAGGATGACCTCCATCTTGGATTTGGGAGCCGGCTGTGACTTCACAATGAATCACAGCTAGCTCCCTACTGCAGAGGGGTGAGACTGCAGGGTGCAGGAAGACTGGTCCTGCAGCCTCAAGGCATGTGTGACATGTCCCAGGATGCTGCGGATGGGGGGGGGTGGGACAAGTCACATGATTCTTGCCTAGGACTGAGGAAATGGAAGTGGGTACAAAAAAAAGGTTACTTGCCCCCCCCCCAAAAAAAAAACAAAACCCTGCAGGGTGGAAGAGTGTCTGGATGAGCAGTACTTTACTGTATGAGTGAAGTTACACTATAGGTTTATTTGATGACAGCATTTATGCTGCTATTGCATACAGAAACTTTTGTTTTATAAAGCAAAAACATTTTTCATAGTTTTAGGTACCAGGTGGAAAGGCTAGGGTTCCTGTCAGGATTTTATTTCTATCTGTGTCCCCACTGGGGAGATTCACCCTCTCTATGGAAAGGTTAATACACAGGGTCCGGTAATTTTTAAAAATTGCAGCCCCGCTCATTGCAAAGGTTAAATGCTCATTATGTCCATGGGTGCACAGAAAGGGGGCAAATACTTTACTTACTCCTGGCTCCAGCAGGGTACCCCCGTCATTACAATCAGTCCCCAGCAACCTGCTCTGGTGTCATTCTTGCCTCCTCAGTGTACAATACAGAGTTAATAGCCCTGCATTGTACATGATGACACTTAGGCTCCACCCACAGACAGGAGCTTAGGGCAGAGGAGGAGAGCAGGGTATAAGGGTAAGCGAAATATCCTGCACTGTGCACCCCTAGAGCATTTAACCCTTGCAGTGTGGGCAGCCTACTGTAAGGCTGGATTCACACCTATGCAGTTTTAGTGTTTTTTGCATTTTGCAGATTTGCACGACAACCCATTTAACATGGTTTCCTATGGAACACGTTCTGTAGTGCAAATATGCAAAATGCAAAAAGCACTAAAACTGCATAGGTGTGAATCAGGCCTAAGGGTTCGTTTTATTTACTTCCTGGAGTTGGGCTTTAAAGCTGGACTCCAACCAGGAAGCAAAGACTAGTATATGCAAACCACAGGCTTTTCTTGCCCAAAGTAGCCCTCCTTTTTTTTTAGAAAATACAATTTAATAACTTTATCACATGAACATGTCCCATATTCTCCTTGTGCACGGCAAGTTTTGTGTAATGCTGCTGATATCTTCTTATGGACAACCACTACCGTTCTCATTTCCCAACAAAAACATTGGTATCGCCCTTTGGGACTTTATATCTCAGTCTCATTTTCTCTATTCTGTAGTTTAGACAAGGCAGCAGTGACATGTTTACATCATACTTCCTTTAACCTCCCTGGCGGTATGATTCTGACAGATTTTAGGTGCTGAAAGCGGTACCATTATTTTGCATGGAAATTTGGTGTTATGTATTGTAGGCCTGCAATTCTTAGGAATAACTCACTTAAATCTGTCCAAACAAGAGACTAGTAGACATCCTGGGTATGATAAAGTTCAAAAAACAAAATCATAAATTATAATATAATAAATAACTATAAATAATTATAACAAATAATAATATAATAATAATAAAAATTATTCAATAATGTAATCAAATCAAAAACACAAAAATTTGCTCAGTTGTAGAATTGTCGCTGTCATTAGATTTAGTGTTTGATGACGAATTTCCCCACAAATCGCTATCGCTCAATTCTGCAAGTGATTCTAATTTATTATCGCTGTTTTCTAGCTGGTCTAAAACCATTTTTGATGTAAAGGGACACTTTTTGGTTGCTATGGACAATCTCCAGTTTCCAGGCAGAAAGAACAGTTTTTATAATATAAAACTGCATGCAGGGCACTAGACAGACCACTAGGGACAAAGGGGGTGTGTAATTATTACATACAGTACTGTAATTTATAAGATTACAGTATACTGTATGTGTACTGTGTGTTTCACTTTTTGAATTTGGCGCCGAACTCCGCCCCCGTGCGCCGCAACGTCGCAGGGAACGGAGCTCGGCGGCACTCGGGCACTGTGTGTGAATCGAGCGAGATAGCGGCTCGCACACACAGCGGGACATATGGCAGGATCCAGGGACAAGGTAAGTAACTTCCCCTGTGTCCTCCCCTGTATTCTGCGATGCAGCCCGAGTCTGGCTCGGGGTTACCGCTTTAGGTACTAAAATCCTACCCCGAGCCAGACTCGGGAATACCGCCAGGCTGGTTAATGGGTGGGTAAGCTTTAGTTACATTACTTACCTGTAATGAAATGTATTTCCCATGATTTACAGGCTGATGGCTTCAGTAGAAATCTTGACTGTAGCTGCACAAAGGTGGGATGCATATATATATATATATATATATATATATATATATATATGCACATCTCTATACTGATTATAATGCAGCTATCAGAATCAACTGCCTGCTGTGGTATTAGTATGAGAAAAGCAGCAATTGTCTTCAGTTAGTTTTAGGTGAACACTGTGCAGAGGACACAGTACACTAACTGAAAATACTTGCAGCGCTCTGCCTGTGGTTTTATTATGAGAACACCACAAATTGTATTCAGGTTCCTTTAAGTGAACGCTGTGCAAAGAACAGAAGTACACTACATGAAATTAATGCAGCTCCCTGCCTGTGGTTTTATTATGAGAACACCACTAATTGTATTCAGGTAAGCTTTAGGTGAACGCTATGCAAAGCACATAGTACACTAAGTGAAACACTACAGCTAGCACAATCACCTGCCTGCCTGTCACAGTATAGAGAATAACAGGAATGGATCTAGCTAAACTGAATACAGTGTATAAATATATATACAGGTGAAACTCGAAAAATTTGAATATCGTGCAAAAGTTCATTAATTTCACTAATGCAACTTAAAAGGTGAAACTAATATATGAAATAGACTCATTACAATCAAAGGAAGATAGTTCAAGCCGTGATTTGTCATAATTGTGATGATTATGGCTTACAGCTCATGAAAACCCCAAATCCACAATCTCAGAGAATTAGAATATTGTGAAAAGGTGCAATATTCTAGGCTCAAAGTGTCCCACTCTAATCAGCTAAATAGGTCATAACACCTGCAAAGGGTTCCTGAGCCTTTAAATTGTCTCTCAGTCTGGTTCAGTAGGAATCACAATCATGGGAAAGACTGCTGACATGACAATTGTGCATAAAACCATCATTGGCACCCTCCATAAGGAGGGAAAGCCTCAAAAGGTAATTGCAAAAGAAGTTAGATGTTCCCAAAGTGCTGTATCAAAGCACATTAATAGAAAGTTATGTGGAAGGGAAAAGTGTGGAAGAAAAGGGTGCACAAGCAGCAGGGATGACCGCAGCCTGGAGAGGATTGTCAGGAAAAGGCCATTCAAAAGTGTTGGGGACTTTCACAAGGAGTGGACTGAGGCTGGAGTCAGTGCATCAAGAGCCACCACACACAGACGGATCCTGGACATGGGCTTCAAATGTCGTATTCCTCTTGTCAAGCCACTCCTGAACAACAAACAGCGTCAGAAGCATCTTACATGGGCTAAAGAAAAACAGACCTGGTCTGTTGCTCAGTGGTCCAAAGTCCTCTTTTCTCATGCGATCAAATTTTGCATCTCCTTTGGAAACCAAGGACCCAGAGTATGGAGGAAGAATGGGGAGGCACACACTGCAAGATGCTTGAAGTCCAGTGTGAAGTTTCCACAGTCTGTGTTGATTTGGGGAGCCATATCATCTGCTGGCGTTGGTCCACTGTGCTTCATTAAGTCCAGGGTCAATGCAGCCATCTACCAGGAGATTTTGGAGCACTTCATGCTTCCTTCCGCAGACGAGCTCTATGGGGATTCTGACTTCATTTTCCAGCAGGACTTGCCACCTGCCCACACTGCCAAAAGCACCAAAACCTGGTTCAATGACTGTGGGATTACTGTGCTTGATAGGCCAGCAAACTCGCCTGACCTGAACCCCATAGAGAATCTATGGGGCATTGCCAAGAGCTGAAGGCCACTATTGAAGCATCCTGGTCTTCCATAACACCTCAGCAGTGCCACAGGCTGATAGCTTCCATGCCACGCCGCATTGAGGCAGTAATTGCTGCAAAAGGGGCCCAAACCAAGTACTGAGTACATATGCATGCTTCTACTTTTCAGAGGTCCGATATTGTTCTATGTACAATCCTTGTTTTATTGATTGCATGTAATATTCTAATTTTCTGAGATTGTGGATTTGGGGTTTTCATGAGCTGTAAGCCATAATCATCACAATTATGACAAATCACGGCTTCAACTATCTTGCTTTGCATGTAATGAGTCTATCTCATATATTAGTTTCACCTTTTAAGTTGCATTAGTGAAATAAATGAACTTTTGCACAATATTCTAATTTTTCGAGTTTCACCTGTACAACACCTAGGATGCATATATATCCTCTACACACTGTAACTGCAGCTAACTGACTTGCCTGCCTGCTCTATCTAACTCAAATCAAATTACACTGTCTCTCTCTGTCTCTTTACTTTAAACAACTCCAACACACTACACAAGGCCGCTAAGCTGGTGGCCCTATATATTGTGGGGCGTGTACTAAACCCCCTGGGCCATAATTGGCCAAAGCCACCCTGCACTGCGATGCCGCAGTGAATTATGGGCCGTGACGCGCCACTCGAATTTGGCGCGAACGGCCCATAATGTTCGATCTTCGTCGAACAATCGAACAGCCAATGTTCGAGCCAAACATGGGTTTGACTCGAACACGAAGCTCATCCCTAATTCTGAATAACTTGCTAACAACTGTAGATCAGCAGACTCTTTCTGTTGTGCAAAGCTGAACTTGAAAACATGCATGTCCTTTTCAAGCAAATAATTATGTTGCTTTTTAATGCAGGCATAACCCAGAACCAGGATTCCTTTCTATGGCCACGCTGAATGAGTCATTACCTAGGCTTATGCTTGCTGTTTCTTATAGTGTTCTATCATTTTCTTAATTATCTGAGATCGATTGATCATTTTAAACATTAGCTTTTATGACCGTCATATTTGTGGCGGTACTACACAAGAAAAGGGAAGGATTAGCAGACTTAATCTTATCTTGCAGTTTCTTTTATGTGGTTCTATGTTGTTTAGCACCATCCCTGTGTTTAACCTTGATAGAACACCAAAGTCAAAGTTAATCTACTTTTTCTTCAAGAAAAGAAAAGCAAAAATATTGATTTCTGCTACAGTAATAACCAATAATGGTACCGTATATAGATATGAACAAATATAGATAGAATTACAAACAGAGATGTCATCCCAACAAGGCTATATTAAGGTAGCTCATAGATGTGTCAGTTTTTTTTCGTTCAACCAGTAGGTTGAATGAAGAAAACTGAAGACGGCCATAGATAGGTCGAAACTCGCCCAGTTCAACAGGGAACTGCTGAGATTAGAACAATGTATGGGCATGCTGAATTTACCCAAGTAGATCAATCAATCAACTTGTGTACAACCAGCCTGTCCAATTTTACATGCGATTATTGCCAGCGGTCATTACAGCTGCTAGAAGCAATTGCTGTGTTCACCCCCGCCGGAAGAACACAATGGCTATGCGGGAGGGACTAGACCTGTGGTTGCAGGAAAGAAAATCGCTCCATCTATGGCTGGCTTAACTCAATTTCCCCATCCACATTTTCAATGGAGGAATCGTTTTTATCAAACTATTGTACCCTGACAGTGGGGAGAATACCCTCCACTGATCAGCGCTGCAAGCTTTAGCCTGTGATGCTGATTAAGTGGAAAAAATCCAACAGGCTGGTTGTAAAATAGTTGATTGATGCAACCACAGTGCCCATACTTGGATCAAAATTTGTCTGCTCCTGGCTCAACTGGCCAAATTTCAATTCGTGTATGGCCAGCTATATTTATACAACTTGCGGCATACTGAATTGTGTGGTTACATAGATATATATGTCCATGCCCACAAATATACTATATCATGATATTATTCCAATTCAATAGATACTATTCATGGAGCAGCTAGATAGAAAGGATGGGCATAGTCGGGCTCTCTGGTGGCTGGGGTGGGGGACAACATGGATAGAGGAGAATATCACCTAAAAGAAGAGGCATCAGCACAAGAGACACATCCTACTCCTACTCAGGGATGAGCCGAACACCCCCCTGTTCGGTTCGCACCAGAACCTGCGAACAGACAAAATGTTCGTGTAAACTTTAGAACCCTATTAAATACAATGGACTCGAACGTTCGAAATCTAAAGTGTTAATTATAAAGGCTAATATGCAAGTTATTGTCCTAAAAAGTGTTTGGGGACCCGGGTCCTGCCCCAGGGGACATGTATCAATGCAAAAAGAAGTTTTAAAAACGGCCGTTTTTTCGGGAGCAGTGATTTTAATAATGCTTAAAATGAAAAAATAAAAGTGAAATATTCCTTTAAATTTCGTACCTGGGGGGTGTGTATGATATGCATGTGAAGTGGCGCATGTTTCCCGTGCTTAGAACTGTCCCTGCAAAAAATGTCATTTTTGAAAGAAAAAAATGCATTTAAAACTGACTCGCGGCTATTAATGAATTGTCGGCTCCCGGCAATACATACAAAAGTCATTGATAAAAAAAAAAAAAAAAAGCGTGGGTGTTCCCCAGAATTCAATTACCAGGCCCTTCAGGTCTGGAATGGATATTAAGGGGAACCCCGCCGCAAATTAAAAAAAAATTGACGTGGGGTTCCCCCAAATATCCATTCCAGGCCCTTCAGATCTGGCATGGATTTTAAGGGGAACTCCACCCCAAATTTAAAAAAAAAATGGCGTGGAGTCCCCCTAAAAATCCATACCAGACCCCTTATCCGAGCACGCAACCTGGCTGGCCGCAGGGGAAAAGGGGGGGACGAGAGAGCGGCCCCCCCTCCCTCCTGAACCGTACCAAGCCACATGCCCTCAACATGGGGAGGATGACCGCTGATGAAGTCCCGCCTTCTACTGGGGACGTAACGCGTACGGAACGTGATTGAAGCTAGTGACGTCACCCGCGTCCAGTCCTGCTGTCTCGTGGAACGAGCTGCCGCTACTTTTGAATTTTCCGCTCAGGATCCCTTGCACTGGGGAACAGTGCTTTTCTGTGTAAGTGCACATTTTATACTCTTGCTGGCTTTTAATAAATTTTGAAACAGAGAGCACTAGATTTTGCCTTACTCTTTTCATGTGATATATGCTGTGGAGATCTTATCGTCCGGTCATCCTGATACTAAGTCCCTGGCAGTGGGAAATGAGAGAGAGATCTGATTAATTTTCCTAGAGGTTTACATGCAGAGATCGGATCATCAAGCATCCTGTTACAGATTTCTGGTTAAACTCCCTGCAGTGGGAAATGCTCGATTGACCTGACTGATTTACTCAGGGGTCCATTTAAGAAGGTGAGCGGCCATTGTTACCAGTGGTGGAGGGTATCACAGAATCACCTGGATAACAGTTGCTGTGTTTTTTTTTTTTTTTTCCCTCACTCTGGACACTTGGTGTTGTATCATCTGTGCATCTTTTTAACCCCTGAAGACATCTTGCATTTATGGACTGTTTATAATATTAGTTTTATTAGAAGTGTTTATTTGTGTTTGCGCTGCACTGCTGCTTATATAATACATACCCCGGTCCCCAAACACTTTTTAGGACAATAACTTGCATATTAGCCTTTATAATTAGCACTTTAGATTTCTCCCATAGATTTTTCGAATTTGCCGCGAACACCCCTATTTGTTCGCTGTTCGGCGAACGGGCGAACAGGCAATGTTCGAGTCGAACATGAGTTCGACTC
Source organism: Rana muscosa (assembly GCA_029206835.1). Classification (NCBI taxonomy): domain Eukaryota; kingdom Metazoa; phylum Chordata; class Amphibia; order Anura; family Ranidae; genus Rana; species Rana muscosa. The sequence continues at coordinate 828,578,565 of CM055118.1, read as the reverse complement.
GAACTCGAAGCTCATCCCTGCTCCTACTGACTGTAAGCTATGTCCCTTGTGCTGGTTTTTGTGTTTTTTATTTTGGCTGCACCAAGGTTCTAAAATAAATACATTAACTGTTTCAGCTTGAATCCTTTGAAAGCAGCCGGAAAAAGTAATGCATTAATTGTATTCAACAACTGGTTTGGGAAAAATGTCACAAAATATATCAACAGGAGTAGACATGCCAGGTCTTACATTTACCTAGCAATCTAGAAATATTTTTCCCCAAGACTAGTTAGGCCATACCTGTATGTCCAAATTAAACAGTGAAAAAAAATGTGTGCTAAATATCGCGCTGTCCAAGGAAGGCGGGGGAGGTGGCAGCACCGCAAATGACAATTGCAAAAAGTAGAAGTGGGAAAAGTGATGGTGCAGCGCTAGTGACAATTTGAAATTTAAATGGGTGATCTAAAGTGCATAGATAACCTGATACACATCTAAATATATCAAAGTTAGAATAATTGTGAAGATATCAAACTAACAATATACATGTGCAGTATTGAAATAATGATAACAGGTGATTAGACCAATGTATACCATACATATAAAATGCAATGATATCGAGTGATTAAACCAGTGTATGCCATACATACAGTATACTGTACAATGCAGTGATATCAGGTGATTATACCAATGAATACCATATACATACAATGCAGTGAACAACTTATTATATACTCAAAAACAATAATAAAGAAAGTAAATAAAGAAATAAAGAAAAAGTCCACTGAGTAAAAAAGAGTGTTTGATGAAAAGGAAGTGTCCAAAACATATGTATCCTGACGCCCCAAATGGTCATTTTCAAGCCACCGCTGAATGTGCATGAAAAGGGGGAGATGGAGCACCGCCACCAATAACACTGAGGCTTACCGGAAAGTGTGGATTCAATAGGACATACGCCCTATGAATCAAACAGACTTGTCTGTGATTCTTCACCAAAGATAGTAGAGCCCAGATGGATATAGACGTTGATACAATTGGATAAAATAATCTTCTCACAAGGACCACCGGTCAAAAAGAAAGGAAGCTCCAAGATATCTAAATCGTCATGTGGATTCACACATATAGGGCCAAAAAGGAATAAAAACGCACATAGCGTAAATCCGCATAACACAAAATGTATTAATAAAAATGAAAGATTTACACTCACATTTTGGAGTAAGTAAAACAAGCGCTTGTTAATCAATAAAATGACGCAATGGGAACAGCAGGCCGGACCCGACGCATTTCATTAACGAAGATATCGTCTGGGGTGACTAGTGCTGCACCATCACTTTTCCCACTCCCATACCTGTGTGTCCCAATATATAATAGGATGACCATATGCCTCCATGCAATGATCACATGATCAGTCAGTTCCCGGCTTAGATCCGGTGGGGGCAGCTGCAGCATCACACTAATGCTGCGGCCATAGAAGTCAGCATGTATGGGTTTTTTCCTGCATTTCTCTATTAAATTCTCAATCAAACATGTCAGTGTTGTTTTTGGCAGTGTTCGCATCTATACATTATTTCTGCTTTAGGGGAGATTTCCCATCACTGCCTCTATGGGCACCAAAATAGGAAATATGCAGAATCTCTCAAACAGGGTTGCCAGTGAACAAAGCCACTGTAAATTTAATATATATATTTATTCCCCACTGTGTCCCCATACAGCAGAATTTATTTCTGTGTGGTCACTGACACAGTGGGGGAGATTTACTATAACTGGAGCACTCAAAATCTGGTGCAGCTGTGCATGATAGCTTGTTCAGTTAAGCTTTGACGATAAAACCTGAAAGCTGATTGGTTTCTATGCAGAGCTGCACCACATTTTGCATGCTCCAGTTGGTAAATCTCCCCAGTGTGTGCTGTGCAGGAGGCAAGATGGTGGCACACAATGGACAAATAACTTTGTTTCTGGGAAAAGACTTGGGCAGAGTTTTTGCTTATTGATTCTACACATCAGTGAGTTGGTTATAAACAAAAAAAATTATATTTTGCTACTTTTTTGCATAGGATAGGGTAAAGGATAAGCTTGCATTTAGGTGATTTCAGTTGATTTCTTGGGCTGGATACAAACCAGTAAAATTGCATTCAAATTTGCATTTGGAACATTTTTATTTTGTAATCATTAGTGGGGTCTTTCATTTTCTAACAGAATGCAGTATGAGCAGGATGGATTTTTAAAAAAAGTTTCTCGAACAATGCAAATTTTTAAAACCTTTTGCCATTTCCTATTAAATTTATATTAAAATCAAATGTTAAAAGCAAACAACATTTTGAAGTACTTTTGAACAACATTTGTTAAGTCCCTGCTGGCATTATCAAATGAAATGATTTTTCATGCGATCGTTTGTTCAAAAATCTTCTGTTGCATGGGCAGGTTAAAGCGGAGCTCCACCCTAAAGTGGAATTTCCGCTCATCAGAACCCTCCCCCCCTCCGGTTTCACATTTGGCACCTTTCAGGGGGGAGGGGGTGCAGATACCTGTCTAAGACAGGTATTTGCACCCACTTCCCGGAGTCCTCTCTGCGGGTATTCTGCGGGTAGTACGTCACTTCCCGCAGAATACCCATTGTGTTCTGGGAGACACTCGGCTCCCAAAACACAGGGGGACCAGTGAGAACGGCGCAGAGCGACTCGCGCATGTGCCGTAGGGAACCGGGCAGTGAAGCCGCAAGGCTTCACTTCCTGGTTCCCTCAACGAGGATGGCGTGGGAGCAGCAGAGTGACTAGCAATCGCTCGTCTTCTGCTGCCGACGTCGCTGGACTCCAGGACAGGTAAGTGTCCTATTATTAAAAGTCAGCAGCTGCAGTATTTGTAGCTGCTGGCTTTTAATCGTTTTTTTTCAGGGGAAACTCCGCTTTAAGTATAGCCACGCTGTCACATTGATTTCAATGGGCAGCAGCGGTAAAGGAGCGGTAAACACACCACTCCTTCACCGCTCCAAAGATGCGGCTAGCAGGACTTTTGGAGGGGTCCTGCTAGCGCACCGCTTCAGTGTGAAAGCCTTCGGGCTTTCACATTGAAGACTGCAGGGCAGGATTTTTTCAGGCGTTTTTCAGGTGCTATTTTTAGCGCCAAAACGGCTGAAAAACACCCCAGTGTAAAAAGGGCCTAAGTAGCATTATGCTTCTAAACATTTTTCCTTCAAACCTTTTTTTATTTACAGTTCTGCTTTAAGTTGTACTTTTCAGGTTTACAGTTTGGGTGTACAAATACATTTTACACCAGAAAACAAGGGCCATTAGATAGCTTACAGGAATAAATGCAGAATGTTTTCCAGTAAACACCTATAACACTTTTACATGCAAGATATTACTGATGACATAAGCACGTGCCAGACACACACTGCTTGTTCTTATCTTATCATGAGCTATGTTAAAGGTATCTTTGCAGCATGCTTTGTTATCAGTCCAGTAGTAAGACTGAAGTATGCTACTTTTCATTTTGAGTAAGGCTTAGTTCACACGATGCGGGAAACCTTGCAAATCCAGTACGGGTTTCCGCATCTCACCTGAAACGCAGACGGCTCACACTACCCTCTGCAAACCACTGCGGGTGACAATACAAAGTTAAAGACACCCCCAGATCGGTTTGCAGATCGCATGGGTGTGAACACCCATGCAAATCGATTCCAGTGCGGACCAAAAAAAGGGTCCTGCGCCATTTTGGCTTGAATGCAATGCAATCTGTATGGCTGAATTTGCATTGCACAGACATCGAGTGATCTGCACAGCAGAGCAGTTTCTGACATCGCTATTGTGTGAACCGAGCCTGGGCGTGTATTAAACAAAATGATCACTCTTTATTGTTCTTAGCATAAGCTTTTATTTGATCTTATTTGAAAATGATTGCTATTTTTATACATATCTCAAGACATTTTCTTTTTCTTTTGGTTTTGCAGCTTAGGTTGCAGGTTTTAAAGATAAACATACATTGAGCAATGGGTAAATTAGGGAAGGACTAGAGCCTTTACCAGGTTTTTATTGCTGTCTATGTTTTAAATATGGACAATATTCCTTACGTCCTGTCCTAATAGAAGGTGATAAGAATGCTGACCAATGAGGACACAGACAAAAGCAGAAAACAGATTTAGTGGGCTGAGGAATTTTTACAACTTCTGAAAAAGATTTTATTGCTGCCCTCGCCTTTCTCTACTGGTGGTATCTGCACTACCCATTTCTTGTACAGGTGTCAAAGGGACAGGAAATAGGTGAAAAAAACTCCCCAGTGGGCATCACAGACACAAACCAACTTGAAAGAATTTTTAGGAGCCCATATACACTTCAACATGTTCCATGCATTTCAGTGCCATTCAGTTTTTACGGCACTCTAACCCAGTGTTTCTCAACTCCAGTCCTCAAGGCGCACCAACAGGTCATGTTTTGGGGATTTCCTGCAGATAAAACAGCTGTGATAATTACTAAGGCAGTGAAACTGCTCAAATCACCTGTGAAAATCAATGGAAATCCCAAAAACATGACCTGTTGGTGCGCCTTGAGGACTGGAGTTGAGAAACACTGCTCTAACCTACTAAGGCCATGCATGGTAGGGTCATGTGTAATTTTTGGCACTGGTGCCCATTCATTTCAATGAGCTGCCTTAACGCAACACCCAGTAACATTTGGCATATTCTACATTAGTGCACCAAAAAAAGTAAATGGGTCTCCCCCTCTCTGGTTAAAGCAATTAAAAAATGTTTGCATTTACTGCAAAAACATGTATTGAAGTTCATTGAAGGACACAAAGTGTAGAAATATAACAATTGGGTTTAGTTGCCTTCAGGAAGTTAGAACAATAAACGATAAGCCATCCCCATCGTAATTCTGCCCCCAACCAACATGCCTCAGTTTTGTGAACAAGCAGCACGTACGGTCAATAGCAAAGATGGGCAGGATCTGTGTCCCTCAATGGACTTCAAGACAAAGATTTTACAGTAAAACAAAAATTGTATTTTCTTTGTCGTCCATTAGAGGCACAGCACTTTTAAAAGTTCATAAACAGTCAGGACATCCAAAAGCAGTCCAACTGAGGGGTTCACTAAAACCTCAAAGAGATCCAACAAAGCAGAGATCATACTACAAAAGCATTTCAAGGAATTAACGCCTGAAATGAGGCTAGATGAACAAGGGTCATGGAGGGAAATGCCACAACCAAAGAGAGGGCACCTAGGATTAACCGAGTGCTCCAAACTAGCACAGAGAAACACAACCAAGGAGGAGAAAGTGCTACCAGAAAGAGCCATGGGTCCTAATCAGCAAAGGAAGACCAACCAGCCATTCACTAAAAAAAAAAAACTGGTGGAACAGCACACCACTTGAGTAGAAGAAAAAATAGATCAACAACTATGTAGTCAACAAAATATAATATTTACTGTGCCAAGCCCCAGAGTAAAAACAGACATACTACAGTTGTTTTAGTAAAGGCAAACAGACTATTCTCTTTCCAAAGGGAATTATCTCAAAAGTTTAGTAAATTAAGTGAAAACTTCTGCCAACTTCCATCATCCAATCATGTGCAAGCAAAAGTAATTGATTGTATTCTTTGCAAAGCAAAATTTCACCACATGCCCTAAACCCCAAGAAAAAATGTCATGGCAAAGTGAACAGAATATTTGCTTTTAGTAAATAAATCATAATATGTCTAATAGTGAAAGCCATTTAAACAACTGAATGAAAGTCTAAAGCCTAGCATAAGTGTAGGCAGGTTGAACTGTGTTTTGTTTTAGCAAGTGAGACAGGCTGCCCAGGCTGGGAAAGGATAAATCTGCTTCTGCAATTTCCTGGTCTTTCTGTACTCTGCCTCTCCCCTATACTGTAAATAAAAGGGTGCTGTAACGCAAGAGGTACCCCCGTGTGCACGGGCACAGATGACCCCATCCACATACCTTTCTCTTGACTTCAGGGATAAGAAGTCAGACAGATATAACATGTCCATGGAAAGACCAACCGGTCAACAGTTGTAAGTAAACTTGAAAATTCTTGAAAGAAAAAAATCCTTTCCCTTAATCCTTTGCCAAGATGTGGCCTCACAGAGGTGGACCTTCTTCATCAGTGAGAACATATATGTGCGTACCTGTGTTTGTGCTGGGACGGAGCCCAATAGCACATGGAGAATGAGCTGTCATCGACAGCTCTGGGTCACATGAACACAATGATCACTAACTGTACAACCCTCCACTATAGTCTTTCTCCTCTTGAATAAATAAAATTATACATTGTATCTTTTTCTCCTTGCTGAAGAAGAATGTAAACATAGAAAAGTCTGTCAAAAACAACAAAATAAGGATAAAATAGCTACGTAGATCAGGGTTTGATCTAGGTCAGTGTCAGGGGTGGGACAAGGTAAGAGTCAAGGTCAGGGTCAGGTAGGATTAAAAAAAAAAAAAAACTCTCTTTTTTAGTGTCAGTGCTTGTGTTAATGTCAGTGTGACCAGGTAGGATAAAAATCAATTTATATAGAGAATTTTATAGGGTTGTTCTTTGGTGGTGGGTCATGGTAATGGCAAGAAATTGACAGCAAATTTTCCTTGATAATAAATAAAATCAGGAGGTATCTATTACCATTTTCCAACAAATGAAAGCCCGATTTGTTTTGAAAAAATTTATTATTTGACTAGATATTTTAAATTGTTGAAAAGATATGTACAGTTTTACTAACATGTGCCTAAGTTCCAAAACTGAGTTGAGGTGTCAAGATTTGTTTTGACTTTCATCATTAAGGGGTTAAAGTATGGACTTGGGAAAAAAAAAAACATTCATATTTAGCTCAATGCTGCAGCAGCGGTGTGATGCTCCAGCTGTCCTACATAAGTGCTAAGGCTCTCGGTCCTCTTGGAATGGAGAGCAGTGACCGTCACTCACTGCTCTCTGCTCTGTCCCTCCAGAGCTCACTGGACCACTGGGCTGGAGAGGGGGCAGCTCTAGTTAGCTGTGGCTCTCAGCCATGGGCTGAGAGCCAGAGCCAGCTGTCAATTAAGCAGCTGGGTGGATCCCAACAATATGATTAGGATTCTTCTAGAGCCTGCACTGGCTCTGCTACATCAGCTGACAGTGGGTTTTAGTCCCACTGACCAATGTTACCATACTGTACTTGTCAGTGCTAAAGGGGTTGTAAAGCTTTGTGTTTTTTCACCTTAATGCATCCTATGCATTAAAGTGAAAAAACACCTTGCACTCTCGGGCCCCTCAGCCCCCCCGTTTTACTTACCTGAGCCACGAAACTCCTGGGCTCGTTCCCGCAATGGTTTCTCCCTGTCATTGGAGATCGATAGCAGTGCAGCCATTGGCTGTCAATCTCATCCAATCACACGCCAGGGGGTGGGGCCGAATGATACAGTCACTTGCGGGGAGGAGCCGAGACAGCCGCTGAGGGACCCCAAAAGACCAGGATCAGGGCAACTCTGTGCAAAACGAACTGCACAGTGGAGGTAAGTATAACATGTTTGTTATTATTTATTTATTTTTTAACCAAAGCCATACAACCCCTTTAAAAGGGTTGTCTCACACCTCTAACTGCTACTTTGTCTGAATAGTTTGGTCTGTTAAAGTAAGTTGAAAGAAATAACATTTACTGGCCAGATCACCAGGTGAAAATAAAAAAGCCTACAAAAAGAAAACTAATGCATGCAAACCATATCTAGGAATTAATTAACTGTAATTTAAAACATTTTTTGTGAAAGGCTTAATACTACTTTAAAGAGTCTTAACCCTGAACCTTTCTAAAGGAAAGGGTATGCTTTATAAAAGGGTAGGCAGGGGTGAGGATATATCATTGCGCAAATTGGCATACAAGAACTTTAGAATAGAATAGAATAATACAGTTTCAAGAAAAAATTCTCTGTTAAGCATTGCAAGAGGGATAGCCAGAGTGGCAATAGATTTTTAAAAAAGACTTCATCAGTTGCACAAGTAAAAGTTTTAGCTCTTGGGGTCCCTTTCAAAATCCATAGGAGACATCTATCATGCAGCCTGCATAGCCATGGAAGAGGGTGGGGGTCACCCCTGACTCCTGGACCATACTAGGCCACATGCCATGTAGAAAAAACAGAAAAAGGCCCCCCTCAAAATACACATCAGACCCTTATCCTGGATTCTGGACACAAACAGAAATAAAAATGGTTATTTTAAGAAAAGTAAGGGAAGATTAGAACTTTCTTCAGAGTTCTTTTTTATTTTTGTATTTTTTTCTCACTTCCTCTCTAGTAAAATTAGTGTCAGCAGGAAAGGAAATAAGGAAAAATCTCTTTAGTAGAGCTCTGGACAGCATTAAAACCCAGCAGGGGTTCAAACCCTTTTCTATTCTATTCTATTCAAAACCCCCAAAAAAGTTTTTGCTGTGATTAAAAAAATATATTTTTGCATGACATTGTCACTTTGAGGTTTTAAAACTGTTGCACTGTTGCCATTTAATTGCTTTAGTTTTAATATTGTGTACTGGAGTACACTTGATAGATTTTACATAATGGTAAACTGCAACAGTTTTCTGTAAACCTATTTTTGGAGCTGTAGCAGGTCAAAAAGATGATTTGAACAAACCATTCAGACTGCATTCACACCTTTCAGCTTGTAAAACGCTCATCTCAAAAGTTCCAAAACGCCATTGAAATGGCCCCTGTTCACATCTGAGCGTTCTGTCGCCTGAAGCAAAACACCTGAAGCTCAAAAAAGTGCATGAACTTCTTTTTAGGCAGAGTACAGGCGTTTTACTGCTTTTTACATTGATGACCTTTGGACCTCAAAACACCTGTACAAAAACGCTGCAAAAACTCTGCAAAAACGCCAGAAAAAAAACGCCAGAAAAACGCCTTACCATCAAACAGTACAATAAAACACAGATCAATAACATACTCACCTAATATAGTGATATAAAAATGATTCAATAACCATCTCTACTCTACATAAAACTGTATGTTATGTCTGTTCTTGGGGACCATGTTTGGATGCTCCACTCTCACACCCAAAATCGATATACAAAAATACAAAATAGGTTTCCTGGCTTACAGGCAAACTGGCTACTGTTATATATGAACAGGGACTATATGCAATCAAAAACATTGATGGAAAAGCATTTGACCCTCTACATAAGGTGGATAGTTGTCAGGACCCAGATCCAAACCTGCTGCTTCTGCTGTGTCTGGCAGAGTCTCTTCTTACTGAGCCACCTGGACAGTTCCCTATCTGATCTCTTAGGACAATGTTGCCTTGTCTATTGTTTCTGGTGAACCTTGAACCCTTTGCTCCTCCCATGAATTTGTGATTTAAGCCATGCCTCTGCATTCCTGTTTGCCAGATGATTGTGCTCTCTCCAGCCAATATCTTGTTGTTACCACTCCTGCTGCCGTCCGTATCTTTGCTACCACGCCCTGGCTTGTTCCTCGACTATGCTTCTGCTTGATCCCAACCTGCAACCACTTGTTACCAACCTTTGGCTTGTTTACTGACTACACTTCTACTTGATTCCTACCTGGTATATCTGCTACTGGACCCCAGTTTGCAAAGCTCATGTTGGGGCATAACTGAGGACCGCAACCTAGTACTAACACGCAGCAAAACCCATCTCCACCATCAGGAGCTCTGGTTACTATCAGTGCTTAGACTCTGCGCCTCGGGTGAGCCAGAATCATCTGCCAGGGTGACCTGCTTGTATACCTATCCTGCTGGTCGGTGAGAGCCTCTCTACTGCTATAGGCCCTGGTCTCAGAGCCTGACCCCCGACCTTGACACTGGTCAGATGTTCTATCTAGCCCTGTCTTATGCTATTCAACTCTACAATAAAAAAAAAAACTTTTGGCTCGAGTTCCGCTTTAATTTATAATAATGTTCTTGTTTTATTACATAATTCCATCAGATACATGCTTATTATGTTTGCAAAACTAAAAAATTATAATTGTCATTATATGACAAAAAATTTTTAGGCTCTTTGTTGAGATACAGTGTCATAACACTATTGTACATAAGTCTGTAAATATGAATATTCTCTTTTTGTAAATACATTGTGCAATCACTTCAAAGGAATGTCACTTACATAGACTTTGAATACATGTTATGGCATTCAGACACATGAAAGCAGCATTTCTCCAGTCTCAGCCTATTGTACACCATATGGTTAGAGACGAGCAGATGGGCTGAGCTACATAGCAGAAAAAAAAAAAGAAGAATTTCCACATTGTGCTGATGACCCAATTGACCAACATGAACAGGAGTTCCCTGGTGACCTGACTTCACACATCTTAAAAGTAACTGATGTCTGTATTCTCTGCCCAAGGGGCAATCATAGCTAAATAAGAAAATGTGTATAATCCTTACGTGTTTGCAAGATTAATTGGGATAAACTAAGGTGTTAATGAGATATATTTTTTAAACACACAGATTCGCTCTGATATTATAAAGTATGATACCTCTGTGACATTGTGAACTTTGCGAACAGGCATGGACACATCAATCAAACTTCATACATGTTATAAGTGCATATTGTGCTAGCAGTAGCATTACAAGTATATAATAGCACTAAAAGTATATAATATGGAGGTATATATAAAACTTGTAATATGTGGAAAGTATATAGTGATACAGTATAGTGCCCATTCCCTGCTAGGAAATGTTTAATTAAAGCGTGTGTCAGTCCACTCAAAGGTTCTATTTTAGTTATAGCTGGAGCCTGGCAGGCACTGGCTTCTTACATGTCTAGGATACTCCAACAGTGAGACCTCCCTACTATAATGATAATGCATCTTTATGATCTACATATAAAGCCATTTCTCTCCCTAACCAAGTTCAGGTAGGTATTTTGTAGTCCAAATGAGTAGTAAGCACCTAAGGATGACAACTCTGTTCCTCTATAGATATAGTACTTACTGTCATTCCATAGCAGGAAATGTTTTATTGGCAGGATCACCAGGCAAGAAACAGGAAAAGACCTGAAAGTAAGTGCAGCCACCATATCTAAGGACTGGAAAGCTGCAATATGTTACATTTTGGTTCTTGAGTTTAGAGAACCATTCTTGAGCTCTTGAGTGTAGATACATTTCAACCCATTCCCTCCATTAATGGCAAATTATTTATCTCTGATGTATCATGCCTTTGGAAAGTTTGAACACTGTTAGTAGTACTTGTGTTACATTGTACATGCTTGTACACATTCATATTGCATAACTTTTATGGACAATGAAAATTAATTTAAACCCTAAAACAAAAATGTAATATATTGCAGATTAACTGTCGGAGGTATATTGCAGATTAGGCGGAGGTCCGCCTAAAAAAAAATATATTAAAAGCCAGCAGCTACAAATACTGCAGCTGCTGACTTTTAATAAATGGACACTTACCTGTCCAGGGTGCACGCGATGACGGCAGCCAAAGCCGATCAATCGCTCGGCTCTCGGCCGCCCCCCGCCGCCATCCTCGGTGAGGGAATCAAAAAGTGAAGCGTTGCGGCTTCACTTCCCGGTTCCCTACTGCGCATGCGTGAGTCACGCTGCACGTCCTAACTGGCCCCTGCTGTGTTCTGGGACCTGTGTGTTTCCCAGAAGACGGGGGGGCGGGAAGGGGCGTGACTCCCACGGGAGTCTATGCCGGGAAGTGGGTGCAAATACCTGTACTATACAGGTATCTGCACCCCCCTCTCCCCTGAAAGGTGCCAAATGTGACACCAGAGGGGGAGAGGGTTCCAAAAAGCGGAGGTTCCATTTTTGTGGATCAGTGACTGCAGAGGTTATTTGTTCAGGCTTTTATTTCTATATTTTCACCTGCGGATCCCGCCAGTAATATATTTCCTGTTCTAGGCTGACAAATGTACTATATCTATGGAGGAGAAATATTGTCACACTAGGCTTCTCTCCTGATTTAAAAAAACAAAATACAAAATTGCAGGGCAGTTTTCTTACTATCTGGATGTGTAGTTTGCTTTGACAGGAAGCTTAGAATGTGCTAATTAATCCCCAAGTTTTTGTCTGGAACTGCATTTTAATATGTATAAATCAATAAATGGATCACTTATTACTACACTATGGAAGCCTTTGCGCTGCTCTTGTTTGCTTTATCAGATGTTCCTGGAGCCCCAACTTCTCTGCTTTCTAGAGAGAGAAGCGGGAGCGACACTTTTCTATAGCTTAGTACTAATGGATTTCTCTATATACATTTAACTACCTTTGCTAAATAATTGTATGATTATAAAAAAATAAATACGGTACATTTATATTCTTGTGTGGTTTAAATGCTAGGATTCCTGTTTCTTGTTTCTTTTCTGCCTGATCAACAATTATTTTGTATCCATTCTTTTGAAATGCTGATGGCTGTACAAATGTTAATAAATATTAACTGACCTTTTGTAACTCTTTATTAAACGTGGCATGCTATATTTCATTATATATATATATATATATATATATATATATATATATATATAATAAATAAATATATACAGTATACATAAAAAAGTATATATATATATATATATATATATATATACATATACACACTGTATTTATTGGCATATAACACTCACTTTTTTACCCTGAAAATAGAGGGTAAACTGTGCCTGTGTATTATACGCAGGGAGCTGTGGAAAGTTTTTTTCCTGAAGCTTCCCTCTTAATGTTAGGGTGCGTGTTATACGCCTGTGCGTGTTATACGCCGATAAATACGGTATATATATATATATAATTATATATATATAATATATATATATATATACCGTATATATATACCGTATTTATCGGCGTATAACACGCACAGGCGTATAACACGCACCCTAACATTAAGAGGGAAGCTTCAGGAAAAAAACTTTCCACAGCCCCCTGCGTATAATACACAGGCACAGTTTACCCTCTATTTTCAGGGTAAAAAAGTGAGTTTTAATACGCCAATAAATACAAAAAAAAATTATATATATATATATATATATATATATATATAGATAGATAGATAAATTATACTGCATTTGTCAGTTTGAACTTGGGGGACATATTGGTACAATGTAAGATAATATGTCTCTTGGAATTCGTATGTAGCTTGATGAAGTTATTCTTTTGTATGCTGTGGGCAATTGGAAATGAAATCCACATAATAGCCTAGTTTGATTAATCTTGCATTAAGGGACAGCTTTTCTTAGTGGAAAAGGGACACTCAGTGCTGGAGAGCCATCCAAGTCTTTTAATTACACTTTTTAGTAATGAAGCAGTTTGCACCCTGTTTAATTCTTTTGTCACCAATGAGTTAAAATTCATGAGCGTCTATGGCTTTGAATACTTACTCTAGTGCTGCTATTTTCTGCGCCAAGCTAGCCATCACAGCAAAGAGTCGTAGGTCTGTTAGGCCATCTGTTACATAATAGTCCACAATCTCCAGAATCTGGAAGAGTAGAGATTGATAGTGCTGAGATGATGAAGGATTGAGCATCAGCAGATTGCTGTTGAGCGTGGAAGGGGAGATAATAAGCTCTGTCGCAAACACAAGCTACATTAGCATGGTAAACAAAACAACCTTTAAAATTAAATCATCGGAGTACTAGCAATTATGGAAATAAATTGTGCATGTGTAGCAACGGTTCTGATATAGGTAAATTCTATCTATCTATCTATCTATCTATCTATCTATCATTTATATATACAGTATCTGTCTGTCCATCTATCTTTTTACCTTTCTGTCTCTCTATATATTAAAGATGCATAATAAAACAAAACAAGCATGATTAAATCATGAGAATTAGCAATTCTGAAAAAAAAATGTGAAGCAAACCAAAGATGTAATATTGGTAGATTCACAACGTGCAATTTTTTTATTTTATATATATATATATATATATGTAGCGGGGTGTTCCCCTTTAATGCAGAGAGACAAGAAGTTCCAGGTGAGAGGTGAGTCGGGAGGAAGTAAAGAGACATTATGGAAGTGAAAGCAGAGGAGAGAGAGACTACATCTCCCAGTACATCTTGCAGCACCCAGGGTACATTGCTCCAGAACAGAGACTGCTGGGGCAGACTTTATAAAGGGGAGGCGGAGTTTTGGTCGGCCTCTTTGGACACCCCTCTCCTAGCAAGAGGATCTCTGTGCTGAACTGCTGTGTGCACAAGGCCTGAAGCCTGGGCCGTGTGCTCCTTTCCAAAGAGCCCTCTGCCAGCCTAGCAGAGCCTTAGAGACATCTAATTCTCCTTGCTGCAGTACACCAGAAGGATTGAAGACTTGGATGTCGGTGGATTCCTGTTCCTAGACGAATCGATGGAGGAAAGGGACTTGGACTTGTCCAGGTGGTGAGAGCTGTTTAAAGACAGATACTTTATCTTTACTATTCGTTGGGATTACAAAGTTGTTCTTCAAGTGCACCACCGAGAGATTGCTAGCAAATATTGTTTCACTGAACTTCCATTTAGATCAGTCAGGCCTGACTGCATAGGTAGACATTGCTGGGTGTTAGTCTACCCATGAGGGGAAGTAGCTGTAAAAGGGCAGCGCTAGAGTTGCATAGCAATACTTTATTATTCTGATTACTCTGTTTATCTTTATTACTGTTTGTTGCAGGGATCTGCAACTTGTTATACTGTTGTTTATTACTTGCCCATTAGCCTCAGTAAAATATCTGGGTAAAGTACATTTGGTGTCAGTTCCGCTTACTTTAATAGGAGTTTTAAAGTATATTCTGTGTATGTTTGTTATAGGACTGCGTCACCAACAGTTGCGATCACGCGGTCCTATCTCTCTATCACCAGCTGTGCCACGGGAGGTTAGAGCCGATTGCCGGGGGTTGACAGCGGTGCACTGCAGGGCCCAAATCAATATCAGCGGCTCTCTTAACTGGTGGTAGCGCTACACGTGGGGGCTCGAGTCCGGGATCCTTGTACGTTGCACGCTGCAATCAAGCCGGTCAGAAGTACCAGCATGGACCCGCTGGCAATGTCACAGTGGTGCGCAGCGATTGGCGCCGATCCAACCGCGGCGGTAGTCATTGTACTCCCGGGGGAAAGATGGAAGGAAGAGGAGATAAAACAGCTCGTATTGTTACTGTCTCCGAGCCACAAAGCATGGGTGATGGATTTTAGGCCAGATCCAGTGATCTCGTTTACATACGCACTGGTAGAATGGAAAAACGAAATCCCAGAGCATTTTAAAAGTCAGAGTATACAAGCCATAGATAATCAGATCTATCACTTGATACATACGCTGCCAGTGAAGGAAGAATGGTTTCAGACACCAAAGCCATCACTCCCACAATTATCTCCACCACTATCCCCTAAAGCAGAAAAGCTTAAGGAACTATTAAGCCCGGGATCACCGCTGGCCGCTATAGGGCCTGAATTGTTGAATGCTCTAGGAGACCTTGTAATTAAGTGCCAGAAAAGCAGTACGGTGCATGTGGAGGCCAGTTACCGGAAGCTTAGCACCTTCTCAGGGAAGCTCCCCGTCCCTGCGGGGGAGGAAGATTTTGACACTTGGGTGGAACAGGCATTGCAGGCAGTAGAAGCATGGGAGGTGCCTGAGGCACAGAAGAGACAGCGAGTCTTAGAAAGTCTGAAAGGTGCCGCGGCAGAAGCGGTGAAGAGCTTCCGGTTTGGAAATGAAAACTGTACAGCTCAAGATTGCCTGGCCATGCTGCAGGAAGAGTTTGGTCAGCTGGAGAAGGTGTCAGAGATGATTTATCAAATTGAACACACTCTCCAGCAGCCGAATGAGAAACTGTCAGAATATGTTAGAAGGCTGAACAGGCAGTTATGCAAGATTGTACTGAAGAAGGGAATGCTGCCCAAAGATGCAGATGAAGCACGCATGAAGCAGATCATGAGGGGAGCGCGGCGCTCAGACCCGGTCTGGCTGCACCTGAAAACCTCAGGAGGAGGAATGTCACTAACCTACTCTGATCTAATAAAAATTATTAGGGACGAAGAGGCGCTGCAGGAAGATCAGCAGGTGGCCAAGGCGAATGTCACACCTGTACCAGTGTTGGTCCATTCGGTCAAGAGCCCAGAAAGAGATGCGGAGGTTGACACTCTGAAATCGCAAATGGCCCAAGTGTTGGAGATGCTGACCTCTTTGATGGAGAAAGATCAGAGAAGACGAGAGAAACCAAGCCCAAGAAAGGAGTTGTTCCCGAACACCTCAGCACCGGCCTCCCTACAGGACCGAGAAGAGGTGATTTGCTATAACTGCGGAGGGAGTGGCCACTTTGCTAACGTATGCTCCAGCCCAAAGAAGAAGAGAACAGATAATTGCAAGCCGGCGGGAAACTCCAAAGGGCCCCGGTGAAGGAGTCAACCGGGTGCCCATCATCTTCAGTGCGCTCCAAACTAAAAAAAAAGGCCAAGAATGGAGGAGACAAAACTCCTAGGAGGAGGTATAGTACACCCCCACCAAGATGTACCCCAGAGGGAGGGGGCAAGACCCCTCAGTGGAAGTACAGCACCCCAAAGAAGGAACATCCACCTAAAAGGAACAATAACATCCCTCAGCGGGTTTGTGCCCCCATTGAGAGGGAGAAAGTCAATGCATGCCAGGCTCAGGAAAAATTAAAGTCCAAAAGGAGCAGGGCAAGGGTCGAAAGCCAAAAAAAAGAGGTGACCCCAGTCCGGCCATACCCAAAGGAACTGGTGGGCCCGTCTCCTACTGTGCCCATTCAAGTGGAAGGAGTCTATACTAAAGCTCTTTTGGACACCGGAGCACAGGTGACTTTACTATACCGGGACTTCTATGATAGGCACTTGAGTCATCTGCCTATCCAGAAGATAGAAGAGCTGGAGATATGGGGACTTGGAACCCAGAGTTTCCCTTATGATGGGTACCTGCCCATAAAGATGACTTTCGACCCATCCGTGGCTGGGAAGGCTGAAGTGTTTGACACCCTGGCAGTTGTGTGTCCCCGGCCGCCTGGAGCCAGCAAGATTTCCCTGATCATTGGGACAAACACGGATCTAGTCAGGAGACTCCTGACCCCTCTCGTGAAAGAGAGAAACCATTCAGCCACCAAAATCCATCCCATGCTAAAGACGGCCTACCAACGACTGGTCTTAGAGCAGAAGACCCCGGGAGAGGGGATAGGGAAGGTGTGGAGACTTGGCAGAGAAGGAGTAGTACTACAGCCCAGAGAAGTAACCTGTCTTAGGGCCACTGTGAAGCTTTCGTGGGAACAACCTGGCCCCTTTGTCATGCTGGAATCAGACCCAAGGGAAGAGTCCTCAGGCCTGGAAGTGATACCAGAAGTGATTCCGTTCAAGGCCCTGAAGAAGGCCCATGGCAGAGTTCCGGTGAGTGTTAGGAACACTACGGGAGGACCCATGGAGATCCCTGCCAGAGTGTTGCTTGGTCAGGTGAGCCCTGCTGCCCCGGTCACTTGGTCCGAAGTCAAGGGGACGGGTGACGGAGGAGATGTTTGGGAGAAACTGTCCGTGGAAAACCCGAACCTACCCAGGGCTTGGAAAGAAAGAGCCAAGGCCCAGCTGACCAGGTGGGAGAAGATCTTTTCCGAAGATGAATTCGATGTGGGGTGTGCAAGAAGTGCCACCCATCGGATCCGCCTCCAAGAAGATAAGCCCTTCCGAGAGAGGGTCAGGCGGGTCCCCCTGGCAGATCTGGAGGATCTGAGGGAACAACTTGTAGAACTAAAGAAGACTGGTGTGATCCGGGAGTCTAGAAGTCCCTATGCCTCCCCAATCGTGGTGGTCAGAAAGAAGAATGGGTCGTTGAGGCTTTGTATCGATTACAGGACTCTCAACAGGAGAACCATCCCTGACCAATACACCACGCCAAGGATAGAAGATGCCCTACAAAGTTTGTCTGGAGCCAAATGGTTCAGTGTGATGGACCTCAAGAGTGGGTACTATCAAATCCCTATGCACCCAGAAGACAGGGAGAAGACAGCCTTCATAACCCCGGTGGGATTCTTCGAATTCAATAGGATGCCTCAGGGTCTGTCTGGAGCTCCTGCTACCTTTCAACGCCTTATGGAGAAGACTGTTGGAGACATGAATCTTATAGAAGTCCTTGTGTACTTGGACGATGTCATTGTCTTTGGAAGAACCTTGGAAGAACATGAAGCCAGGTTGGAGAAAGTATTGAGAAGACTCAGCGAAGAGGGACTTAAGCTTTCCCCCGAGAAGTGTCGGTTCTACCAGTCTTCTGTGAACTATCTGGGGCACATAGTGTCTGAAGAAGGGGTGGCCACAGATCCTGAGAAGTTGGAAGCAGTCACTTCCTGGCCACGACCCACCACAGTAACAGAGCTCAGATCCTTCCTGGGGTTCTGCTCCTATTATAGGAGGTTTGTGGAGGGGTTTGCTCGGATTGCCCGCCCGTTGAATGAATTGCTAAAGGCAGAAGGGGAAGAGGATGACTCAGGGCCCAGGAGGCCTGGTGAGTCAGTTCAAGATCAGTGGAACCCAAGGTGTGAAGAGGCCTTTCATGCTCTGAAGAGGAGCTTAACCACTGCCCCAGTCCTGGCCTACGCCGACCCTACCAGACCTTATGAATTACATGTGGATGCCAGCCATGAGGGTCTAGGTGGTGTACTCTACCAAGAACATGAAGGACAACTGCGACCAGTGGCCTATGTGAGCAGGAGCCTGACCCCCTCAGAAAAGAATTACCCCACTCATAAGCTGGAATTCCTGGCCCTCAAATGGGCGGTAGTAGACAAGCTAAAAGACTACTTGTATGGGGCAGTTTACTGTGAAGACAGACAACAACCCCCTGACCTACCTCTTCACCACCGCGAAACTAGATGCCACCGGACACAGGTGGTTGGCCGCATTGTCTGGATTCAACTTCAGTCTGAAGTACAGACCAGGAGCCGGAAATAGGGATGCAGATGCCCTGTCCCGGAGGTCTCATGCCACGACAAATGACTGGGAAGATTGGACCCAAGTGGCACCGGACGGGGTGCGGGCCCTTTGTCAAGGGGCTGAATTCCAAGCCAGAGGAGGCTCCAGAGCAGAAGAAATAGGGGTTACCATGGTAGGAGTCCCCAAACACTATTGTGGGGTAACTCAACTGGAGGAAGACAACCTACCGAGACTGTCCAAGAAGGAGTTGAGGTGTGACCAATTGGAAGACCCCATGGGGAGATTGGTCCTCGAAGCCCTGGAGAATCAGGATCCCAACAAATTCCTACATCACCCCTCAAAGGAGGCTCGCCTGTTGAGGAAGGAATTGGACAGGCTACAGGTACATCAGGGAGTGGTCTACCGAAGGGGCCCCTCTGATGACTCAGAAGATAAGTGGCAGTTATTTCTTCCAGAGAAGCACCGAGAGACTGTACTAATTGCCCTGCATGACCATCATGGTCACCTAGGGGCAGAAAGGACCTTCCAGCTTGTCAGAAATTGGTTCTATTGGCCCTGCATGAGGGCAGAAGTAGAGGAGTATTGCCATTCCTGTGCACGATGCATTCAGAGAAAGACCCTACCCCATCAAGCTGCCCCAATGGGCCACTTACAGAGTCAAGGCCCAATGGATCTGGTATGCATTGACTTTCTCTGCCTTGAACCCGACCTGAGTGGATTGGGGAATGTTCTGGTAATAACCGACCATTTCACCCGCTATGCTCAAGCTTTCCCAACCAAAGACCAGAAGGCATCCACCGTGGCCAAGATACTTATGGAGAAGTATTTTGTCCATTACGGACTACCACAGAGACTCCACTCAGATCAAGGAAGGGACTTTGAGAGTCGGTTGATCCGAAGACTTTTGGATTCATTAGGAATAAAGAAGACCAGAACCACGCCTTACCACCCACAAGGAGATGCTCAGCCGGAGAGATTTAACCGGACCCTGCTCAACATGTTGGGAACCTTAGAAACAGAGAAGAAGCAACACTGGAGTCAGCACATATCAGCCCTAGTACATGCCTATAACTGTACCACAAGTGACGCCACTGGCTACTCCCCTTATCGACTTATGTTTGGGAGAGAAGCAAGGCTACCTGTGGACCTGGCCTTTGGCACTTCTATAGACAATACCTCAGCTACATCCCACAAGGGATACGTGGACAGACTTAGACGTAGCTTGCAGGTGGCCTATGAACAAGCCCAGGCGGCTTCGGATCAAAGGGGGGCCCGCAACAAGAGAAATTTTGATCTGAAGGTTCGAGTGCAAGATCTGCAGCCCGGGGACCGAGTACTGCTACGCAATCTGGGGGTCCCTGGAAAACACAAGCTTGCCGACAGGTGGAGATCTGAGCCCTATGTTGTCTGTAGGAAGTTGCCCGGTTTGCCTGTCTACAAACTAAAGCCAGAAGGAAAGGTGGGTCCACTGAAGATGTGGCATCGGAACCACCTGCTCCCACTTGCTGAGGCAGTCAGAATACCTCCCGTGAGAGACTCCCCTGAACCGGCCTCTATCCTGGATATTCCTAGGCCGAACACTCGGTCCCAGACCTCTCGAGCCAAAGATGGGGAGGCCTCCCAATTGAGTACAGAAGAAGGTGGAGAACTGGACTGGCTGTGGCCTCCCTCGACTCTGGGAACGTCCGCCATAGATCTCCCAAATGGAGGGGATACCCCAGATGCAACGCTGAATCCGGAGGCTACTGAATTCATACCCTTCAGTCCCTCAGCTGATTACTGGGAAGATGTTCCTGACACTTGCGCTGAGGAGGACTCTAGAGATTCCATACGTCAGTCGACTTCTGAATCAGAGGTTCCAGAACCAGCAATGTTACCTGAACTTACTCCTGAAGAAGAGCCTGTGGTGCCAGAGTCAGAAGCACCAAGAGAGCAGAGGGCTCGCAGAGTCATCAGGCCTCCCAAGAAACTAACTTACCCCCAAATGGGGACGAGCTCAGAGGACTCTGTTGTAACGGCTAGGAGAAGTGTTGAACAACCTGATCCTTCCACCGTCCATTTGGTGGAGGGCAACCCCAGCTCACTCTCTGGCACAGTTAGGCAGGCCACTCATGGTAGTGTGACCTGTGGGCAAGAGAGTTCCATCCCAAAGTTTTGGTGGGAATTCCCTATGCCAACATCATGCTCGACATTGTCCAAAATGGTAAACAGTATTTGTTGAAGTTTATCTTTGGGGACCAAAGAGTTCAAGTGGGGGGAGTGTGTAGCGGGGTGTTCCCCTTTAATGCAGAGAGACAAGAAGTGAGAGGTGAGAGGTGAGTCGGGAGGAAGTAAAGAGACATTATGGAAGTGAAAGCAGAGGAGAGAGAGACTACATCTCCCAGTACATCTTGCAGCACCCAGGGTGCATTGCTCCAGAACAGAGACTGCTGGGGCAGACTTTATAAAGGGGAGGCGGAGTTTTGGTCGGCCTCTTTGGACACCCCTCTCCTAGCAAGAGGATCTCTGTGCTGAACTGCTGTGTGCACAAGGCCTGAAGCCTGGGCCGTGTGCTCCTTTCCAAAGAGCCCTCTGCCAGCCTAGCAGAGCCTTAGAGACATCTAATCCTCCTTGCTGCAGTACACCAGAAGGATTGAAGACTTGGATGTCGGTGGATTCCTGTTCCTAGACGAATCGATGGAGGAAAGGGACTTGGACTTGTCCAGGTGGTGAGAGCTGTTTAAAGACAGATACTTTATCTTTACTATTCGTTGGGATTACAAAGTTGTTCTTCAAGTGCACCACCGAGAGATTGCTAGCAAATATTGTTTCACTGAACTTCCATTTAGATCAGTCAGGCCTGACTGCATAGGTAGACATTGCTGGGTGTTAGTCTACCCATGAGGGGAAGTAGCTGTAAAAGGGCAGCGCTAGAGTTGCATAGAAATACTTTATTATTCTGATTACTCTGTTTATCTTTATTACTGTTTGTTGCAGGGATCTGCAACTTGTTATACTGTTGTTTATTACTTGCCCATTAGCCTCAGTAAAACATCTGGGTAAAGTACATTTGGTGTCAGTTCCGCTTACTTTAATAGGAGTTTTAAAGTATATTCTGTGTATGTTTGTTATAGGACTGCGTCACCAACAGTTGCGATCACGCGGTCCTATCTCTCTATCACCAGCTGTGCCACGGGAGGTTAGAGCCGATTGCCGGGGGTTGACAGCGGTGCACTGCAGGGCCCAAATCAATATCAGCGGCTCTCTTAACTGGGGGTAGCGCTACATATATATATATATATATATATATATATATATATAAAACATACTGTATATGTACAATACTGTATATATATATATATATATATATATATATATATACATACATATATATATATATATATATATATATATATATATATACGACTTAATACATGCTATATTCACAACATTCTTTTCTCTTGTACTCTCTACAGAGAGTACAAAGTTTGCATATTTCTTTTAAAGTTTACCTGAAAGTAATTATTTGTAAGGTTTTATTGAGGAAAGTTAGAGAAACATCCACATTTTTATGCACTAATATCATGTATAAAAAAACTGATTTTATATATATATATAAAAAAAAATGGATAGAGCATAGTAACAAAATGATGTCATATAATTCAGAATACATTTTATTCTTTTATTTAGGAACAGATCTAGTGCTCTAGAGAAGTAGGAAAAAAGAAGGTATAAATGAAGAAGGAGAAGCCTATAGCCCAGTGAGGGAAGCTAAAACCTTCATGCCTCTATAGTAAACCAGGGGATAGCGCAAATGATGACAGGTGTGCACCTGCCTGTCACTTCACAAAAGTAAAATGCACTTGTAGGCAGTTGGTGTCATTATAGACACTGGCAATGCAAGTGAGGTGGCTTCTCTGTGCCTATTGCAATATTTACCAATGTATGTTGGAGCGAAGGGGGTGGGGGAAAAACTGCTACCTTGCTCAGTCCCGTTCTGCTTTAATCCATAATTTTCTAGTTACCCAAAAATAATATTGTTGTTCCTTCTATATTTTTTCCTTAAATATTTTATTAATTACAGTTTTTTCTATTGTGCTGACAATTTACATAGCACTTTACATACAGTATCTCACAAAAGTGCGTACATCCCTCACATTTTTGTAAATAATTTATTATATCTTCATGTGACAACACTAAAAAAATTACATTTTGCTACAATGTAAAGTAGTGAGTGTACAGATTGTATAACAGTGTAAATTTGCTGTCCACTAAAAATAACTCAACACACAGCCATTAATGTCTAAACTGCTGGCAACAAAAGTGAAAATGGCAAAAGTGGGCCCAAAGGGTCAATAGTTTGTGTGGCCACCATTATTTTCCAGCACTGCCTTAACCCTCTTGGGCATGGAGTTCACCAGAGATTCACAGGTTGCCACTGGAGTCCTCTTCCACTCTTCCATGACGACATCACAGAGCTGGTGGAAGTTAAAGACCTTGCACTCCTCCACCTTCTGTTTGAGGATGCCCCACAGATGCTCAATAGGGTTTAGGTCTGGAGACTTGCTTGGCCAGTCCATCACCTTTACCCTCAGCTTCTTTAGCAAGGCAGTGGTCGTCTTGGAGGTGTGTTTGCAGTCGTTATCATGTTGGAATACTGCCCTGTGGCCCAGTTTCCAGAGGGAGGGGATCATGCTCTGCTTCAGTATACCTGTTGGCATTCATGGTTCCCTCAATGAACTGTAGCTCACCAGTGCCGGCAGCACTCATGCAGCCCCAGACCATGGCACTCTCACCACCATGCTTGACTGTAGGCAAGACACACTTGTCTTTGTGTTCTTCACCTGGTTGCCGCCACACACGCAAAACGCCATCTGAACCAAATAAGTTTATCTTGGTGTCATCAGACCACAGGACATGGTTCCAGTAATCCATGTGCTTAGTCTGCTTGTTTTCAGCAAACTGTTTGCAGGCTTTCTTGTGCATCATCTTTAGAAGAGGCTACCTTCTGGGATGACAGCCATGCAGACCAATTTGATGCAGTGTGCGACGTATGGTCTAAACACTGACAGGCTGACCCCCCACCCCTTCAACCTCTGCAGCAATGCTGGCAGCACTCATACATGTATTTCCCAAAGACAACCTCTGGATATGACGCTGAGCACATGCACTCAACTTCTTAGGTCGACCATGGCGACGTCTGTTCTCAGTTGAACCTGTCCTGTTAAACCGCTGTATCATCTTGGCCACCATGCTGCAGCTCAGTTTCAGGGTCTTGGCAATCTTCTTATAGCCTAGGCCATCTTTATTTAAAGCAACAATTCTTTTTTTCAGATCCTCAGAGAGTTCTTTGCCATGAGGTGCCATGTTGAACTTCCAGTGACCAGTATAAGAGAGTGAGAGCGATAACACCAAATTTAACACACCTGCTCCCCATTCACACCTGAGACATTGTAACACCAATGAGTCACATGACACCGGGGAGTGAAAATGGCTAATTGGGCCCAATTTGGAATTTTCACTTAGGAGTGTACTCCTTTTTGTTGCCATCAGTTTAGACATTAATGGCTGTGTGTTAAGTTATTTTGAGGGGAAAGCAAATTGTCACTGTTATACAAGCTGTACACTCACTACATTGTAGCAAAGTGTCATTTCTTCAGTGTTGTCACATGAAAAGATATAATAAAATATTTACAAAAATGTAAGGGGTGTACTCACTTTTGTGAGATACTGTATATTGTACATTCACATCTGTCCCTGCCCCCAAGGAGCTTCCAATCTAAAGGCATTATCCCACATGTACAGTATGCATACACATAGTAGGGTCAGTATAGAAAGAAGTCAATTAACCTACCAAAATGTTTTTGGAGTGTGGGAGGAAACCAGACTACCTGGAGGAAACCCAAGCAAGCACAAGGAAAAAATGGAAGTGGCCTGAGTGGGATTAGAACCAAAAATCCTACCGCTAACCACCAAGAAACTGCATGCATTTTATATCCTCGCTTTTCCAAAATTTGATGTCTGCATTTCATATACAGAGATTGAGCTTCTCCCTCCAGCGTCTGCCTTTGCTGGCAGGGATCTGACACATCAATTAGATACACAGGACCAGCTACCAGAAAGCCTGTTGTGACTTTCTCCAATTGTTGCACTGCATATCATTTCAGCCTCTTTTCACATAGTTCAGTACTATTTTTTACATGCAAATTCTTAATCGAAAGGTTTTTCTTTCAAGATTTTAATCATAGTATTGTGGATTTTTGAGCTAATAACACTATATATTCAATGTAGTTTGAGCTTTATTTTTCACACCTCTTTGTATGTTATTAGTATCCTTTTGTGCAATTATGCAATTTTCTTTCCTTTAACCATGGGTTGAAGGAAACAAATGTGCTTGATTCCCCCATCACCACAGTTAGTGTTAAAGTGTTACCAAACCTAAAAAGTTTTTTACCTTAATGCATTGTTTGCATTAAGGTAAAAAAAAAAAAAAATCAGTTTCTCTGTGCCCCCTTTCCCCTATGTGAAGGGGAATAGAGGGGAGATGAGATCAGCGCTGTGCACAGCTGCATCTATTCTCCCCTCTTTTCCTCTTTACACAGCATTCGAGCAGCAGCAGGAGCCATTGGCTCTTGCTGCTGTCAACCAGATGCAGTAAAGAGGAAGTAGTGAGTGGGCCTTATGCCGCGTACACACGGTCGGAAATTCCGCCAGCAAAAGTCTGATGTGAGCTTTTGGTCAGAAATTCCGACCGTGTGTATGCTCCATCGGACTTTTGCTGTTGGAATTTCTGCCAGCAAAAGATTGAGAGCAGGTTCTCTATTTTTCCGACTGAAAAAATTCCTATCGGAAAATCCGATCATCTGTAGCAATTCTGACGCGCAAAATTACGAAGCATGCTCGGAAACAATTTGACGCATGCTCGGAAGCATTGAACTTCATTTACTCGGCTCGTTGTAGTCTTGTACGTCACCGCGTTCTTGACAGTCGAAAGTTCAGAGAACTTGTGTGACCGTGTGTATGCAAGCCAAGCTTGAGCGGAATTCCGTCGGAAAAAACATCCAAGGTTTTTCCGACGGAAAATCCGATCGTGCGTACGCGGCATAAGTACCGCTGTTTAAGTCTATTGGTCGTGGCTCCATAGGCAAACAGGTCGGGAGCTTGGGGACTACCTCTCCCCATAGCCAGCGGCTGGCTATAGTAGTCCCTAAGAAGAAGAGGAGGAGCCAAGATCGCCACCGGGGTACCCAGAAGAGGAGAATTGGGACAACTCTGTGCAATACAACGGCACAAAGCAGGTAAGCATAACATGTTTGTTATTTAGAGAATTTTTTTTTTTTTGCCTTTAGTAACACTTTAATGGGGGAATCCCTCCTGCTGCACTAATGTATTCTGGGGGAGGTTTCCCAGCCATCAGAATACAATGATCACTGCTGGTGGATATAGCCACCAGCAGTAATCAAATAAAAGCAAAACTTGATGGGTTGGTTGTAGTGAAGTCAATTGACTCATCGACTCCGTTCAACCATCCTGCCCATAGATGGATTGAAATTCAGCCATTTCCTGCTTAACTGGCTGAATTTTGATCATCTATGGTCGGCTTAAGGGACAGAATATATTACATTACTTACAGAATTCACTGCCTGACTGATTGCCCAGGGAGGGTTTTGAAACTGGGAGAGATGGCCTTTATCAGGAGACCACTGGCTATCTCAGAGAAGCATTTAAGAATTTGTATCTTGGTGATTCTTTTAGGATGACTTCCGAAATGATTCTGAATCATTAGTACTAAAAATTAGTAATGGTCTGCTACTTAAGGTTTTTTCCCAAAGGAGAAGGTTGTTGTTCCTAGAAGAATTTTTCAGAACAAGACCTAGCAAGCAGGCCTAGTTACTATTGGTCCTGAAAGCAGCATGCACTGTTGGGCAGAAAAATAAAATGTAATTTTTTCGTATTTGCTATGGGTACTAGCATAGCTCCCAACTGTCCCTGATTTCGAGGGACTGTCTCTGATTTGGAGCAATGTCCCTCTGTCCCTCTTTCCTCCTCATTTGTCCCTCATTTTGGTCTGATCTATATAGATGTATAAAAAAATATGTTTTTTACCTATCAAAAAGTGTTTCCCAGTGCTAAACCTTTCATCTGATTTCTAAATAGCTGCATTTGTAAATTCCAAAAGCCATTATAAAGGAATAGTAGTGGGAAAAAAAAGCACTTGTGGGTTTAACCAATCTTGTTTTTTTGTAAAATTCTCCTTTAAGGGGGTGTAACCAATTCCTGCATACTTTTGCCGATAGGTGTCCCTCATTCCCATCTCAAAAAGTTTGGAGATACAGTAGGTGCCGCCGAATTTGTGTCAATCTCGCCTCTTCTAGCAGCGAGATTGACACCCTACGAGCCCCGTCGCGAGAGCCAGCGCCGAGCTGTCTCGTCATCGGGAAAGGAAAAATTTTGTTTTTCCTTTCGCAATGAGCGACACGCATTGCTGACATTGAGGCCGGTAGACGGAGATCCGACGTGGATTCCCGCCAATACCAGGCACTGTGTTTGGTATGAATCCTGAGCGGGAACTCCACGCCAATGTTTAAATAAAAAAACGGCATGGGTTCCCCCTCCAGGAGCATACCAGGTCGGAGACGACACCGGAGACCCCCGAAGTCGGAGGAGATCCCCGGAGTCGGAAGAAGACCCCCGGAGCTGTGTAAAAAATTATTTTAAAAAGCTGTGTGTGTTTTTTTATTGACATTTTTTTCCACCAGGTAAATGGGTAGGGGTACGATGTACGATGTACGATGTACGATGAAAGACTGTATCTGTCCTGAGCTGCATGCAGGCAGCCTACGAAAGTAAATGCAGATGCATCACCTGCATGGACACATGCATTCAACGGGCGTAGAGGAGCGGGCCGGCAGCCCTGAACGCACAATGCATTCAGGACTGCAGACCCCCTCCTGCGTACTTGTCAAATGTTGACAGGTGGCTGTGTCTGTGCAGCTGCAACATCTGTATTCACTTTCACAAGCTGCCTGCATGCAGCTCAGGGCAGATAAAGGTGCAAAAACAAAGACCTCCTTTATGAAGTATGGGTGCCAGTGCCTGTGTGAATAAGACCTAACTCTTCCCTGTGCTATGCAAAAAAGAATAAATAAAAATAAATTCCTTCTCTGACTTATTCAGTAATTGAGTACAAAGTGCATGGTGCAGTAACCTATAGCAGAGAATCAGGTTTCAATATACAGATGTAAAAGAGAAATTCTGATTGCTTTAGATTTCTGAACTTTGTTTGTAGCTCTTTACCTCATTAAATAAGCATCTCTCTATGGCACACAACTATATGGTACAAGGCACATATCCTAAATAAGTTTATCAACTTACATCTATGCCAGTGGTTCTCAACCTGGGGGTTGGGACCCCCACGGGGGTCAAATGACGATTTGCCAGGGGTCACCAAATCCTGGGTTGTTCCTGATGCCCGTACCACTCTCCCAGCCTTTTCGTGGCTGCCCAGTAGGGCTGTCCCTGGAGCCTGTGGAAGCCCAGCTTTGCTGTTCCTGGAGCCCGCAGGCACCCACACAGCCTCTTTACAGTCACCCATTCAGTTCACGGCATGGGTGGGGGGGGGGCAGAGACTAGAGGTCAGCTGACTGGTGAGGAATGTGAAGTGGGAGGGTCCGGAGGAGACCCCATCTCCTGATTTCAGCATAGGTGTCACTTCTGCGAGACACCACAGAGCTGGAGATACAGTGAAACCAGAGACACAGTGAGTAGCAGCACTGCCACTCATCCCACCCCCCCCCCCCAACCAAGTAAGAGAAGGAATAAAAATAGACAATACATGGAAGGGAGAGGAAAAGAGGGGGGTGGGCAAAGAGAAAGTGAGAGAAAGAATAAGAGAAAGAGCTAGAAAGACGGCTAGAGAGGGTGATGGGGAAAAAAAAAACAAGAAATTAGGATAGAGAGAGATAAAAGGGAAAGAAAGGAGAACAAAGAGAGAGAGAGAGAGAGAGAGAGAGAGAGTGGTAGAGCCTAAAATGTACCATAAGGGGTTTTAATATTGTACGAGTGGAAGGGACTCAAGGAGCACTAAATGTCCGTGGGTTAGGGGCGCAAATTACGTGTCTTGCCTTGGCTGCTGAGAACCCACGCTATGAAAATAATTTTACTGTTAGGGGGTCCCCACAACTTGGGAAATTTTATTAAGGGGTCATGGCACTAGAAGGTTAAGAACTACTGATCTATGCGGACACCTGTTACTAGGGTAATATGAAAGTTGCCTTACCTGGCATTCTACTGAAAATTCAAACTGCCTTTGACTTCATTGACCTAGAACAAATATGCAGGATAAAAAATCTAGATCTTTAAACTTGTTCCAGGTCAATGACTCACATGTATTGAAGCCAGAGGAAAAGTATGACATGCAGGCAACCGGCAGTTGCAGAGATTGCTCAACAATTGCAGCCTATGTATTTCTCTTATTACAAGTTTCTTTTAACAACAGGAAAAAATAACTAAGAAATTAACTTTTCTAATCAGTTTTATTGCTCACTTTGATCGTCACTTCTGCTTTACACTTCTAGCAAGGTTACCTCTCCTTTTCTTGCTAGATAAAATAAAGTTTCACAGTTGCAGAATAATAAACCAGTTTGCACCCACAAGATAATGCAAGGAAGCACATAAACACATTTGCATGACCCTAAAGCTGAAAACTCCATGCAAACAGCTAACTACACAGATGAAATGCATAAATTGGACTGTTTTACCTTGTAAAGGATTTCTAGGTCTGTACAACTAGTCTTGAAATTAATTCTAACTTTTCTCTGCTGCACTTTTTTGCCCCTAACCTAGGACTGGGCAGTGACTGAGCAACGGAAGACTGATGTGGTCATCCCTTGCTCACTTTGCTCTCTCCTTCTGTCAGCACATTTGATTATTCCTTAGTTCTGACCCTACTTTTCCCATTGTGAGTGCCACTGGACAGGGGATTGATAAAAGGCTGATACTAAATCAAATTTAGGTATTTATTCTGTCTGTATTTAACCACTTCCCTACCGTGCACGAAAACCCCCTTCCTGCCCAAGCCATTTTTCAGCTTTCAGCGCTGTCACACTTTGAATGACAATTGCGCGGTCGTGCGACGTGGCTTCCAAACGAAATTTGCATCCTTTTTTTCCCACAAATAGAGCTTTATTTTGGTGGTATTTGATCACCTCTGCAGTTTTTATTTTTTGCGCTATAAACAAAAGAAGAGCGTCCAGTTTGGAAAAAAAACTAAATTTTTTACTTTTTGCTATAATAAATACCCATTTTTTTTTTCAAATAAAAATTTCCTCAGTTTAGGCCGATACGTATTCTTCTACATATTTTTGGTAAAAAAAAAAAATCGCAATAAGCGCGTATTGATTGGTTTGCGCAAAATTTATAGCGTCTACAAAATAGGGGATAGATTTATAGCATTTTTATTTATTTTTATTTTTTATTAGTAATGGCGGCGATCTGCGATTTTTATTGTGACTGCGATATTGCGGCGGACACATCGGACACTTTTAACACATTTTTGGGACCATGCACATTTATACAGCGATCCCTGCTATAAAAATGCATTGATTACTGTATAAATGTGACTGGCAGGGAAGGGGTTAACCACTAGGGGGCGGGAAGGGGTTAAATATGTTCCCTCAATGTGTTCTAACCGTGGGGGGAGGTGACTGACTGGGGGAGGTGACCGATGGTTGTCCCTATGTACAAGGGCAATCGCGGCCGCCAGGCACGCGCATCGGGGCCTTGGGAACGCGGCGGGCGCGCGCGCCCCCTAGCTCGTTTTAAAGGCAGGACGTCATATGACGTCCTGTCAGAACGAGAGTGTCCTCCGCCCGCCGTCAATTGACGGTGGGCGGGGGACAAGTGGTTAAAGTGGTTGTAAAGGCTAAAGCAGCATGCTGTTCCCTCCACAGCCCCCTAATACTCACTTGAGCCCCCTCTCGATCAAGCAAACTGCACAGGAGCCTCAGCTGTTCCAGGTCTCTCTCTTCTCATCAGCTGAGACACAGTGGCGGAAGTGGGGGGAGCAGGGGGCAGGCTGAGCCATGGCTCTATGTGTCTTATGGATGTATAGTGTGGGGCTCAGGAGCGATCGTGCACTAATGCCCCCATAGTAAGCAGCTTGAGAAGAAGAGGATCGGGGCTGCTCTGTGCGAGACCATTGCACGGAACAGGTAAATATGGCATGTTTGTTATTAATAGAAAAAAAAAAAACTTTAATATCACCGTACAGTCTACCTGGGATAATACCTTCCTTGCTGATCAAGCCATTTTTCTTCAGACAGAGTCCCATCCAGCACACTATGATACCGCGCATACACACTGTCCCTGTTACAGAATTTTCCTAATTTCCTGCCTGATTAAACCTTCAACTTTGTTTGTTTGTTTTTTTTCCCCCTAAATTCCAACACCCCTATATGCCAATATAGCATTAATGTACTTATTTTGCAAAAATAAAACAGCTTTCCATTTGTTCTATACATGTTTACATCACTCTCTTTGTGGATGTTTAAAAACCCTGCTCCATTACTTCTGCCTTACTTCCTGAACAGACTTTAGGTCATGACACAGGAAGGAGTTGACTAGCTGATCTCATTAGCGCACACCCTGCATCATCTACCCTCAGCTGGTAAACTCCTTCCTGTGTCAAGACCTAAAGTCTGTTCAGAAAGTAAGGCAGAACTAATGGAGCAGGGTTTTTAAACATCCATGAAGGGAGTGATGTAAGTGTATGTAGAATCAATGGAAAGCTGTTTTATTTTTGCAAAAGAAGTACATTAATGCTATATTGGTACATAGGGGTATGGGACAGAAAGTGAGGGGAAATATTTCTAACAGACCTGCTAAATCTACATTTGAAAAAACTGGCCTGTGCATCCTTGCTTACATCTGCTGGCAATGACCCCCATCAATGTCAGGGAGGCAGTCTAATTATCAGGTAGCAGAGATTGTTCATTGCTAACACTAAGGCCTCTTTCACATGGACAGAGGCCGGTAAAGACAGGTGACCGAGCCACATGGGTATGGGCCCAAAACTCGTGACAGTCGCCCACATTCTCCTCCAGGACCCGCCTGAATAAGAGCAGACTAAGACCAACCCATAGGCCACACACAGTCAACAGCCCTCTTGGTTTTCCATTCATGCACATATGGTGTGCCAGAAGCATGTAGTGCCTTGTATGTCAAGCCCTTTATGATGGCCTTAAGTCCCTTCAATATTTAAACTAACTGTACATTCAAGTCATAATAAGAAAATTATTGCAGGGACCAGGTAACTGTAAAAAAAAAAAAAACTCAAGGTCCATCAGAAAGGCTGCCTCGCTTCTTAGAAACCAGCAACAGGCAGAGGAGACATCACCAGGATATGTAAGCAAATATACGCTGACACATACATGCCTGTTCTTTCCACAAGAGAGGTGATACATTATTATTTTGATTTATTTAAAAATGTGTAAACTACTTTGTAGCCTGTTCGTTTTTTAAAAGTGCATCAACTGCTTAAATTGACACAATGTGAGCAGCCTCATGGTTCCTTATTTCTGACTCTGAGATTGTTACAATTACACAGATTAAGCATAAAAGAGAGGTAACACAGAACAGAACAGAACCATATGAAAAGAAATTGCAGTCCTGCACACATGCAGTGTGAGAAGTCTGATGAACCCAATTGGAGTGAGAATATGTAGAATGTACATCATGGGTAAACAGTCTCCCGAGCATCAAAAGAATGCCAGTGGGAGTATATTTCTATAAAAAGTCAGGTCTGCTGAAGAATTATCCAGTAACAAAGAAGTAAATTTATGAACAGTTTAAGCCCCTGCACTCACTGCTTCAATCGTGAAAAAAAGTGCTGAAACTTTTAAAACACATTGGTTACCAGATACCTGTGAAGTCACAGGCACATATGCAATAGGGGACTTAGGATACTAACCAGTATATGCAGAGATCACATCCCAATTCAAGGATCACTACGCAAAACTCTTATGCCGCGTACACACGATCATTATTCACGGCGGTTAAAAAAACGCCGTGAATAATGTCATTAAAAACGAGGGAACGGCTTGTTACCCACACACGGTCGTTTTTCACGTCATTTTTTCTCTTGTCGAGAAAAACGACCATCTGTGGGCTCCGCGGCAGTGTTTCCCATAGGGAAAACATGTCGAAAAAAACGACGAGAAAAATTAGAACATGTTCTAATTTTTCTCGTCGTTTTTAATGCCGTTTTTCTCGTCGAAAAAAACGACAGAAAGCCCACAGACTATCGTTTTTCTCGTCGAATGGGAAAAATGTTGTTTTTCTCGACGAGAAAAATGTCCGTGTGTACGCGGCATTAGGGCTCTTTCACACGGGACGGATCCGTGAAGATCCGCCCCGTGAAGCTCCGCTTGCTCAACGGGGATCGCTCAGTTGATCCCCGCTGAGCCGGCGGATGACAGGGCGGTCCCCGCACACTGTGAGAGCGCCGCTCTCCCCTATGGGGAGATCGGATGAACACGGACCGTCTGTCCGTGTTCATCCGATCCGCTCCGCCGACGGAAGGAAAAATAGGGTTTTCCTCCGTCACACTTTGGCGGAGCGGATGTCAGCGGACATGTCACCGCTGACATCCGTGGCTCCATAGGGCTACATGGAGCGTCCGTCCAGGTCCGCCTAAAAAACTGACAGGCGGACCTGAACGGACCCTCCGTGTGAAAGGGGCCTTACATGTTTCTTGGTCATAACCTGACCTAAAATATTGTGATGTTGTATAAAAAACCTTTTTTCAGAATTACAGCCTGAACCAGCAATACATAGGTAACATCTTTGCCAATTAAACTATCTGCAGTTGGAGCAGCTTGTTTACATATCCATGAACCTCTAAAGATTTTGTTGGTTGATATACTAATAGAGTAGAACATGGGCACTTCGGAAGGTGAATGAGGTGATGATGTGCTGATTAAGGTTTTACTCACCTGAGCCCGTTTGTTCCCACGCCATTGGCTCCCGCTGCTGTCAATCAAATCCAATGATACGGGCGCCGGGGGCGGGGCTGAGTCCGGCATTCTGTGTCTATGGACGCAAATGCTGGACTCGGGAGTGTGCCCGCACGGTAACTCCCAGGGAAAGCGCTTCTCCTAGGGGGTTTCCCGATGCAGGGAGGAGCCGCGAGCGCCGTTGGGGGACAACAGAAGACGAGGATCGGGGCCACTCTGTGCAAAACAAACTGCACAGTGGAGGTAAATATGATATGTTTGATATTTAAAAAAAATAAAATAAAATGGACGGTTTACAACCCCTTTAAGTCAACCAATCATGTGCATGCTAAAATCCTGTTTTTCTTTAATATTCCATGCACACTGTTGGGTATTGTTTGCAGAGTAAATCTTAACTTAGCTTCACCTCATTTACTATGCTGAGCGAATATTCATTTGCAAAGTAAACATGCTCTTCTCCTTTAATAAATCCATCCTACTCCATCTGCATGTTAGTTTGCTTTATTTCTTCTAATTCCAACTCACCATTTTGGAACTGCATCTAAGCTACGCCAAATGATTAAACAAGTTGGGATTAATGACTGTTGTGACTGTTAAAATAGACTATTGGCTAT
Source organism: Rana muscosa (assembly GCA_029206835.1). Taxonomy (NCBI): domain Eukaryota; kingdom Metazoa; phylum Chordata; class Amphibia; order Anura; family Ranidae; genus Rana; species Rana muscosa. Next base: position 828,544,177 of record CM055118.1, on the reverse strand, counting down.
TATGATGGTAATATATTGGCTATAAAGAGATGGTACTATATGTTTTATATATTTTATAATTATCTTCTAAATGAAATTGACATTACCTAAATCTATCCATATATTTAACAATTCTTTAAAATAAAAGTATACACTATATTTTACTGTCAACAGGGATAGAACCATGTTGTGAATATTCAGTTATATAGAAGATAATCATGTAATAAGTGACTGCACCCCTGCATAGATGTCATCTGTAGTGGTGAGTGAATGTGCCCAGGTTCGATTCAGGAAAGGGGTTGGCTGAACCCAGCAAGAAGTCCAAAAAATAATGGCAAGGAGAGCTGGGCAGTGCCATGGGGGAAATTTAACAATGTAAAAATGTTTTAATAAATACTGTACAGCATGGAGAGGAGCCTCCTTTTACCAATACTTTAAGGGCAACCTGGAACAAAAACAACAATCCTTTAAATCACATGCCTGGGAGATATCTTTAACCACTTAAAGACCGCGCACTGTATATATAAGTCGGCAGAATGGCACGGACAGGCACAATCACGTACCTGTACGTGCCTGCCTTCGTATAGTTGGGGGGTCCAATCGGACCCCCCTTCTATACAGTGAGCGGTGGTTCTCGGTGCGGGAGCGATCCGTGATGAGGGGACGACCATTCGTTTTCGGCCACCCCCTCGCGATCGCTCCCGGCGAATGAAAAGCTTCCTCTGCCTGTGTAATGTTTACACAGGCAGGAGGAAGTGATGTCATCTCTCATGCGGTCCTCACATATACCGAGCGCCGCATGAGAGAAGACACAGAGGTTAGTGCACTAAACAGCACACTGACACCACACACATAGGCACACGATTGCCCCCTCAGGCCCCCCCAGACACCCCCAGATCACCCCCCAGCCCCCAGTCACAGTGTCACTGATTGCAGTGACCATTTATTTTCTGATCACTGCAATCAGTGACATTTGTGACTGTAAAAGTGTCAGGGCAGGGTGTTTTAGGTCCAGTGTAGCCCCCTAACCCCCCCTAATAAAGGTTTAACCCCTTGATCGCCCCCCAGGTAACCCTTTCACCCCATAGCACCGCTGTCACTAAGTGATCACTTTTCTGATCGCTGTATTAGTGTAGGTGATGCCGATAGGTAGCCAGTTATTTTTTTTAGGTTCGCCGCAGGTTTTTATAGCGTCGGGTACCCCCATATATTACCTAATAAAGGTTTAACCCCTTGATCGCCCCCCCAGGTAACCCCTTCACCCCCTTTTGCCAGTGTCACTAAGCGATCGTTTTTCTGATCGCTGTATTATTGTCGGTGATGCCGATAGGTAGCCAGTTATTTTTTTTAGGTTCGCCGCAGGTTTTTATAGCGTCAGGTACCCCCATATATTACCTAATAAAGGTTTAACCCCTTGATCGCCCCCCAGGTAACCCTTTCACCCCCTAGCACCGCTGTCACTAAGCGATCGTTTTTCTGATCGCTGTATTAGTGTTAGTGATGCCGATAGGTAGCCAGTTATTTTTTTTAGGTTCGCCGCAGGTTTTTATAGCTTTAGGTACCCCCATATATTACCTAATAAAGGTTTAACCCCCCCCCCCAGGTAACCCTTTCACCCCCTTTTGCCAGTGTCACTAAGCGATCATTTTTTTGATCGCTGTCTTAGTGTCGGTGATGCCGATAGGTAGCCAGTTATTTTTTTTAGGTTCGCCGCAGGTTTTTATAGCGTCAGGTACCCCCATATATTACCTAATAAAGGTTTAACCCCTTGATCACCCCCCAGGTAACCCTTTCACCCCCTGTTGCCAGTGTCACTAAGCGATCGTTTTTCTGATCCCTGTATTAGTTATGCTGGTGCCGATAGGTAGCCAGTTATTTTTTTTAGGTTTGCCGCAGGTTTTTATAGCGTCAGGTACCCCCATATATTACCTAATAAAGGTTTAACCCCATGATCGCCCCCCCAGCTAACCCTTTCACTCCCTTTTGCCAGTGTCACTAAGCGATCATTTTTCTGATCGATGTCTTAGTGTCGGTGATGCCGATAGGTAGCCAGTTATTTTTTATAGGTTCGCCGCAGGTTTTTATAGCGTCAGGTACCTCCATATATTACCTAATAAAGGTTTAACCCCTTGATCGCCCCCCAGGTAACCCTTTCACCACCTTTTGCCAGTGTCACTAAGCGATCGTTTTTCTGATCGCTGTATTAGTTATGCTGGTGCCGATAGGTAGCCAGTTATTTTTTTTCGGTTCGCCGCAGGTTTTTATAGCGTCAGGTACCCCCATATATTATCTAATAAAGGTTTTAACCCCCTAATTGCCCCTAGTTAACCCTTTCACCAGTGATCACCGTATAAGTGTTACTGGTGACACTGGTTAGCCAGTTAGTTATTTTGTTATTTAGGTTCCCCGTCAGGTTTTTATATAGCGTCAGGTACCCCATATATTACCTAATAAAGGTTTAACCCCCTGATTGCCCCTAGTTAACCCTTTCACCAGTGATCACCATATAAGTGTTACAGGTGATGCTGGTTAGTTAGTTTGCTTTTTATAGTGTCAGGGCACCCGCCGTATATAACCCAATAAAGGTTTATTAACCCCCTGATCGCCCGGTGGGTGATATCAATTAGGTTTTAGCGTCAGAGAGGGTCTGCGTCGCCCCAGGCAACGTCAGGTTAGTGCCAGCAACGCTAACACCCATGCGTGAAGCATACACCTCCCTTAGTGGTATAGTATCTGAACAGATCAATATCTAATCTGATCAGATCTATACTAGCGTCCCAAGCAGTTTAGGGTTCCCAAAAATGCAGTGTTAGTGGGATCAGGCCAGATACCTGCTAGCACCTGCGTTATGCCCCTCCGTCCAGCCCAGGCCACCCAAGTGCAGTATCGATCGATCACTGTCACTTACAAAACACAACACACATAACTGCAGCATTCACAGAGACAGGCCTGATCCCTGCAACTCCAGTGCTGCATGAGGTGATTTCACCACCACAGTTAAAAAAAAAGAGCATATATGCCGAAGCATGGGGGCAGCAGGGGCGGAGGAGTGATTTTGCTTCTAATGCCGCGTACATACGGTCAAAATTCCGACGGAGGCTTGCCCGTGGAAAAGTCCGACTATGTGTGTGCGGCATAACTTTTGCGGGAGGATGCCCCCATGCTTCGGCATATATAAATGGTGCATGTATGCCCATCATTAGAAGTGGGTGAATGAAGGGAGGTATTCTAATGGTGGGCATACCCACCGATCAATCTCTTTTTTTTCGTTCAGCCAACAGGCTGCATGAAAAAAAAGATTACAATACATGTCCAACAAGGACCAGCAACATACTGGTATGTTGCTGGACTTTGGTTATACCAGATTGATGCCTGTGGGTTTAGGTATTATCTTGGTATCATTCTTTTCAGCCAGCGGCCGACTTTCATGTAAAAGCAATTCTAGCAGATAATTAGCCTCTAGACTGCTTTTACAAGCAGTGGGAGGGAATATCACCCCCCCCCCGGATATAAAGAGCGCCATTGGGAAATTGGGAAAGCTTTTTATCACACCGATCTTGGTGTGGTCAGATGCTTTGAGGGCAGAGGAAAGATCTAGGGTCCAATAGACCCCAGTTTTTTCAAAAAAAGAGTACCTGTCACTACCTATTGCTATCATAGGGGATATTTACATTCCCTGAGATAACAATAAAAATGATAAAAAAAAAAAAATATGGAAAGAACAGTTTAAAAATAAAATAAAAAAGCAAAAATTAATAATAAAAAAAAAAAAAAAAAAGCACCCCTGTCCCGCCCTGCTCTTGCACAATGGCGAACGCAAGCGTCGATCTGGCGTCATATGTAAACAGCAATTGCATCATGCATGAGAGGTATCACCGCGAAGGTCAGATCGAGGGCAGTAATTTTTGCAGTAGACCTCCTCTGTAAATCTAACGTGGTAACCTGTAAAGGCTTTTAAAGGCTTTTAAAAATGTATGTAGTTTGTCGCCACTGCGCGTTTGTGCGAAATTTGAAAGCATGTCGTGTTTGGTATCTATGTACTCGGCCTAAGATCATCTTTTTTATTTCATCAAACATTTGGGCAATATAGTGTGTTTTAGTGCATTAAAATTAAAAAAAGTGTATTTTTCCCCCAAAAAATGCATTTGAAAAATCGCTGCGCAAATGCTGTGTGGAAAAAAAAAATGCAACACCCACCATTTTAATCTGTAGGGCCTTTGCTTTAAAAAAATATATAATGTTTGGGGGTTCAACATAATTTTCTTGCAACAAAAAAAATATGTTTTCATGTAAACAAAAAGTGTCAGAAAGGGCTTTGTCTTCAAGTGGTTAGAAGAGTGGATGTAAGCTTCCTAATGTTGTGTATAAAATGCCAGGACAGTTCAAAACCCCCCTAAATGACCCCATTTTTGGAATGTAGACACCCCAAGCTATATACTGAGAGGCATGTCAAGTCCATGGAATATTTGATATGTTGACACAAGTTGCGGAAAAAATAAAAAAAATTTTTTTGCACAAAGTTGTCACTAAATGATATATTGCTCAAACATGCCATGGGCATATGTGGAATTACACCCCAAAATACATTCTGTTGCTTCTCCTGAGTACGGGGATACCACATTTGTGAGACTTTTTGGGAGCCTAGCCGCGTACGGGACCCCAAAAACCAAGCACCGCCTTCAGGCTTTCTAAGGGTATACATTTTTGATTTCACTCCTCACTGCCTATCACAGTTTCGGAGGCCATGGAATGCCCAGATGGCACAAAACCCCCCCAAATGACCCCATTCTGGAAAGAAGACACCCCAAGCTATTTGCTGAGAGGTATGGTGAGTATTTTGCAGATCTCGCTTTTTGTCACAAAGTTTTGAAAATTGAAAAAAAAAAAAAAAATCTTTTCTTTCTCCATCTTTAAAAACAAATGAGAGCTGTAAAATACTCACCATGCCTCTCAACAAATAGCTTGCGGTGTCTACTTTTCAAAATGGGGTCATTTGGGGGGGTTTTGTGCTATTTTGGCATTTTATGACCTTCGAAACTGTGATAGGTAGTGAGGAGTGAAATCAAAAATTTATACCCTTAGAAAGCCTGAAGGCGGTGCTTGGTTTTTGGGGTCCCGTACGCGGCTAGGCTCCCAAAAAGTCCCACACATGTGGTATCCCCGTACTCAGGAGAAGCAGCAAAATGTATTTTGGGGTGCAATTCCACATATAACCATGGCATGTGTGAGCAATATACCATTTAGTGACAACTTTTTGTAATTTTTTTATTTATTTTTTTTGTCATTATTTAATCACTTGGGACAAAAAAAAGAAAAATATTTAATGGGCTCAACATGCCTCTCAGCAATTTCCTTGGGGTGTCTACTTTCCAAAATGGGGTAATTTGGGAGGGTTTTGTACTGCCCTGCCATTTTAGCACCTCAAGAAATGAGATAGGCAGTCATAAATTAAAAGCTGTGTAAATTCCAGAAAATGTACCCTAGTTTGTAGACGCTATAACTTTTGCGCAAACCAATAAATATACGCTTATTGACATTTTTTTTACTAAAGACATGTGGCTGAATAAATTTTGGCCTAAATGTATGACTAAAATTTAGTTTATTCGATTTTTCTTATAACAAAAATTAGAAAATATCATTTTTTTTCACAATTTTCAGTCTTTTTCCGTTTATATCGCAAAAAAAAAAAATCACAGAGGCAATCAAATACCATTAAAAGAAAGCTCTATTTGTGGGAAGAAAAGGACGCAAATTTTGTTTAGGTACAACATTGCATGTCCGCACAATTTCCAGTTAAAGCAGCTCAGTGCCAAATTCTGAAAACACCTCTGGTCTTTAAGCTGCATAATGGTCCGGGGCTTAAGTGGTTAAGCAGTTTGTGGTGTTACAGAACAGTACAATTCTCACAGACAGTGTCTGTGATGTTTTTTGGCGTCACAAATATTGTATGAGTATTTTTTTTTTAATGTTTACATTATTGCTGGGCTTAAATATAAGAGCAACCATTATATTTGCTCAGCATGGCTCCTGTCCACCAGGCATACCAGCTGCAAAATGACATGGCGGCATTTTGCTTAGGGTGTTTAATAAGGTAAAATTGGGGGGCCTTGTTTATCTGAGGAGCAAGTGGATGAGGCCATTGAGGAGGAGGTGATAGACTGTGCTGTCAAGACATTGGATGGCTTTACTAGCTCCAGTGGTGTGCCCCATCTGGCATCCTTCCCAGGTGCCAAAAGATACACCCAGTGTGCAGCAAAAGATATGTTGCGTACCTGCCTATCCTTCGTGCCGATGTATCTGTAGTCATATGGACCCTGCCACTGAAAAAATGGCTTAGTGACACGAACACACTACCTTTTACATGCTTGTGGAGGGCAAGGATGGTCTTCTGGACAAGATACTGGTGGGTACCTGCCAATGTGGTGTAGCACAAGCTATAAACTTGCAGAAGGAATGGAAGCGGTTGCAAAGCTAGCAGTTTTGCAAGCTGGCGTTGAACTACTGGGCATGGGGTTAAATAGGAGCTTTTTTTTCAACTCCAGCAGCCGTGGAAGACTTCTGCCTGGTAGAGAAGTTTGCTGCATGGTGCTGGAGACTTAAAGTGGTTCTAAAGGCGGAAGGTTGTGCATTAAGATTATGCATTAAGATAAAAAAAACTTCTGTGTGCAGCAGCTCCCCCAGGCCCCCCTAATACTTACCTGAGCCCCATCTCGATCCAGCAATGTGTATGAGAGCCTCGACTCTCCAGGGGCTCGCTCCTCATTGGCTAAAACAGCAGCAGGTGCCATTGGCTCCTGTTGCTGTCAATCGCTGCCAGTGAGCCAATGAGGCAAGTGGTGGATGGGGCCAAGCCACGGCTCTGTGTGTGAATGGACACACAAACTTCAACCTGCCGCTGCTCCCGGCTGATTCCTTCAATCACTGCTATTCTGCCTTTCCCTCACTTTCCTCCTCTTCAATCTTTAAAACCCATGTTCAGTCTTCCACCTCATCATCCCCGGCCCCCTCATCACTGGATCCCACTTGACAGTAAGCTGCAGCTGTAGTAATAAACTACTACTTGCTGTTCCCTTTCTGATGTCTCCTTCCTCCACAGTCCTGGGTCATTTCCTCACCTCTGAAATGAGGAATACTTGTGCATGACCAAGATGCTCCTACGGCAGCAAGGGACTTATTGTGCGATAAAAAAATTGTTCCACCGGCTCCTCAATGCCAATTTATTGGGCTGTGGTGGAATAAGCAGAAAAGGAAGTGGAAAAAGAGGGAGCATTTGCAGCAGTTGCAGATAAACGAATGCTCTGCGCCTAGTAGAAGGTCACTCAACTACTTTCTTCTCGAGCTCTGACTGTATAGACTAACCAAACTTTGAAAGATAAGGGAGACTTGCCCTATCTCTCAATGGTCGGCACCATTTTCTCCTGCTCGCCCCCTACTACCTCTGTATGCAGATCCCCTGCCTCTCCATTCTAACTTTAATGTCAGACCAGACACAAGCAGATGAGACTTTTAAGGTGCAATTGAGATCACATAAATAATATAAAAGTGTAACACAAATATTTTATTGATACAGGTTAAAAATAATATATGTATACATTAAAAAAAATGAGCTACTGCACATGTAAAAACAAACTTGTGTGTGAAATGTATTCTAATAAATTCAGGAATCAGATTCCACCTACAAAAACATGGCTGGATGGTCCAGCTTTTACATTTTTATTAATTAACAAAGACAGCAAAAAATATAGTCTGATCCTAAACGTTATCAATGATTGGCACTTTCAGTTGTACTCTGACAGTGATGATAACTGACAAGTTTAAACAAGCAGTTATTACTAATAACAGAATATGGCCAGTGTTTTCAAATCCTTCAGAGATGAAGGGGTTGGTACCACTTGAGTCCTTTATATTTGTTTTTCCTACTGTCAGGATTAAGCTGAAAAAACCTAAAGAACGTACCTTAATCTCCCACCTCCTCACTTTCCCTGCTATCCCAGCTTTCATTACAATGAATTTTCTTCTTGCATGAAAGTCTAGTAGGAACTTTCACGTCAACTTTGTTCAAGGTACTTTAAAATACTAATAGAGAGAGTATTATGTTAAGTTTAATTATAGGCCCTTTCATATTCCTTGCTCTGAATGGATCCATTCTATGGAAAACCCTATGGTTGTGACCTACAAAGCTTTGTTTCGCAAATAAAACTCTTTTCTTCCAGCCAATTGCCTTTGTGTTTCAAGTATTGAGAACAAACCCACAGAACTCGAGTTTTCCCTCTTCAGGCTTTCATGACAAAAAAGTGTTCCTTAAAAAACTCCATTATACTCAGGTGATGTCTATGTAGACAGATATTGTGTATTCTACCCTGGGTACCTCGTTCTTTCTCTACCTTCTCTTTGAAAACTTTGTTTAACTTGTTTTTTTCATGTACTAAACAAAACATGGAAGCAGTGAATAAAAGGGATGTTTACTGGAGGCACACGTACAAGCTTCACAAAATGCTGTGCTACCTTTTGTGGTTTAACATTTCATAAGAAAAGAAACCACAGACAAAGCAAACATACAATAATGCAAGCCATAAAGGACTTTACTGATTCATTACTATTATTTTACAGGAAGGACATTTATGAAATAAGGTCAAAGCCTATAAGGTAATACTCTTTTAGTCTGACGGAGGCATGGAACACAACAATGTTGACAGATGGACAAAATGGCTCTGATAAAGTCAATGAAATTAAGTAACAATGGCAGGCAGTATTGAATTGATGTTTTAGAATGGGAATATGAAAACTGGCCCACGACACACTGAGTCGGTCCAATACTATAGTGTGATTACCTCCCAGCTGGTTTAGCTTATATCTTAACAAACTCGAATTAAACCAACTTGTGGAAATATGATATCTGTTTGATGTCTGAATAGCATTCAGGCTTTGCCATCAAAGGACAATGAAGAATTAAGATACCAGAGAGATTGCTTTACATGCCTATTATAGAATGCACTGGGTGCTCTTGGCACCTAGCCACTGTGTACCTACGGAGGAGGGTACATGAACAGAAAATCGAACTGCTTTAGCAATGGGATAGCTAATGTGCATTGATAATAATAGATGTACAACTGACCAACAAAGATAATGCATGAGAGTTAATGAGAATATCACAGTGGTTGCTTCTGCATATAGCCAGCATAATAAAAAGATTAAGGCTGGCTGCTGAAAATCGATTATCTGTTTGTTTTGGTGATTTTGTTTTAACGTATTTGCTAGCCATTAAGTCAAAAGCAGATCTGATGCCTACTTATGAGTATACTAAGCAAAAAAAAAAAAAAAGCTGAATGCTTAAAGTAGATTTAAACTAAAGCCGTGTACACACGATAGGTTTTTCCGATGAAAACAGTCCGATGGATTTTTTTCATCGGACAAACCGATCGTGTATGGGCCCCATCGGTCTTTTTTCCATCGGTGTCAAAAAATAGAACATGTTTTACATTTTTCCGATAGATAAAAAACCGATAGCAAATTCCGATTGTCTATGGGCAAGTCCATCGGTTAAAAAACCCACGCATCCTCAGACTGAATTATGAGATGGGAGCGCTCGTTCTGGTACAACTAGCGTTCCTAATGGAGAGAGCACATTCGTCACGCTGTAACGGACTGAAAAGCACGGAAGACTGAAAAGCGCGAATCGGCTCTCACCAAACTTTTACTAACACGCGGTAACACGAAATCAGCAAAAGCAGCCCAAAGGGTGGCGCCATTAGATTTGAACTTCCCCTTTATAGTGCCGTCGTACGTGTTGTACGTCACGTCGTTTTGGTGCGGTCGGTGTTTTGACTGATGGTGTGTGGGCAAGACTGATGGAAAACAGTTTCATCGGATTTTCGATGGAAAAATCCATCGGATTAGAATCCATAGGATATCCGATCGTGTGTACAGGGCTTTAGGGGTCTACGAAATTCACTTTGAGAAAGTCTCAGCGTTCATGCAAAAATCTAAAACAATACCCATAATCTTTAAAATATGTGTGAAATGTTAGTTTTTAATTGAAACATTCCCTAATATTTGAGCCAAAGAAAAAACATCCTTAAGAGCATTCGACCAGAAGAGTTTAGGAACAGTCGATCAATAGAAAAAATAGCCTAACATTACAGACTATGAAACATTTGACCAGAAGTGGAAAAAATATATGCTGTGTACAATGTGTATGAAGATTACTGTGCTCACCACCTACTGCAAAGAGGTAACTGATATACTGAGTTGATACAATGTTGCAGAGATGGAACTCTGTTGTTTCCCCAAGGCCCAGTTTATATCTACCGATTTGAGATAGTTGTGCCGTTCATTTTCAAGTTGCGATTTTGCCCCGACTGTCGTGCGATACCTGCAAACCGCATCTGCAAACACTGCAAACCGCATCGCGCGAAGCTTGTCGCCCAAAAGAACCTCCAAATTCAGTCTGAATATTTCTTAGGTTTCAATTAAGTATGAAATATTAACAAACCAGATGAACAATTAAACAGATAATTATCTTGCATTACTCAGAGGAAGTTAGGTGATAATGATAGTATGCAATACCTATGCAATATGTTCTCTTACCCGATATACGTAGAGCTCTTCAGCATCGCTTAATGCATTTGAAGGAACTATTTCTTTTAAAGCCATAAGTACCTGGAGGCAATCTAAGTATCCATCTTCATCAGTATCCACCTTAAATAAAAAAAAATAGGTCATACATGATTAAATATACTCTGCTGGGGGAGTTGATTTTAAAAGTTTTTTTTTACCTTAATGCAGAGAATTTATTAAGGTAAAAAACCTTTTGCATTTATAACTGCTTTATCTAGAACAGTCATTTTCTGGAAATCCATATACTATCTGAAGCTTGTCCTGACCTTCCATAAAAGTGAATAAAAGGGAGTGGGCATGGACAGTAAAGGGTCTATTTATAACTGTTTGCACCAAAGGTTTACTTAAAGTGATACTAAAGCTTCACATGTCATACTTACCTCCACTGTGCAGCTCGTTTTGCACAGAGTGGCCCCGATCCTCGTCTTCTGGGGTCCCTCGGTGGCTGTCTCGGCTCCTCCCTGCTTCTGATAACCCTCTCTGGGAAGCGCTCTCTCAAGAGGGTTACCTTGCTGGCGCGCTCCCAAGTCCTGTATTCAGCGTTCATAGCCGCCAACTACAGGACTTGGCCCCGCCCTGAGGCCCTCGCGTCATTGGAGTTGATTGACAGCAGCGTGAGCCAATGGCTGCGCTGCTATCAATCTATCCAATGAAGAGCCGAGAAGAGCCAAGAAGCCCGGGCTTAGAAGCCAGCGCGTTCACGACGCGGGACTTTCGAGGGCTCCGGTAAGTAAACGGGGGGCTGGGGGTCCTGTAAGCATTGGATGTTTTTTCACCTTAATGCATAGGATGCATTAAGGTGAAAAACCGGGAAGCTTTGCAATCCCTTTAACTTAAAACCTTGACAGTGTCCCCTGTTCTGGGAACACTTTCCAGTTCAGTACTGTCCAAGCGTGGAGCAATAGACTGCAACAAGGGGGAAACATCCTGCTGGTAAATTAAAGGAGCTGCAGACCAGGGTACACACTCCCCTCCTCAAAGTTCTTTGGTCCTCCAAAGAAATGAGAGGAAATACATAACTAGTAAACAAATTGTCTAGAAACAAATTTTATCTTAAAATAAACATGTAGAGACATGTTACCACTCAAAGTCTACATTAAAATACCTCGACTCTGGAGCTCCAGCTGCCAAACAAAGAAAGTCCAACAATGCTCCACAAACTCAGCAGGAAAGCAGGTTGCACATTGATCTCTCACACATCTCTATAATTAAGCCCATACTAGAGAAAACACTGGGACGGGATGGTCCTAAGCGGGGCTGTAGTTTGCTTTGTCTGGCTTTTTCAAAGTTGGAAGTGATATCATAGGTATGCAACTTACTGCTTTCCTGCCAAATATATCGAATGACACATTTTTTCTCAAACATGGCAGCCAAAGGAAATTCCCACCAAGGTGTGTTGGAAGATGGGTAAAAAGGTACCGGTACTGGTACCCGCCGGTCGTAGGTCCCCTGGACCCAGATCTTGGAACACATGTAGCCCCATTTCTTTCCTACAAGTGTGCAAAGTTTGTTGTCTGGGCGACCTACGGCCGGGGAGCACTGATTTTTCAAAGCCGGGCACTCCTTCCATAGACTTCAATGTTAAACGTCAGTCTAGTCATGGGCACAGTGAGGCATGGACACAGTGAGGCATGGACTGAGTGAGGCATGGGCACAGTGAGGCATGGACACAGTGAGGCATGCACATGGACATAGTGAGGCAAAGTGAGGCACAGTGAGGCATGCAGATGGACACCCTAGGCTTATGCCCCATACACACGATCATTTTTCATGCCGTTAAAAATGCCATTTTAAAAAATGGGCATTAAAACCGATCGTGTGTATGCTCCAGAGCATTTTTAACAACATGAAAAATGGCCATTAAAAATTTCGAACATGCTCTATTTTTTCACGTCGTTTTTCATGTCGTTTTTTTTAACGACGTGAAAAACGATAGTGTGTATGCTTTTACGAGGTGAAAAAAAACGCGCATGCTCAGAATCAAGTATGAGACGGGAGCGCTCGTTCTGGTAAAACTAGCGTTCGTAATGGAGATAGCACATTCGTCACGCTGTAACGGACTGAAAAGCACAAGGCAAAAGCGCGAATCGTCGCTCAACAAACTTTACTAACATGAAGGGTGGCGCCATCCGAACGGAACTTCCCCTTTATAGTGCCGTCGTACGTGTTGTACGTAACTGCGCTTTGCTTGAACGTTTTTTAAAATGATCGTGTGTACGCAAGACAGGCTTGAGAGGAAACATGAAAAAAAACGACGAGAAAAACGTTGGTTTAAAAAATGGCATGAAAAACGATCGTGCGTACGCCGCATTATACTCGAGTCAATAAGTTTTCCCATTTTTTTGTGGTAAAATTAGGTGCCTCGGCTTATATTCGGGTCGGCTTATACTCGAGTATATACGGTAGTTTAGAATGATTATATTGCTCCCTCAAATGCTATAGCACTTTCTTTGCAATTGTTGCCCCAAATGCAACCTATAGGGGTTTAGCCTAGTCAAACCTGCTTTCTTTCTTTTCTTGGCTTGTTTTTTTTAATCATAATACAAATGTATACGATTTTGAAGTTCCATGCTTACACCTGGAGTAGTGCACATACAAATTGTACAAAGTAATGTATGTAAAGAGAACTGAAATATGTATGATTCCACAGTTGGACCAGTGGATGACCAGTAAATGACATGATGACCACATAACAAATATTTTTTATACATCGCTAAAAAGCAGAATTCACAAAGTGAAAAGTAAAAGTGAGTGAATAAATTAGATGTTATAATGTATGATGATGTACAGTGCCTTGAAAAAGTATTCATACCCCTTGAAATTTTCCAAATTTCGTCATGTTACAACCAAAAATATAAATGTATTTTATTGGGATTTTATATGATAGACCAACACAAAGTGGCACATAAATGTGAAGTTGAATGTGAAGGAAAGAAAATGATAAAGGAGTCAATACTTCGTAGAACCACCTTTCGCTGCAATTACAGCTACAAGTCTTTTTGGGGATGTCTCTACCAGCTTTACACATCTAGAGAGTGACATTTTTGCATATTCTTCTTTGAAAAATAACTTAAGTTCTGTCAAATTGGATGGAGAGCATCTGTGAACAGCAATTTTCAAGTCTTGCCACAGATTCTCAATTTGATTTAGGTCTGGACTTTGACTGGGTCATTCTAACACATGAATATGCTTTGATCTAAACCATTCCATTGTAGCTCTGGCTGTATGTTTAGGGTCATTGTCCTGCTTGAAGGTGAATCTCTGACCCAGTCTCACGTCTTTTGCAGACTCTAAAGCCGTGTACACACGATAGGTTTTACCGATGAAAACAGTCCGATGGACTTTTTCCATCGGACAAACCGATCGTGTATGGGCCCCATCAGTCTTTTTTCCATTGGTGTTTAAAAATAGAACATGTTTTAAATTTATCCGATGGTTAAAAAACCGATAGCAAATTACTATCGTCTGTGGGGAACTCCATCGGATAAAAAACCCGCGCATGCTCAATCAAGTCGACGCATGGTCAGAAGCATTGAACTTCATTTTTCTCGGCTCATCTGAGTGTTTTACGTCACCGCGTTTGGAACGGTCGGTTTTTTGACTGATGGTGTGTAGGCAAGATGGAAGTCAGCTTCATCGGTTTTCCGATGGAAAAATCCATCGGTTTAAAAACCATAGGAAATCCGATCCTTTGTACAGGGCTTAACAAGTGTTCTTCTAAGATTGCCCTGTATTTGGCTCCATCCATCTTCCCATCAACTCTGACCAGCTTCCCTGTCCCTACTGAAGAAAAGCATCCCCACAACATGATGCTGCCACCACCATGTTTCACGGTGGGGATGGTGTGTTCAGGGTGATGTGCAGTCTTAGTTTTCTGCCACACGTAGCATTTTGCTTTTAGGCCAAAAAGTTAAATTTTGGTCTCATCTGACCAGAGCGCCTTCTTCCACATGTTTGCTGTGTCCCCCACATGGCTACTTGCAAACTGCAAACAGGACTTTGTATGGCTTTCTTTCAACAATGGCTTTCTTCTTGCTATCCTTACATAAAGGCAATATTTATGGAGTTCATTACTAATAGTTGTCCTGTGGACAGATTCTCCCACCTGAGCTGTGGATCTCTGCAGCTCCTCTAGAGTTACCATGGGCCTCTTAGCTGATTCTCTGAATAATGCTTTCCTTACCCGGCCTGTCAGTTTATGTGGACGGCCATGTCTTGGTAGGTTTGCAGTTGTGCCATACTCTTTCCATTTTCGAATGATGGATTGAACAGTGCTCCGTGAGATGTTCAAAGCTTGGGATAATTTTATATAACCCAACTCTGCTTTAACCTCTCCTTACAACTTTATCCCTGACCTGTCTGGTGTGTTCTTTGACCTTCATGATGCTGTTTGTTCACTAAGGTTCTCTAACAAACCTCTGAGAGATTCACAGAACAGCTGTATTTATACTGAGATTAAATTACGTACAGGTGGACTCGGTTAACTAATTAGGTGACTTCTGGCTGTATGTTTAGGGTCGTTGTCCTGCTAGAAGGTGAACCTCCTCCCCAGTCTCAAGTCTTTTGCAGACTCTAACAGGTTTTCTTCTAAGATTGCCCTGTATTTGGCTCCATCCATCTTCTCATCAACTCTGACCAGCTTCCCTGTCCCTGCTGAAGAAAAGCATCCCTACAACATGATGCTGCCAACTCCATGTTTCACGGTGGGGATGGTGTGTTCAGGGTGATGTGCAGTGTTAGTTTTCCACCACACATAGCGTTTTGCGTTTAGGTCAAAAAGTTCAATTTTAGTCTCCTCCGACCAGAACACCTTCTTCCACGTGTTTGCTGTCCCCCCCACATGGCTTCTCGCAAATGGGACTTCTTATGGCTTTCTTTCAACAATGACTTTCTTCTTGCCACTCTTCCATAAAGCCCAGATTTGTGGAGTGTACGACTAATAATTGCCCTGTGGACAGATTCTCCCACCTGAGCTGTGGATCTCTGCAGCTCCTCCAGAGTTACCATGAGCCTCTTGGTTGCTTCTCTGATTAATGCTCTCCTTGCCTGGCCTGTCGGTATAGGTGGACAGCCATGTCTTGGTAGGTTAGCAGTTGTGTCATACTCTTTCCATTTTCAGGTGATGGATTGAACAGTGCTCCATGAGATGTTCAAAGCTGGGGATTTTTTTTATAACCTAACCCTGCTTTAAACTTCCCCACAACTTTATCCCTGACCTGGTGTGTTCCTTGGCCTTCATGATGCTATTTGTTCACTAAGGTTCTCTAACAAACCTCTGAGGGCTTCACAGAACAGCTATATTTATACTGAGATTAAATGACACACAGTTGGACTCTATTTACTAATTAGGCAACTTCTGAAGGCAATTGGTTCCACTAGATTTCAGTTAGGGGTATCAGAGTAAAGGGGGACAAATGCACACCACACTTTTCAGATGTTTATTTGTAAAAATAAATGAAAACCATTTATCATTTTCTTTCTGCTTGACAATTATGTGCCACTTTGTGTTGGTCTATCACATAAAATCCCAATAAAATACATTCACCTTTTTGGTTGTAACATGACAAAATGTGGGAAATTTCAAGGGGTATGAATACTTTTTCAAGGCACAGTATATATATATATATATATATATATATATATATATATATATATCACTGTATATATCAATGGATTATCAGCAGTGTGTAATGGAAGGCTATATATGAGCTAGAAGATGCCATTTCTTTACATGAAAGTGCATACACATTTTAGAGTCAGGTCTTATGTAATTGAGTACACTCAAACCAGTAATCCAGGCTGCTCATTTTTGTAACCCTATCTTTTCTTTCAAAAACATTTCTTTTTCAGTCAACACAGGTGCACCAGCTCACGGAGAACTTCAATGCGGCAAGCTCTTTGCAGACCGCTATTACAAATAGAAAGCTAATCTTATTGTTTTCTGTCAGTGAGACTATAGCTACACCATGAAAATACTGAATAAAAAGCAAAATCAAAGAATGGACATATCCCAAGGTTTGGAATTACTGTAGTCCAAATAGGAATATACAGTACACAATCTGTACTCATATAATCAATTGCTTAAAGTGGTTGTAAAGGCAGATGTTTTTTTTTATCTTAATGCATATGCATTAAGATAAAAAGCCTTCTGTGTGCAGCAGCCCCCCTCAGCCCCTCTAATACTTACCTGAGCTCCCTCTAGATCCAGCTATGTTGCAGGGGTGTCTCGGCTGCAGTGCGGCGCCATTGGCTCCTGCTACTGTCAATCAAAGTCAGTCAGCCAATAAAAAGAGAGGGGGCAGGGCCAGGCTGTGGCTCCCTATCTGAAGGGACACAAGGAGCTGTGGCACGGCTCAGTGCCCCCATAGCAAGCTGTTTGCTGTGGGGCACTCAAGAAGAGGGAGGGGTCAGAAGCTCCGAAGAGGGACCCGAGAAGAGGAGGATCTGGCTGCTCTGTGCAAAACCATTTCACAGAGCAGGTAAGTATAACTTGTTGGGTAATTTTTAAAGAAAAAAAAATGAGACTTTAATTTCAATTTACCGTAAGTTAAAATCCAGATATTTGTATGTGTTGTTATGTTTAATAGAATTAAAAGAAAGGTTATAGCCAAAAAGATGTAAGGTTGATAATACACTATATTGCCAAAAGTATTGGGACACCTGCCTTTACACGCACATGAATTTTAATGGCATCCCAGTCTTATGCCGCGTACACACGTTTTTAATGACGAGAACATTTTAATTTTTTAAAATGGTCATTAAAAATGATCGTGTGTGGGCTTCAGAGCATTTTTCATGACGTGAAAAACGGCCATGAAAAATTGGAACATGCTCTAATTTTTCACGTCGTTTTTTTACATTGTCGTTTTTCTCGTCATGAAAAATGGCCATGTGTGGGCTTTAACGACGTGAAAAAAAATGTGCATGCTCAGAATCAAGTATGAGACGGGAGCGCTCGTTCTGGTAAAACTAGCGTTCGTAATGGAGATAGCACATTCGTCACGCTGTAACGGACTGAAAAGCACGAGGCTGAAACGCGCGAATCGTCTCTTAACAAACTTTACTAACATGAAGGGTGGCGCCATCCGAATGGAACTTCCCCTTTACAGTGCCGTTGTACATGTTGTACGTCACCGTGCTTTGTTCGAGCGTTTTTTTTCACGATAGTGTGTAGGCAAGGCAGGCTTGAGAAGAATCACGTCGAGAAAAACAACGTTTTTTTCAATGACATTAAAAATGGTCGTGTGTACACGGCATTAGTCTGCAGGGTTCAATATTGAGTTGGCCCACTCTTTGCAGCTATAACAGCTTCAACTCTTCTGGGAAGGCTGTCCACAAGATTTAGGAGTGTGTCTATGGGAATGTTTTACCATTCTTCCAGAAGTGCATTTGTAAGGTTAATCAATGATGTTGGACGAGAAGGCCTGGCTCACAGTCTCCACTCTAATTCATCCCAAAGGTGTTATATCAGGTTGAGGTCAGGACTCTGATCAGACCAGGCAAGTTCCTCCACCCCAAACTCGCTCATCCATGTCTTTATGGATTTTGTTTTGTGCACTAGTGCGCAGTCATGTTGGAACAGGAAGGGGCCACCCCAAACTTTTCCCACAAAGTTGGGAGCATGAAATTGTCCAAAAGGTCTTGGTATGCCTAGGCCATAAGAGTTCATGTACATGTAAAGGCAGGCGTCCCAATACCTTTGACAATATTGTGTATATTGTAACTGTGTGTATGGCCGGACTCCATGCAATGAGTTTGTTAAAGCCAAACTCCAGCCTTACCTTCAGTCTTGCAAAGGTGTACAGACTGCTCTCCTGTACTGGAATTGCACACTGCACACTATGAGCCTCTCACAGAGGCTCATAGTGCAAAGTGCCTGTAAAGCGCTTCTCCTGTCACTCCTGGAGCGGTGCGCTTGCAGGACGCTAAAAAAAGTCCTGCAAGCAGCATCTTTGAGGCAGTGGTGGAGCAGTGTATACACCGCTCCTAAAACGCCCACTGCCCATCGAAATGAATGGGCAGAGTTGCCAAAGCGCCTGAAAAGCACTTTGGCAGCAGCAATACACAGGCGGTATTAACCCCTTCTTCGGCCGATAGCGGGGGTAAAAGCGCTCTGCTAGCGGCTGAAAAGCGCCGCTAAAACTAGCGGCGCTTTACTGCCGACGCTCTCACCGCCCCAGTGTCAAAAGTAGCCTAATTGTGCCTAAAAGATATCCAGCAACAGAGAACAGAGTTTGGAAAGGATAGAACCTGGGTTGGGTTTTTGTGATCGGTAGTGATAAGAAAGAAAGAACCAGAGAACACAAAATAAAAGCAAATTAAACTCCAGCTTTATGTAGTACTGTATATGTCCAACTAGTTAGGATCAATACTTTTGCACCTCTGTGCACAATTATGCACACGCACACACACATTCTTGAAGCCACACAGGTGAATGTACAATGACAGACTTGTGTCGAAGTGATCAAAAAAAGTGATCAATTTTTTTATTTTATTTTTTTAAAGTATAAAAATAAAAAAATTAAGCAAAAAAAAAAGTAAAACACCCCTGTCCCCGGTAGCTCGTGCTCAGAAGCGAACACACACAGTCCCGCCCACATATGTAAACGCTGTTCAAACAACACATGTGAGGTATCGCCGCATGCGTTAAAGCGTGTGTAACAATTCTAGCACTAGACCTCCACTGTAACTCTAAACTGGTAACCTGTAAAAAGATTTAAAGCGTCGCCTATGGAGATATTTTAGTACTGAAGTTTGGGGCCATTCCATGAGTGTGCGCAATTTGAAAGTGTGACATGTTAGGTATCTATTTATCATCTTTCACATTATACAAAAAAATTGGACTAACTTTACTGTTTTGTTATTTTAAAAAAAAAGACGTTTGAAAAATGATTGCGCAAATACCGTGCGAGATAAAAAGTTGCAATGACCTCCATTTTATTTCCTAGGGTGTCTGCTTAAAAAACAT
This sequence comes from Rana muscosa, assembly GCA_029206835.1. Classification (NCBI taxonomy): domain Eukaryota; kingdom Metazoa; phylum Chordata; class Amphibia; order Anura; family Ranidae; genus Rana; species Rana muscosa. The sequence continues at coordinate 828,524,613 of CM055118.1, read as the reverse complement.
ATATAATGTTTTGGGGTTCAGAGTAATTTTCTAGCAAAAAAATTATGATTTTTACATGAAGGAGAGAAGTACCAGAATAGGCCCGCTATGGAAGTGTTTAAAAATACAAGTCTTTTATCTGTCGTAATAGATATAGAAGACTTTGAGCTCCAAAATCTTGCATTTTTAATATTTTTAGATAGCCACTAAAATGTATAACTTTGACAATACCTGTTTGCCTTCCCTTATAAGGAACATCTAGATATTTTAATTATACCTAATGTATTTATTGGCGTATAACTCTCACTTTTTTACCCTGAAAATAGAGGGTAAACTGTGCCTGCGTGTTATACGCAGGGGGCTGTGGAATTTTTTTTCCTGAAACTTCCCTCTTAAAGTTAGGGTGTGTGTTATACACCGATAAATACGGTAAGCAACACCCTGAAAGATATACATATTGTCTTGAATTGCTCCTGAACGTTTTTAGTGCACTTCCTCTGCCTTGAGCCTTAGAGCTGCATACCTGCAGCATGAGATCTAAGGCACTGCTGTTTCTGACTGCTAATCTGATTTGGTGATGTAATTACTGTGCTGCTCACTGTTTTTTTTCGGGAGTGGAAACTGCTCCTGAAATCTTATAGACAAGCATCTCCATGCTTCTTCCTAAAACCTAAGGCACTGCTGTCCCTTGCTGCTAAACTAAGAAGATTTGGTGATGGTATTATTGTACTGCTCACTGTTTTTGCTGCTGGAGTGGAAACTAGTCCTGAAAACTTATAGAGAAGCATCTCCCTGCATCTGCCTAATGCATTCTGTAGATCCGTGCTTCCTCCACCTCTCCTGCTGCTTCTTGATTATTCCTCCATTAGTCATTAAAGGACCAATCACGATGGCTCATCTAACACAACAAAGCTAAGTCTTTCCTCTATCAAGATGGCCACCTCCACATGAAGACATAGTGGGAGACCAGTTTTATTAAATCTTCCCCCTAGTGCAGAACAAGGCATAGCAGGTCAGTAATGGGGGAGCTAACTGTTCATATAGATGATTGATGACTAGTCATTTGCCCTCTGCTTGCTTTTCTTTAAAAGCAGCCTCCACAGTTTAGGTCCTCTATATGAACAATGAGCAATAATGAAAAATATTTCCAATCCACCAGATCAACCTTTGATGTCTAAACATTTATACATGTTGCAATCATTTATTCTCTATATGCTGGCGCATTTTAATGCATCCATATAATCTGGCAATCGCATTTTGTTATGAGTACATCCATAGAAGTCTAATTAATATTCTCGTCATTAAATTTTTTTTTATATATTGCCAGTTTGTCCACATATCATGTAAGATCTGTTGTTTGAATAGTCGCACTGATTAAATACTTTGCATACATTTTATCGACAGTTATTGGAAAATAATTTAAAAAAATCCTGTTCATTTTCCTGCTTCTCAGTAGCAAATACTATTGCAAATATCTAACAACACAACTCTTCACAATTAATATATTGCATTTAAATCACGACGTCAAATCTGGAAACTGCTGTGCTTTTTCCAGAGCCTTTTATATATATAATGACACTTTTCACAAACAAGAATAGAAAAATCAGCAGCATAATTCAGTTGAGTAAGGTTATTAAAGAGCAGTTGAGACTACACTCCTGCCTTGTCACATCTATTGTGTATTAAATTCAGGCTAATCAAATTGCAGATTCCAAGAGTACTGTATTAGTCATCCCCACTCCTTTTAATTTGTTTAATGGCCTCTCCTTTTTTTGTGTGTCTTCTAAATGGCTGTGCATCGCTCAGGCTCACGACATGTAAATAAAGAATGGATTGAGAAACAATTCTACAAAAAGAATAAAGCGTGCCTCCATTCTAAAGTTACATTTGATGTTGGAGTAATTCATGGGACGTGTACCACAATCAGCGGTGCTTATTATTTCTGCTTAACTGTCTACAGACATAGGAGGAGTGGAGGGGGAGGGCAAAGGAGGGGGAAAGAAAAGGAGACTGAATTTACACTTACCGCTTCAAAAGCCCTTTTATACTCGGCCAACTTCTCCTGGCTGAAGATGCAGTATTTTGCCAAAAAGTCGACTAAAAGAGAGCACAAAAAAGTATGCAATAACCAATGAAGGAAGCCCTTTTTCACTTGTATTTTGTTTTACAAAGACATCCTTTTGCATTACAGAGTTCATTATGAGGACAGCAATTCAAAACGCAATAGGCAATTACTGCCCCTTTTGGACATACAGCAATTTCATTTTTTTTTTTAAAGAAGCCTTTTTACCTGGTGGATGGCAGTCAGTTCTACAAAAAAATAAAAAATAAAGATGAAAGTTTACCAAGAAAACATTGGTCACGGTAAATATATTGTTCTTTTATTCCCTTGCACAATAGAGATAAAGGGAATAACATTGACGATTTTTGGGGCTGCCTTGTAGACTTCTAAAGTGAGAAATCCTTAATAGAGTAAGTCAATGAATTTATTTTAGGGTCTGTGTGTATATAGGCTTTTGCTTACACCAGAAATGCTTCTCTTACCATACAAGGGGGCTAAGAATATGCATGCATCACACATACTAGGGGGAGTACAACTGGGGGAATCCGTAGTGGAGAAGGATCTGGGGGTTTTGGTATATCATAAGCTCAATAATGGCATTCAATACCAAGCTGCGGTTTCCAAACCGAGCAAAGTCCGTTCTTGTATTAAGAGAGGTATGGACTCCAGAGAGAGAGATATCATTTTGCCCCTGAACAAATCATTAGTAAGACCTCATCTGGAATATGCAGTTCAGTTTTGGGCACCAGTCCTCAAAAAAGATATCGGGGAACTGGAGAAAGTGCAGAGAAGGGTAACCAAACTGATAAGAGGCATGGAGGAACTCAGCTATGAGGAAAGATTGAGAAGAGAAGATTAAGAGGGGATATGATCAACATGTACAAATATATAAGGGGTCCCTATAGTGAACTTGGTGTTGAGTTATTCACTTTACGGCGGTCAATACAGAGGACACTCTTTACGTCTAGAGGAAAAGAGATTTCATCTCCAAATACGGAAAGGTTTCTTCATAGTAAGAGCTGTGAAAATGTGGAATAGACTCCCTGCAGAGGTGGTTCTGGCCAGCTCAGTGGATTGCTTTAAAGTGGTTGTATACCCACTTCTTTAATATGCATGTAATGATGTTTCCTAATCTCCCCAATCTATTGCCTTTTTTTTCTGCCTATCTGCTTCCTTCCCGTGTTATCGATATATTCCGCAGTGATTACGTCGATATGCGCATGCGCCATATCAACGCTAAATCTGGCGAGCCGAGACCCTGCCGGAATCATTCTTTGTTTATGTCGGGGCTGCGTCATTTCCTGTTGTTGACATCAGTCCTGACATCCTGCGATGGTTAGGCAGATATTTCCTCCCCAAGAGGATCATGGTTACCTTGTGACTCCTATGTCACAGGGGTGAAGGAGACAGACAACACGAGTGAGTCACTATGTCTCGCCTATGCCTCGTTTCCGTAGTAACCGGAAACGAAGAAGAGGCTTGGCTATGTTATTACTGCGCATGCGCGGGATTACCGCGACGATTAGGTATTAAGGGCGGAAATAAATATCACTTCAGACTAGGAAGACCACAGTGGAAAAGGCGCAGGCGAGGATACAACAGAAACGGGGAACAAATAAGACATAAATACAGTAAGATAAAGATTTTATGTATATACATTGCGATCAATCGTTTTTCATTTAAGAGGTCTTTCATAATATTAGGACATTGTAATTAATGTTGGAGGGTTTACTACCGCTTTAAGAAAGGTCTGGATACTTTCCTAGATGTACATAATATAACTGGGTACTAACATTTATAGGTAAAGTTGATCCGGGGAAAATCCGATTGCCTCTCGGGGGATCAGGAAGGAATTTTTTCCCCTGCTGTAGCAAATTGGATCATGCTCTTCTGGGGTTTTTTGCCTTCCTCTGGATCAACTGTGGGTATAGAATTGGGTATATGGGATTGTACGATATATTTTTTTTTTTTTTATGGTTGAACTAGATGGACTTGTCTTTTTTCAACCTGACTAACTATGTAACTATGTAAGTCAAAAGGCATGCAAAAGCAGCTTGGTGTAGATTGATGCAACTTACAAGGAGATCAGATTCAGGTCAATTGATTGTCAACAGCAGGTCAAATGCACCTGTTAATTAACTTTGTACAATTGCAGAAGCATCTCAGATGCAAGCATAATGCACCTGAAAGCCCATCGACACAAGCCCTTATGCCAATAATATTACACTGTAACAGAAGCATTGATGGAAGAGAAAGACATTGCTATCCATATTGAGAAGTGAGTGACACAAAGGTCAATATGCATATGAGGTCAATGATTTACTCTGAGTTTACATGTTGCCAGCTACATATATCACGTTTTGTAGGTAAGATTACCTGGCCTCACTCTTGACACTCGTGTATGTTTTAAGATGCAGCTTATTAAAGCCAGTGAAATATATATATTTTTTTTCCATGAATATCCCCTGTTTACTGGCAATTCAATCCGACTCTTTACTAACAATGACAAGAAATTACCATTATCCATACAACAACCAACTGGGGTACTATATTTCATATTGTGCGTTGCCATTTTTTTTGAGGCCTATAACTTCTCAGGCTGGGTTTACACTTATCAGAATTGGATGCAGGTTTCTCTGCATCTGATTCGCATGACAGGAGAGTGTGCCCAGCTTTCTATGGAGTCGGTATACACACCTCCGGGGAGGCTGCGGTCTGCACTTGGAAGGGGTTCTGTGTGTCTTTGGTTCTGATTCAGGTGCGATTTCAGTCAAAGATTGGGACCTGATTCGTACCTGAATCGGTGAACAGGGATGCACCGGACCGCCTGCTGTGAGCCGCGGACGCACATATGTGAACCTGAATGTTTAATAATTATATATATGTTTCCAATATTTGCATTACTCTACTAACATTTTTATTACCGTATTTAACAGCGTATAACACACATTTTTCCCCCTGAAAATAGGGGGCAAATCATGGGTGCGTGTTATACACCGATAGTGTACCTCGGAGGGAAAGGAGGGGGATGAGTGCCGCCGGAATTCACAGAGCCATCATCTTCTGTTTACTCGGCTCTCACTCTGCTCTGGCATCACACACACAGTCCCACCTCCGCCACCACCATTGGACCAGTGTTCTGTCAATCACAGGAGCTGGCCCAATGCCAATGGCAGAGGCGGGACTGTGTATGTGACTGCCGACTGAGAGCCAAGTAAACAGGAGATGGCGGCTCGGTGATTTCCTGCACTGCATGAGAGATGGTGAGGCTGTAGAGGGGCATTAATCAGGCTGCATTGATGGGCGATGGGCTGCAGATGGGCGCAGATCAGACTGCAGATGGGCGCAGATCAGACTGCAGATGGGCGCAGATCAGACTGCAGATGGGTGCAGATCAGGCTGCAGATGGGCACAGATCAGGCTGCATTGAGACTGCAGATGGGCACAGATCAGGCTGCATTGAGGCTGCAGTTGGGCACTAATCATGCTGCATTGAGACTGCAGATGGGCACTAATCAGCCTGCATTGATGGGCACTGACCATTATTTTGCTTCAAGGTGGTTCATTTAAAAAAAAAAAATCCTGAAACTTCCCTCTTTAATTAAAGGTGCATGTTATACGCCGATAAATCCGGTATTTGCATTGGATATTGCTTTAATTTTATAGGTAAGTAATGCATTTATATTGGTGCATATAAAAGTATGGGTATATGTATATGTACATATTTACCGCTGTTGTCAGAGACCTACCATGTAAAATTTTATTGTATTGGATACAATGATAAAATGTCAAATCTACTCTAATCATCTAAAGCTAAAACTGGCCTAATAATGTGAGTTTTTTTTCCTTCAGCCAGCATGCTTAGGAAACTATCAGATTCCTCCATCCACACAAATGAGGCGAAGGAGGAATCCTCCCCTCTGATTCAAACCCCCTTATACAGTGGGGAGAACAAGTATTTGATACACTGCCAATTTTGTAGGTTTTTATACTTACAAAGCATGTCGAGGTCTGTAATTATCATAGGTATTCTTCAACTGTGAGATATGGAATCTAAAACAAAAATCCAGAATATCAATTTTTAAGTAATTAATTTGTATTTTATTGCATGACATAAGTATTTGATACATCAGAAAAGCAGAACTTAATATTTGGTACAGTAACCTTTGTTTGTAATTACAGAGATCATACATTTCCTGTAGTTCTTGACCAGGTTTGCACACACTGCAGCAGGGATTTTGGCCCACTCCTCCATACAGAGCTTCTCCAGATCCTTCAGGTTTCAGGGCTGTCGCTGGGCAATACGGACTTTCAGCTCCCTCCAAAGATTTTCTATTGGGTTCAGGTCTGAAGACTGGCTAGGCCACTCCAGGACCTTGAGATGCTTCTTACGGAGCCACTCCTTAGTTGCTTTGGCTGTGTGTTTCAGGTTGTTGTCATGCTAGAAGACCCAGCCATGACCCATCTTCAATGCTCTCACTGAGGGAAGGAAGTTGTTGGCCAAGATCTCGCAATATATGGACCCATCCATCCTCCCCTCAATACGGTGCAGTCGTCCTGTCCCCTTTGCAAGAAAGCATCCCCAAAGAATGATGTTTCCACCTTCATGGTTGGGATGGTGTTCTTGGGGTTGTACTCATCCTTCTTCTTCCTCCAAACACGGCGAGTGGAGTTTAGACCAAAAAGCTCTATTTTTGTCTCATCAGACCACATGACCTTCTCCCATTCCTCCTCTGGATCATCCAGATGGTCATTGGCAAACTTCAGACGGGCCTGGACATGCACTGGCTTGAGCAGGGGGACCTTGCGTGCGCTGCAGGATTTTAATTCATGACGGCGTAGTGTGTTACTAATGGTTTTCTTTGAGACTGTGGTCCCAGCTCTCTTCAGGTCACTGACCAGGTCCTGCCGTGTAGTTCTGGGCTGATCCCTCACCCTCCTCATGATCATTGATGCCCCACGAGGTGAGATCTTGCATGGAGCCCCAGACCGAGGGAGATTGACCGTCATCTTGAATTTCTTCCATTTTCTAATAATTGCGCCAACAGTTGTTTCCTTCTCACCAAGCTGCTTGCCTATTGTCCTGTAGCCCATCCCAGGCTTGTGCAGGTCTACAATTTTATCCCTGATGTCCTTACACAGCTCTCTGGTCTTGGCCATTGTGGAGAGGTTGGAGTCAGTCTGAGTGTGTGGACAGGTGTCTTTTATACAGGTAATGAGTTATGAGTTCAAACAGGTGCAGTTAATACATGTAATGAGTGGAGAACAGGAGGGCTTCTTAAAGAAAAAATAACAGGTCTGTGAGAGCCGGAATTCTTACTGGTTGGTAGATGATCAAATACTTATGTCATGCAATAAAATGAAAATTAATTATTTAAAAATCATACAAAGTGATTTTCTGGATTTTTGTTTTAGATTCCGTCTCTCACAGTTGAAGAGTACCTATGATAAAAATTACAGACCTCTACATGCTTTGTAAGTAGGAAAACCCGCAAAATCGACAGTGTATCAAATACTTGTTCTCCCCACTGTATGTGTTTTCTCTCCCCTGATGCAGTAGCTCTGAGATCAGCGTTTGAGAGCCCACTCCTGTTATGGTGAAGGTGAACAGTAACATCTAGGTGTCTCTTAGCAGCATCCTTAGGAATGTTACAGAAGTTTTCCAGTCATGCATCATGAGGTACGTAAATGGCCTAAACTTATAGTAAGGGTATTATTCCACGCTTGTTTTTATATACAAGTGCCCCTTTTTGCAAAAGTAATGGTTTTGGTGAAGGAGAACTAACCCTTTAAAGCAGTGGTTCTCAACTCCCGTCCTCAGGACCCACTAACAGGCCAGATTTTAAGTATTACCTTGGTGAGATGCAGACTAGAATACTGCAATCCCTGAGCAGCAAATTATATCACCTGAGATGCATTTCAGTTATCTTGCAAACCTGGCCTGTTGGTGGGCCCTGAGGACTGGAGTTGAGAACCACTGCTTTAAAGGAACAATTGAAATTAGTTGCAGTGGTGATCCAAGGTTTTATATCAAATTTTGTTGGTTTATCATGGACTTAAATCTATGTAGTTATTATATAAAAAGTTGGAAGTATTATATTGTCCAAGGCAAAAAAAAAATCTGATGTTACACTCGACCTGCAAAAGAATAATAAATGGCCAACATTGCTATCTGATTAGCCTCTATAAGACCCGCAATAGATTTTAAATATGCTTTTATCATTTTTTACAACTACAAATTATTTCCCTTGTATTTTTGAACAATAAACAACATGCTAAACTCAAGCACTGGAAGACCTTTTAGGCTAAAATGTAGATCTTTAAAATTTTAATGCAATTTCAAAAGTTGTTCTCAATATTTTTAAATCTGCAGCTTTCAAGAAAAGAATGCCTGGTGATCCTTATCCAGCAACTTCCTGTTTAGTGGCGTCACTATTGGGGTGCAGACTGTACCCGGGTGACACCCACCAGAGGGGTGACACTAGGGGCAGGCTGACCATTTGGGCAATCGGGGTCAGTAAGGGGCCCCATGAGAGGCTCCATACATGTCATACAGCAGCATATTTAGGTCTGTCTAAATAATGTGTCCGTCTGAAACCCAGACACATTTTTCAGACAGGAATGTGGTTCGGAGCAGGGCCTGGCAGGAGGGTGAGGAGAGCCCAGGATGGGAGTGGATGAGGAGGCGGAAGAAAACTTTACCGAATGAGCAGGGGACCACTGGCAACAATGAGGGGAGCAAAGCAGGAGGCAGCGACAGCTTCTGATCCCTGACGTAACTCACTTATGGTGGTTGGCAGAATGGGTCGGAGTCCCGGGCTGTGATCGTGCCTCGCTACATTCGCTCCTGCTGTCACTCCACAGTGACAGGACAGAGCATTGTGGCAGGCTAGGGTGGGAGAGCCACACCGATGCACTAGACTGCTCAGTAGGCTACAGTACAGTACAGTACTGCCCTACAGTAGCGGCTGTGAAGGCCAGGAAAGCAAAGTTCTGATTTAGTCGAGATGGTAACAAAATGCTTGTGTATGTGTTCCTGTTTATTTTTGTGTTATTTAATTATTTATAATTTCAGTAAAGTTTAACAATAAAATAAGCATAGTTCTTTAAAAGTTTCAACTTTGAGTTCTATTATTTTCATCCAGGTGACACCAACCCTAGTGATGCCACTGTTCCTGTTATAAGTTGACAATTACATCTTAACCAATTACTGACCACCCGCCGCAGGTATATGTCGCTACTTTGAAGAGGAACACTGTTGTTATGGTAGCAGCTAGCTACCATAAGCCCCCCCCCCCTCCTGTATCCTCTTCTTCATTGGGCGGTCTGATTCAAGATAAAATTGGTCTCTGTGGCGGATTCACTTTTATCGGCGGCGGGAAAAGGGCCCCCCCTCCCGCCACTCTCCGGTGCCCCTTGCCACTCACCGGAGCCATCGGCAACGGCGGAGGCGATCCAGTCCTGTCCCTGGCTGGGTATGGAGACGAGTAAAGGCAAGATGGCCCCCACCCGTCTCCATTTTACTGCAGGGCGGAAGCAATGTCAAAGCATTTCTTCCGCCCATAGCTCTTAAAGGACATTTTTTTTTTCTTATTGCATTTTAGTGTAAATATGAGATCTGAGGTCTTTTTGACACCAGATCTCATATTTAAGAGGATCTGTAATGCTTTTTTCTATTACAAGGGATGTTTACATTCCTTGTAATAGGAATAAAAGCGACCCCACGACTTTGAAGCGTGACATGTTGGTTATCAATTTACTCGGCGTAACATTATCTTTCACAATATAAAAAAACTTGGGCTAACTTTACTGATGTCTTATTTTTTAATTAAAAAAAGTGAATTCTTTCCAAAAAAAAGTGCGCTTGTAAGACCACTGCGCAAATACAGTGTGACAAAGTATTGCAACGACCGCCATTTTATTCTCTAGGGTGTTAGAAAAAAATATATAATGTTTGGGGGTTCTAAGTAATTTTCTAACAAAAAAAAAATGTTTTTAACTTGTAAACACCAAATCTCAGAAAAAGGCTCAGTCCTTAAGTAGTTAAAGCAGTAGGAAACCGCTGTGTTTTTTTTTTTTTGCAACCTGCAAGGCAATTTCATAATGTGCTAGTATGCATCGTATACTAGCACATTATGTGAAACTTACTTTAGAACAAAGCCCCTCCAGCAATGTGCTATCACTGCTGAAGGCACTTCCATCTTCACCCAGTCTTCCTTTCGGGTTTGCAGACTCTGGCTGTGTGAGTGGCTGGAGCCACGATGACGTCACTCCCTCGCACAGGGCCACCCTTTATGGCACAGTGCTCTGAGACAGGGTTCACACTGTGTGCGGACGTGGCTCACAGCAGGGGGCCGGTCTGTCCCTGTTCTCCGTTTCAGGGATGAATCAGGCCTGAATGTTTGCCTGAATTTAGACCTGAAACAGAGACAAAGACGTACAGAACCCCTGTGCAATGTGCTCCGCGGCTGCCCCGGAGATGTGTGAATCAGCTCCATTGAGAGCCGGGCATACTCTCCTGTCATGTGCATCCAATTCGCATCAGTGTGAACCCAGCCTGAAGGAAAGGCCCTGGTGGCCATTCCTTCAGAGAGCATACGCTGGTGACGTCACCGGCTGCATCTCCTAAACTAAACATTTTAATATGATTTCCCCAGGCAATCTCCCCATTGTCATGAATCCTATTAAAAAGTATGTCTAAATTAAGCACAGGTAGCAGGAGAGCTGTCTGTATAGTCAGTACACTACTACTAGGAACCAGAGCTATGGACTGATGTTGTCAGAAATGAGGGGGAAATTAGTGCAGGGAATTAACTGTGAACCTTTGTCTTCCATTCAGCTACTCTGTCCTCAGTAGCTTAGCAGTCTTTTCCAGCATCTAAAGCCCTGTACACACGATCGGATTTCCGATGGATTTTCCCATCAGAATTCCGATGAAGCTGACTTCCATTAGTCTTGCCTACACACCATCAGACAAATTTCCGACCGTCCCAAACGCCGTGACGTACAACACGTACGACGGCACTATAAATGGGAAGTTCAAATCCAATGGCACCACCCTTTGGGCTGCTTTTGCTGATTTTGTGTTACCGCGTGTTAGTAAAAGTTTGGTGAGAGCCGATTCGTGCTTTTCAGTCTCCGTGCTTTTCAGTCCGTTACAGCATGACGAATGTGCTATCTCCATTACGAATGCTAGTTTTACCAGAACGAGCGCTCCCGTCTTCTAATTCAGTCTGAGCATGCGTGGGTTTTTTTTCCGATGGAGTTCCACACAGACGATCGGAATTTCCTATCGTTTTTTTTTCCATCGGAAAAATTTAAAACATGTTCTATTTTTTTACCGATGGAAATAAGTCCGATGGGGCCCACACACGATCGGTCAAACCGATCGTGTGTATAGGGCTTAAGATCCCAGAGCCTTATGCCTCGTACACAAGACCGTTTTTCCCTGTCTGGAAAACTGCCATGACAGCTTTTGGCTGGGAAAACCGGCCGTGTGTATGCTCCATCGCAGTTTTCCCAAAGAGAAAACTGCGGGAAAAAAAAAGAGAACTTGGTCTTTTTCCCGTCGTGAAAACCGTTGTGTGTATGCTTTCCCAAGGGGAAAAAAAACGCGCATGTTCGTAAACATTTTGACGCATGCGCGGAAGCATAGAACGTAATTTTGACGGCTCGTCGTAGTCTTTGACGTCACCGCATTCTTGGCAGTCAAAAGTTCAGCGGTCTTTTGTGTGCCTGTGTGTATGCAAGGCAGGCTTGAGAGGAATCCCGTCGGGAAAAACTTCGTTTTTTTTCCTGCCGGGAAAACCGGTCGTGTGTACGAGGCATTTGTGTAAATTCTGTGCCATTCCACCCCATAGCAAGCAAGTACTAAAACAGGTGTCTAGTAATACGTTTTAAATCTTTTTTTTTTGCATAACTACAAACATCTGTCATGTTAGTTTTTAATGGAGAAGACACTATGGGCTTTTTTACAGCCTAAGGAAAAATGTGATGAGGATGCAGGGTTAATTTCAGTGCTGGCCGGATGACCAGGATCTCTAAGGGCAATAAATCTACATTACTCAGACAGTTAAACAAATTCTCCTTACAGCACAGCTTGAGAGAGGATCTGTGACTAACAATGATTCTGAAGTTTCCTCCTGTAACTCTAACTCAGTCTTCTTGATTGGAAATGGCACTGGGGGTACATGGCCAGTGTCAACAGGAATCTCTGCAATTCTTAAAATGTATCTAAACCCAAGAACAAAAATGTATTGTATTGCAACTTACAGGTCTTTTGATGTGGTGACTGTGATCCTGTCATTAAAGTGGTTGTAAACCCTTACAGACCACTTGGCCCTACAGGTAAGCCTAGATTAAGGCTTACCTGTAGGTGCAAGAAATATCTCCTTAACCACTTAAGCCCCGGACCATTTTGTAGCTAAAGGACCAGGCCCCTTTTTGCGATTCGGCACTGCGTGGCTTTAACTGACAATTGCGCGGTCGTGCAACGTGGCTCCCAAACAAAATTGGCGTAATTTTTTTCTCACAAATAGAGCTTTCTTTTTGTGGCATTTGATCACCTCTGCGGTTTAAATTTTTTGTGCTATAAACAAAAATAGAGTGACAATTTTGAAAAAAAAACAATATTTTTTACTTTTTGCTATAATAAATATCCCCAAAAAATATATTAAAAAAAATTATTTTTTCCTCAGTTTAGGCCGATACGTATTCTTCTACATATTTTTGGTAAAAAAAAACGCAATAAGCATTTATTGATTGGTTTGTGCAAAAGTTATAGCGTCTACAAAATAGGGGATAGTTTTATGCCATTTTTATTAATAATATTTTTTTTTACTAGTAATGGCGGTGATCAGCATTTTTTATCGTGACTGCGACATTATGGTAGACAGATCGGACACTTTTGACACCATTTTGGGACCATTGTAATTTTTACAGCGATCAGTGCTATAAATATGCACTGATTACTGTAAAACTTACACTGGCAGTGAAGGGGTTAACCTGTAGGTGGCGCTGTAGGGGTTAAGTGTGACCTAATGTGTGATTCTAACTGAAGGGGGGCGTGGTTTGGCGTGTGACAAGTCCATCGGATCAAAAACCCACGCATGCTCAGAATTAAGTCGACGCATGCTCAGAAACATTAAACTTCATTTTTCTCGGCTCATCGGAGTGTTTTACGTCACCGCGTTTGGAATGGTCGGTTTTTTGACTGATGGTGTGTGGGCAAGACTGATGAAAAACAGTTTCATCGGATTTCCGATGGACAAATCCATCGGACGAAAATCCATAGGTTATCCGATCGTGTGTACAGGGCTTTATGGATCACTACTGAGTGTGGCTTGTATATACTTCTTGTGGGCTGAATCTCTCTGGAAGCTGCTTTGGATTTTCATTTCCTCCATACCGTTTAAGGCTCGTTGTGATCCTCTGTAATGGGGGATCATTGATTTTTGGTAAGCAGGCATTTTACTTCAACTGGTGGTGGATCACTCTGTCTACAAGGAGAAGATTTCTCACGAAGCTGCTTGCTTCCTTCCCTCACTAGAGACTTTATGGTGCACGGGTGTCAACGCAAATAGATTTTTTCCACATAAAAGGGATTCATTTTAGCATTGTTACCCACTCAAGAGGGAACTGTAATATACAGACTGTGTCACTGTTCACAGATTTACATATATCAATTCATTTATGGTGCATCACTTTTTGTTAAATTAATTTATTTGTTTTCTTAATAATTTTACACTATTGAGTTTATTCCCTTTATTAGGAATAAGACTGCTTAGTTACATGTTGTTGTGGGTTGATTTCCACCACACCAATTTTTATTTCACTTGGTTAAATTGGTTTCACTAATTTTGTGTGTAGCGCAACCTATCGTTTTTTCCACTGTCCTGACATGCCCCCGTTGCATAGCCACCATTTACTGGGCAACTCGGTGTGCTGCTGCATCTCCTCCCCACAGCTCTTATCCAGCTGAGAACAGAGGGAATGTGATCACTTATAAAAAAAAAAGAGGGAAAAAAGGAATTTATAATGTTTTTTTATATCTATACAAAAATGTTTTGTCTTTCATTTCTATTTTAACCCCTTCCTTACTGGGCACATATACCCCCTTCCTGCCCAGGCGAAATTTCAGCTTTCAGCACTGTCACGCTTTGAATGACAATTGCGCGGTCGTGCGACGTGGCTCCCAAACAAAATTGACGTCCTTTTTTTCACACAAATAGAGCTTTCTTTTGGTGGTATTTGATCACCTCGACGGTTTTTATTTTTTGCGCTATAAACAAAAATAGAGCGACAATTTTGAAAAAAAAGCAATATTTTTTGATTTTTGCTATAATAAATATCCCAATTTTTTTTTTTTTTTATATATTTTTTTCCTCAGTTTAGGCCGATACGTATTCTTCTACATATTTTTGGTAAAAAAAAATCGCAATCAGCATTTATTGATTGGTTTGCGCAAAAGTTATAGCGTTTACAAAATAGGGGGTAGTTTTATGGCATTTTTATATATATATTTTTTTTATTAGTAATGGCGGCGATCAGTGATTTTTTTCGTGACTGCGACATTATGGCGGACACATCGGACACTTTTGACACTAATTTGGGACCATTCACATTTATACAGCGAACAGTGATATAAATATGCACTGATTACTGTATAAATGTGACTGGCAGGGAAGGGGTTAACACTAGGGGGCGAGGAAGGGGTTAAATGTGTTCCCTATGTGTGATTGTTACTGTGGGGGGAGGGGACTGACTGGGGGAGGTGACCGATCTGTGTCCCTATGTACAAGGGACACAGCATCGGTCCCCTCTCCCTGACAGGACATGGATCTGTGTGTTTACACACAGAGATCCATGTCCTTGTCTGTGTAACCGCCGATCGCGGGTGCCTGGCGGACATCGCGGCCGCAAGGCACGCGCATCGGCATCTCAGTGATGCGTCGGGCGCGCGCGTGCCGCCGGCGGCGCTCGCGCGCCCCCCAGTGGCCAAATAGCGGAGGCCGTATATTAACGGCCTCCCGGCATTTGACAACCACCTTGCGGCCGTATATTCTCGTACGGCGGGCGCGAGGTGGTTAAACTGAATGGGTTGTTTTACAAGGTAAACGTTTACAATCACTTTAACTCACTTGTTGTCCTAGGGTGACCACTATATAGAGCAGCATTGTCATCCTAGGAAAGGGATTGTATTAGCACTACATACCACCTCCCTCTCTTCTATATAACAGGGGGAGGTATTTTGTAGTACAAGACAATAGCAGAGAATGCTAACTGATAAGATCTATGGATGGATGAACAGTTTTTTATTTTTCCCACCAGTTGATCAGATATAGTAAAATGCTTTCAAAGGTATATTTTCAGACCAAAAGGGAGAAAATAAAATAAATATCTTGATAGAGGTTACATACTTATTATTGATACACTACTGGATTTGTATTATCTTTAAATGCAAAATATATATTATTTACTTACATGTATTTATTTTAACCTCACTTAGGAGCTGTAGAGACTGAGCTAAACCTTCCAACCAAGGTTCCATTTTCTACTTCATTTGCATTTTCCCACCTTAGCAATGGGATATCAATTAGTCAATCTTTCCACAAAATGATATCTTCACTGTATTTATAGTCCATCATTTATAAAGACAAGAAAACAAAGGGAGTTTCCACCAACCAATGTGAATGTGATATTCTAGATTACAACTGCCAATATAGCAAGCAAAAAGGAAATATGGTACCTATATTACAAAAATAGGCCATTAGGATTGCTTGAACTTCCTGCTCTGTTTGTTCAGAAATGGGAAGATAGTCATAACTATCATAAAATGAAACGGTTCCTGCAATAAAATTCACCAAGAACAGTAACAGAAAAACAAAACAGTTATAAAGTGTATAGAACTGTGGGAACAATTGTGTATAAACACATATAGAGCCAAATTGTGTTATGCTGTATTACCTAATCACCTAAAAACTGGAAATCCCCTACTCTTATGGACCTTCTCCTTGTAGTAAAATACAACAGTAGGTTCCCCTCCACAATTTCCCATGGCTCAGAGCCGCAGTTATACATAAAATTGTAGCACTAGCTTAGTATTGCCTCTGTAATATATGCAGAGTAATGCTCTCTGAAACATTGCATTGCATTTTCTGGCTAAACTGATAGCAGCCCAGGAGAGACTCTATTGGGTACAGCTGCAGGACTGAAGGCAGATTGGTTACTGCTGTAGCTAAGAAGGAAGCCCACCCCTAACAACAAAAACAAGGAAGGACAGGATTGAATAGCAGCGCAGGAGAGCTGTGATTGGGGGGGAGAGAGGAAGACACAGGAGAAGAGACACAGACTGGCATTGTGGCAGCCAGACAGGGGGAAGTGTTCCATGTGCTTGTCTCCTGAGCACTCACAGAGCCTGTGATGCTGTCCGTGACTCTCCTAAAGGGTGGTGCAGACTTAAGAGAGGAGTTTGCAGCGTGTTCTGCCCTTTTTCGTTTGACTACCGAAGATTTGCTAACAGTGCAGTAAAAAATAGAGACGAATTTCAGTACTGCAGCAATCATCATCATCATCCTGTTTGGAGACTTCTGCGGCCTGTGTTGCTCCCATCGCCATCCAGTCGACTGAGACAGCGATCAATCTACCAATTACTGGAAGGAAGATATATCAAGCGCGTGAGGGATCTTCTGCCATCCTTATGTGAGTGGATCTTGCTTAATCCTGCTAGGTCCTATTTGCCGCTAATGCAGCTAAATCTGAAGGTAGATCATCACACCTGTTAATCTATGTTAACATGTGACACTTTGCGAACATACCCCTTTCCATTCTGTGGATTACAAATATTGCTTCACAAAAGTCTGAGTACTCAAACACAGGATTTAAAGGGCCCTAACACTGGCAGACTCTGTGTGTGTGTGTTTGAACAGAATTCCCACTGGCCAGTGGTTAGCTAGAACCCACAAGACCTAGATAGGCACTTATAGCCAGTAATATCACTTTTGGGTAATCGTTGAACATTATTTTTGTATTGTGCAACTGACAGTTTCGTTCACCACCCGCTCAGTTCATTTCAGGCAAGGCCTCTCACTGGCGGTTAAAGTGATCGAAAACCAATCCTGTTTTAATTTACTGAGCAGTTGTATTATATCATTGCATTTAATATTGGTGTTCTGCTAATCAGTTTATCTCTTTTCAGGCCTTATTGCTAGTTCTAATAAAGCCCAGCTAAAAGTTTAAACGGTGTATTGGTGTTACTTGGATCCAGATAAGGGTGAGCCATCACTGGTGTGGGACAGAAGACCTGTATATTACAGCGGCCCTTGCAGAGGTAGCACTACACATGGGGGCTCGTCCAGGATACCCTCTGGTCCCTGTCACAGAGTGATGACTACCTCTACCAGCCAAGTCACCATGATGGACCCTGTCATTGCTGCCAAGTGGTGTGAAGAGCAAAATGGCAGGTTGGGGCTCTGTGTAATTATGAGCCTCACTGGTGCCACCTGGACTGAGAAACAGGTCCAGCAAGTAGTGTCAGCTTTGATGCCTGATCAGAAAACATTCATATTGGGCCTGAAAGTTGATCAGACAGCCTCTCGCACCTATGGTTTGCTATGATAGAAAAGAGGGATCCTGAGCTGTTTCCAGGGAGTTAGCATATAGTTACCAGGGGACCTCGAAGCTTAGCTTATACAGCCAAATATGCTGGATGATCACCCTGAAAATGCTAGCTCAACAACATCAGGACCAGGAGTATCAGCTACTACTTCCACCCCAACTACAAGGTTCCCTCCTGCTAAATTCTTTACCGATATCAGCTGCGTCTGCCAATTATGGATATCGAAAGTTGCGGTTCGATTCCGGGAAGGTCCCTGGGCCATCTGGGGAAGAGGACTTTGTAACCTGGATTGATCAGGCAGTGCAGGCTGTGGAAGAATGGAAAGTTGATGACACAGTAAAAAGACAAAGGTTAATCGAGAGCCTAAGAGCTCCCGCTTCAGTTGTAATCAGAAATCTAAAAATGGACAAGCCGGGCTGCACAGCCACTGAGTGTCTAGAAGCTTTACGAGAGATTTTTGGAGGGGTGGAGGACTGTGCTGAGCTAATTTATATGTTCTCGCACACCTATCAAAAAGAAGGAGAAGAGTTATCCACTTATGTCCGGCGGCTGGATAAAATCCTTTATCAGGTCTTTCGAAAAGGAGGCATGGAGCCAAGTCCTGCAAGCAAAGCTTTATTGGATCAAATTCTTAGAGGAGCATTGCCACTGGATCCCATAATGTTGAAATTTTAGACTAGAGCCCAGAACAAGCTATTGACTTATTACAAATTGGTCAAAGCTATCCTAGAAGAAGCAGCTTTAATTAAGGCTAAAAAAACTACTAGTGCTTCACATGTAGCTTTTACTGTAGAAGTAGGAACCATGGGCATAGTGGAAGTCCAGTCCAAAGTAATAGCTTTAAAAACTCAGATGTCACAGATGATGGAGTTGATGACATCGCTGTATGGCAGGATATTGAAACCAACCAGGGCAGAGGCAAAACAAAATGTTCCTGCTGGAGAACCCTCTAATTTAGTGGTCTGCTATAATTGTGGGGGTATTGGTCACTATCAACTTTACTGTCCCAGCCCACCAAAGCCACGAAGAGAACATCATAAGTCGGCGGGAAGCTCCAGAGGGACCCTGGTGAAGGAGCCAGCTGGGTGCCCATCTAAGTCAACTCGCTCCAGTTCCCAAGTCTTAAACGAAGGGTGGGTAAGGCCTAAAACTTTGTACCAAGCCTCACCCAAAGCCTCAGTTAGGCTGCCCAAGCTACTCCCAGAGTCAGGTCCCAGATCATGGGAGATCGTTGCACACCACACCCAAAACCGTCAGTCCAGATGGCAACGCAAACGGGCAGAGGCCAAAAGAAGGATTCAAGCCCAAACAGCCGAGCAAGCTGCACAAAAACAGCCAAGCAAGTTCCCTGACAAGCTGGTGGGTCCTTCTCCTATAGTGCCATTTCAGGTGAAGGGTGTATACACAAAAGCCCTTCTAGACTCTGGCGCCCAAGTGACTCTAATTTACCGTGATTTTTATGATAAACACCTGAAACACCTGCCCTTGCAGAAGTTAGAAAGTATATAGATCTGGGGGATAGGCACTAAGAAGCTTCCCTATGACAGATATCTTCCAGTCAATCTTGAATTTGGCCCATCTTGTAGGGCAGATAGAGACTTCCGACATATTGGCCATTGTATGTCCCCGCCCCCGGAGGCTAATCGGAGTTCCATGATTGTGGGAATGAACACTGACTTGGTTTGAAGACTACACACTCCTCAGGTCTCAGAGGGTGAGGCTGCAGTTAAAAGTGTACATCCGATGTTGCGCTCAGTGTACTAGCGATTGGTCCAGGAACAATAGGCCCCAACAGAAGGAGTGGGAAAATTGTGGAAGTTGGACAAAACGGAAAAGGTCTTGCAGCCAGATGAAGTAGCATGTCTGTGGTCTTTAGGCAAACTGAATTGGGACCAACCTGGTCCTTATGTTATCCTTGAAGGTGACCCACAGAAGACAGATTCGGGTTTAGAACTGATTCCGGAAGTCATTTCTATGAAGGCCTTACAGAGAACCCATGGAAAGTTTCCTGTCAGTGACAATGACGCGTTTCGATCCTGGGAAAAGGGCGCGGCTTCGGCCTAGTCCGCGGCGTCCGGCCTTTTCCCAGGATTGCGGCGAGCTGCGGGCAGGATTTTTAATGCGAGGCCGTGGCTTCAGCCTAGTCCGCGGAGCGCCAGTCCAATGAAAAAAAAATAAAAAAAAATCGATTCGGTCAAAATCTGAATCGATTTGCCCTTGCAACTCGATTCAGATTTTAAACCGATTTTTTTCCCAGCCCTACCTACTACAGGAGGTTTGTGGAGGGATTTGCCAAAATAGCCAGACCTCTCACTGAACTTTTGCGGGCTGGAGAAGATGAAGGAGAGCAAGAGGTCTCAGAAGTAATCCAGCAAACTAGTGGAGCGAGAAAGTCTCGGGAGTTCATAGAGGGAGAGTGGTCCGATCAATGCGATCAAGCTTTCCTTCAATTGAAACAGAGCTTGACCATTGTACCAGTTTTAGCTTACGCTGACAACCGCAAGCCCTATGAGCTCCATGTTGATGCCAGCAGAGAAGGACTAGGTGGTGTGTTGTAAGAACATGATGGACGTCTGAGACCTGTTGCTTATGTGAGTCGAAGGCTTACTCTACCTGAGAGAAATTACCCTACTAACAAGTTGGAATTTTTGGCGATGAAATGGGCTGTCGTGAAGCTGAAAGAATACCTGTATGGTGCAGAATTTGAAGTCAAAACGGATAACAACCCGCTCGCATATGTCCTTACCATGGCCAAACTGGATTCCACGGGACATCAATGGTTGGTAGCACTTTCTTGTTTCCATTTCAGCTTGAAATACAGACCTTGAGTTGGAATAGGGATGCTGATGCTCTGTCAAGGAGACCCTATGACCCGCTAACTCATAAGGAAGGGTGGACTCAACTGAACAGAAGGCATTCAGGCTTTGTGTCAAGGGATTGAGTACCGAGCCAGAGGAGCGACAGGGGCCAAAGCCATTGGAGTCACCACTGTTGGGGTCCCAAAGCTCTACTGTGACTTGACCCAAGTGGGAGATGAGGGACTGCCTACCCTTTCCAAGAAAGAGTTGAGAAATGATCAAACAGAAGATCCTCTTTGTTCTCTATGAAAGCCTTGGAGAGTGGTCACCCAGAACTTCTACTCACAGCAGACTCCCCAAACGAGGCTCGATTGGTTCACAAGGAGTGGAATCGCCTGCAACTCTCAGACGGCTTGGTCTACCAAAGGGGCCCCTCAGATGATCCAGAGCAGAGTTGGCAGCTGTTCCTCTCGGAGAAGCATAAGGGGACAGTGCTGAATGCATTACACGATCAACATGGTCACTTGGGACCTGATAGAGCATTTAAGTTAGTTAGGGATTGTTTCTACTGGCCGTGTATGCAAACTGAAATCGAAAGCTACTGTCACTCCTGCCTTCGCTGCATCCAGAGAAAGACTTTGTCTTCCAGAGCTGCCCCAATGGGCCATCTACAGAGTCAAAATCCCATGGATCTGGTGTGTATCGATTTCTTGTGTCTGGAACCTGACACGAGTGGTCATGGGAATGTGTTGGTAGTAAAAGATCATTTCACCCGTTATGCCCAGGCTTATCCAACAAGAAATCAATGAGCTGCCACAGTCGCCAAAGTGTTAGTGGAGAAATTCTTCATTCATTGTGGAATACCTCCGAGAATTCACTCTGACCAAGGAAGAGACTTTGAAAGCCGACTCATTAAACAGCTATTAGATCTTCTGAGCATCAAGAAATCAAGAACGACACCTTACCACCATCAAGGGGATCCTCAACCAGAGAGGTTTAATTGTACCCTTCTTGACATGCTTGGAACCTTTCCATCTGACAGAAAACAGCATTGGAGCAGGCACATTTCCGCTGTGGATTATGCCTATAATAGTACTGAAAATTACGCAATGGGTTACTTACCATATAGATTCATGTTTGGAAGAGAAGCTTGTCTGCCAGTGGACTTGGCCTTTGGTATCTCAATAGACAGAACTTCAACTACATCCTACAGGGGCTACAGTATGTGGATAGGCTCAGAAAGAACCTAAAGACAGCCTATGAGAAGGCACAAGAAGCTTCTGGTGTTAGAGGTCAGCGGAAACAGAAGAATTATCATTTGAATGTTAGGATTCATGATTTACACCCGGGGGACAAGGTGTTTCTGAGTAATCTGGGTCTCTCTGGAAAGCATAAGTTAGCTGACCGGTGGAGTTCTCAACAATATGTCATCTGTAAGCAACTGCCTGGTCTTCCTGTATACCAAATCTGGCCTGATGGGAAAACAGGGCCCCTGTAGACCTGGCATTGAAATCATTTACTGCCTCTATGTGAAACCGTCAGGGTACCTGTGAGAACTGAGACTTCATTACCCAAAACGTCTTTTTCCAGGCAAGTTCCAGTTACCAGGTCTCAACCTGTACTGCCAGATGAGGCCACAACAATAGAAGATGACAGTGATGATGATCTGGAGGTAGGATGGTTGTGGCCATCTGAGCCCATGGATGCCACTTCCTCCACATCAACTGCAAATCAGCCCTCGGATGTGCTCTGACCTGATGCATCTGAATTTGTGCCTCAGGTGCAAGGCAATTCAGAGCTAGTAGAGCAAGCCTACCAGTTAGTCAATAAATCCCAATGAAGGGTTTCCGGATGGGAGTTCCCCTGAACTCAAAGGAGAACTGTTTGAGGAAAGCCACCTTGAACTTGATGGAGAATCCTGTGAAGAGATTCATCTTGAGCCCAAAGAACAGAGAGTTAAGAGAACAGTGAGACCCCCACTCAGATTAACATATGACACCCCTGGAACAAGTTCCGAAAAAGCTATTCCCACTGTTCGCAGACTTCCTGATTCTCAGGCACATTCTATGGTGGTACCAGTGACTGATGTCCACAACCTATCTCTCAACACACTTTGGTGGCAGTTCCCATTACCTAATGCATTTGTTAGGAAATGTCATAAAATCAGCCTAAGATCACAGGCCTAAGTTGTTGGTCCATGTGTAAGGTTACTGTACAAATGCTATGTTATTATTAACCACATTCATTTCTCTCTTTGGGGGACCAAAGATATTTGGAAGGGGATGGATGTAGCACTAGCTTAGTATTGCCTCTGTAACATATGCAGTATTGCTCTCTGAAACATTGCATTGCATTTAATGGCTAAACTGATAGTAGCCCAGGAGAGACTCTATTGGGTACAGCTGTAGGATTGAAGGCATATTGGTTACTGCTGTAGCTAAGAAGGAAGCCAACCCCTAACAAGAAAAACAAGGAAGGACAGGATTGGATAGCAGCACAGGAGAGCTGTGATTGGAGGGAGAGAGGAAGACACAGGATAAGAGACACAGACTGGCATTGTGGCAGCCAGACAGGGTGAAAGTGTCCCATGTGCTTGTCTCCTGAGCACTCACAGAGCCTGTGATGCTGTCTGTGACTTTCCTAAAGGGAGGTGCAGACTTGAGAGCGGAGTTTGCAACGTGTTCTGTCCTTTTTCGCCTGATTACCGAAGATGTGCTAACAGATCAGTGAAATCTAGAGACGAATTTCAGTACTGCAGCAATCATCATCATCATCCTGTTTGGAGAATTCTGCCACCTGTTTTGCTCCCATCACCATCCAGTCGACTGAGACAGCGATCAATCTACCAATTGCTGGAAGGAAGATATATCAAGCGTATCTAATGGTGAGATAGCTTCTGCCATCCTTATGTCAGTGGATCTTGCTTAATCCTGCTAGGTCAGGGGTCTCAAACCTGCGGCCCTCCAGCTGTTGCGGAACTACAAGTCCCATCATGCCTCTGCCTATGGGAGTCATGCTTGTAACTGTTTAGCCTTGCAATGCCTCATGGGAATTGTAGTTCTGCAACAGCTGGAGGGCCGCCAGTTTGAGACCCCTGTGCTAGGTCCTATTTACCACTAATGCAGCTCTATCTGAAGGTGGATCGTCACATCTGTTAATCTTTATTACCCTGTGACACTTTGCGAAGATACCCCTTTCCATTCTGTGGATTACAAATATTGCTTCACAAAAGTCTGAGTACTCAAACACAGAATTTAAAGGGCCCTAACACTGGCAGACTCTGTGTGTGTGTTTGATCAGAATTCCCACTGGCCAGTGGTTAGCTAGAACCCACGAGACCTAGATAGGCTCTTATAGTCAGTAATATCATTTTTGGGTAATTGTTGAAAATTATTTTTGTATTGTGCAACTGACAGTTTCGTTCACCACTCGCTCAGTGCATTTCAGGCAAGGACTCTCACTGGCGGTTAAAGTGAACGAACACCAATCCTGTTTTAATTTACTGAGCAGTTGTATTATATCATTGCATTTAATATTGGTATTCTGCTAATCAGTTTTTCTCTTTTCAGGGTTTATTGTTAGTTCTAATAAAGCCCAGCTAAAAGTTTAAACAGTGTATTGGTTTTACTTAAATCCAGGTGAGGGTGAGCCATCACTGGTGTGGGACAGAAGACCCACATATTACAGCGGCCCTTGAGAGGGTAGCGCTACACAATATTTCTTGGTTAAGCATAACAAAAGCTATCTGGTGTTTTGATGTTTCCAAGGGAAGTAAAAGAAGAAAAACCTCAAACAAATATGAAATCCTCTTTAATTATAAGTATCAATTTTATTTTTATTTTTTATTCCATATAAATCACTACCCTTTGAGGTTCTCAACAGCATATTTTCTGGTCTACCCAGCTCTTCTCAAATGTAGGACTGCAAACTAGTTATCTTTTTACATTGAGACACATTTCTTAGGTCAGGAAACCTTTCCTTCTGACTTCAATCCACGCTGGGCATTAAGAAAACTTAATAAACCTAACTAGTTAGTTAATAAATAGCAGTAGAAAAGGGTGTAGCCAAGTGCTGGACAAAAGTAGTATGGAGGGAGAGACACTGATTTACTAAAGGTAAATAGTCTGTGCACTGCAAGTGCAGTTGCTCTAGATCTGAGGGAAACATGCAAGGAAAATAAAAAAAACGGAATTCGTGCTTGCACATGATTGGATGATAGAAATCAGCGGAGCATCCCCTCATTTATTTAGGAGCTTCCCCTAGGATCTGGAGAAACTGCACTTGCAGTGCACTTGAAGTGCACTTCCAAGTGTACTTTCAGTGCACTTCTAGCGCACAGTATTTTTGCCTTTAGTAAATCAACCTCATAGTCATAATTTTGCTTCCCTTTTTACACAGATACTAAAGCCGAGCTGCATTTTTCTCCCCTGGCCAGCAGGGGGAGAGCCAAAAGCTAGCAGATCCATACACCCTTATGCGGTGCGCTGAGAACTTTGGGAGGTGTAGTTTAAAACAACCACTCTATGTACAGAAACTGCTGACTTTATGAAGTACAAAATCCCTCTATGCTTCGGAGCATAGGAGGGGCCATGGAGAGACTAAAATAGAATCACCCTGGAAAAGCCACTCTCTTGGCACCGCTGGAGTTCTGAGGGACACAGCCACAGATCCTCATTCCCAGGGGGATCACTTTGTTAAGGTCCAGAGCCATCTGTCAGCAAAAGCACAAGTTATTCAAAAGCCCAGCCCTCATTACACTTTTCTCTTAGTTATGGCTCCAGTAGGGAAGAGTCGAAGCCAGGGGGTAAGAAGTTGTCTACCCATGGCTGCCAGATCCTTACATGTTTAGAAGCTGTGTCAAGCAAGGTAGTCTCGACTTTGTTTGAATCATGGCCTGTTTAATAACATTTTTTGTCTCCAAGATACATAAGGTGGGGGTTTTCCAGATTTTGGCAATGGTTTGCTTAGACGCTGTCATTACCTGTAGAGAAAATTTCAGTTGGGCTCTCGTGAGATTCAGCAAACAACAGTTTAGGATCTCCAATGCAGGGCCATGGCTGTGCGAGTGTCAACCAGGGTAGACATTATATGGAAAACCTCAGCCTAGAAACACTGCACTATTTGTCAGGGCCACCAAATATGGGCATGTGTGCCTCTCTCACCGCAACCCTGACAACATGTTGGAGGGTAACTAGTCAAAAATTTGGAGATCCTTGTTAGGATCAGATACCAGCGCATTAAGACTTTGTAATTTGTTTCTAGCGTTTTTTTTTTTTTTTTTTTATTCCTACACTTCTATTTTAACAGAAAACATGTCAGAAGAATCCCAAGGCTCCAACTTTTTGAAAAATGCATGACATTAATATGCACTATTTTACATTTACCTGACAATAGAAAAATATTTATTTTATTCTTGATCTTAATATATAAAGATAAAAAACCAACATTTACATTTTGCGACTTAAAATTTTTACAGTATATGCTACAAAGCATTATTAGATAACTGATTCATTGAACTAGTTGTATAGTTTTGCTTTGCTAATGGATACATTTCTACTGTTTAAAAAATAGCAAAAAGTTGACAGAATAAATAATACTTAGACAACAAAACCACTATATATATATCTTTCTCGTCTCTGAGCTGTGCTATTTTACAAGAGTTCTCTGTGCTCATGTGTCCGTGTAATCCTTTAAAATAATGATATCCTTGGCACTGTAATTAAATACAGGTTGATTGGAATACACTATTTAATGCATAGGATCTACAATCTTAAGCATGAATCACAGTCTTTGCCAACTTCTGACACTTATCTTTTGCCAGCTCTATAACACTGATACTCCATGTTTCTTACAACTTCATCCGAGACACGGGTTTGTCACTAGCTGCGAATGCCAAAATACAAATACTTAACATGAAAAAAATACTGAAGTGAGCCAAGAAAATGGGCTGTTGCAAAGCAGGTGTATTAGAAACCTGGTAAGATTACTTTAGATGTCAGAAAGTATGCAGGGTAACATGAGCAGATAGCGTGCAGGTGCTTAAGAGCAAAATAAAGTTGGAAACTGGGAAATTGCAAATCTCTGAAAAAATATTTAAAAAAAAGTCTAACTCCCTCATACACAAGGGAAAAAAGGTTAAGTCAAAAATAAGAATCTATAACAATGTACACCAAAAAAAGGTGATTGAAAAAATAAAACAATAAACAACAATAAAATAAAAACTTGATTAAAGTAAAGAGTTCAAAGACAAGTAGCCATACTTCCTCTTCAGATCTATAAATTATGCACTTTGTGCCGTACATTGTGGTGCAGTAGAATGCACATGCATCACTTTATGTTCTAATGACACTGGTCACCATACAAATTGAAATGTTGAATCTCCCCAGTAGGGACCCAGAAAGCAATAAACACTTGACAGCAGTTCTAACTGTCCCTTACTCGCCTTGCGTGAAATTTGGAATGACCAAACCAGAAGTCCCATTGAAACCAATTGGAGCCCAAACAAAACTCGAAAAAGTGTGTATTACAGGGTAGTGAAGTATGCAAAATTGTGTAGAATGATTTGGAAAGCTGCTGACAGTCTTACAAGATGAGATGATGGGGCTGAAAAAATTGAAAAACTGGGATTCCGTCTGGGGAAATCAGAAAAACCATCAGGAACTACTAGGAGCCCAGGAACCCCTTATATGTAAACCTCTTGGAAAAAAGTATTCCCATGGGTTTTGGAGTGAAGTGACAGCTTTGGCAAGCTAAAAGCAATGTAAGCGTAAAAAGAAGCACAAGTCACTTATTCCAAAAATTGTATCAGGTATAGGAAGATGTTTACTATCTTAAGGTTTGGGCCTGGCAGGTGGCAGGAGCTTTGGGGTGGCAAAGTAAGTAGAACAATTGGCATAGGTGCAAACGTAGATTTAGCCGCCCCAGAAATTGTATAAGGGATAGTGTCATGTTTCACATGCTTTGTGATATGCCTTTAAATGTTATATGTCTTATTCTGTCTCTGGTTCCTCCCCTTCCTGTATCTCAGCTTATCCTGCATAGTTAGCCCCACCCCATTCTCCCAGTAATGCATCAGCACACGTGTGGACCAATGTTAATTTTGGCAGCAAATTTTGGTTTAGTTTTAGTCTTAGTCTTGGGACTAAAATGGAATTTTAGTTTTAGTCCCATTTTAGTCTTCTGCAATTGTTTTAGTTTTAGTCGTATTTAGTCGACTAAATCTCCTGTACATTTTAGTCGACTAAAATGTCCTACGTTTTAGTCGACTAAAATCTCCAGTGCATTTTAGTCGTCTAAAATCGAATGAGTGTAATTTAATTGTAATGCATTAGTTAACATTTCTCTACAATTTCCAAACTCATTATATACTGCTGGAATGAACAATCAAATATCTTATTATTTATCTTATTGAGGTATGAACATGCACTATAGACCAGTGTTCATTTTGAAGTCAAATTTCAATTTAGTTTTAGTCTTATGCCACGTACACACGATAATTATTCACGGCGGTTTTTTAAAATGACGAGAAAAACGATCGCCTATGGGAAACACTGCCGCGGAAGAAATGTCAGGAAAAACGACGAGAAAAATTAGAACATGTTCATTCATTCATTCATCGTGATTAATGCCGTTTTTCCCGTCGGGAAAAACGGCAAAAAGCCCACAGACGATCGTTTTTCTCGTCCAAAGGAAAAAATGACATTTTTCCCGACGGGAAAAATGATCGTGTGTAAGCAGCATTAGGACTAAAATGGCATTTTAGTTTTAGTCCCATTTTAGTCTTTTGACTAAAATGCCATTTTAGTTTTAGTCGTATTTTAGTCATCTCAATTGTTTTAGTTTTAGTCTTATTTTAGTAGACTAAAATAGTATTAATTTAGTCGACTAAAATGTTTAAGACATTTTAGTCGACTAAATTAACACTGGTGTGGACTAGATCACATTATGATCTTTTGACCTATCCAATGTTCATTGTTGTAAGATCATCACAGTTTATGGATTAAACTTCAAAAGATCAACAAGGTGTCGTCTGGATCGAGTCACTGTCTGTTTATCCTAATAAGATTGGGGTTATCGACATCTCAACACTAGGGATGAGCTTCGTGTTCGAGTCGAACATACGTTCGACTCGAACATCGGCTGTTCGATCGTTCGACGAAGATCGAACGATTTGGGCCGTTCGTGCCAAATTCGAGTGACGCGAACGGCCCACAATGCACTACGCCATCGCAGTGTCATCCAGGCGCTGTGATTGGCCAAGCATGCACTGTGACCCCGCATGCTTGGCCAATCACAGCGCCGGCAGCGAGGAGAGCAATGATTGGCCACAGGCAGGATGCCTGTGGCCAATTATTGCTGAGGGTGTTTAGTACACGCCCCACATTATAAAAGGCCGCCAGCACGGCGGCCTAGTGTAGTGTGTTCCGGAGCAGGGATAGAGCAGCATAGGCAGGGACAGTGACTTTTATTTCTTTCTTGCTTAACCTGGATTCCTTTAGTTTAGGGAAAGAGAAGGATAGGTAGGGAGAGTGTCAGTGTGTTTTGTGCTTGTGCTATATTGTGCTTAAAAAAAACATTTTTTCTAGGGACAGAAAACTGTAGGTAGGGAGAGTGTCAGTTTCTTTCACTGTCAAAGTCCTTGTTTCCAGGGACCTGGAAGGACAGTGAGTGAATTCTCCTTGTGCTAAATTGTGCTTAAAAAAAACATTTTTTCTAGGGACAGAAAACTGTAGGTAGGGAGAGTGTGTCAGTTTCTTTCACTGTCAAAGTCCTTGTTTCCAGGGACCTGGAAGGACAGTGAGTGAATTCTCCTTGTGCTAAATTGTGCTTAAAAAAAACATTTTTTCTAGGGACAGAAAACTGTAGGTAGGGAGAGTGTGTCAGTTTCTTTCACTGTCAAAGTCCTTGTTTCCAGGGACCTGGAAGGACAGTGAGTGAATTCTCCTTGTGCTAAATTGTGCTTAAAAAAAACATTTTTTCTAGGGACAGAAAACTGTAGGTAGGGAGAGTGTGTCAGTTTCTTTCACTGTCAAAGTCCTTGTTTCCAGGGACCTGGAAGGACAGTGAGTGAATTCTCCTTGTGCTAAATTGTGCTTAAAAAAAACATTTTTTCTAGGGACAGAAAACTGTAGGTAGGGAGAGTGTGTCAGTTTCTTTCACTGTCAAAGTCCTTGTTTCCAGGGACCTGGAAGGACAGTGAGTGAATTCTCCTTGTGCTAAATTGTGCTTAAAAAAAACATTTTTTCTAGGGACAGAAAACTGTAGGTAGGGAGAGTGTGTCAGTTTCTTTCACTGTCAAAGTCCTTGTTTCCAGGGACCTGGAAGGACAGTGAGTGAATTCTCCTTGTGCTAAATTGTGCTTAAAAAAAACATTTTTTCTAGGGACAGAAAACTGTAGGTAGGGAGAGTGTGTCAGTTTCTTTCACTGTCAAAGTCCTTGTTTCCAGGGACCTGGAAGGACAGTGAGTGAATTCTCCTTGTGCTAAATTGTGCTTAAAAAAAACATTTTTTCTAGGGACAGAAAACTGTAGGTAGGGAGAGTGTGTCAGTTTCTTTCACTGTCAAAGTCCTTGTTTCCAGGGACCTGGAAGGACAGTGAGTGAATTCTCCTTGTGCTAAATTGTGCTTAAAAAAAAACATTTTTTCTAGGGACAGAAAACTGTAGGTAGGGAGAGTGTGTCAGTTTCTTTCACTGTCAAAGTCCTTGTTTCCAGGGACCTGGAAGGACAATGAGTGAATTCTCCTTGTGCTAAATTGTGCTTAAAAAAAACATTTTTTCTAGGGACAGAAAACTGTAGGTAGGGAGAGTGTGTCAGTTTCTTTCACTGTCAAAGTCCTTGTTTCCAGGGACCTGGAAGGACAGTGAGTGAATTCTCCTTGTGCTAAATTGTGCTTAAAAAAAACATTTTTTCTAGGGACAGAAAACTGTAGGTAGGGAGAGTGTGTCAGTTTCTTTCACTGTCAAAGTCCTTGTTTCCAGGGACCTGGAAGGACAGTGAGTGAATTCTCCTTGTGCTAAATTGTGCTTAAAAAAACATTTTTTCTAGGGACAGAAAACTGTAGGTAGGGAGAGTGTGTCAGTTTCTTTCACTGTCAAAGTCCTTGTTTCCAGGGACCTGGAAGGACAGTGAGTGAATTCTCCTTGTGCTAAATTGTGCTTAAAAAAAACATTTTTTCTAGGGACAGAAAACTGTAGGTAGGGAGAGTGTGTCAGTTTCTTTCACTGTCAAAGTCCTTGTTTCCAGGGACCTGGAAGGACAGTGAGTGAATTCTCCTTGTGCTAAATTGTGCTTAAAAAAAACATTTTTTCTAGGGACAGAAAACTGTAGGTAGGGAGAGTGTGTCAGTTTCTTTCACTGTCAAAGTCCTTGTTTCCAGGGACCTGGAAGGACAGTGAGTGAATTCTCCTTGTGCTAAATTGTGCTTAAAAAAAACATTTTTTCTAGGGACAGAAAACTGTAGGTAGGGAGAGTGTGTCAGTTTCTTTCACTGTCAAAGTCCTTGTTTCCAGGGACCTGGAAGGACAGTGAGTGAATTCTCCTTGTGCTAAATTGTGCTTAAAAAAAACATTTTTTCTAGGGACAGAAAACTGTAGGTAGGGAGAGTGTGTCAGTTTCTTTCACTGTCAAAGTCCTTGTTTCCAGGGACCTGGAAGGACAGTGAGTGAATTCTCCTTGTGCTAAATTGTGCTTAAAAAAAACATTTTTTCTAGGGACAGAAAACTGTAGGTAGGGAGAGTGTGTCAGTTTCTTTCACTGTCAAAGTCCTTGTTTCCAGGGACCTGGAAGGACAGTGAGTGAATTCTCCTTGTGCTAAATTGTGCTTAAAAAAAACATTTTTTCTAGGGACAGAAAACTGTAGGTAGGGAGAGTGTGTCAGTTTCTTTCACTGTCAAAGTCCTTGTTTCCAGGGACCTGGAAGGACAGTGAGTGAATTCTCCTTGTGCTAAATTGTGCTTAAAAAAAAACATTTTTTCTAGGGACAGAAAACTGTAGGTAGGGAGAGTGTGTCAGTTTCTTTCACTGTCAAAGTCCTTGTTTCCAGGGACCTGGAAGGACAGTGAGTGAATTCTCCTTGTGCTAAATTGTGCTTAAAAAAAACATTTTTTCTAGGGACAGAAAACTGTAGGTAGGGAGAGTGTGTCAGTTTCTTTCACTGTCAAAGTCCTTGTTTCCAGGGACCTGGAAGGACAGTGAGTGAATTCTCCTTGTGCTAAATTGTGCTTAAAAAAACATTTTTTCTAGGGACAGAAAACTGTAGGTAGGGAGAGTGTGTCAGTTTCTTTCACTGTCAAAGTCCTTGTTTCCAGGGACCTGGAAGGACAGTGAGTGAATTCTCCTTGTGCTAAATTGTGCTTAAAAAAAACATTTTTTCTAGGGACAGAAAACTGTAGGTAGGGAGAGTGTGTCAGTTTCTTTCACTGTCAAAGTCCTTGTTTCCAGGGACCTGGAAGGACAGTGAGTGAATTCTCCTTGTGCTAAATTGTGCTTAAAAAAAACATTTTTTCTAGGGACAGAAAACTGTAGGTAGGGAGAGTGTGTCAGTTTCTTTCACTGTCAAAGTCCTTGTTTCCAGGGACCTGGAAGGACAGTGAGTGAATTCTCCTTGTGCTAAATTGTGCTTAAAAAAAACATTTTTTCTAGGGACAGAAAACTGTAGGTAGGGAGAGTGTGTCAGTTTCTTTCACTGTCAAAGTCCTTGTTTCCAGGGACCTGGAAGGACAGTGAGTGAATTCTCCTTGTGCTAAATTGTGCTTAAAAAAAACATTTTTTCTAGGGACAGAAAACTGTAGGTAGGGAGAGTGTGTCAGTTTCTTTCACTGTCAAAGTCCTTGTTTCCAGGGACCTGGAAGGACAGTGAGTGAATTCTCCTTGTGCTAAATTGTGCTTAAAAAAAACATTTTTTCTAGGGACAGAAAACTGTAGGTAGGGAGAGTGTGTCAGTTTCTTTCACTGTCAAAGTCCTTGTTTCCAGGGACCTGGAAGGACAGTGAGTGAATTCTCCTTGTGCTAAATTGTGCTTAAAAAAAACATTTTTTCTAGGGACAGGAAACTGTAGGTAGGGAGAGTGTGTCAGTTTCTTTCACTGTCAAAGTCCTTGTTTCCAGGGACCTGGAAGGACAGTGAGTGAATTCTCCTTGTGCTAAATTGTGCTTAAAAAAACATTTTTTCTAGGGACAGAAAACTGTAGGTAGGGAGAGTGTGTCAGTTTCTTTCACTGTCAAAGTCCTTGTTTCCAGGGACCTGGAAGGACAGTGAGTGAATTCTCCTTGTGCTAAATTGTGCTTAAAAAAAACATTTTTTCTAGGGACAGAAAACTGTAGGTAGGGAGAGTGTGTCAGTTTCTTTCACTGTCAAAGTCCTTGTTTCCAGGGACCTGGAAGGACAGTGAGTGAATTCTCCTTGTGCTAAATTGTGCTTAAAAAAAACATTTTTTCTAGGGACAGAAAACTGTAGGTAGGGAGAGTGTGTCAGTTTCTTTCACTGTCAAAGTCCTTGTTTCCAGGGACCTGGAAGGACAGTGAGTGAATTCTCCTTGTGCTAAATTGTGCTTAAAAAAAACATTTTTTCTAGGGACAGAAAACTGTAGGTAGGGAGAGTGTGTCAGTTTCTTTCACTGTCAAAGTCCTTGTTTCCAGGGACCTGGAAGGACAGTGAGTGAATTCTCCTTGTGCTAAATTGTGCTTAAAAAAAACATTTTTTCTAGGGACAGAAAACTGTAGGTAGGGAGAGTGTGTCAGTTTCTTTCACTGTCAAAGTCCTTGTTTCCAGGGACCTGGAAGGACAGTGAGTGAATTCTCCTTGTGCTAAATTGTGCTTAAAAAAAACATTTTTTCTAGGGACAGAAAACTGTAGGTAGGGAGAGTGTGTCAGTTTCTTTCACTGTCAAAGTCCTTGTTTCCAGGGACCTGGAAGGACAGTGAGTGAATTCTCCTTGTGCTAAATTGTGCTTAAAAAAAACATTTTTTCTAGGGACAGAAAACTGTAGGTAGGGAGAGTGTGTCAGTTTCTTTCACTGTCAAAGTCCTTGTTTCCAGGGACCTGGAAGGACAGTGAGTGAATTCTCCTTGTGCTAAATTGTGCTTAAAAAAAACATTTTTTCTAGGGACAGAAAACTGTAGGTAGGGAGAGTGTGTCAGTTTCTTTCACTGTCAAAGTCCTTGTTTCCAGGGACCTGGAAGGACAGTGAGTGAATTCTCCTTGTGCTAAATTGTGCTTAAAAAAAACATTTTTTCTAGGGACAGAAAACTGTAGGTAGGGAGAGTGTGTCAGTTTCTTTCACTGTCAAAGTCCTTGTTTCCAGGGACCTGGAAGGACAGTGAGTGAATTCTCCTTGTGCTAAATTGTGCTTAAAAAAAATTTTTTTCTAGGGACAGAAAACTGTAGGTAGGGAGAGTGTGTCAGTTTCTTTCACTGTCAAAGTCCTTGTTTCAAGGGACAGAGAAGGACACCTGAAGGTAGCCCTTATTGCTTTTTTCCCATCTCCCTGCAGGCCATCTATTAGAATGTCTGGAAGGCAAACAAGGAGAGGCAGACAGTCAGGAGGCAATAAAAGAGGGCAAGCAGGCTCTGTGTCTGGGGGAAACAGTGCTGGTCGTGGACGCGGTGCATTGTCATCAGCACATGGCCATGGGACACGCTTGTCCTTCTTTTCGGCAGCTGGACATGTTGAGCCACATCATGCCGAAGACTTGGTAGAGTGGATGACCAAGCCCTCCTCCTCCTCCTCATCCTCTCTCACCCAGGCTCAGGGTACTGGAAAAGCAGCTGCCAAAGCGTCCTCTTCCCTGGTATCAATGTCAGACTCATCATCAGTCACTCCTTCCCTAGACCCACCATGTCCTCCTCCTGAGGAGTCCCCCGAACTGTTTCAGCACAGTGTTGGGTACATGCTCCAGGAGGATGCCCAGCGTTTCGAAGGGTCTGATGATGAAACCCAGCTAGAGGAAGGCAGTAGCGTGAGAGCAGACAGAGGGGATGCTCAAGAAGGACACCAATCTGGCAGTCATGTTCCAGCAGCTGCAGCATACTGCCAGATTGGCTCCAGTGATGAGGAGGGAGGTGATGATGAGGTCACTGACTCCACGTGGGTGCCTAATAGGAGAGAGGAGGAGGAGGAGGATGAGGAGGAGGCACATCTCCAACGAGGCAGGATGCCCTTTGGTGGCCAGCGTAAGGGCAGTACACCGACGGAATCACACCGCAGAGCTCCGCCTGTGCAGGGCGCTGCCTCTGCCCGTCATTCAAAAAGTTCTTTGGTGTGGGCCTTTTTTGAGGCTAGTGCATCAGATCGCACAGCTGCTGTTTGCAACATATGTCTCAAGCGTATATCGCGTGGCCAAAACATCAGCCGCTTGGGTACCACATGCCTGACCAGACATATGTTGACCTGCCATGCAGCTCGTTGGCAAGCCTACCTCAAAGACCCACACCAAAGAACAAAGCGGACCTCTCCTTGCACCGCATCAGCTGGGATCTCCAACCCCACTATAACTTCAGTCCTCTCTGAAACATGCACTGAGAGGAATGAAGGTGTAGAATTAGGTGTGTCACAGCCAAGTACTTGCGGCCACTCTGCTAGCAGTACACCGACGTCCGATTCTAGCAGGCAAATTTCCCTGCCCCAGCTGCTGGACCGTCGAAAGAAGTTCACTCCCAGCCATCCACATGCCCAGCGGTTGAATGCTAGCTTGGCTAAATTGCTAGCGCTTCAACTGCTGCCTTTTCAGTTGGTAGACTCGGCCCCCTTCCGTGAGTTTGTGCAATGTGCGGTTCCTCAGTGGCAGGTTCCCAAACGCCACTTTTTCTCACGGAAGGCTATTCCGGCTCTCTACCGGCATGTGGAAGGCAATGTCTTGGCCTCGCTGGACAGGGCGGTCAGCGGTAAGGTGCATATTACCGCTGACTCATGGTCCAGCAGGCATGGACAGGGACGTTACCTTTCTTTCACGGCCCATTGGGTCACTCTTTTGGCAGCTGGGAAGGATGCAGGACAAGGTGCAGTAGTGTTGGAGGTTGTCCCACCGCCACGCCTCCAAAATGCTACTACTGGTTGTGACACACCTCTCTCCTCCACCCCCTCCTCTTCTTCTTCCTCCATGGCCTCTTCCTGTGGTTTGTCCTATGAACCAGCGGTGCTCCGTAGCCGTTCACGGGGCTACGCAAGTACGCAGGCAAAAAGATGCCATGCCGTGCTTGCGCTGGTGTGTTTGGGGGACAGAAGCCACACTGGGGCAGAGGTCCTGTCTGCTCTGCAGGGCCAGGCCGAGAGGTGGTTGACGCCACGCCAGCTTAAGCCAGGAATGGTGGTTTGCGACAATGGCACCAACCTCCTCTCCGCCCTCCGACAGGGACAACTGACCCATGTGCCCTGTGTGGCTCACGTCCTTAACCTGGTGGTGCAGCGGTTCTTGGGCAGGTACCCGGGCTTACAGGATGTCCTGAGGCAGGCCAGGAAAGTCTGTGTGCATTTCCGCAGATCTTATAATGCCAGTGCTCGCCTGGCTGAGCTGCAAAAGGAGTTGAACCTGCCCAAGAACCGCCTTATATGTGACATGCCCACCAGGTGGAACTCAACGTTGGCCATGCTGCAGCGGCTGCACACGCAGCAGAGGGCCATCAATGAGTACCTGTGCGACTACGGCACCAGGACAGGGTCAGGGGAGCTTGGTTTTTTTTCTCCACGCCAGTGGGGCATGATCAGGGATGCATGCACTGTCCTGGCACCATTTGAGGAGGCCACGAGGATGGTGAGCAGTGACAGTGCATGCATCAGTGACACTGTACCTCTTGTCCACCTGTTGGAGCACACGCTGCGTGGAATAATGGACAGGGCACTTGAGGCAGAACAGAGGCAGGAAGAGGAGGACTTCCTTGCCTCTCAAGGCCCCCTTTACCCAGACAGTGTTCCTTCTGTCCCACCCATCGCACAGGAAGAGGAGGAGGAGGAGGAGGAGGAGGAGGAGGAGGATTGTGTCAGCATGGAGGTGGAGGCTGGCACTCAGCATCATCAGCAGCAGTCTTTTAGGGATGATTTACAGTCCCAAGAAACCAGTGGACTTGTACGTGGCTGGGAGGAGGTGGCTGCGGATCATGTCGTCCTTAGTGACCCAGAGGACTCCGGAGCGAATGCCTCAGCAAACCTACGCTGCATGGCCTCCCTGATCCTGCAAAGTCTGCGGAAGGATCCTCGTATTCTTCGGATCAAGGAGAGGGACCATTACTGGCTGGCCACTCTCCTTGATCCACGGTACAAGGGTAAGGTTGCGGACCTTATGTTACCGTCGCAGAGGGAGCAGAGGATGAGACAACTCCGGGAGGCCTTGCAGAAAGGTCTGTGCAACGCGTTCCCAGAGACTGGGAGGTTACAAACTCCTGGTCCTGGACAACGAGTTGCTGAGGCTTCGGCCAGTCAAAGAAGGAGCGGTGGGGAAGGTGGCCGTCTGACCGATGCGTTCAGACAATTCTTTAGTCCGCAGCCCCAAAGTATGATCGGTTCCAGCAACCATCGCCAGCGTCTGATAAACATGGTGCAGGAATATCTAGGGGCAAGGTCAGACTTGGACACCTTCCCCACCGAAAATCCTCTGGCTTACTGGGTCTTGAGGATGGATCACTGGCCAGAGCTTGCACAGTATGCAATTGAGCTACTGGCCTGTCCTGCATCCAGCGTTCTTTCGGAACGCACATTCAGTGCTGCTGGAGGATTTGTCACGGATCACAGGGTGCGCCTGTCCACCGACTCGGTTGATCGACTGACTTTCATCAAGATGAACCAGTCTTGGATCACCACCAGCTACCACACACCTGATGCTGATATAACAGACTAATTGATTTTAACATGTCACATCCCTTCAAGACTGATGCTGATGCTGAATGCCTGTGCTGTTATGTTGACTGGCTATCCTCCTCCTCCGAGTCCTCAATGATACGATTGATGATGATAGCTTGGAAGATCATTTTTGTTTATGGGTGCCGCCACCAGTGGCTAAGGCCCAATTTTTCAGCCCCTGTTTTACAGGGGCGTGTAATTACAATTTTTTTAGCAATAATTTGCCATAGGGCTCATTGCTGTGCTCCAAGTACAGTATCTGTGAGGGGTTGGAGTGTTGTGGCACCAGTGCCTAAGGCCCAATTTTTCAGCCCCTGTTTAACAGGGGCGTGTCATTACAATTTTTGAAGCAATACTTTGCAACAGGGCTCATTGCTGTGCTCCAAGTACAGTATCTGTGAGGGGTTGTAGTGTTGTGCCACCAGTGCCTAAGGCCCAATTTTTCAGCCCCTGTTCAACAGGGGCATGCAATTACAATTCTTGATCTAATAATTCACAGCAGGGTCCATTGCTGCACCCACCAAGAGTAACTCTGAGGGCTTACAGTCTTGTGGCAACGCCACCACCACCACCACCACGAAAGGCCCAATTTTTCAGCCCCTGTTCAAAAGGGGCATGTAATTACAATTCTTGATCTAATAATTCACAGCAGGGCCCATTGCTGCACCCACCAAGAGTAACTGTCAGGGCTTACAGTGTTGTGGCACCAGCACCACCATCAAAGCCCCAATTTTTACTACCACTGTTCAACAATTATATGTAATTAAAATTCCTGATATAATAGTTGACAGCAGGGCGTTCCAGCACCAACCAAGGGTAACTGAGTGCTTACAGTGTTGTGCCAACACCAACAACTAAGGGGCCTATTTCTGCAGAGTATATACGGCAGGTCCCTACTTTCAAACATCCAACTTACAAACGACTCCTACTTGCAAACGAAAGAAGACAACAGGAAGTGAGAGGAAATCTACCCCTAGAAAGGAAAATTCTCTCCTGTAAGAATAAATATGGGAGAAAGGGGTCTCATCTGTACTGATGCTTTATCAGCAATCCTTGTTTCAAGAAAAACACCACATTTCAAAAACAGTTGTCATTGGGACGGAAAGTGAGGTGAAATGTTCTGAACAGGGGCACAGACAGCAAAACAAATGTTACAGGGGTGATAACCCTTACCTATGTTTCCCAAAAAGTTTAAAAATAGATTTTTGGGCTGGAGCTACACTTCAACAATGTACCTGTTCAAAATTACAAACAGATTCTACATAAGAACAAACCTACAGTCCCTGTCTTGTATGCACCGCCTGTATACGGCTGTTCAGAGTATATAGGGCCTTTTTTATTTTATGTGCGGGGTTCCCCTTAATA
This sequence comes from Rana muscosa, assembly GCA_029206835.1. Classification (NCBI taxonomy): domain Eukaryota; kingdom Metazoa; phylum Chordata; class Amphibia; order Anura; family Ranidae; genus Rana; species Rana muscosa. The sequence continues at coordinate 828,485,963 of CM055118.1, read as the reverse complement.
TCCATACAAGACCCAAAGGGGCTGGTAATGGGCTGGGGTAGGGGGGGGGTCATGGGGTAGCTATGCCATTTTTCTTAAAGAATTTCATCCATATTACCGGGACCAGACATTACATTAAAGCCGCAAGCAGTTTTAAATGGCTTTTTTTTCCTTTAGAAGTGTCATTTTGTGCAGGGACAGTTCTAAACACGGGAAACACGTGGCACTTCACAGGCATACTTTAGACACCCCCCAGGTACGATATTTAAAGGAATATTTGACTTTTTTTTTTTCACTTTATGCATCATTAAAATGACTGCCCCGAAAAACGACCGTTTTTAAAACTTCTTTTTGCATTGATACATGTCCCCTGGTGCAGAACCCGGGTTCCCAAACCCTATTTATGACAATAACATGCATAATAGTTGTTATAATTAGCACTTTAGAATTCGAACGTTCGCATCCATTGTATTTAATAGGGTTCTAATGTTCGTTCGAACTTTCGGTCCGTTCGCGGGTTCTGGTGCGAACCGAACCCGGGGGTGTTCGGCTCATCACTACTCAACACAACTAACTGTAAGTTACAGAGATCACACTTTCAATGCTTAGATTGGAGAGACAGAACATCATTAGAAAGATCAGTCAATACATCCTTAGGAAGATCAATCAAAAGATCTGATCCTTGCTAGCTCTGGATCCACTGTGAGATGTTATATGGACACTGGAAATAGCAGCCAGTGTAGCCATTAATACACAAGCCTGTGTGTGTGTCTGCAAGCAAGTCTCAGCATAGCACTCATCAGCCACAGGACAATATTACTGCTGTGAATGTTCATACAAACAGCTCATACACTGCCTCTGTATGCATTAGCACATGGCTTTTTGTCTGTGTAATCTCAGAAGAAAGTCATAGTAAACCTTTCTTAGGCTCCATGTACACTGAAGCTGATAAACTGCAGTTTATTGGCATTTTGGTGTTTTTTTAAAAGCCCATTAACTACACTCTATGTTAGCCTATGTGTTCATGTACACATAGCGTTTTTTAGCGTTAATGAGCAGTGGAGTTAATGGACTTTTTTCTGAACGCAAGAAATTCGAGTTTAAAGTGCCGTTTTTCGGCGGGAAAAAAACGCAAAACGCTGAAAAACGCTAATAAACGCTCAAAAACGCTGGTCGCCAGCGTTTTTTAGCATTTTTTGATCCATTGAAAAAAAAAAAAAAAAAAACGCTACACTGAAAAACTCTAATAAACACTAGTAAAAAACGCTGATAAAAGCTATATTTTAAAGCAGCTTTTTCTGCCAGAAATCTGCTGCTGGAAATCTTTAATATAAACCCTCTCCTTGTTAACAAGATGTTTCAGCAAGACAATATGCAATCTGGGGATGCACAGCCACTCCTTTCAGATGAGGATATAAAACCTGAATCAAACCAAAGGGAAAAAGGCTTAACAAAACCAACCTGGAAAGTGCAAGAGAATCTTAATGCTGACAAAGAAGAACTACTGTCTAATATCAATGACTTATGGTCTAACACTGTTAAATCTCATGAGCCATTACAACTAGAGGGCGCTATCAAGCAATTGAATGTTGCTTATGAGAACTATCAAAGACTGAGTTAAATACTGATCTCTTAAAGCGGTACAACACTCAAGGGTCATTGGAAGAATTAAAGGGATTTGAGGAGCTCAATCTTGAAAGAGACAATTTGGTGGTGCAAACAAAGACAAAGGCAGAAGTGAGAATAACACGGCTTCATGAATCCAGATCTTATCGCTCTGCATCTACTAGACGCTCCACAAGATCTTCCAAATCCCTACAATCAAGATCTTCTGCACTCAGTCAACAACTCATAAAGGCCCGTTGCAGTTTTTGAAGCTCCTAAAATTCAGGCAGCTTTCGCCCAAAAGAAAGCAGAGATGGAAGCTGAAGCTGCACACCTGAAAGCCGAGGCCGCACGCCAGGAAGCAGAGAAAGAAGCTGAAGCTGCACGCCAGAAAGCAGAAATGGATGTTTTGGAAAAACAATGTGAGCATGCCACAGCCATGGCAAGGTTAAGGGTCTTAGAGCAAGCCGCTAGTGAAAGCAAAAGAGACAACAGTTGCAGACACTCAGTTGGATCTTATGCCTCAGATTCTTCACATACCTCTCCAGAACGCCAACACCCTGTAACAGCATCCAAAGCACTCAATCAAAATCTCTTATATGCACCTACTGTACCTCAAGACAATTTGCCTTTATATCTTCCAGTACACCAGACTGCAGCATCTCAGCAAGCAGAAGACACTGGTATGCATATTAAAGACTGTCCACCTTACTTTGGCACTAACCAAGTACCTCCTGGCAAGCACACTTATCCACAGCTACAAACCATGTCAATGAACTTTAAGCCAGTTCCAGCATTGAATGCCTTCGAACCAACATATGTTGTCACTTAAAGTCACTTAATGTCAATGCACCAGCTATCACAACTAACTCTGTTCCACCTGCAGTCATGCATGCATAGTCTGAGAACACGGACATGTCACAGTTTGCTAAATACATGCTCTACAGAGAGCTTACTAAGACAGGCCTCACCATGTTTGATGACAAGCCTGAAAATTACAGAGGCTGGAAATCCACCTTCAAGGCCACAGTGAGTGACCTAGACATCAATGCCACAGGGAAATTAGATCTGCTCATCAGATGGCTAGGTCCCCAGTCAAGTGAACGCATCAAGAGGCTCAAAGCAGTTCATATCGACAACCCCACTGCAGGCCTTAATGCTGCTTGGGACAGACTTGAATGCACCTTTGGCAGCCCAGAGGCCATTGAAGATGCCTTATTCAAAAGGTTGCAAAGCTTCCCAAAGATTTCTTCTAGAGACAATCTAAAGTTTCAAGAACTCAGCGATGTTCTATTAGAGCTTCAACTTGCTAAGGTGGACATCAACTTACTTGGTCTCAGTTACCTTGACACCGCTCATGGCGTCAACCCTATTGTTCTCAAGTTACCATATGGCATTCAAGAAAAATGGGCAGCGCTTGGATCAAAGTATAAGGAAACTCATCAAGTTGCCTTTCCTACTTTTCTCTACTTCTGCGAGTTCATCAAAAGAATTGCAGACACTAAGAATGACCCAAGTTTCTCCTATGGTGACTGTAACCCTCTCAGTTCACCTCTCCAAGACCTATGAACACACGTATGACACACAGAGACCATAGAGGTCCAGTGTTAGTGAAAAGGACTAATGTTCTACCTGCACCTGCTACAGTTCTCGAAAAGACTGATCAAAACACGAAAATTGAGAACCCAAATCGCCAATGTCCGATACATAACAAACCACATCCACTTAAGAAATGTATCAGCTTCAGAAAGAAAACCCTACAAGAACGTAAGGAACTTTTAAAGAAATTTGGAGTTTGCTATAAATGCTGTGCCTCCACAGAACACTTTGCAAAGGACTGTAAAGCTATCATCAAATCAGTGTGACAGTGATGACCATGTGCAAGCTCTTCATCAATATCCGCACAAATCTACTACACTCACAAACAATCTTCCTGAGGCAAAGTAAGGTGGGGAGCGCACAGATCAAACAGCACCTTCCATCTCAGTGTTCTCTACATGTACAGAAGTCTGTGGAGAAGGACTCTGTGACAAATCCTGTGCAAAGATTTGCTTGGTTCGTGTATACCCCAAAGGTCAAATTGAAAAGGCCATAAGGCTGTATACTATTCTTGATGAGCAGAGCAACAGATCTCTTACAAGAACACAGTTTTTTGAATTGTTGAATATAACAGGAGATGCTCTACCTTATACCCTGAGCACTTTTGTCGGCACTACAGAAGTCTTAGGTAGGAGAGCCAGTGGTCTTGTAGTTGCTCCCCTGAATGACAATGTGGAAATATTCTTGCCCACTATCACTGAGTGCAACCAGATTCCAAGCAGCAAAGAGGAGATCCCTACTCCTGAAGATGCCTTTCACCATTCTCACTTGAAGGACATAGCCGACCAAATACCAGCCCTCGACGAAAGTGCTGGTATTCTGCTGTTACTTGGCCAAGACATCTTAAGGGTGCACAAGGTTCATCAGCAAATCAACGGTCCACATGATGCACCATATGCTCAGTGTCTGGATCTAGGCTGGGTAATCATAGGCAATGTCTGTCAAGACAAAGGCAAAAAAAACAGGAAATTTGATGTGGGAGGGCAAACCAGTATAGATGACAACAATAAATTATATGACGTATAATGTACGGGGATTAAACACACCCTCAAAGAGACATAAGATCCTTAAAGAGCTTAAACACTATGGCGCCGATGTGGTGTCCCTTCAGGAGACCCACCTTACACACGATACAAATGTGAAATTGCACTCCGCGGACTTTCCCACATGGTATTAGGTTCAAATTGGAGGACAGATTAACGGACCCGGAAGGTAGATATATTTTCCTGAAGGGTAAATTATGTGAAATGACATGCACATTAGTAAATATATACTCCCCAGATAGGAACCCCATAAAAATTTTGCATGAGGTATTAGTAAAACGAATGGACTTTAAAATGGGATATGTAATAATAATGGGAGACATGAATTTCTGTATGGACCCGAGGGTGGACAGTACATCCCGAGCACAGGAGACAAACAATGCACAGTTAAAAAAGAACAAGAAATGCATGCGTGCCAAATAATGGATATATGGAGGGTCCTGCACCCCAAAGTACTAGACTATACATTCCACTCTCCTGTGCACGGGACGTATTCAAGAATAGACTATATCCTGGTTGATCATAGGATCCTGGATAGTGTTTTTGAGACTAATATAGAAATCTCTACGTTATCCGACCATGCCCCCGTTAGAATGAAAATGACTGTTCCCGGATTTCAAAGACCTCTGTTTACATGGCGACTAAATGAAGAACTTTTTTAAGATAATGAAGTAGCAGAAATAGTAAGGAAAGAAATAGAACCGTTTTTCCTCATAAATGATACCCAAGATATATTGGGGGCCACTCTCTGGGAGGCTCATAAAGCCTATATCAGGGCTATATTAATCGCCATAGGGGCAGGAAAGAAAAAAGAGAGAAAGAACAAAATTCAAACACTAATAAATGAAATACATAGATTAGAACAGGACCATAAAAAACAGCAGGGAACACAACAGGAATTATTTCAATCTTTGGTAATCAAGAGAGAATAATTAAAGGATTTAATGGAGCAAGAGACGAAAAGAACATTCAACAGAATAGCAAAAGAAAGATACAAGTGGGGGAATAAAACTAGTAAACGTCTAGCTAGAATATTACAAAAGAAAAAATCTAAAAACTTTATAGAAAAAATTCAAAAGAAGAATGGGGAAATGGCCTACACGACTAAAGAGATTGCAGAAAGTTTTAACACCTATTATGAGGCTCTATATTCAGTAAATCAGAAGGAAGAACAGATAAATGACAAAATAGAACAAATAAATGAATTCGTAAAAAAATGCCAGATTACCTATAATACCTGAAGATGAAATGCTAATATTAGATAAACCAATAACGGAGGACGAAATTAATAATGCGTTAAAAGATTCGGCCCCGGGGAAAAGTCCCGGACCTGACGGGTTCACAACTTATTACCTAAAAAAGTACAAAGAGATCCTGACACCAAGGATGTACAGGTACATGAATGGATTGGGGGTGGAATACGATATGAGCAGATAGGCCCTCCTGGCAACAATAACAGTAATCTCGAAGGAGGGGAAGGATGACACGCTATGTTCAAGTTACAGACCGATATCGCTGCTCAATGCAGATACTAAAATATATGCTAAAATCCTTGCAGGACGATTGAAAGACATGATGACCACACTGGTCCACCCGGACCAGGTGGGATTCATCCCAGGAAGAGAGGGGGGGATAACGGGGTGAGAACGTTTCTCCTCCTCCAGAAAATAAAAAAAAGAGGGGTCTATTCCTGTCGATAGATGCTGAAAAAGCATTCAACAGGGTAGACTGGGGACTCATGATTAAAACGCTGGAAATAATGGGTGTTGGCCCAAGAATGATCCAGTGTATCAAAGTACTGTATCATCACTAGTGATGAGCCGAAACACCCCCGGGTTCGGTTCGCACCAGAACCCGCGAATGGACCGAAAGTTCGCACGAACTTTCGAACCCTATTAAATACAATGGATGCGAACGTTCGAAATCTAAAGTGCTAATTATAACGACTATTATGCATGTTATTGTCCTAAAAAGGGTTTGGGAACCCGGGTTCTGCACCAGGGGACATGTATCAATCCAAAAAAAAGTTTTAAAAACGGACGTTTTTCGGGAGCAGTCATTTTAATGATGCATAAAGTGAAAAAAAAAAAGTCAAATATTCCTTTAAATATCGTACCTGGGGGGTGTCTAAAGTATGCCTGTGAAGTGCCACGTGTTTCCCGTGTTTAGAACTGTCCCTGCACAAAATTACATTTCTAAAGGAAAAAAAGCCATTTAAAACTGCTTGCGGCTTTAATGTAATGTCTGGTCCCGGTAATATGGATGAAAATCTTTAAGAAAAATGGCATAGCTACCCCATCACCCCCCCCCCCCCACCCCAGCCCATTACCAGCCCCTTTGGGTCTTGTATGGATATTAAGGGGAACCCCGCACACAAAATAAAAAAGGCCCTATATACTCTGAACAGCCGTATACAGGCGGTGCATACAAGACAGGGACTGTAGGTTTGTTCTTATGTAGAATCTGTTTGTAATTTTGAACAGGTACATTGTTTAAGTGTAGCTCCAGCCAAGAAATCTATTTTTAAGCTTTTTGGAAAACATAGGGAAGGGTTATCACCCCTGTAACATTTGTTTTGCTGTCTGTGCAGTGTGCACCTGTTCAGAACAGTTCACCTCACTTTCCGTCCTAATGACAAATGTTTTTTTAAAATTTGTTTTTTTTATTGAAACAAGAATTGGTGATAAAGCATCAGTGGAGAGGAGACACTTTTTTCCCATATTAACTCTTACAGGAGAGAATTTGCCTTCCTAGGGGTAGATTTCCTCTCACTTCCTGTTGTATCCTTCCGTTTGCAAGGAGGAGTCGTTTGTAAGTTGGATGTTTGAAAGTAGGGGCCTGCCGTATATACTCAGCTGAAATTTGCCCCTTACATGTTGGTGTTGCCACATCACTGTGAGCCCTCACAGTTACTCTTGGTGGACGCATGAATGGGCCCTGCTGTGAATTATTAGATCAAGAATTGTAATTGCATGCCCCTGTTGAACAGGGGCTGAAAAATTGGGCCTTTGGTGGTGGTGGTGGTGGTGTTGACACAACACTGTAAGGCCTCACAGTTACTCTTGGTGGGCGCAGCAATGGGCCCTGCTGTGAATTATTAGATCAAGAATTGTAATTACATGCCCCTGTTAAACAGCGGCAGAAAAATTGGGCCTTAGGCACTGGTGCCACAACACTGCAACCCCTCACAGATACTGTACTTGGAGCACAGCAATGAGCCCTGTTGCAAAGTATTGCATCAAAAATTGTAATTACACGCCCCTGTTAAACAGGGGCTGAAAAATTGGGCCTTAGCCACTGGTGCTGGTGCCACGACACTGCAACCTCTCCCAGATGCTCTAGTTGGAGTGCAGGAATGAGCCATGCTGCAAAGCATTGCATAAAAAATTGTAATTACATGCCCCTGTTAAACAGAGGCTGAAAAATTGGGCCTTAGCCACTGGTGGCGGCACCCAGAAACCAAAATGTTCTTCCAAGCTATCATCATCAATCGGATCATTGAGGAGGAGGAGGATAGTCAGTCAACATAAGAGGACAGTCTCTCAGCATCAGCATCAGTCTTGAAGGGATGTGACATTTGAAAATAAATTAGTCTGTTATATCAGCTTCAGGTTTTTGGTAGCTGGTGGTGATCCAAGACTGGTTCATCTTTATGAAGGTCAGTCGATCAACAGAGTCGGTGGACAGGCGCACCCTGTGACAAATCCTCCAGCAGCACTGAATGTGCGTTCTGAAAGAACGCTGGATGCAGGACAGGCCAGTAGCTCAATTGCATACTGTGCAAGCTCTGGCCAGTGATCCATCCTCAAGACCCAGTAAGCCAGAGGATTTTCGGTGGGGAAGGTGTCCAAGTCTGACCTTGCCCCTAGGTATTCCTGCACCATGTATATCAGACGCTGGCGATGGTTGCTGGAACCGATCATACCTTGGGGCTGCGGACTAAAGAATTGTCTGAACGCATCGGTCAGACGGCCACCTTCCCCACCGCTCCTTCTTTGACTGAACGAAGCCTCAGCAACTCGTTGTCCAGGACCAGGAGTTTGTAACCTCCCAGTCTCTGGGAACGCGTTGCACAGACCTTTCTGCAAGGCCTCCCGGAGTTATCTCATCCTCTGCTCCCTCTGCGACGGTAAGATAAGGTCCGCAACCTTACCCTTGTACCGTGGATCAAGGAGAGTGCCAAGCCAGTAATGGTCCCTCTCCTTGATCCAAAGAATACGAGGATCCTTCCGCAGACTTTGCAGGATCAGGGAGGCCATGCAGCGTAGGTTAGCTGAGGCATTCGGTCCGGAGTCCTCTGGGTCACTAAGGACGACATGATCCGCAGCCACCTCCTTCCAGCCACGTACAAGTCCACTGGTTTCTTGGGACTGTAAATCATCCCTAAAAGACTGCTGCTGATGATGCTGAGTGCCAGGCTCCACCTCCATGCTGACACAATCCTCCTCCTCCTCCTCTTCTTCCTGTGTGATGGGTGGGACAGAAGGAACACTGTCTGGGTAAAGGGGGCCTTGAGAGGCAAGGAAGTCCTCCTCTTCCTGCCTCTGTTCTGCCTCAAGTGCCCTGTCCATTATTCCACGCAGCGTATGTTCCAACAGGTGGACAAGAGGTACAGTGTCACTGATGCATGCACTGTCACTGCTCACCATCCTCGTGGCCTCCTCAAATGGTGCCAGGACAGTGCATGCATCCCTGATCATGCTCCACTGGCGTGGTGAAAAAAACCCGAGCTCCCCTGACCCTGTCCTGGTGCCGTAGTCACACAGGTACTCATTGATGGCCCTCTGCTGCGTGTGCAGCCGCTGCAGCATGGCCAACGTTGAGTTCCACCTGGTGGGCATGTCACATATAAGGCGGTTCTTGGGCAGGTTCAACTCCTTTTGCAGCTCAGCCAGGCGAGCACTGGCATTATAAGATCTGCGGAAATGCACACAGACTTTCCTGGCCTGCCTCAGGACATCCTGTAAGCCCGGGTACCTGCCCAAGAACCGCTGCACCACCAGGTTAAGAACGTGAGCCACACAGGGCACATGGGTCAGTTGTCCCTGTCGGAGAGCGGAGAGGAGGTTGGGGCCATTGTCGCAAACTACCATTCCTGGCTTAAGCTGGCGTGGTGTCAACCACCTCTCGGCCTGCCCCTGCAGAGCAGACAGAACCTCTGCCCCAGTGTGGCTCCTGTCCCCCAAACACACCAGCGCAAGCACGGCATGGCATCTTTTTGCCTGCGTACTTGCGTAGCCCCTTGAACGCCTACGGAGCACCGCTGGTTCCGAGGACAAAGCACAGGAAGAGGCCATGGAAGAAGAAGAGGAGGGGGTGGAGGACAGAGGTGTGTCACAACCAGTAGTAGCATTTTGGAGGCGTGGTGGTGGAACAACCTCCAACACTACTGCACCTTGTCCTGCATCCTTCCCAGCTGCCAAAAGAGTGACCCAATGGGCCGTGAAAGAAAGATAACGTCCCTGTCCATGCCTGCTGGACCATGAGTCAGCGGTAATATGCACCTTACCGCTGACCGCCCTGTCCAGCGAGGCCAAGACATTGCCTTCCACATGCCGGTAGAGAGCCGGAATCGCCTTCCGTGAGAAAAAGTGGCGTTTGGGAACCTGCCACTGAGGAACCGCACATTGCACAAACTCACGGAAGGGGGCCGAGTCTACCAACTGAAAAGGCAGCAGTTGAAGCGCTAGCAATTTAGCCAAGCTATCATTCAACCGCTGGGCATGTGGATGGCTGGGATTGAACTTCTTTCGACGGTCCAGCAGCTGGGGCAGGGAAATTTGCCTGCTAGAATCGGACGTCGGTGTACTGCTAGCAGAGTGCCCGCAAGTACTTGGCTGTGACACACCTAATTCTACACCTTCATTCCTCTCAGTGCAGGTTTCAAAGAGGACTGAAGGTATAGTGGGGTTGGAGATCCCAGCTGATGCGGTGCAAGGAGAGGTCCACTTTGTTCTTTGGTGTGGGTCTTTAAGGTAGGCTTGCCAACGAGCTGCATGGCAGGTCAACATATGTCTGGTCAAGCATGTGGTGCCCAAGCAGGTGATGTTTTGGCCACGCGATATACGCTTGAGACATATGTTGCAAACAGCAGCTGTGCGATCTGATGCACTCGACTCAAAAAAGGCCCACACCAAAGAACTTTTTGAATAACGGGCAGAGGCAGCGCCTTGCACAGGCAGAGCTCTGCGGTGTGATTCCGTCGGTGTGCTGCCCTTACGCTGGCCCCCCGAGGGCATCCTGCCTCGTTGGAGATGTGCCTCCTCCTCATCCTCCTCCTCCTCCTCCTCCTCTCTCTCCTATTAGGCACCCACGTGGAGTCAGTGACCTCCTCATCCCCTCCCTCCTCATCACTGGAGCCAATTTAGCAGTATGCTGCAGCTGCTGGAACATGACTGCCAGATTGGTGTCCTTCTTGAGCATCCCCTCTCTCTGCTCTCACGCTACTGCCTTCCTCTAGCTGGGTATCATCATCAGACCCTTCGAAACGCTGGGCATCCTCCTGGAGCATGTACCCAACACTGTGCTCAAACAGTTCGGGGGACTCCTCAGGAGGACATGGTTGGTCTAGGGAAGGAGTGACTGATGATGACATTGATACCAGGGAAGAGGACGCTTTGGCAGCTGCTTTGCCAGTACCCTGAGCCTGGGTGAGAGAGGATGAGGAGGATGAGGAGGGCTTGGTCATCCACTCTACCAAGTCTTCGGCATGATGCGGCTCAACACGTCCAGCTGCCGAAAAGAAGGACAAGCGTGTCCCATGGCCACGTGCTAATGGCGATGCACCGCGTCCACGACCAGCACTGTTGTCTCTAGACACAGAGCCTGCTTGCCCTCTTTTATTGGCTCCTGACTGTCTGCCTCTCCTTGTTTGCCTTCCAGACATTCTAATGGCCTGCAGGGAAATGGGAAAACCAGCAATAAGGCCTAGCTTCAGGAGTATATTTTGCAGGAATCACACTACGCCTGCTGTAGGTGCTGCAAATGCCTGTTGGTGTAACACACCAGGAAAAAGCAGCAATACAGGCTAACTTCAGGTGTAATATGATCAGGAGGCACACTCCGCCCGCTGTAAGTGCCGCAAATGCCTGTTGGTGTAACACACCAGGAAAAAGCAGCAATACAGGCTAACTTCAGGTGTAATATGATCAGGAGGCACACTCCACCCGCTGTAAGTGCCGCAAATGCCTGTTGGTGTAACACACTAGGAAAAAGCAGCAATACAGGCTAACTTCAGGTGTAATATGATCAGGAGGCACACTCCACCCGCTGTAAGTGCCGAAAATGCCTGTTGGTGTAACACACCAGGAAAACACAGCAATACAGGCTAACTTCAGGTGTAATATGATCAGGAGGCACACTCCGCCCACTGTAAGTGCCGCAAATGCCTGTTGGTGTAACACACCAGGAAAAAGCAGCAATACAGGCTAACTTCAGGTGTAATATGATCAGGAGGCACACTCCGCCCGCTGTAAGTGCCGCAAATGCCTGTTGGTGTAACACACCAGGAAAAAGCAGCAATATGGGCTAACTTCAGGTGTATAATGTGCAGGAGGCTTAGCAACAAAGACACTGACACTGTCCCCTGCCTATCCTTCTCTCTCCCTGCACACAAGGTTTATCAAAGTATATGACACTGACACTCTCCCTGCCTATCCTTCTCTCTCCCTGCACACAAGGTTTAGCAAAGAATATGACACTGACACTGTCCCCTGCCTATCCTTCTCTCTCCCTGCACACAACCTCTGGTTGGATAATTCGGAAGTAAATAGGATACAAGGATTGTAAGAGGGTGTATGGTCTTTTTTTTACCTATGCAAATTTATATTTTGTATCCATATACTTTTGTAAAATAAATAAATAAATAATGAATTAAAAAAAAAAAAAGACAAAGGCAGAAGGTCTTACTGGGTCTCTTCCTTTAAAACACACGTCCTGTTAAAAGGACGGACTACTTGTTCAGCACAACAACCACTTCAATATAACGTGAAAGATAGTCTGTTTGAAAAGGGTGCACAAAGACACATCATACAAGATGATAAGAAAGCCCTTAATGTCTGGGATGACAACATCGGCAACACAGTGTTCGAAGTAACGACTAAAGAGTTGGCAGCTACCATGGAAGACAAAGGATTCTTGATAACCATGAGTAAAGAGTTCTACCAAGATGATTCCAACAGTTGGGTAGCACCTCCACCATTTTGTACCACAAGAAATAGACTATCAAATAACAGATTGGAACGCATTAGGAAGTTCTCTATGCCTGAACAATGGCACTATGTTCCCACTAATCTGAACCCTGCTGATTACGGCAATCGTGCAGTACCTACTACTGCATTTATGGACACAACATGGCTATCTCCACCAGTACTCTTAAATGATAAACTCATCTCAAGTTCTACAGATTCTAACTGGTTCATTCAGAATCTGATAAGGAAATCAGAGCTGTTACCACCACACTCAACACCGTGAAACCAAGGGTAAGGCTGAGTCCTCACCGCTTTGAACGCTTTTCTAAGTGGTCCTCTGTTGTACGAGCCATTGCACGTCTTATTCATGTTGCTCATCAATTTGCAAACAGCTCTAGCACTGGAAAAGAGTGTCACAAGTGTCACATCTGTAAAGGCCCTCTCGCAATTGAGGAAGTCTCTCAAGCAGAAAAGATTGTGAACTTCTTGAATGACAACAAGTGTAAATGGGAATTCAACCCACCTCATTCCTCTCACATGGGAGGCTCCTGGGAACGCATGATTGGAGTTGCAAGGAGAATCCTGGACTCTATGCTACTGGACCACAAAACTTCCCAGCTTACCTATGAAATCTTAGTCACTCTTCTTGCAGAGGTGTCTGCTATAATCAACGCAAGGCCTCTGGTCCCTGTGTCCTCAGATCCAGAGTCTCCAGTATTGCTCACTCCAGCCACTCTTCTTACCCAAAAAATCGGGATAGCCACTATTCCCACACAGGAACTTCATTATTCTAATGTTTACAAGCATCAATGGAAACAGGTTCAACATCTTGCTAATATTTTTTGGAACCATTGGAAGATGGAGTACCTTTCTAACCTTCAAAGTCGCAGTAAACGGCAAGCCAGCAAACCCAACCTACAAGTGGGAGACATAGTTCTCTTAAAAGAGGCAGATTCTCATCGCAACCATTGGCCTATGGGTCTTATTACAAAGACTATGTATGCCAAGTAATGACGGAAAAGTACGGAAAGTAGAAGTTAAAGTAATGAAAGAAGGTTCTGCACACTTTTACTTCAGGCCTATAAAGGAACTAGTACTTCTTTTGCCCAAAGAAGAAGACAAGTCATCAACTTGATTCAAAGGGAGGTACGAAGGATTGATGCATGTTGCTGCCTTCCCCTCTGAAGATGGATATTTCCTTGTCATAAGCCTGGACCTTCGAGACCAACATCTGCAAGTATATGTTAATGTTTGCATTGTTTCCCTTGTTCTTCCCTTCCCTCTTGTTTTGCAGGTGTTCTTGGAAAGAATCTTCAGTACTTATATTTGGACATGGACTAAAGTTTGGTAATAATAGAAATCATAGATTTCGACGGGGAGTGTCATGTTTCACATGATTTGTGATATGCCTTTAAATGTTATATGTATTATTCTGTCCCTGGTTCCTCCCCTTCCTGTATCTCAGCTTATCCTGTATAGTTAGCCCCACCTCATTCTCCCAGTAATGCATCAGCGCACGTGTGGACTAGATCACATTATGATCTTTTGACCTATCCGATGTTCATTGTTGTAAGATCATCACAGTTTATGGATTAAACTTCACAAGATCAACAAGGTGTCGTCTGGATCGAGTCACTGTCTCTTTATCCTAATCAGATTGGGGTTATCGGCATCTCAACACAACTAACTGTAAGTTACAGAGATCACACTTTCGATGCTTAGGTTGGAGAGACAGAACAGATAGCACTATATTGCTTAGAGTTTGGACCTGGTAGGTGGCAGGAGTCTTGGGGTGGCAAGGTAACTAAAACAGTAGCATGGGTGCACGTTTAGAGATAGTAAGATATCACTCAGACTTTACCTTGGCAGAAAGTGAGAGAAAATCTCTCCAAAGTAAGGGGAATTCCTCTTCTAGAAATTTTTGGTTGCCAAAACAAGTGTCCCAATTGGAATTTTTCCCCTCTGCTTCTGTTCTGGTGACAACTTGAAATTTAGTATTTTGCTTTGCTTTCTGTCCTGGTGGTAGTGGTCACCAGGGCAAATAAAAAGTGTGCATCCCCTAGCAGCAGTCGAAAAGTACCTTCTTGTGAGATCTGGGGTCCTTAGTGTTCCCAAAATCTTTCTGGAAGGATGGTGATGACATTCTTGCCTAAGTGTAGCAGGCATAAGCTGAGAGTAAGGTAAGTATATTTTCTAACTTCCTTTTCCTACAGGTGTGTTATATTTACAGATATCATGGGGCAATATAAAATGAGGGAAGGGAGTTAGGCCCCTTTCACACTGGGGCGTTTTTCATGCGGTTTAGCGCTAATAATAGCGCTGTTATACCGCATGAAAAAATCCTGCCCTGTGTCTTCAATGTGAAAGCCCGAAGGCTTTCACACTGAAGCGGTGCGCTAGCAGGACCGCTCCAAAAGTCCTGCTAGCCGCTTCTTTACAGCGGTAAAGGAGCGGTGTGTTCACCGCTCCTTTACCGCGGTCTCCCTTTGAAATCAATGGGACAGCGCGGTACTACCGCCCGCAAACCGCGGCAATAGCCGCGGTTTGCGGGCGGTATTAACCCTTTTTCGGCCGCTAGCGGGGGTTAAATTAACCCCCCTAGCGACCGCATACCGCGGTAAGAACGACAGTATAGCAGCGCTGAAAATCGCGCTGCTATACCGCCACCGCACCTGCCCGCCCCAGTGTGAAAGGGGTCTTAATGCTGTAATCAATTTTCTGATCACTATTTAATTCTTCCAAAAACTGCATATTAGTAAAACTATGAGATCTATGGGGCTCAAATCACAGAATCAGATTGTGGAATCCTAACAAACAACTATTTTTATTGAAATACTTGTAACAACAAATAGCTGAATGTAATATTCATTTTTACTCTAATTCCAAATACAAATGATGCAAAAATTTATGTTTTATTGGCTTGGACTCCAGCTGGCTAAAACTTGGGTCATATCAAATCAATTGATGGGAGGTGACACCTGACAAAATAATAGAGCCTGCTTATGTGGCCCAAAATTTCCAGCAAAGGCACAAATCCTCCTATATCTATTGCAGATGTAGCAAGCCTGCTGGAAGTAATGGTGCAAGCCAAGAGGCTAGTCTTCTATCGACTCCAAGCTCTGGATAATACCAATGGGAAATTATATACACAAAGGATGCACTGGGGTGACAAATGAAGATAGAGATTTGTCCTATTGAAGATCCTAGGAGTTTGACAAAGCTAGCACACTGCTACCAAACAACTAGCTTTATCTGATTACATTCTAACATTTGATGACTATCTCCAGCAACCAACACAAAGGCAAGCATTCTCCCTTGACAGCACAAGTTGTTTTCTAGGTATACACCAATAGAACTGAGAGCACTAATTAATTCACTTGATTAAACATGTAAAGCATATGATACAGAGAGAAAAAAAGAGACTGAAATAAACCTGTGTTTACAAAAAAGTGCACAAAGTAAACTTTAAAATTGTGAAGCATTGGAAAAGATCTGTCTGGTTGGCTAATTTCGGTGAGACTGTTTCTATAAAACCAAACAGATAAGGTATACACTGTTGCTAAGTGTCCAGTTAAATCCATGTAAGCAGCCTCTTTTCAGTTTGCATAGCCAGCTGTCAGAAGCTGATAACAGCTTTCCTGAATTGACTTGTTTGGAGGCATCAGTGTTTCAACCCCCAAGTTATGTTGATCAATGCTAATAGATGGGAAAGGCCATCTTACTGTGAAAGTTTTAAAAATGTATGTGTATATAATTTATATACTCTTATCCTTTCTCTTGTTTTATACTCCAGAAGCCTGCTGTAAATCACATATAACAAGAAATGAATAGAGTGATAGGCCCACAAATATGAATTCTAGTGGATATGAGTATATCTCTAACTATATTAAATACTTTGCGGTTGATTTACTAAATCATTTGAGAATGTTCAAACAAAAAATTATTTAAAGATTCTCTCCAATTATACAGAATGTTCCTTTGTTTATTTAGCACGACTGAAGAATTGAAGTGAAAATGTTGCGGACATTCTCAAATTCTTAGTAACCCAGCCTTAGGCTGCATTCACACTATAGCATTTTGAATCGCTGGCAGATTTGCCATCTGATGTGTGAATGACAAAACGCGGGACTCACATTCGAGATGCTATTCATTTGAATGACACCTCAAATCGCGGTGCGGGTCTGCCGCGATTATCGCAAGATAAAACATGCTGCAATCGCGACAACCCACATCGCGGGACGATTTGAGGTGTCATTCAAATGAATGGCATCTCAAATGCGAGTCCCGCGTTTTTGTCATTCACACCTCAGCGCTGTCAAATCGTGGGCAGATCCGCAGCAAAACTGCCTGCAATTCAAAACGCTGTAGTGTGAATGCAACCTTATTGTTGTCATGAAAAACATGGCCTGATGCCACGTACACACGATCATTTTTCACGTCGTTAAAAATACCATTTTTTAAAATGGGCATTAAAAACGATCGTGTGTAGGCTCCAGAGCATTTTTAACGACGTGAAAAATGGGCTAAAAAAATGAGAACCTGCTCTATTTTTTCACGTCGTTTTTCACGTCGTTTTTTAACGACGTGAAAAACGGTAGTGTGTATGCTTTTACGAGGGGAAAAAAATGTGCATGCTTAGAATCAAGTATGAGACGAGAGCGCTCGTTCTGGTAAAACTAGCGTTCGTAATGGAGATAGCACATTCCTCACGCTGTAACGGACTGAAAAGCACAAGGCTGAAAAGTGCGAATCGTCGCTCAACAAACTTTACTAACATGAAAGGTGGCGCCATTCGAACGGAACTTCCCCTTTATAGTGCCGTCGTTTGTGTTGTACGTCACTGCGCTTTGCTCGAGTGTTTTTTTTAATGAACGTGTGTATGCAAGACAGGCTTGAGAGGAAGCAAGAAAAATCACGTTGAGAAAAACTTCGTTTTTGAAAATGACATTAAAAACGATCGTGTGTACGCAGCATTATGCCCCGTACACACGATCGTTTTTCATGCCGTTAAAACTGCCATTTTAAAAAATGGCCCTGAAAAATGATCGTGTGTATGCTCCAGAGCATTTTTAACGACGTGAAAAACGGCCATTAAAAATTCCTGACATGCTCTCTTTTTTCACGTCGTTTTTCATGTCGTTTTTTTTAACGACGTGAAAAACGATAGTGTGTATGCTTTAACGACGTGAAAAAAACACGCATGCTCAGAATCAAGTATGAGACGGGAGCGCTCGTTCTGGTAAAACTAGCGTTCGTAATGAAGATAGCACATTCATTACACAGTAACGGACTGAAAAGCGCGAATCGTCGCTCAACAAACTTTACTAACATGAAGGGTGGCGCCATTCGAACGGAACTTCCCCTTTATAGTGCCGTCGTACGTGTTGAACGTCACTGCGCTTTGCTTGATCGTTTTTTTTAATGATGGTGTGTACGCAAGGCAGGCTTGAGAGGAAACATGAAAAAAAACGAGGAGAAAAACGTTGGTTTAAAAAATGACATTAAAAACGATTGTGTGTACGGGGCATAAGAGTGTATCTCCAGCAAAACATATTTTTTTGTTCTGGATAGAATACAGAAGGATTTGACAATCTGCCAGTTCTTGCTGCTACTTGTGGCCCCCATTGGGGAGATTTAAGCTGGCCATAGAGGAATCGGAATTTGCCCAGTTCAGCAGGGACTATGGCCATTTCCAATCGGGAGCAGTCCATCTAAGGACGACAACTCTTGAACGGGAATGTTTGAAAATTCCCACTGTGGGAAAGATTCCTTCGTCCACCTCAAAATGTATGTATGGGGAATAGGCTATGACCGGTTGATGGTGACCTATGGCCTGGTGACAACATGTCACCGGACAAGTGGTGAGGAGAAATTTCCAGGAAATTTTCCAGAGGAAACAATAATAAAACTAACATACATTTTTGTTTTAAATAGAGTAAGTAAGGTTAGAAAGCTTTGATTTTTATTTCTGTCTGTTTTAGAAATGTTCTCTCTTTTCTTGTATGGGTGGCAATGTTGTCACCAGGGCATGAAGAAATGGGAAAAAAAGGTTTTGCGTTAAACTTTAACATTAAAATTTAAAAAGAACAATGTACACTGATGGGACTTCTGTTTGTAGCATTGTCCAAGTTCATAGTACAGTGACTGATACTGAAGCACAAAGAGTAAAACTTCCCTGGTGTATCAGAAGAATTTATATTCCAAGATTGAAAAAATAACCAGGAAGCATTGCAGGCAGATCTTATCAACCAAAGATTAGGACAAAGGGGCACTCTTTACATTTGGAGGAAAAGAGATTTAACCTCCACATACAGAAAGGCTTCTTCACAGTAAGAGCTGTGAAAATGTGGAATGGGCTTCCTCAGGAAATAGTTCTGGACAGCTCAGTAGATTGTTTTAAAAAGGGCTGGATGCAAATGGGATCATGCATCATAGGTTTTGTTTTGTTTTTTGCATTCCTCTGGATCAATTGTAGATATAGGTTGTGAATATGGAGTTTTCCTATTACTTTTTTCAATTTGTTAAACTAGATAGAGTTGTGTCTTTTCTTTAACATGAATAACTATGTAACTTGGCAAGCTCTAGAAAGAAAAAAATGCTGGTGATTGATTAAACTCATGATCATCTGCAAGAAACTGAAATATCAGTTTTAGATTGTGTGGTCCTTCAATGATTTACTGGGAAGAGGAGAAGCCTCAAAGCCAAAAAGGAAAATAAATTTGAGATGTTACTAGCGTAAGATATTGTCTCTGTTCTACCTTTAATTATATTTATTGTATGAGTCTTATACAAATACTATCACATATCTAAATCAATCAGTAAAATGGAATTGATTTCTACTTACAGTCTTCAAACCTAGAAATGCTCATTGATTGAGCTGTGCGACCCATAGTGGGGCATGTATTACGAAGCTTTGAATACATATTTATGGCTTGTGCTCTTCTTTCCTCAGCTATTCTCTGCCTCTCCATTTCTTGCCTTATGCTGAGGTCCAGTACCACCGGCTTTCTCCTGCGAAGAAACTGAGGCCTTAACTCTTCAACGCTGTCTGCTGAGAAGATGGCATCTTTGTCTTCATACTCTCCTTCACTGGGCTGGGACCCTGTAACAAATATGTAAGGAAACAAGTCCATTAGAGTAATGCTCACAAAAAATCCACGCATGAACCTCCATCATGTAACAGTGTCTTTGAGGAACAGAGACATTGAGTTACAGTACAGTTTAACAGATTTTGACTTATGATGAACCGAATACAAATCCATTTCTCTAGAAGTCTTCTCTCTAAATTCAGAAAGGTAATGTTAACAAGATACAACAAATATATATATATATATATATATATATATATATTAAGAGGGGGAAGTGTTTCAGAAAAGACATGGTGTTTTCTACATTTAAATTACTTCATGACCAAGGTTAATTTGTGCCTTTATGATGGCAGAGACTCTGGTCAGAATGTGTCACTTTTTATTTTGACTGCTAGTTTTTTGGATTGTCTCCTGCGCTCTTGATATCAGAGTGTACACAGAGGAAAATTTTCATGAAATGCTTACAAAAAATGCAGTGTTTATGCCACAACAGTTAAAAGTGCATTATTGTTTCGGCTCTCAGAGCCAAATATATCTCTCAAAACCTTTAAAACTCTTTTACACTTGTGATTAATAAAAATAGGCGGTTTTACCCCTCTATCCTCAAGTGCCCACTTTAAAATAATACAGCGGCAGGATGAACTTGTACACGTGTTAGAGCACAAAATATACCCCATCATGATCGGCGAGCAGTGCTGCCACTGAACCCATTCAGGTGACTGAGACCACGGAGCACTTATGAGCCAAAAACCAAGCTCAAGGTTGTGGAATGGCATTCCCATTCAAAGCGCCATATGGTGCCAATATAGCCGTATTGCCTCCTGAATGTCTGTCAGTCGCTCCTGTAATGCTCCCTGAAAAGCGATCCAGCAAGTTTAAATGAGTCCTTAGGACCTGTGCTGACAGAGGACACAGAAGGACAGAAGAAGGTCAACTGCAGGTCAAATGCATCTGTCAATGGACTCTGTATGATTTTATAAGCATTTTAAACTGAAAACAGATCCAAGCCCAAATCCTGTTGACACAAGTCCTTGATGTAATTTAGCTGTTAGTAAGAGCAAAGATACATAGCACTTGTATCATACTGAGTGAAAAATAGCGGATCTACCATGTATACTCGAATATAAGCCGATCCGAATATAAGCCGAGGCACCTAATTTTACCACAAAAAAATGGGAAAAGGTATTGACTCAAGTATAAGCCTAGGGTAGGCAATAAAGTAGCTACTGTCACGTACCTGATGGTGGTGAGCCCGATATAGCAGAGGGAGGCCTCCCTTACAGCTCCTACTCGCGGCCCCTGGTAAAGTAACAGAAGGCACAGAAGTGAGGAGTGGTACGAGTGCCTGGCAGGATCAACAGAGGTAGAGGTAGTCCGGACGTTCAGGAACTCCTCAGGAACTGGGAAACAGGAGCTGAAGCAGCTGACAGGTTTGGTAGACAGGAACTGGATCACTGGACCGGAACCAGGAACAAACAGGCACAGTTCAGCAGACTGGAACAGCTTGGACTGGAACCAGGACAGACAGGAACCGTTCAGCAGGCTTGGAGCAGACTGGACTGGAACCAGGAACAGACAGGAACTGTTCAGCAGACTGGAGTGGACTGGACTGGAACCAGGAACAGACAGGAACCGTTCAGCAGACTGGAGCAGACTGGACTGGAACCAGGAACAGACAGGAACCGTTCAGCAGACTAGAGCAGACTGAACTGGAACCAGGAACAGACAGGATGGTCAGACAAGCCGGGGTCGGTTATCAGGCGGTCGGCAAGGTACAGAGGTGCAGGCAGAAGAATAGTCAGAACAGGCCAAGGATCAGGTGCAGGCGGATGGCTGGAATAGTCACAGGTAAGCCGGGGTCTTTCACAGGTTAAGTCATGGATCAGGTTTCAGGTACACAAACACTGTAGAGCAGACAGCGGAGACTGTATGTGACAATAGCCCGCCTGGCGCCAACAGAGGTGCCCGCGTGCACGCGCGCGTGCGCGCTTGCAGCCACGATCAGGAACCGGGGAGTCTGAAGCACCTGTTTCCGGCAGAATCTTCATGACACCATCTGCAGCCTTACTGTGCCCATCTGCAGCCTTACTGTGCCCATTTGCAGCCTCACTGTGCCCATTTGCAGCCTCACTGTGCCCATCTGCAGCCTCACTGTGCCCATTTGCAGCCTCACTGTGCCCATCTGCAGCCTCACTGTGCCCACCTGCAGCCTCACTGTCCCCACCTGTCTCATCAGTGCCCATCTGCAGCCTCACTGTGCCCACCTGTCTGATCAGTGCCCAACTGCAGTCGGCAGTGTTCTGTCAAAAGTTCCAATTTGTCAAATTCTCCAACCAGGTGTACTGCGCATGCGCGAGCGCGTCCACAAGAATGTCTTTCTGCTGCACGTCGTCAACCCATCAAATACACCAACTCCACCAGCCACACCAAGAAAGACGTTCTCGTGGACGCGCTCGCACATGCGCAGTATACCCGGCAACGGCCGCCGTAAGACAGCATGACACAGTGGGAGACTTGAGTATAAGCCGAGGGGGACTTTTTCAGCATAAAAAAAATGTGCTGAAAAAGTCGGCTTATACTCAAATATATACCGTACTTTGCTTTGCAGGACAGTCTCATGTGGTATCAGAATGTGCAATACATTTACTAAGAATGAATAGAGACGATCAAAGTGATTTCAGAAAAATTTATTTTACTGCGAAATTACTGATCCTGCCAAAGTGCACTATTACCCATTGCTTAGGTGTAATGTCATTAAGAAAAGACATCTGTGTGTTAAGCCCCATACACACGGTAGGACTTTTTGACAACAAACTTCAAAATGAGCAAGTTTTCAAAAAAATCTTACCGTGAGTACGCTCCATCGGACAAACTTTTTCGGTTTTCATCGGACAAAAGTTTGCTCTGCAAATGGACAAACTTTTTAGCAACAAAAGTCCTACGGTGCAAAGTCCTATCGTGTGTACAGAAATCCATAGGACTTTTGTCCGAAGTACAAACACGCATGCCCAGAACCAATGTTAAAATCTACCAACAATAGCAGAAGTTGACCAAAGGGTGGCGGTAAAGAGCAGAAAAGAGCAGAAAAACCACGTGATGTTGGGAAAGTTTTGGGAAAGTTTGCAGAAAAGTCCTGCCGTGTGTATGCTATGGGTGTTCCCAGCCAACTCCCTTCGGACAAAAATCCACGGAAAAGTTTGTTTGAAGTCCGACCGTGTGTACGAGGCTTAAGAAGTTGAATCTTACTAGATAAAGACCAATCTTTGTGCTGGAGGTGTGATGTCATTTCACCAATGACATCACACCTCAAAAGACCCCGAGAGACCAGTCTGTGTGCTGGAGGTGTGATGTCACTGGGGAAGGACGTGGAAGAGGCAGAATCCCCCCTGTTGCAATATGAAACTCTGACGTAGGCATTATCCTCCAAGGGCAAGTGAAGCTGTGCTGTGAAAACAAAACTCTGGATTTCTATACCAAGGATGTCTCACCCTGCATTGGCGGTAGACTGAGATGCAGCAACAGAAGCCCCCAGAATGAAAGTACTGCATTGAGAGAAAAATACTGTTTGAAGTCTAAACCCTTATCTGAAATCAAATTAGAAAAACTGAAATACTCATAGAAACGCATTTGAAAAATGAATAGATAGTTATGGCAACATTTCTCATATCAGGTTACCTCAACAGGATTGATTACAGATAGTACTCAGACAAACTCCATGCAAATATACTCGGTGGGAACAGAAAGTAAGACCCCAATACCTCAAGGAAAACATGCTAACTACCGTATTTATCGGCGTATAACACGCACAGGCGTATAACACGCACCCTAACTTTCAGAGGGAAGTTTCAGGAAAAAAACTTTCCACAGTCCCCTGCGTATACCACGCAGGCACAGTTTACCCTCTATTTTCAGGGTAAAAAAGTGAGTGTTATACGCCAATAAATACAGTAAGTATCCATCGTGCTGCCTGAGCAAATATTGCTAGGGGATTTATGAGACAGACTCTACACATTTTCTAATGAAACCAGTATAGTGTATAACTAACATTAGGACTGATAGTTATGTGTATTCCTTGCAAAAAGTGTAACCTAAACATACCACAGAATAAGATAGTACAACAGTGGAAACAGCCTAAAGTAAACACTTTCTTTAGAGATGCCTGAGAGAAAGTGTCGGAGACAACAACTTGCTGTTTTCAGCCTGACAACCTTAATTTAAAAGTCTGATTATCTCTAGTTTACTTCTTCCTGTTGACTACATAATTTGGCATTCAGGACCTAATAGCATACTCAAGATGTCTTCTACTCACACCTGGCAATTTAATTGGAGGCTAATGACTCAAACCTCAAACAAAAAACAAAAAAAATGAAACAAGTGACCGGTGCCAATTAGGATAGAAAATAGAAACATTTGAGCACTGTGGTTACAAAAACAGCGTTTACACAATAATAGATGCCGTGGAAGGTAATTATTGCACAGAATATCCAATTATGCGTGAAGAGAATATTGTAATCACCCAACGCTCACACACTGAGCAGGTACAATTCAAAATGATCTATTTGTGGAAGTCTCTGTAACGTTCACTGCAAGGTTAACAAGATAATATATTAATGACACCTGACCAGTCATCTAATATTTTATGAATATTATCAAGTAAATAAATATTGCAAACATTATTACAGTTAGATAACTTTTAAAGCACGTGCCTTGACTGAAAAAGTGCTTTTCCAATGCTTCCTGCTTTCAAGGCAAGTCATTTAGGACGTACTTACACTAAGAAAAGCTGCCTTGTATCGTGCCCGACACAGTTGTCCTTCTTCTCACTATTCATGAGCATGTTAAGGCCATCTGTACCCTTAATACCTGAGTGGGCACAAATAAATAGAGACTTCTCAAGGGTTTGAGTTCCATGCTTGGGCACTGTCAGCGATCACGCAGATGTATATCATGCCAAGCCCAACTGAACCATACCTCAGAGTACTTCTTTCAAGCGGGCCAAGGCCTTGTATGCTGGAGTATGCCCAAGCAATCACACTAGTCAAACAAATTGGTTTTTGGGGGTCAACACTGCTTGTGCATGGTACAAACATCCTAATGTGTGTACACTCTTGGTTGCTTGGACAAAATAGCTGAATGTAAAGAGGTATTTGATATAATGATGAATAGTATGACACTGAGCTAACTGTAATATACTCTATACTTCTTCAGAAAATCATCAAATGAAATGTTTATAGCTGTCAGCGAATCCAATTGTAATGTATGGTTTATATCACTTTTTTTATCTGCAGCTATTCATTGGTTTTAATTACTTTTTTTTTCTTCTTTTTTTTTCAATAGCATTAAAATAAAATTACTTTTTCTGCATTCTGTCCCAAAGAAACCAAGCCGAGCTGTGGTTAAATCGGAGCTCCACCCTAAAGTGGAACTTCCGCTCATCGGATTCTTCCTCCCTCCGGTGCCACAATTGGCACCTTTCAGGTGGAAGGGAGGTGCAGATACCTGTTTAAGACAGGTATTTGCACCCACTTCCGGGCATAGATTCTGCGGGGACCTGCGGGTAGTACGTCAGTTATCGCCCCCCCCCCCCCCCGTTGTGTTCTGGGAAACACACGGCTCCCAGAACACAGCGGGGAACAGTGAGGACGGCGCAGCGCGACTCGCGCATGCGCAGTAGGGAACCGGGCAGTGAATCCACAACACTTCACTTCCTGATTCCCTCACCGATGATGGCGGTGGGGGCAGCCGAGAGATGAGCGATTGCTCGTCTTCTGCTGCAGACGTTGCTGGACTCCAGGACAGGTAAGTGTCCATTTATTAAAAGTCAGCAGCTGCAGTATTTGTAGCTGCTGGATTTTAATATTTTTTTTTACGAAGGAGCTCCGCTTTAAAATGTAAGTCTATACATACTGTACTATGGCAATTAACCACTTAAGGACCAAGCCTCTTTTTTAGATGTGGTGTTTACAAGTTAAAAACAATTTATTTTTTGCTAGAAAATTACTTAGAACCCCCAAACATTATACATTTTTTTCTAACATCCTAGAGAATTGCAATACTTTTTGTCACACAAGCGCACTTTTTGGGGAAAAATTAAGACAACAGTAAAGTTAGCCCAATTTTTTTTATATTGTGAAAGATAATGTTACGCCGAGTAAATTGATACCCAACATGTCACGTTTCAAAATTGCGCCTGCTCGTAGAATGGCGACAAACTTTTACCCTTAAAAATCTCCATAGGCGACGTTTAAAAAATTCTACAGGTTGCATGTTTTCAGTTACAGAGGAGGTCTAGGGCTAGAATTATTGCTCCACCTCTAACGATTGCGGCGATACCTCACATGTGCACTGCTCACATATGCGTTTGCTTCCGCGCACGAGCTCGTCGGAACGGGGCGCTTTAAAAAAAATCTATTATTTATTTTACTTTATTTTATTTATTTTTACACTGTTTTTAAAAAAAAAAATATTTGGGGTCACTTTTATTCCTATTACAAGGAATGTAAACATCCCTTGTAATAGAAAAAAGCATGACAGGTCCTCTTAAATATGAGATCCGGGGTCAAAAAGACCTCAGATCTCATATTTAGACTAAAATGCAATAAAAAAAAAAATTGTCATTTGAAAAAATGACAAAAAAAATAGCCCTTTAAGAGCTATCGGCGGAAGTGAAGTTTTGACATTGCTTCTGCCCTGTTATGGTATGGAGACAGGCGGGGGCCATCTTGCCCTCACTCGTATCCATACCCAGCATAAGAGAGGACCCGACCACCTCCGCTGCTATCGATGGCTCCGGTAAGCAGCGGAGGGCGCGGGAGAGTGGCGGGAGGAGGGGGCCCTCTCCCGCCGCAGATAAAGGTGATATCGCGGCGAATCCACCGCAGAGACCACCATTATCAGAAACTGGACCGCCGCCTGAAGACGAGGATATCTGGGTTATGACAGTTAGCTGCTGCCATAACAGAGATATCACGTGTCAAAGTGCTGACGTATATAGACGTGCGGTGGTCCGGAAGTGGTTAGGCAGAAAAACAGTTAGGATATCTCAGAATCCCACCCCTGTTCTTGAAATATGCACAGCTTAAAGTTCAAAGCTTAAAGTGGATGTAAACCCACTCATCCTTTCTAAACTACTGCCATAGTGCTGATCTATAAGGATATACTGCCTCCTGCATGTATCCTTACCTGTCAAATGTCTCTCCTCTGTCTGTTATGAGACCTGAAAAACTGCAGATTCTGTGTTTGGATCTGTTGTCTGGAGCTCGGTGGGTGGAGTCGTGATGTCAGTAGACTCTCCGCCCACCTCTATACTCCCCTTGTCAACATGCATTTTCTCCTGTGTATTCCTATTTAACAAAGGGGGCCTCCAGATCCCGCCCCCCCCTATGTGAATTGGTAAGGGGTACATTGTACCCCTACCATTTCACACAAAAAAAGTGTCAAAATGTTAAAAACCACAGGAGACGGCTTGGGACAAGTCCTTTATTAAAAATAAAAAAGAGATTCCAGCAATGTAATCCAATAAATCCATGCTCGATCTCCAGCGATGTAATCCAATTCTTGATCTCCAGCGATGGATGATCTCCACTTCTCCAGCGACTCCAGCGAGGAACAGCACACGATCCTGCCTCCACCGGAGGCACCCAGACAATGACGCAGCGCCAGCTTGACAGCTCTTATGTAGCTGAGGGCAGGGCCACCCGTCACGTGACCCCATCCCTCTCTGACAAGGGGAAATGCCGGGGTTTCCCAGTGATGTGTACGGGTGACCCCGCCCCCCCTCTGATGCAGGGTGGCCTGGTTCGGTTCAGGAGGGGGGGCGCAGAGTTTCACTTAAAATCCATACCAAACCTGAAGGGTCTGGTATGGATTTTTGGGGGGAACCCCACGCCATTTTTTTTAAATTTGGCGCAGGGTTCCCCTTAATATCCATACCAGACCTGAAGGGCCTGGTAATGGAATTTTGAGGGACCCCCACGCATTTTTATTTTTTATTTTTCAATGACTTTCAATGACTTTTATCTGTATTGCCAGGACCCGACAATTCATTACAGCCGCAAGTAGTTTTAAATGACTTTTTTTCCTTTTATAAATGTCATTTTGTGCAGAGACTGTTATAAACATGGGAAACATGCGCTAGGTTACAGGCATACTATAGACACCCCCTAGGTATGAAATTTAAAGGAATATTTCACTTTTATTGTTTCACTTTAAGCATTATTAAAATCACTGCTCCCGAAAAAACGGGCGTTTAAAAAAAATTTTTTTGCATTGATACATGTCCCCTGGGGCAGGACCCAGGTCCCCAAACAATTTTTATGACAATAACTTGCATATTAACCTCCCACAATCGTGTCACATAGCTGCAGAACAGGGAGACGTCTATGTAAACAAGGCATTTCCCTGTTCTGCCTAGGGACATGACAGGAATCTACTGCTCCCTGTCATCGGGAGCAGTGATCGCTGTCATGTCAGTGGTAGCCCATCCCCCCACAGTTAGAATCACTCCGTAGGACACACTTAACCCCTAGTGTTTAACCCCTTCCAGTGTCATTTTTACAGTAATCAGTGCATATTTATAGCACTGATCGCTGTAGGAATGACAATGGTCCCAAAATGGTGTCAAAAGTGTCCGATGTGTCCGCCATAATGTCGTAGTCATGATAAAAATCGCAGTTTGCCGCCATTACTAATAAAAAAATAATAATTTTAAAAATGCTATAAATATATCCTCTATTTTGTCGACGCTATAACTTTTGCGCAAACCAATCAATATACGCTTATTGCAATTTTTTTTACCAAAAATATGTAGAAGACTACATATCGGCCTAAACTGAGGACATTTTTTTTTATATATATATATTTTTGGGGAATATTTAATATAGCAAAAAGTAAAAAATATTGCTTTTTTTTCAAAATTGTCACTCTTTTTTTATTTATAGCGCAAAAAATAAAAACCGCAGAGGTGATCAAATACCACCAAAAGAAAGCTCAATTTGTGTGAAAAAAAAGGACATAAATTTTGTTTGAGTGCAATGTCGCACGACCGCGCAATTGTCAGTTAAAGCAACGCAGTGCCGTATCGCAAAAAGTGCTCTGGTCAGAAAGGGGGTAAATTCTTCCGGGGTTGAAGTGGTTAAAGTACTCGAGTGTGAGTCTGTAAGATTTCACACTCTGAATGGTTAATTATTTCATTCTTTGACAGGAAAATTGACAACAGGCCTTATTACAATGTCGGTCTAACTCCAAGTTTCACCTCCCCTTTTTATTCACTCCCTTGCACCCAAGAGGTGCTAAAGAGCCTGAATGAGTGATTAGCAGACTGGTATCTGTTAAGGAAATGTAAAAAAAAAAATAAAAAAAAATAAGAGACATCAGGTTTTGTGGAACCAAATGTGTGAATAGGATCATAGGAGCGAATCCTGTGAACTGCCAGCATAATCGATTTTTTCATTATTCATTTATCTTTAGTTGCATGGCAAGTTGAGAGCGTGCATGTATCAGTGTGCATTTTTTTATCTGAAATCAGATTATTTCCTAGTGTCTTGTTGGTATCTAAAGTGTATTGTAGGTACCTTTAAAATAGTTTATATTGTACAAAAGTGGAGATAAAGCACCTTCAATGTACACAAACTAGTGGTTATTTTCAGGTCCACTGAAGCTGTCCCTGTCACACTGAGGATTTAAGGATGCAAGCTGTCAGCCTGTCTCACTAAGCAGTCTTTCATTATGGAAATTAAAGCACAAGGGTAATTCCCAAATGGTGCTCCCCCCTTTCCAGTTGCTAGAACAATTTTATTTTCTTTGTAGCTTGCTTAGGATGTTTTCAGCTGTCATATATAAAGTAAAGGGTTGCCTGGTCACTATGCCATTTGCATTGGCCACTGTGGCAAAGACTATAGCAAGGAGTACAATAACCGAGTAGTCTATCAATAAGAAAAAGGTCATGAATGTTTCTCAGCAACAATATCAGATAGGATTATATTCAGGTATCTTACAGCAGACAAAAATGTATATTACTGAAGCATAAATTAGTTCAAGAAAATAGTGATTGACAGATTCAATGCCCAGCATTATGCTTAAAGAGCTTTCTGAAATATATATCAGTGTTTGCCTTTTAAATGTAGAATTACAGAAAAGTGAAGCAGAAAAAGACAAAGTGGTGCATCAAGTCTGTACATTAAATGCCCAGTCTAGCGCTACCTAAACAATATAAGTACATATCTAATTGGTTGGTACAGTCTCCAACAAGCTTGCACTTAAAACAGTATTAAAAGTTATATTTATAACGATAATGATTTTAACTGAATAATGGCCTGGACATTTAATAAATCTATTTCTGGTGTATTTGTTGACACTATAAATAGAACAATGAATTCAGTGAATGCAGACCTCAGCTCGGTAGTTAAACAAGCCTTTAAGCCATAGACAAGTGCTTACTGCCAGCAGACAACTTCCCTTTTTAAGTAAACTGATTAGCGAAATCACAAAGCACCAGAAACCTCCTTTTCCTTCTGTGACTCCAGTGCCACTGTCTTCTTACTAGTACCTTTGTCTCTATCAAGCATGACAAGTGCCAATCAAATGTTCTGTTTCCAGGGTTTTATGGAGGCATAAAAAAAAAAGAAACAAAAAAACAATGTGTAACAATTACAGAAGGAAGATCCGCTATCAGTGTGTGGTCTAGGGAAAAATGTATCCATTCATTCTTCATTTCTAATCTCCACCCCACTGCTTACATCTTTGTATAAAATTTAAGCCTTCTATAGATCCTACAAATCTTAGACAAATTGTGGGTCAGCCAGGATTAGAACAGTTTGTTCACAATGATTTAAAGGACTTTTTTTTTTCACTCTTAACTTCTTTTGCCCTTGCCAAATATGGTGTATATGTCGGGGTCTCTCCTGGGACCCCCACAGTCATGGTAATCGCCAGCATCCTGGAACCATGGATGAGTTTGTGTATCAAATCTCTTCTTGTATAGAAAAAGATGAAAGGAGGCACAGCATTTGACTGCATTGCTGGAAAAATATGAAAGACCTACCAGCAAAGCAAATAATGAAGGCCCACCAAAGAACCAAAACTGTTCCATAATATGCAAATCCTTTTTCCTGTAAAAGAGCATATTTATAGTTGTTTTGTGACTTTGAGTTCTTAGAATGCAACAAAACGTTAGACTGAAGTTTCTCCACAAACGTACAGAAAATCTACTTACAAGCAGTAGATGTGGCTTTTACCAAACATTCTCTGCTGGAAAATCAATTGATGTGTTTTAAAACACATGGCCCTGGAAGATTAACCTGCAGGGAATATTTGCTGAATGTCAGATTCTTTGCTTTATAAATATGCCCCTTAAAGTCACTGTGGCTTCAGTGGACAGTCCAACTCTTTGTGCTTGATGCTCTTGCTACAGACATATCATTTTTAGAACTTAAAAGTGACCGGGGTAAGGGGAAAAGTACTAAAAAGTTCAACTTAAAATGAAATTTCAAGAAAAATTGGCTTTTGAATACAAACACCATCCACTACTACAAGTAATCCACAAAAGATCCTCTCTCTGTGACCATTACCCTTGCGTTAGTTGCTGAGTTGCTTATATTCATTCCTAGGGGAAGGGGCTTGCAATGCATAAAAAAGATTGTTGTGAACTATGGCTTAGTGTTGGTGTTTTCATAATACAAAGTACTAATGTGGACATTGTCATACCAAATTGGTATAAAAGTAAATTAGTTAAATGCATTTCAGGTGCAATAAAACAAAGTTTTTCTTTGTAAAGCAGCCACAGCAAAAGTAGACAAACCTGTCCCATGCCATGAGGCATCAGGGAGATGGACACAGTGAGGCAGCAGGCAGATGGACACAGTGAGGCGGCATGCAAATGGGCGCAGTAAGGCGGCATGTAAATGGGCACAGTGAGGCATGCAAATGGGCACAGTGAGGCATGCAGGTGGGCACAGTGAGGCATGCAGATGGGCACAGTGAAGCTGCAGATGGGCATTTTTGACCCTCTTTTCCACTTACAGTAGCTGCTGCATTTCTCACCCTAGGCTTATACTTGAGTCAATAAGTTTTCCCATTTTTTGTGGTAAAATTAGGTGCCTTGGCTTAGATTCGGGTCGGCTTATACTCGAGTATATACGGTACTACTAGTATATAGATGCATGCCAGTATGAAAATAATACATGCTTTATATAAAATGTTGAGTCTTTAATATGTTCTATAGGCAATGGATATTGTCATTTGCATTTCCCAAGCTTGGAGAGGAGGTTTCATTGTATGTTTTAGATTCCCGTTTATTGTCATACCCAGCACAGGTAGGCCCCAGGGATTTTCCACTGGGGCCTTACACATTTTTTCCATTTATGGCCACGGTTTCCACGGAGATTGTTTTGAAAATTCCTGTGTTGGCGGCAGAAATGTCTCCAATGTGGCGTGATTCTGGTCTCCGTATGTTATCATCGCGGGGACCAGAAATGACGCATGACGTAATCGCAACAAGCATACGCTATATTGGATCGCCGGGGACTGCACCAAGCGCCATTCCTTCTTCCCACTTTGGTGGAGGATACTTTTTGCACCTTTCTGGTCTATTTGAAGTCAATGGATAGAGTAAGGACTTAATTTAAGCAGATTTAATCAATTTATGATATCAGGCTCAAGTAAGTACAACTGTTCCCATACTATGGAATGCTTTTTTGTACGTTACCATAGCCGAGTAATGCCCCTATTGGGACCAGTGATAATGATATCTATATATATTTCTTCCTTTTTGAAGCAAACAATGCCTAATTTTTGGACAATAGTCTGTGGTCTCTGTATGACAAAAACAGTCAACAATGAATGTGCGGTGGCTCTTCTTGAAGCTATGGGAATGCTCAAGTCAGATATAGATCACGTTATAGGTATTTTTTTGAATATGTTTAAGTGGATACGTTTTTTGTAACACATATATACTTATATCATTTAACCAATGCTGTAAGTATTATTATCTTGCATTACATATGTGGTAATATCCCTGATAAAGAAGTATGTTTTAATCATACTTTGAAATGTGTTGGATACACCCACTTCACTGGATTCATCCATCCACAACCAACAGAGTGGAATGGCAGTTCCCAAAGAGGGGGGGGGGGGGGATACCAGTTTGTACACTACACTATTTTAGAATGTGCTATACTGTATGACATATTGAATAAAGTCTATGTTAACATTGTACTATATCTTTTCTTGTGAAAAAAAAGATTATACTATATCTCTTTCTTTACATTTTTTAAATGATTTTTTTTTGCTTTATATAAGAAAAGATTAATAATAGTATAAATATCCAATGTACAAACAGCTATTATCAGTAAAGGGCTTGCCAAGAGTCCTAGTGGATTTATGCACATATACCCAAGTATAATTAATAATAAAGGTACTTCCAGATGAATGATGCAGCAAAGTTCAATTGCACGAGCCCCTGAGGATGATTACAATGTGGCGTCTGTCTTTGTGTCGGAGAACTGAAGACAATATCAGCAGTGATGGGGAGTTCATCCAACTATTGTCCAAACAGCCTGAAATGCAGATTATCACAAGCAGAAAGTGTTGTGTGGCATTGGAACTCAGAGTCATGCCGCGTACACACGACCGCTTTTCTCGACGAGAAAAACTGCATTTTTTTTTTCGCCGAGAAAAACGATCGTCTGTGGGCTTTATGTCGTTTTTCTCGTTGAGAAAAACGGCATAAAAAACGACGAGAAAAATTAGAACATGTTCTAAATTTTCTCATCGTTTTTTCCAGCATTTTTTTCCGCGGCAGTTTTCCCATAGGGAGACACTGCCGCGGAGCCCACAGACGGTCGTTTTTCTCGTCAAGAGAAAAAATGACGGGAAAAACGACCGTGTGTAGGGAACCAAGCGGTTCCCTCGTTTTTCCTGTCATTATTCACGGCGTTTTTTTAACCGCCGTGAATAATGATCGTGTGTACGCGGCATTAGCCTATCTACTTTGCTTCTCAACCTCTAAGTGGCTGTCAGCCTATGCTGGCTATATATAATATTAGAATGAAAATAAAAGCAAGTTGGCAGGTAGGCAGTGTCCCCTAAAATAGTTTAAACATACCTCAAAACTGTCTCTCATTTAAATATAAATTCTTTATGGTTTGTGTAATTGAGGGCGCATCAGAGGGGTTATCCTTTTCCTACATACCGGTACTTTGTACTGAAAGGTGTCCCTCATTTCATCTCAGAAAGTTGGGAGGTATGGTTGAAAGCCCAATTCTCTGCATGGTAAACCCCCAGTTTCAGAGGAAGAAAAAATAAATTTCTTTAACCACTTAAGCCCCGGACCATTTTGTTGCTAAAGGACCAGGCCCCTTTTTGCGATTTCGGCACTGCGTCGCTTTAACTGACAATTGCGCGGTCGTGCAACGTGGCTCCCAAACAAAATTGACGTCATTGGCGGACACATCGGACACTTTCGACACATTTTTGGGACCATTGTCATTTTTACAGCGATCAGTGCTATAAATATGCACTGATTACTGTGAAAATGACACTGGCAGTGAAGGGTTTAACCTCTAGGTGGTGCTGTAGGGGTTAAGTGTGACCTAATCAGTTATTCTTACTGTAGGGGGGTGTGGCTTGGCGTGTGACATCACTGATCGTCGTTCCCTATGACAGGGAACAGACGATCACTGACATGCCACTAGGAAGAATGGGGAAAGGTTTGTTTACACTTACCTCTCCCCGTTCTTCAGCTCTGTGACCCGATCGCAGGACACTGGCGGCGATCGGGTCCCGTGGGCGTGGTCATGGAGCTTTGGACCCACGGATGGGTTCTTAAAGGGGACATACCTGTACACCCTTGTGCCTGTCCGTGCCATTTTGTCGACGTATATCATCGTGCGGCGGTCCTTAAGTGGTTAAAATGTTCAGAATCATTACTTGTATAAGATACTAATGGTGCTGTTAATACTACTCAATGAAGTAACCAAACATGCCATACTTATCTGTTCTGTGCAATGGTTTTGCACAGAGCAGCCCTGATCCTCCTCTACTAGGGATCCCCTGCCGGTGCTCCTGGCTACTTCCCCCTGCCGAGTGCCCACATAGTAAGCTGCACTTGTGCGGACTTGATCCTGAGCAGCGCTCTGCATGCCCTTTGACACAAAGAGCGCAGCTCGGCCCTGCCCCCCACTCTCTGCTCACTGGTTGTGACTGGCCAATAGCTCCCGCTGCTGCCTCTCTGCCCAGTGAGGATAGAGATCAGAAAGAGCCACTACTCACATGCACAGCACTGGATCCTGATTGGGCTCAGGTAAGTATAAGTGTGTGTGTAACACCCTTTACTTAGGTAGGTGCTAGAGTTGAGATTTTTGTCAGTGCAGGTACATTTAGGCAGGCCTAGCTTTAGCTAGGCCTGTTTGTTTTTATCTCTGGCTGGGAGTGGTTTAGAGTAGGCTGCTAACTCAGTTAGTTTCATCTTTCGGTTACCTCCCTTCTGCTTCTAGAGGCTTCTAGAAGGAAGGTGGGGAGGAGAGGTGGAGCTGTCTGGGGTGTTCAAAGGAGCCCTGACCAATCCCCAACCTGGATTGGCAGGGGGCAGGCCTTCTTAAATAACTAGTGTCAGTCCAGCTGGGAGGAGTTGTTCGGGTGGAAGAACTAAAGATGGAGTGTAAGGCTGTCTGGGCCTTGGAGGGAGCCCCCCAGTCTGGGGGGGCTGACCTTTGGCCAGGGGCTTGGAGCTGTGAAGGAACCCCACACAACCCAAGGGGTGTCCTAAACAGGAGCAGGAGAGGACAACAGGGAACACTGCCAGGCAAGTCTTTAGGAGGGATCCATCAGGTGTCAGTGAGTGACAGGCACAGTTGGGAGAGCTGGGAGAGGCATGCCAGAGCGGACTGGTAGGCAGTCTGAGATGGATGTAGAGCCAGAGGGAGAGACTCTAATGTTACTGGCAGAGAAGTTGGGCGGCTGCAGCCAGGAGGGTTGTCAGAGCCTGCACAGGACTGACTGGGAACAGTAGTCCATTTTAATACAGCTAGCACTAAAGACTTTCCTTTCACCATTGGTTGCTACACCAAAGGGGCCCATGGTCCCTGTCAGCAAATGGCAGTTTCGAAGGACTGACTGTGTTAGAGTTGGGCCTACCATGTGCTAGCTGTGCCAGGAACCAAGTATTGTACAAGAGAGAGAGAATCAGTCTGCAAATAAGCATTGTGCTGGAGGAGGCTGGAGCTCTAGAAGATGAAAATAGAGGTTCCAATTGATCATATTGATTCTGGGCATCCCATAATTCCCTTTTACTCCATCCATGTTTAATCCCTCAATAAATATCAAAAACAAAGCTGATGGACTGTTCATTGTCTGGAGAGTGACTGGAAGTGAATGCCAGGCTGGGCAGGGCGATAGGTGGAACTACTACATTCTGCAGCCCTACGGGGGGGGGGGGGGGTACCGCTACATGTGTGTGTGTGTGGGGGGGGGGGGGTCTGAGTGCCTTGGGAGCCCCCAGTTAGACACTCTCAGCATGCAGTTACATTTCATACATACTGGAACTTGCAAACAGTACTGCAATGTCAAAATTATATTTTTCTTTAGCTGTAAATTCACTGATCTATGACTCTCCCAGGATCCAACCATCAGTCATATCCATCCCTTCCACTACATGAAATAAATACACGATTGCAGTATTCTCTCTGTGGATTGCAGTAGAACTGGGATGCAGGATTCTCTTTACACAGATTTATGATTGTAAACAAACAACATCTCAGGGGACTAAAGTGACTGCACAAGTCCAGCACAAAAGGCACACAAGAGATGGACTCCCAATGAGATAAATGGAAATATCAGATCTCAACTATACAGATGATCATTTGTTTCTGGTGTTTTTCCCAGTAGAGACAATTAACTATATTTGTGTATCACTACAAAGGAAAACACCCAGCACGCATTGCCTGCAAGTGACTGGTTAATGAGATTGAGTAATATGCAAGAGGAAGTACATATATCAAGCCAATTACTATTTATTATGTTGTCTGATATATTTAATCATTGAGGGAAATGAATAACTAGTAACATGCAGTAGATGGATTATGTGCTATGGAGTACAGGAAACAGGGTCAGCTTCTGCAGAACAAGTGAAAAGTTGACACATATAAAGGAACCTCAAAATTAACTTATTATACAATATAGTCTGATAAATGTATGGGGGAACTACAAGGTTATATATGCACAACAGGTCATTTCTTTTTTTATAGAAAGTGGAATTAGCCCAAAACTAGCAAAATTATTTGGTCCCATCTAGTGTTTTCCCATACCAGAGGCATGGTGTTCTGTAATTGGCATGCTGCCGACTGGGCAGTTTGAATGATTGTAGTACAGTCTGTCCATATTACATCTAGATGAGGGGTTCTTGACTGGCGGTATGCATATCCCTTGAAGGGTATGGAAACCAGGTTGGGGGATATGGGACTGGATCTCTGAAAATGTGAAAAAATAAATAAAAATAGAATTATCTGCTTTATTGAACCTGAAATCAAAGTGTAGAAATCGACTCGATGTGTCAGATGACATGGAAATCACATTGCCAGTATTGTCATTGATTGCACAGAGATGTCAACAATTTATCTAGTTTTAGCTAGCTCGTGTGTTTATGGTTTTACAGTTTTTATATAAATATGATAAAATCCTTACAATTTTTAGCTGTTCTGTTCCTAGTTGTCCATATGTAAAGTAAAACCAAACAATGGACACATTTAGAAGTCATACTGGTACCTTACATGACTGGTAAGGATGATAATTTCAACTATGTGATGAAGGTTGCATGGGGACATATAGGGTAATCTATGTGGGGTCTGTAATCATGAAAAGGTAAATGCCCTGGCCTAGAATATACTTAAAGTGGTTCTAAAGGCAGAAGTTTTTTTTATCTAAATGCATTGTATGCATTAAGATAAAAAAAATCTGTGTAAAGCAGCCCCCCTCAGCCCCCTAATACGTACCTGAGCCTCATCTCGATCCAGCGATGTTGCATGAGAGACTCGGCTGTCCGGGACTCTCCCTCCTGATTGGTTGTGACACACAGTGGGCACCATTGACTCCCGCTGCTGTCAATTAAATAGAAAAAAGAGTGGGGAGAGAGCAGGTTGAGCCATGGGTAGGTGTCTTATGTACACACAGAGCAGTGGCTCAGGTGCCCCCAGAGCAAACTGCTTGCTGTGGGGAAACTCGGCAGGGGGAGCGACCAGTAGCCAGGAGTGCCAAAGAGAGACCCGAGAAGAGGAAGATTTGGGCTGCTCTGTGCAAAACCACTACACAGAGCAGGTAAGTTTGACATGTTTGTATCACTTTAATATAATATAACTGGATTGTCTGATGTTTTTTTTTTTAATAATTCAACTTAATTTTCATTTCCAAAATTGATAAATATGACGTTAACAGTTTGTCAACTTAATGGCATTTATCCATAAAGAATTGTTTTGTAAAAGTGCATTACTTACATATAATAAACTTAAAGTATATCTAAAATCAAAACTTTATTTTAACTTTGTATAGAGTGCAAAAGTATTAGAGACCCTGTTAGATTTTTATTGCTATAAACGTCCCTGCAAGGGAGATTTACACCCTCTGTTTGTCCAGATGACCAATGTCACTGGGTCTTAAGCCCTGTACACACGATCGGATTTCCGATGGAATCAAATCCGATGGATTTTTCCATCGGAATTCCGATGAAGCTGACTTCCATCAGTCTTGCCTACACGCCATCAGACAAAATTCCGACCGTCCCAAACTGCCGTGACGTACAACACGTACAACGGCACTATAAATGGGAAGTTCAAATCCAATGGCGCCACCCTTTGGGCTGCTTTTGCTGATTTCGTGTTACTGTGTGTTAGTAAAAGTTTGGTGAGAACCGATTCGCGCTTTTCAGTCTCTGTGCTTTTCAGTTCGTTACAGCATGACGAATGTGCTATCTCCATTACGAATGCTAGTTTTACCAGAACGAGCGCTCCCGTCTCCTAATTCAGTCTGAGCATGCGTGTTTTTTTTCTCCGATGGAGTTCCACACAGATGATCGGAATTTGCTATAGTTTTTTTTTCCATCGGAAAAATTTAAAACATGTTCTATTTTTTTTCACTGATGGAAAAAAGTCTGATGGGGCCCACACACGATCGGTTTGTCCGATGAAAACAGTCCATTGGACTGTTTTCATCGGTAAAGCCGATCGTGTGTACAGGGCTTAAGAGTGAGGAGAAAATCTGAAATTTTGACTTGCCACTAGACCAGAACCAGAATAATGGGGACATTTTCCAGGGGCAATATCTGTTCTGGCAGCAACTGTTTAAGAGGAAATGTATCTAATTTTGGAGAGATTTGCTCTCAATTACTGTTGTATCTACAGGACAGGATGTGAAGGGAAAAAATCTGAATGGGGCACAGATGGCTAAAAAAAGACAGAGTATTACCATTCCCTACTCTATCAAAATGGAAAAACATGGCATGCAACATTTTTAGCAAATCGGTTGTACACACTAGAGAAAAAATGCTATGTTGAAGAATTAAATGCCAATTTTCATAGTTTTGTCATGACTTCTTAAGCAACCTAACATCATAGATTCTAGATAGAAACACCATCTTAAAATGTTCTATGGTGCATTTTAAAACTGTCACATGCCTGTCACACACAAGTGTCTTAACCAACTGCGTTTTAAAGGAGTTGGTTTACTAAAACTGGAGAATGCTAAATCTGGTGCAGCTCTGCATAGAAATCAATCAGCTTCCAGGTTTTAGGGTACGTTCACACTGAACGCGGGTTTGAAATCGTGCAAGTTCAGCTGATTTCAAACCCGCATTTTAGTGTGAGTTTGGGGCGAATTAAAAGACATCTGTGCGGGTCCATGCACAGAAGGCTATTGAAATCACCCCAAAGTCGCCAAAAGTAGTGCACAAACTACTTTTGGAAATCG
This sequence comes from Rana muscosa, assembly GCA_029206835.1. Taxonomy (NCBI): domain Eukaryota; kingdom Metazoa; phylum Chordata; class Amphibia; order Anura; family Ranidae; genus Rana; species Rana muscosa. The sequence goes on along the minus strand of CM055118.1, from coordinate 828,446,510 downwards.
GTGTGGCGGCGCAAAGCCGGCATCTCACTGATTGGGACAGTGCCGTTGCCGGGAATAGGCTGCGATTTGGCATGTTAAATCGCATGTCAAATCGTTCCGATTGAATGGGAGCTTATTTTCAAAGCTTAATTGAACAAGCTAATTTAAAGTTAGAGCTAATTGGCTACCATGCACAGCTGAACCAGATTTTGCACTCCCCAGTTTTAGCAAATCAACCCTTCATTGCCCCTCCGCTACTAATCTTAAAGAGGAGCTCCAGTCTGTAAAAAAAAAAAAAAGTCAGCAGCTACAAATACTCTAGCTGCTGATGTCTAATATAGGGACACCTACCTGTCCAGGGATTCCGCAATGTCGGCGCCCCTAGCCGATTTGTCAATCGGCTTCGGGTTCAGCCGATGGCATCTGTAGTAAGATAAACAGGAAGTGAAGCCTTGCAGCTTGTTTCCTACTGTACATGCACACGTTTTGCTGTGCTTTCTGAATGGTCCCGCCATCTTCTGGGACCTCTGTGTGTCCCAGAAAGCAGCAGGGTGAAAGAGGAGGGGTCTGGAAACCGCTCCCCCCCAAATGTGGCAGTGGGGGGGAGGGCTGACCAAGTGGAGCTTCCCCCTTTTGGGTGGAGCTCTGCTTTAAGGGAAAATTGGAGAGGAAAAAAACATTCAACTAAAAAATTTGTAAAGTAAAAAAATATTTGCTAGTGATTTAATAAAACCTGCTACAATGGATCCTACCTGTTAAGGAAATGAGAGCAAGATATATGAAGCATGTAATTTCCCCAAAAATCCATGCTTTAGGTACTGCAATGAATCTCTATGAGTTTTATTTTTATTTTTTATTGATGGAAAGCTTAGAGAGAAGACATTAAAGAGTCATTAAACCCAGACTATGAAACACTCTCATTAGATGCTCTACACCAGAGTGTTCATACTCACAAAGCCATTAAAGTACTTGTTTTGTGTATAATGAAATATACCTGGTTGATCCTGCATTCAGCTGTCCCTCTCATCTTCTCTGTGTCACCCATGCAGCCTGAGATTGTGTAAACTAGCTGCTGTCCTCTAAGGAGCATTCTCAATTTCAGTTCCCTTCTAAGCTCTTAATTTCCTGCTTTATCTTATTTTCTTATTTGTGCATCCCACATGACTATAGAGTCACGCATGTGGGTGTATACATAGTGGTATATGACATTACCCCGCCTTCTCCTTCTTTTGCTAAACCCTATAGGGGTGGGATATAGTATGCTGATTGATTACATTGACTAAGAAACGAATATAAATCAGGATTAAATATATCAAACGTAATTGCTACTACATGTAACGTAAAAAAGGGCCTTAAATGCAGATGCCATCTGAACAAAATGAAAGCTAGTGTTAATCATCTTTGACTCCACCTACACCATATTAATGCACAAAAAATACACATTTGATGTTAAATAAAGATTTATTGAGAGTTGTAAAACAGTTATTTGATATGTTTCTAATTTTCTAATTTATATTGCTCTTCTGAAACATTTTTTTTTTCAGTCATGTGACTGGCACAGCACCAATCACAGCTGACCAGACACAGACTCACACTGTAGAGAGCATACGTCAGCAGAGTATTAGAAACCCCTCCCCAAGGACCTTTCCTTACAGATGCCAAAGAACAGGAAAATATAATGTAACCACACACCATCGCTGCCGAATCAGATACTTAGAGGATTAAAAAAAAAAAAAAAAGACGAAATACAGTGGCTTGATATATATGATTTATAGGAATGGCACGAACACTTCTTTGTTTAGATGGCTTTTGAATGAAAAAGAGTTCAAGCATGGGACAGAGAAGGTAGACAATCCTTTAGTACTTGTTTTGACAAATCAAAATATGGGAACATTTTAAATAATAAAAAGACATTTTTATTTTGAGACTATTTGAGTTATGATAAAAGGGTGACATTGATGCATTTTTTATGCACTGTACTGCACATCACACCAGCCCTGTGGTATGAACGGGGCACATAGAAAACAATTGTTTTCTTTGTGCCCTAACAGTGACCTACATTTCTCTGATGCAGCAAAACACAGGTCACTGAAGATAGTGTAAATAAGCCTTTATAGTGGGACAAGTTGTAAAGCCTATTTTGTAATCCCAGATTGGAATTGCAAGTGTATGCCAAATTTGATATAAGCAACAGTTTTTATGAAAATAACATGCACCTTTAAACAGTCACACACAAACACAATTTAACTGAAGAGACAGAAGTCCAGGTAAACTATAAAGAGATTGAATGACACGGAATGTTAAATTATGATGGCACTGCTCTTATCTATGAGTGACATAAACCATAAAACTTTAAAAAGGAACTCCAGAGTCATATAAACAGAGGTATGCCTTTCATCTTTTCTAAAATGTTGGTGCATTTAATCTTATCAATAGGTAACTAAGTACCATATAATAACCAAGCCTCAAGTTTAATTATGTCTTTCTCTTATCCAACGTCATAAAGTCATTTAGAATTTAAAAATAACTCATAAAAATGTAAAAATAAAAATGCATTTGCACACTAAATGGCTGAAATTAGTAATAAGTGCATACAGTTAAATTTGATAAAAGTCTAGACTGTCCAACACAGATTTTGGTGTAGGGCTCGTTTAAAATAAACTGGATCTGACCAAATACATGTCTATGGGGAGAGCTATCCTGTGCAGGCAGGTTGTGTTATCTACAAATATCCGTGTTAAAAGTAAAGTATGGGCAAAGCTTTTTTGGGCGCACTTCTCCTGTGGGTCACAGAAGTGCACTTATGCCCTGTACACACGATCGGATTTCCAATGGAATAAAATCCGATGGATTTTTCCATCGGAAATCCGATGAAGCTGACTTCCATCAGTCTTGCCTACACACCATCAGTAAAAAATCCGACCGTCCCAAACGCTGTGACGTAAAACACTCCGAAGAGCCGAGAAAAATGAAGTTCAATGCTTCTGAGCATGCGTCGACTTGATTCTGAGCATGCGTGGGTTTTTTCTCCGATGGAGTTCCCCACAGACCATCGGAATTTGCTATCGTTTTTTTCCCAAGACCAATGGGGCCCACACACGATCAGTTTGTCCGATGAAAAAAGTCCACCGGTCTTTTTTCATCAGAAAAAACGATTGTGTGTACGCGGCATAACTCTCTCTCTATTGTCACCCAAAATCAGCTTATAGCAAGTTAATGCCATCCCAGGTTCTGAAAGAATCTTGACAATATCAATTCCTAGAAGAGTTGAAGCTGTTATAGCTGCAAAGGGTGGGCCAACTCAATATTGAACCCTACGGACTAAGACTGGGATACCATTAAAGTTTATGTGCATGTAAACGCAGGTGTCCCAATACTTTTGGTAAAATAGTGTGTGTGAATATATATATAATGCAGTCCATAACCTTAACCACTTCCATACAGGGCACTTATACACCTTCCTGCCCAGACCAATTTTCAGCTTTCTGCGCTGTTGCACTTTGAATGACAATTGCGCGGTCATGCTACACTGTACCCAAACGAAATTTTTATCATTTTTCCCCACAAATAAAGCTTTCTTTTGGTGGTATTTGATCACCTCTGGGATTTTTATTTTCTGCTAAAAAAAATAAAAAAAGACCGAAAATTTTGAAAAAAAACGTATTTTTTTTTGTTTCAGTTACAAAACTTTTTAAATAAGTAAGTTTTCTCCTTCACTGATGGGGCTGCACTGACGGGCACCGATGAGGTGGCACCAATGAGGTGGCACTGATGAGGTGGCATTGATGGGCACTGATGATGGGCACTAATATGCGGCACTGATAGGTGGCACGGATAGGCGGCATGGATGGGCACGGATAGGCGGCACGGATGGGCACGGATAGGCAGCATGGATAGGCGGCACGGATGAGCACTGATAGGCGGCACAGATGGGCACTGATAGGTGGCATGGATGTGCATGGATGGGCACTGATAGGTGGCACGGTTGGGCACTGATAGGCGGCACTGATGTACTGTAATGGATGCCAATCAGTGCCAAACAATAATGCCTTCCAATCAGTGATGCCCATTCTGGGCACTGATTGGCATCCATTGTGGGCACTGATTGGCATCCATTAGGGGGCACTAACTGGCATCCCTGGTGGTCTAGGGTGGCATACCTGGTGCTGGCATCACTGGTGGTCTGGTGGCATCCCTGATGGTCCAGTGTGGGCATCCTCAGGGGGGCTGTGCTGATAATCTATCAGCACAAACCCCCCACCTGTCAAAGGAGCAGCCGATCGGCTCTCCTCTACTCGCGTCTGACAGACGCGAGTGAGGAAAAGCCGATGACCGGCTTTTGCTGTTTACACTGTGATCAGCCGTGATTGGACACGGCTGATCACGTGGTAAAGAGTCTCCGTCGGAGACTCTTTACCTAGATCGGTGTTGCGGGGTGTCAGACTGACACCCCGCAGCAACGATCGCCGCGATGCGCGCCCCCGAGGGCGCGCAGCGGCTCAAAATCCTGAGGACGTCATATGACGTCCAGTCAGGATTTTGAAACCACTTTGCCGACGTAAATCCGCTATAGGGCGGGCGGCAAGTGGTTAAAAGATACCTGCATTTCAGCACTGTTGATATCCTGGAAACATTTTAGGTCTGGTCAAGTTCACCTTATGCTTTTACAATCTGTGCTTTACTTTTCTAGCACGACAATAGACTCCTGATAAAATGTATCACATACATGAAAATTACACACCAAGAACAGAATTCTTTAGCCCATTAATAACTTTTTGTGACAAAATATGGTCCAAAAACGGTTCAAGTAAGCTCAAAGCTTTCCTGCATTGGTATTGTTTTTGAGGGATGATCCAGTATGAACATGTATGAATATATATGAACATGTACGCAGCCATCATGGAACTTTTGTAAACTTCCCACAAGATCCCAACTCTATACAGTATATTTAGTAAAGTAAATACAGCATTTGCATTTAGAAAAACTTCTTTAAAAATTAAAGCTAGCTGATAATAGTTCTGCCTGGGTACCCAAGACGTCTTCATTTAGATTTGATAAAGTAAAGGAAAAAAAAAATACTGTAAAATTGTGAGCATAGAATATGATTTTAAAAAGGGCCACTAAATCATGAGTAAACATGATAAAAGTATAGCCACTGCACCTAATATGATAACAGCAGCACACACAATGATGATGACCAAGGTTCTTTTCCTGTTTGTGCAGAGGCTGCCAGTACACACACAATAGCAACTTCATGCACACTTGTGTGGAGATGCAGTGTGGTGCGGCAATAATAAACAATCCGGGTCCGGTTGCAGAGAACAGAACTTGTGTTAATGCAGAATCCAGTAATTAATAACAAACTCGATAGGAAGGCACCTGACTGGGAACACTCACGGCTAGGGATGAGCTTCGTGTTCGAGTCGAACATACGTTCGACTCGAACATCGGCTGTTCGATCGTTCGACGAAGACCGAACGATTTGGGCCGTTCGCGCCAAATTCGAGTGACGCGAACGGCCCACAATGCACTACGCCATCGCAGTGTCATCCAGGCGCTGTGATTGGCCAAGCATGCACTGTGACCCCGCATGCTTGGCCAATCACAGCGCCGGCAGCGAGGAGAGCAATGATTGGCCACAGGCAGGATGCCTGTGGCCAATTATTGCTGAGGGGGTTTAGTACACGCCCCACACTATAAAAGGCCGCCAGCGCGGCGGCCTTGTGTAGTGTGTTCCGGAGCAGGGAAAGAGAAGCATAGGCAGGGACAGTGTCATTTTTTTCCTTTACTAATCCTGGATTCCTTGTGTTTAGGGACAGAGAAGGATAGGTAGGGAGAGTGTCAGTGTGTTATTCTGTGCTAAACCTTGTTTGTAGGGACAGAGAAGGACAGTGAGGGAAAGTGTCAGTGTGCTATTCTGTGCTAAACCTTGTTTGTAGGGACAGAGAAGGACAGTGAGGGAAAGTGTCAGTGTGCTATTCTGTGCTAAACCTTGTTTGTAGGGACAGAGAAGGACAGTGAGGGAAAGTGTCAGTGTGCTATTCTGTGCTAAACCTTGTTTGTAGGGACAGAGAAGGACAGTGAGGGAAACTGTCAGTGTGCTATTCTGTGCTAAATCTTGTTTGTAGGGACAGAGAAGGACAGTGAGGGAAACTATCAGTGTGCTATTCTGTGCTAAACCTTGTTTGTAGGGACAGAGAAGGACAGTGAGGGAAAGTGTCAGTGTGCTATTCTGTGCTAAACCAATCTTGCTGAACCATATTTGAAATCCTTGAGTTTAGGGACAGAGAAGGACACTCAGGGAAACTATCAGTGTGCTATTCTGTGCTAAACCAATCTTGCTGAACCATATTTGAAATCCTTGAGTTTAGGGACAGAGAAGGACACTCGGGGAAACTATCAGTGTGCTATTCTGTGCTAAACCTTGTTTGTAGGGACAGAGAAGGACAGTGAGGGAAACTGTCAGTGTGCTATTCTGTGCTAAACCAATCTTGCTGAACCATATTTGAAATCCTTGAGTTTAGGGACAGAGAAGGACACTCGGGGAAACTGTCAGTGTGCTATTCTGTGCTAAACCTTGTTTGTAGGGACAGAGAAGGACAGTGAGGGAAAGTGTCAGTGTGCTATTCTGTGCTAAACCAATCTTGCTGAACCATATTTGAAATCCTTGAGTTTAGGGACAGAGAAGGACACTCGGGGAAACTGTCAGTGTGCTATTCTGTGCTATACCAATCTTGCTGAACCGTATTTGAAATCCTTGAGTTTAGGGACAGAGAAGGACACTCGTGGAAACTATCAGTGTGCTATGCTGTGCTAAATCTTGTTTGTAGGGACAGAGAAGGACAGTGAGGGAAACTATCAGTGTGCTATTCTGTGCTAAACCTTGTTTGTAGGGACAGAGAAGGACAGTGAGGGAAACTGTCAGTGTGCTATTCTGTGCTAAACCAATCTTGCTGAACCATATTTGAAATCCTTGAGTTTAGGGACAGAGAAGGACACTTGGGGAAACTGTCAGTGTGCTATTCTGTGCTAAACCAATCTTGCTGAACCATATTTGAAATCCTTGAGTTTAGGGACAGAGAAGGACACTCGGGGAAACTATCAGTGTGCTATTCTGTGCTAAACCTTGTTTGTAGAGACAGAGAAGGACAGTGAGGGAAAGTGTCAGTGTGCTATTCTGTGCTAAACCAATCTTGCTGAACCATATTTGAAATCCTTGAGTTTAGGGACAGAGAAGGACACTCAGGGAAACTATCAGTGTGCTATTCTGTGCTAAACCAATCTTGCTGAACCATATTTGAAATCCTTGAGTTTAGGGACAGAGAAGGACACTCGGGGAAACTATCAGTGTGCTATTCTGTGCTAAACCTTGTTTGTAGGGACAGAGAAGGACAGTGAGGGAAACTGTCAGTGTGCTATTCTGTGCTAAACCAATCTTGCTGAACCATATTTGAAATCCTTGAGTTTAGGGACAGAGAAGGACACTCGGGGAAACTGTCAGTGTGCTATTCTGTGCTAAACCTTGTTTGTAGGGACAGAGAAGGACAGTGAGGGAAAGTGTCAGTGTGCTATTCTGTGCTGAACCAATCTTGCTGAACCATATTTGAAATCCTTAGAGTTTAGGGACAGAGAAGGACACTCGGGGAAACTGTCAGTGTGCTATTCTGTGCTATACCAATCTTGCTGAACCGTATTTGAAATCCTTGAGTTTAGGGACAGAGAAGGACACTCGTGGAAACTATCAGTGTGCTATTCTGTGCTAAATCTTGTTTGTAGGGACAGAGAAGGACAGTGAGGGAAACTATCAGTGTGCTATTCTGTGCTAAACCTTGTTTGTAGGGACAGAGAAGGACAGTGAGGGAAACTGTCAGTGTGCTATTCTGTGCTAAACCAATCTTGCTGAACCATATTTGAAATCCTTGAGTTTAGGGACAGAGAAGGACACTTGGGGAAACTGTCAGTGTGCTATTCTGTGCTAAACCAATCTTGCTGAACCATATTTGAAATCCTTGAGTTTAGGGACAGAGAAGGACACTCGGGGAAACTATCAGTGTGCTATTCTGTGCTAAACCTTGTTTGTAGAGACAGAGAAGGACAGTGAGGGAAACTGTCAGTGTGCTATTCTGTGCTAAACCAATCTTGCTGAACCATATTTGAAATCCTTGAGTTTAGGGACAGAGAAGGACACTCGGGGAAACTATCAGTGTGCTATTCTGTGCTAAACCAATCTTGCTGAACCATATTTGAAATCCTTGAGTTTAGGGACAGAGAAGGACACTCGGGGAAACTATCAGTGTGCTATTCTGTGCTAAACCTTGTTTGTAGGGACAGAGAAGGACAGTGAGGGAAACTGTCAGTGTGCTATTCTGTGCTAAACCAATCTTGCTGAACCATATTTGAAATCCTTGAGTTTAGGGACAGAGAAGGACACTCGGGGAAACTATCAGTGTGCTATTCTGTGCTAAACCTTGTTTGTAGGGACAGAGAAGGACAGTGAGGGAAACTGTCAGTGTGCTATTCTGTGCTAAACCAATCTTGCTGAAGCATATTGCAAATCCTTGTGTTTAGGGACAGAGAAGGATAGGCAGGGGACAGTGTCAGTGTCATTGTTGCTAAGCCTCCTGCACAGTATACACCTGAAGGTAGCCCTTATTGCTGTTTTTCCCATCTACCTGCAGGCCATCCATTAAAATGTCTGGAAGGCAAACAAGGAGAGGCAGACAGTCAGGAGGCAAAAAAAGAGGGCAAGCAGGCTCTGTGTCTGGGGGCAACAGTGCTGGTCGTGGACGCGGTGCATTGTCATCAGCACATGGCCATGGGACACGCTTGTCCTTCTTTTCGGCAGCTGGACATGTTGAGCCACATCATGCCGAAGACTTGGTAGAGTGGATGACCAAGCCCACCTCATCCTCCTCATCCTCTCTCACCCAGGCTCAGGGTACTGGCAAAGCAGCTGCCAAAGCGTCCTCTTCTCTGGTATCAATGTCATCATTAGTCACTCCTTCCCTAGACCCACCATGTCCTCCTCCTGAGGAGTCCCCCAAACTGTTTGAGCACAGTGTTGGGTACATGCTCCAGGAGGATGCCCAGCGTTTCGAAGGATCTGATGATGATACCCAGCTAGAGGAAGGCAGTAGCGTGAGAGCAGAGAGAGGGGATGCTCAAGAAGGACACCAATCTGGCAGTCATGCTCCAGCAGCTGCAGCATACTGCCAGATTGGCTCCAGTGATGAGGAGGGAGGGGATGATGAGGTCACTGACTCCACGTGGGTGCCTAATAGGAGAGAGGAGGAGGAGGAGGATGAGGAGGAGGCACATCTCCAACAAGGCAGGATGCCCTTGGGTGGCCAGCGTATGGGCAGCACACCGACGGAATCACACCGCAGAGCTCCGCCTGTGCAGGGCGCTGCCTCTGCCCGTCATTCAAAAAGTTCTTTGGTGTGGGCCTTTTTTGAGGCGAGTGCATCAGATCGCACAGCTGCTGTTTGCAACATATGTCTCAAGCGTATATCGCGTGGCCAAAACATCAGCCGCTTGGGCACCACATGCTTGATCAGACATATGTTGACCTGCCATGCAGCTCGTTGGCAAGCCTACCTTAAAGACCCACACCAAAGAACAAAGCGGACCTCTCCTTGCACCGCATCAGCTGGGATCTCCAACCCCACTATACCTTCAGTCCTCTCTGAAACCTGCACTGAGAGGAATCAAGGTGTAGAATTAGGTGTGTCACAGCCAAGTACTTGCGGCCACTCTGCTAGCAGTACACCGACGTCCGATTCTAGCAGGCAAATTTCCCTGCCCCAGCTGCCGGACCGTCGAAAGAAGTTCACTCCCAGCCATCCACATGCCCAGCGGTTGAATGCTAGCTTGGCTAAATTGCTAGCGCTTCAACTGCTGCCTTTTCAGTTGGTAGACTCGGCCCCCTTCCGTGAGTTTGTGCAATGTGCGGTTCCTCAGTGGCAGGTTCCCAAACGCCACTTTTTCTCACGGAAGGCGATTCCGGCTCTCTACAGGCATGTGGAAGGCAATGTCTTGGCCTCGCTGGACAGGGCGGTCAGTGGTAAGGTGCATATTACCGCTGACTCATGGTCCAGCAGGCATGGACAGGGACGTTACCTTTCTTTCACGGCCCATTGGGTCACTCTTTTGGCAGCTGGGAAGGATGCAGGACAAGGTGCAGTAGTGTTGGAGGTTGTTCCACCGCCACGCCTCCAAAATACTACTACTGGTTGTGACACACCTCTCTCCTCCACCCCCTCCTCTTCTTCCTCCATGGCCTCTTCCTGTGCTTTGTCCTCGGAACCAGTGGTGCTCCGTAGGCGTTCAAGGGGCTACGCAAGTACGCAGGCAAAAAGATGCCATGCCGTGCTTGCGCTGGTGTGTTTGGGGGACAGGAGCCACACTGGGGCAGAGGTCCTGTCTGCTCTGCAGGGGCAGGCCGAGAGGTGGTTGACGCCACGCCAGCTTAAGCCAGGAATGGTGGTTTGCGACAATGGCACCAACCTCCTCTCCGCCCTCCGACAGGGACAACTGACCCATGTGCCCTGTGTGGCTCACGTCCTTAACCTGGTGGTGCAGCGGTTCTTGGGCAGGTACCCGGGCTTACAGGATGTCCTGAGGCAGGCCAGGAAAGTCTGTGTGCATTTCCGCAGATCTTATAATGCCAGTGCTCGCCTGGCTGAGCTGCAAAAGGAGTTGAACCTGCCCAAGAACCGCCTTATATGTGACATGCCCACCAGGTGGAACTCAACGTTGGCCATGCTGCAGCGGCTGCACACGCAGCAGAGGGCCATCAATGAGTACCTGTGCGACTACGGCACCAGGACAGGGTCAGGGGAGCTCTGTTTTTTTTAACCACGCCAGTGGGGCATGATCAGGGATGCATGCACTGTCCTGGCACCATTTGAGGAGGCCACGAGGATGGTGAGCAGTGACAGTGCATGCATCAGTGACACTGTACCTCTTGTCCACCTGTTGGAGCACACGCTGCGTGGAATAATGGACAGGGCACTTGAGGCAGAACAGAGGCAGGAAGAGGAGGACTTCCTTGCCTCTCAAGGCCCCCTTTACCCAGACAGTGTTCCTTCTGTCCCACCCATCGCACAGGAAGAGGAGGAGGAGGAGGAGGAGGAGGATTGTGTCAGCATGGAGGTGGAGGCTGGCACTCAGCATCATCAGCAGCAGTCTTTTAGGGATGATTTACAGTCCCAAGAAACCAGTGGACTTGTACGTGGCTGGGAGGAGGTGGCTGCGGATCATGTCGTCCTTAGTGACCCAGAGGACTCCGGACTGGATGCCTCAGCTAACCTACGCTGCATGGCCTCCCTGATCCTGCAAAGTCTGCGGAAGGATCCTCGTATTCTTCGGATCAAGGAGAGGGACCATTACTGGCTGGCCACTCTCCTTGATCCACGGTACAAGGGTAAGGTTGCGGACCTTATGTTACCGTCGCAGAGGGAGCAGAGGATGAGACAACTCCGGGAGGCCTTGCAGAAAGGTCTGTGCAACGCGTTCCCAGAGACTGGGAGGTTACAAACTCCTGGTCCTGGACAACGAGTTGCTGAGGCTTCGGGCAGTCAAAGAAGGAGCGGTGGGGAAGGTGGCCGTCTGACTGATGCGTTCAGACAATTCTTTAGTCTGCAGCCCCAAAGTATGATCGGTTCCAGCAACCATCGCCAGCGTCTGATATACATGGTGCAGGAATACCTAGGGGCAAGGTCAGACTTGGACACCTTCCCCACCGAAAATCCTCTGGCTTACTGGGTCTTGAGGATGGATCACTGGCCAGAGCTTGCACAGTATGCAATTGAGCTACTGGCCTGTCCTGCATCCAGCGTTCTTTCAGAACGCACATTCAGTGCTGCTGGAGGATTTGTCACGGATCACAGGGTGCGCCTGTCCACCGACTCGGTTGATCGACTGACTTTCATCAAGATGAACCAGTCTTGGATCACCACCAGCTACCACACACCTGATGCTGATATAACAGACTAATTGATTTTAAAATGTCACATCCCTTCAAGACTGATGCTCATGGTGAGTGCCTGTGCTGTTATGTTGACTGGCTATCCTCCTCCTCCTCCTCAATGATCCGATTAATGATGATAGCTTGGAAGATCATTTTGGTTTATGGGTGCCGCCACCAGTGGCTAAGGCCCAATTTTTCAGCCCCTGTTTAACAGGGGCGTGTAATTACAATTTTTGATGCAATACTTTGCAACAGGGCTCATTGCTGTGCTCCAAGTACAGTATCTGTGAGGGGTTGCAGTGTTGTGCCACCAGTGCCTAAGGCCCAATTTTTCAGCCCCTGTTCAACAGGGGCATGCAATTATAATTATTGATCTAATAATTCACAGCAGGGCCCATTGCTGCGCCCACCAAGAGTAACTGTCAGGCCTTACAGTGTTGTGTCAACACCACCACCACCACCACCACCACCAAAGGCCCAATTTTTCAGCCCCTGTTCAACAGGGGCATGCAATTATAATTGTTGATCTAATAATTCACAGCAGGGCCCATTGCTGCGCCTACCAAGAGTAACTGTCAGGCCTTACAGTGTTGTGTCAACACCACCACCACCACCACCACCACCACCAAAGGCCCAATTTTTCAGCCCCTGTTCAACAGGGGCATGCAATTATAATTATTGATATAATAATTCACAGCAGGGCCCATTGCTGCGCCCACCAAGAGTAACTGTCAGGCCTTACAGTGTTGTGTCAACACCACCACAACCACCACCACCACCACCACCAAAGGCCCAATTTTTCAGCCCCTGTTCAACAGGGGCATGCAATTATAATTATTGATATAATAATTCACAGCAGGGCCCATTGCTGCGCCCACCAAGAGTAACTGTCAGGCCTTACAGTGTTGTGGCACCAGCACCACCATCAAAGGCCCAATTTTTACTACCACTGTTCAACAATTATATGTTATTACAATTCCTGATATAATAGTTGACAGCAGGGCGTTCCAGCACCCACCAAGAGTAACTGTGAGTGCTTACAGTGTTGTGCCAACACCAACACCTAAGGGGCCAATTTCTGCAGAGTATATACGGCAGGTCCCTACTTTCAAACATCCAACTTACAAACGACTCCTACTTGCAAACGGAAGAAGACAACAGGAAGTGAGAGGAAATCTACCCCTAGGAAGGAAAATTCTCTCCTGTAAGAATTAATATGGGAGAAAGGTGTCTCCTCTCTACTGATGCTTTATCACCAATCCTTGTTTCAATAAAAACACCACATTTCAAAAACAGTTGTCATTGGGACGCAAAGTGAGGTGAAATGTCCTGAACAGGGGCACAGACAGCAAAACAAATGTTACAGGGGTGATAACCCTTCCCTATGTTTTCCAAAAAGCTTATGTAGCGGGGTGTTCCCCTTTAATGCAGAGAGACAAGAAGTTCCAGGTGAGAGGTGAGTCGGGAGGAAGTAAAGAGACATTATGGAAGTGAAAGCAGAGGAGAGAGAGACTACATCTCCCAGTACATCTTGCAGCACCCAGGGTGCATTGCTCCAGAACAGAGACTGCTGGGGGAGACTTTATAAAGGGGAGGCGGAGTTTTGGTCGGTCTTTTTGGGACACCCCTCTCCTAGCAAGAGGATGTCTGTGCTGAACTGCTGTGGGCACAAGGCCTGAAGCCTGGGCCGTGTGCTCCTTTCCAAAGAGCCCTCTGCCAGCCTAGCAGAGCCTTAGAGACATCTAATCCTCCTTGCTGCAGTACACCAGAAGGATTGAAGACTTGGATGTCGGTGGATTCCTGTTCCTAGACGAATCGATGGAGGAAACGGACTTTGACTTGCCCGGGTGGTGAGAGCTGTTTAAAGACAGATACCTTTATCTTTACTATTCGTTGGGATTACAAAGTTGTTCTTCAAGTGCACCACCGAAAAGATTGCTAGCGAATATTGTTTCACTGAACTTCCATCTAGATCAGTCAGGCCTGACTGCATAGGTAGACATTGCTGGGTGTTAGTCTACCCATGAGGGGAAGTAGCTGTAAAAGGGCAGCGCTAGAGTTGCATAGCAATACTTTATTATTCTGATTACTCTGTTTATCTTTATTACTGTTTATTGCAGGGATCTGCAACTTGTTATACTGTTGTTTATTACTTGCCCATTAGCCTCAGTAAAATATCTGGGTAAAGTACATTTGGTGTCAGTTCCGCTTACTTTAATAGGAGTTTTAAAGTATATTCTGTGTATGTTTGTTATAGGACTGCGTCACCAACAGTTGCGGTCACGCGGTCCTATCCCTCTATCACCAGCTGTGCCACGGGAGGTTAGAGCCGATTGCCAGGGGTTGACAGCAGTGCACTACAGGGCCCAAATCAATATCAGCGGCTCTCTTAACTGGGGGTAGCGCTACACGTGGGGGCTCGAGTCCGGGATCCTTGTACGTTGCACGCTGCAATCAAGCCGGTCAGAAGTACCAGCATGGACCCGCTGGCAATGTCACAGTGGTGCGCAGCGATTGGCGCCGATCCAACCGCGGCGGTAGTCATTGTACTCCCGGGGAAAGATGGAAGGAAGAGGAGATAAAACAGCTCGTATTGTTACTGTCTCCGAGCCACAAAGCATGGGTGATGGATTTTAGGCCAGATCCAGTGATCTCGTTTACATACGCACTGGTAGAATGGAAAAACGAAATCCCAGAGCATTTTAAAAGTCAGCGTATACAAGCCATAGATAATCAGATCTATCACTTGATACATACGCTGCCAGTGAAGGAAGAATGGTTTCAGACACCAAAGCCATCACTCCCACAATTATCTCCACCACTATCCCCTAAAGCAGAAAAGCTTAAGGAACTATTAAGCCCGGGATCACCGCTGGCCGCTATAGGGCCTGAATTGTTGAATGCTCTAGGAGACCTTGTAATTAAGTGCCAGAAAAGCAGTACGGTGCATGTGGAGGCCGGTTACCGGAAGCTTAGCACCTTCTCAGGGAAGCTCCCCGTCCCTGCGGGGGAGGAAGATTTTGACACTTGGGTGGAACAGGCATTGCAGGCAGTAGAAGCATGGGAGGTGCCTGAGGCACAGAAGAGACAGCGAGTCTTAGAAAGTCTCAAAGGTGCCGCGGCAGAAGCGGTGAAGAGCTTCCGGTTTGGAAATGAAAACTGTACAGCTCAAGATTGCCTGGCCATGCTGCAGGAAGAGTTTGGTCAGCTGGAGAAGGTGTCAGAGATGATTTATCAAATTGAACACACTCTCCAGCAGCCGAATGAGAAACTGTCAGAATATGTTAGAAGGCTGAACAGGCAGTTATGCAAGATTGTACTGAAGAAGGGAATGCTGCCCAAAGATGCAGATGAAGCACGCATGAAGCAGATCATGAGGGGAGCGCGGTGCTCAGACCCGGTCTGGCTGCACCTGAAAACCTCAGGAGGAGGAATGTCACTAACCTACTCTGATCTAATAAAAATTATTAGGGACGAAGAGGCGCTGGAGGAAGATCAGCAGGTGGCCAAGGCAAATGTCACACCTGTACCAGTGTTGGTCCATTCGGTCAAGAGCCCAGAAAGAGATGCGGAGGTTGACACTCTGAAATCGCAAATGGCCCAAGTGTTGGAGATGCTGACCTCTTTGATGGAGAAAGATCAGAGAAGACGAGAGAAACCAAGCCCAAGAAAGGAGTTGTTCCCGAACACCTCAGCACCGGCCTCCCTACAGGACCGAGAAGAGGTGATTTGCTATAACTGCGGAGGGAGTGGCCACTTTGCTAACGTATGCTCCAGCCCAAAGAAGAAGAGAACAGATAATTGCAAGCCGGCGGGAAACTCCAAAGGGCCCCGGTGAAGGAGTCAACCGGGTGCCCATCATCTTCAGTGCGCTCCAAACTAAAAAAAAAAGGCCAAGAATGGAGGAGACAAAACTCCTAGGAGGAGGTATAGTACACCCCCACCAAGATGTACCCCAGAGGGAGGGGGCAAGACCCCTCAGTGGAAGTACAGCACCCCAAAGAAGGAACATCCACCTAAAAGGAACAATAACATCCCTCAGCGGGTTTGTGCCCCCATTGAGAGGGAGAAAGTCAATGCATGCCAGGCTCAGGAAAAATTAAAGTCCAAAAGGAGCAGGGCAAGGGTCGAAAGCAAAAAAAAGAGGTGACCCCAGTCCGGCCATACCCAAAGGAACTGGTGGGCCCGTCTCCTACTGTGCCCATTCAAGTGGAAGGAGTCTATACTAAAGCTCTTTTGGACACCGGAGCACAGGTGACTTTACTATACCGGGACTTCTATGATAGGCACTTGAGTCATCTGCCTATCCAGAAGATAGAAGAGCTGGAGATATGGGGACTTGGAACCCAGAGTTTCCCTTATGATGGGTACCTGCCCATAAAGATGACTTTCGACCCATCCGTGGCTGGGAAGGCTGAAGTGTTTGACACCCTGGCAGTTGTGTGTCCCCGGCCGCCTGGAGCCAGCAAGATTTCCCTGATCATTGGGACAAACACGGATCTAGTCAGGAGACTCCTGACCCCTCTAGTGAAAGAGAGAAACCATTCAGCCACCAAAATCCATCCCATGCTAAAGACGGCCTACCAACGACTGGTCTTAGAGCAGAAGACCCCGGGAGAGGGGATAGGGAAGGTGTGGAGACTTGGCAGAGAAGGAGTAGTGCTACAGCCCGGAGAAGTAACCTGTCTTAGGGCCACTGTGAAGCTTTCGTGGGAACAACCTGGCCCCTTTGTCATGCTGGAATCAGACCCAAGGGAAGAGTCCTCAGGCCTAGAAGTGATACCAGAAGTGATTCCGTTCAAGGCCCTGAAGAAGGCCCATGGCAGAGTTCCGGTGAGTGTTAGGAACACTACAGGAGGACCCATGGAGATCCCTGCCAGAGTGTTGCTTGGTCAGGTGAGCCCTGCTGCCCCGGTCACTTGGTCCGAAGTCAAGGGGACGGGTGACGGAGGAGATGTTTGGGAGAAACTGTCCGTGGAAAACCCGAACCTACCCAGGGCTTGGAAAGAAAGAGCCAAGGCCCAGCTGACCAGGTGGGAGAAGATCTTTTCCGAAGATGAATTCGATGTGGGGTGTGCAAGAAGTGCCACCCATCGGATCCGCCTCCAAGAAGATAAGCCCTTCCGAGAGAGGGTCAGGCGGGTCCCCCTGGCAGATCTGGAGGATCTGAGGGAACAACTTGTAGAACTAAAGAAGACTGGTGTTATCCATGAGTCTAGAAGTCCCTATGCCTCCCCAATCGTGGTGGTCAGAAAGAAGAATGGGTCGTTGAGGCTTTGTATCGATTACAGGACTCTCAACAGGAGAACCATCCCTGACCAATACACCACGCCAAGGATAGAAGATGCCCTACAAAGTTTGTCTGGAGCCAAATGGTTCAGTGTGATGGACCTCAAGAGTGGGTACTATCAAATCCCTATGCACCCAGAAGACAGGGAGAAGACAGCCTTCATAACCCCGGTGGGATTCTTCGAATTCAATAGGATGCCTCAGGGTCTGTCTGGAGCTCCTGCTACCTTTCAACGCCTTATGGAGAAGACTGTTGGAGACATGAATCTTATAGAAGTCCTTGTGTACTTGGACGATGTCATTGTCTTTGGAAGAACCTTGGAAGAACATGAAGCCAGGTTGGAGAAAGTATTGAGAAGACTCAGCGAAGAGGGACTTAAGCTTTCCCCCGAGAAGTGTCGGTTCTACCAGTCTTCTGTGAACTATCTGGGGCACATAGTGTCTGAAGAAGGGGTGGCCACAGATCCTGAGAAGTTGGAAGCAGTCACTTCCTGGCCACGACCCACCACAGTAACAGAGCTCAGATCCTTCCTGGGGTTCTGCTCCTATTATAGGAGGTTTGTGGAGGGGTTTGCTCGGATTGCCCGCCCGTTGAATGAATTGCTAAAGGCAGAAGGGGAAGAGGATGACTCAGGGCCCAGGAGGCCTGGTGAGTCAGTTCAAGATCAGTGGAACCCAAGGTGTGAAGAGGCCTTTCATGCTCTGAAGAGGAGCTTAACCACTGCCCCAGTCCTGGCCTACGCCGACCCTACCAGACCTTATGAATTACATGTGGATGCCAGCCATGAGGGTCTAGGTGGTGTACTCTACCAAGAACATGAAGGACAACTGCGACCAGTGGCCTATGTGAGCAGGAGCCTGACCCCCTCAGAAAAGAATTACCCCACTCATAAGCTGGAATTCCTGGCCCTCAAATGGGCGGTAGTAGACAAGCTAAAAGACTACTTGTATGGGGCAGAGTTTACTGTGAAGACAGACAACAACCCCCTGACCTACCTCTTCACCACCGCGAAACTAGATGCCACCGGACACAGGTGGTTGGCCGCATTGTCTGGATTCAACTTCAGTCTGAAGTACAGACCAGGAGCCGGAAATAGGGATGCAGATGCCCTGTCCCGGAGGTCTCATGCCACGACAAATGACTGGGAAGATTGGACCCAAGTGGCACCGGACGGGGTGCGGGCCCTTTGTCAAGGGGCTGAATTCCAAGCCAGAGGAGGCTCCAGAGCAGAAGAAATAGGGGTTACCATGGTAGGAGTCCCCAAACACTATTGTGGGGTAACTCAACTGGAGGAAGACAACCTACCGAGACTGTCCAAGAAGGAGTTGAGGTGTGACCAATTGGAAGACCCCATGGGGAGATTGGTCCTCGAAGCCCTGGAGAATCAGGATCCCAACAAATTCCTACATCACCCCTCAAAGGAGGCTCGCCTGTTGAGGAAGGAATTGGACAGGCTACAGGTACATCAGGGAGTGGTCTACCGAAGGGGCCCCTCTGATGACTCAGAAGATAAGTGGCAGTTATTTCTTCCAGAGAAGCACCGAGAGACTGTACTAATTGCCCTGCATGACCATCATGGTCACCTAGGGGCAGAAAGGACCTTCCAGCTCGTCAGAAATCGGTTCTATTGGCCCTGCATGAGGGCAGAAGTAGAGGAGTATTGCCATTCCTGTGCACGATGCATTCAGAGAAAGACCCTACCCCATCAAGCTGCCCCAATGGGCCACTTACAGAGTCAAGGCCCAATGGATCTGGTATGCATTGACTTTCTCTGCCTCGAACCCGACCTGAGTGGATTGGGGAATGTTCTGGTAATAACCGACCATTTCACCCGCTATGCTCAAGCTTTCCCAACCAAAGACCAGAAGGCATCCACCGTGGCCAAGATACTTATGGAGAAGTATTTTGTCCATTACGGACTACCACAGAGACTCCACTCAGATCAAGGAAGGGACTTTGAGAGTCGGTTGATCCGAAGACTTTTGGATTCATTAGGAATAAAGAAGACCAGAACCACGCCTTACCACCCACAAGGAGATGCTCAGCCGGAGAGATTTAACCGGACCCTGCTCAACATGTTGGGAACCTTAGAAACAGAGAAGAAGCAACACTGGAGTAAGCACATATCAGCCCTAGTACATGCCTATAACTGTACCACAAGTGACGCCACTGGCTACTCCCCTTATCGACTTATGTTTGGGAGAGAAGCAAGGCTACCTGTGGACCTGGCCTTTGGCACTTCTATAGACAATACCTCAGCTACATCCCACAAGGGATACGTGGACAGACTTAGACGTAGCTTGCAGGTGGCCTATGAACAAGCCCAGGCGGCTTCGGATCAAAGGGGGGCCCGCAACAAGAGAAATTTTGATCTGAAGGTTCGAGTGCAAGATCTGCAGCCCGGGAACCGAGTACTGCTACGCAATCTGGGGGTCCCTGGAAAACACAAGCTTGCCGACAGGTGGAGATCTGAGCCCTATGTTGTCTGTAGGAAGTTGCCCGGTTTGCCTGTCTACAAACTAAAGCCAGAAGGAAAGGTGGGTCCACTGAAGACGTGGCATCGGAACCACCTGCTCCCACTTGCTGAGGCAGTCAGAATACCTCCCGTGAGAGACTCCCCTGAACCGGCCTCTATCCTGGATATTCCTAGGCCGAACACTCGGTCCCAGACCTCTCGAGCCAAAGATGGGGAGGCCTCCCAATTGAGTACAGAAGAAGGTGGAGAACTGGACTGGCTGTGGCCTCCCTCGACTCTGGGAACGTCCGCCATAGATCTCCCAAATGGAGGGGATACCCCAGATGCAACGCTGAATCCGGAGGCTACTGAATTCATACCCTTCAGTCCCTCAGCTGATTACTGGGAAGATGTTCCTGACACTTGCGCAGAGGAGGACTCTAGAGATTCCATACGTCAGTCGACTTCTGAATCAGAGGTTCCAGAACCAGCAATGTTACCTGAACTTACTCCTGAAGAAGAGCCTGTGGTGCCAGAGTCAGAAGCACCAAGAGAGCAGAGGGCTCGCAGAGTCATCAGGCCTCCCAAGAAACTAACTTACCCCCAAATGGGGACGAGCTCAGAGGACTCTGTTGTAACGGCTAGGAGAAGTGTTGAACAACCTGATCCTTCCACCGTCCATTTGGTGGAGGGCAACCCCAGCTCACTCTCTGGCACAGTTAGGCAGGCCACTCATGGTAGTGTGACCTGTGGGCAAGAGAGTTCCATCCCAAAGTTTTGGTGGGAATTCCCTATGCCAACATCATGCTCGACATTGTCCAAAATGGTAAACAGTATTTGTTGAAGTTTATCTTTGGGGACCAAAGAGTTCAAGTGGGGGGAGTGTGTAGCGGGGTGTTCCCCTTTAATGCAGAGAGACAAGAAGTTCCAGGTGAGAGGTGAGTCGGGAGGAAGTAAAGAGACATTATGGAAGTGAAAGCAGAGGAGAGAGAGACTACATCTCCCAGTACATCTTGCAGCACCCAGGGTGCATTGCTCCAGAACAGAGACTGCTGGGGGAGACTTTATAAAGGGGAGGCGGAGTTTTGGTCGGTCTTTTTGGGACACCCCTCTCCTAGCAAGAGGATGTCTGTGCTGAACTGCTGTGGGCACAAGGCCTGAAGCCTGGGCCGTGTGCTCCTTTCCAAAGAGCCCTCTGCCAGCCTAGCAGAGCCTTAGAGACATCTAATCCTCCTTGCTGCAGTACACCAGAAGGATTGAAGACTTGGATGTCGGTGGATTCCTGTTCCTAGACGAATCGATGGAGGAAACGGACTTTGACTTGCCCGGGTGGTGAGAGCTGTTTAAAGACAGATACCTTTATCTTTACTATTCGTTGGGATTACAAAGTTGTTCTTCAAGTGCACCACCGAAAAGATTGCTAGCGAATATTGTTTCACTGAACTTCCATCTAGATCAGTCAGGCCTGACTGCATAGGTAGACATTGCTGGGTGTTAGTCTACCCATGAGGGGAAGTAGCTGTAAAAGGGCAGCGCTAGAGTTGCATAGCAATACTTTATTATTCTGATTACTCTGTTTATCTTTATTACTGTTTATTGCAAGGATCTGCAACTTGTTATACTGTTGTTTATTACTTGCCCATTAGCCTCAGTAAAATATCTGGGTAAAGTACATTTGGTGTCAGTTCCGCTTACTTTAATAGGAGTTTTAAAGTATATTCTGTGTATGTTTGTTATAGGACTGCGTCACCAACAGTTGCGGTCACGCGGTCCTATCCCTCTATCACC
Source organism: Rana muscosa (assembly GCA_029206835.1). Taxonomy (NCBI): domain Eukaryota; kingdom Metazoa; phylum Chordata; class Amphibia; order Anura; family Ranidae; genus Rana; species Rana muscosa. Next base: position 828,425,027 of record CM055118.1, on the reverse strand, counting down.
AGCTGTGCCACGGGAGGTTAGAGCCGATTGCCAGGGGTTGACAGCAGTGCACTACAGGGCCCAAATCAATATCAGCGGCTCTCTTAACTGGGGGTAGCGCTACACTTAAAAATAGATTTTTTGGCTGGAGCTACACTTAAACAATGTACGTGTTCAAAATTACAAACAGATTCTACTTAAGAACAAACCTACAGTCCCTGTCTTGTTTACACCGGTCTTGTTTAGATTTTCATCCATATTACCGGGACCAGACATTACATTAAAGCCGCAAGCAGTTTTAAATGGCTTTTTTTCCCTTTAGAAATGTCATTTTGTGCAGGGACAGTTCTAAACACGGGAAACACGTGGCACTTCGCAGGCATACTTTAGACACCCCCCAGGTACGATATTTAAAGGAATATTTGACTTTTTTTTTTCACTTTATGCATCATTAAAATGACTGCTCCCGAAAAACGTCCGTTTTTAAAACTTCTTTTTGCATTGATACATGTCCCCTGGTGCAGAACCCGGGTTCCCAAACTCTGTTTTGGACAATAACATAATAATAGTCGTTATAATTAGCACTTTAGAATTCGAACGTTCGCATCCATTGTATTTAATAGGGTTCTAATGTTCGTGCGAACTTTCGGTCCGTTCGCGGGTTCTGGTGCGAACCGAACCCGGGGGTGTTCGGCTCATCACTACTCACGGCATCTAACAGCAATGTGTAGCAGAGAGCAGGTCTCAGATGTGCCCATCAGCACCTGTCTTGAGGGGTGGAATGCAGTCTGGCTGGTCTGAACCCAAGTGGGGTGGTCTCCAGAAGGATGATGTGTCCCTATCCTTTCTCTACATGTCAGGAACCTCTACCTGCTGCTAATCACTGCCCCTGTCAGATGAGTGAGCTACCAACACGTGAAAATACGCACTAAGCCATGGTCTTAAATATGCTCTTCCTGACCTAAGATGGCTGCTAGAGTCACATGGGGCGGCAGCATCCAATTGGATAGCTTCCCCAGTGACAATGAAACCCATAAAGTGACCATGTTCCTCTTGACTTCCTCTTCCCCTGCAATGCTGCTGTGGTGGAGCACCACCTGCAGTAGAAAAAGTAGAATGCACTTGCCTACGCCTAAACAGCGGCTATTGTTTCTCCAGTGTGAAAGCCCGAGGGCTTTCACACTGGAGCGGTGCGCTAGCAGGACCGCTCCAAAAGTCCTGCTAGCAGCATCTTTGAAACGGTGAAAGGAGCGGTGTGTTTACCGCTCCTTCACCGCTCCTTCCCATTGAAAGCAATGGGAAACCGCGGCTATACCGGCTATATCGCCGGTAATGCAATGCAACCCTTTTTCGGCCGCTAGCGGGGGGTAAAACCGCACCGCTAGTGGCCGAATACCGCCGCAATTCCGACGGTATAGCACCGCGGTTTCCCATTGCTTTCAATGGGAAGGAGCGGTGAACGAACCCCTCTCACCGCTCCAAAGATGCTGCTAGCAGGACTTTTGGAGTGGTCCTGCTAGCGCACCGCTCCAGTGTGAAAGCCCTCGGGCTTTCACACTGGAGCGGTGCGCTAGCAGGACCGCTCCAAAAGTCCTGCTAGCAGCATTCGGGCTTTCACACTGGAGAAACAGCAGCCGCTGTTTAGGGTCGGTTTGCAGGCGCTATTTTTAGCGCAATAGCGCCTGCAAACCACCCCAGTGTGAAAGGGGTCTTACTCACAAGGCCAAGGGATAGCTGCTCAGACTTAGCTTCCTCTCCGTCTCAGGGGTGTTTCGGTTGTTGCAGGTATGTGCTCCCAGGCTCTGCCACAGCCAGGACCCCAATGAACAGCAAACAAACCAGCAGCAACGCCTTTGGAGATGGCAGCTTTCCTTGCTGGTGAATCTCCTAGGCCAAATATGTAGGGTTGGATACCCAGCAAATGCTAGCCCCTTAACAGGCTTTTGGGTCTAGCAGCATAAATAGTCCAGCAGCAACTCCCCAGGCCTCAACCTGCGGCAAGAGAGATAGCAGATGGCCTCCCTAAATATTTATAGCCTCCCCCATCATGCCCCAAGTGGCCTGGAACCTCCTACTGGGTGGCTGAGGAAAATATGAATATTCATAACTCAGCGAGATAACTCAGAGATATGTTTCCTACATTAATGGTTTGTGTAATTCCCACTTACATTGGAGGCCAGTGGAAAATGCGCCATTTCATTAGGATTTGGTGGGAAGAATGCCTATTACATTGGGGATCAGTGGGAAAATCACATTTACACACTGATGCCATGCAGCATCTGTGCTGAAACTATGCAGGCACTGTCAAGCAGGAGATTAATCTGCCACTGCTCACTTTTCATGGAATCCCGAGCAGTCTCTGGTGAAGCCCTTGTTCCAAAGAACCCTTGTTGAGAGAGGCTGTTTTAAACTATATTGACAACCTATGTATACCAGGGCAAAATCAAATATAAACAGTTTTAATTTCCAGCTTGAAAGGATTTTACAGCTGTATTATTATCTTGTGTACTATATACAAAGGACCAATAGACATTAGATGGCTGTAACGATTTCCAGGAATTTCATATAGATCAGGTATTGGTAATTATCACTATGTAGGTAGGTACCCAGCACCAAACAACATAACTGGGAAAGCCAATTAGCCAATTTGGAATTTTCTAGCCAATCACCCAACCTTTCTCTGTTTTTGTACACCTGAGGAACTCTTGAAAATAAGTTCAGCTTTAGGGAACTCCTGAAATAACGTTTTTGATCTATGGGTTGGACCTTAGTGTTATCAATTTTGATTAGGGATGCATTAATACCAGTTTTTTCAGAGTGAGTTTACTGATACTTTTTATCAAGTACTTGCCAATACCAATTACCGATACCTTTTTTTTTTCGTGCGGTGCATTACAATTTGAGCCCATACAAAATAATTGGGCTCAAATGGCACTGCAAAGAATTGCATGTGATTTAAACAGGAATGCGGTGCGATTCCTGTCTGAATCACATGCGGTTTCATGCACTGCTCCTGTGTGAACCCAGACTGAAGTCACTATGACTTGGGTTCCTGGAGCGGTGCAGGAAACTGCATGTGATTCGGACAGGAATCGCACTGCATGACTTGTCGAAGGGACATGCTGGAAAACTCTTTTTGATGAGTTGGTTCTCAATTGTCTGCAGCCACTGATCAGTGTATTCTGACCTGGTGGGGAATTTCTCCTTTCACCTTGTTTGTGTGGATGGTGGAATCTGCCTGCTGGCTAAACAGCTGGCTGGCTGGCTGGCTGAAAAAAAACAACAACAGTGTATAGCAGCTTTAGATGTTTCCCAGCAGCAGGAAGAACTCCTGTCAACACAAGTCCTCTTCCCCTGCCCTGCTCCATCTCCCTTTTTTCTCCCATTCTTCCTGCATTTTTGGCTGTCTAACTTTGCTTCCATCAGTTGGATGAACTCCTGTCAACAAAGACAGAACCAAATGCCTACCTTTCCTTCCTTGTCCTGAATCTCCCCTTCTAACACCCACTTTCCTTGGCATCCGGCATGGTGGGTACTAAAGGCACTGCTGAGTGATAGAAATCTGCTGAAAAGGTGAAGGTGGCAAAACCACTTTGGACCTTTTGTGGAACATTGGTTGAGGTATCCAGCAACCACCATTGTTTCCTTAAGCTAAGGCTGGCTTAGATGTTTGCACTGTGCATACATGTATCAATTTTTCTGCAAGCATGCATATTTATGCAATTATATGTAGCACAGTGTTACCATTGCAAGCATCTTAAAGGACTGTAATCTGTGCAGTGAATAAGTTTGGCTCCCTTCGGTGTTTATTTCATGCTAGTTAGTTACAACTTGTTTTGGTTCAGTTATCGAGAGACAAAGACTCCATTACAGTAAGTAGCACAGAGACTACATTGCCCACAAGGCCACTGTGCTACCATAGGGCAGTGCATCGCGCAAAGCCCGATGGGAGGGGCTATTTAAGACAAGTGCTCCGAATAGCACGCTCTCTCTGGACGCCATCTTCAAGCCGGCTGGAGGCCTGTGTTGAGGCATGTTGGGAGTGTGCTTAGGGTCGAGACGCCTGAGCCTATAGGGACTGAGAGCGGATCGCCTAGCCAGAGAGGGATTCCTGCGGACAGTCTCGCTGATCAACCGGAGGAGGATCGGTCTGCAGCCCGCAACATCCAGACCCTTTTACCCAATGTTGACCAGAGAACGCCGGGTGAAGAACCAGGGGCCTCGTGTCACGTGAGACGGACCATTGAAGGAGGGCTCCGGACTGAGAGGAAAAGCAACAAGACAAGGCCTCATCTGGTGAGTGGGCACCTGCCCATCAATTTAGTTAATTGACTGCCAGTAGTGTGACTATCTCAAGCTTTACTTGTGCTTGCTGGCGTTTGCATCTCCGCACGCAGAAACTCAACGCCGTGGGGAAATTAGTACCCCTTGTACCGTTAGCTTGTGTGCTTCAGTTATCAGTTTCTTCCCTCGCCTTATCTTTTGGATTACAAATGTTTAAGTGCACCAACGTGGCTAACCGAAGATTAACTGACTCTTAAGGGAACAGTCATCTGCTTTTCTATCCTTGCAAGTGGTTGCTACAGGACATGCACCAATTTAACTGTCCACCAGGGGGAGCCATAGAGTCGTGATTCTGCAATATTAATGATAATTGTTTGTATCACCCCGTGTTTTCTACTGTTTACGTGAGACTTGGTGCAGAGGTGCCCCAGTGTTGATATTACTGCACTGGGAGATTCCTCCACCATACCCTCGCTTAGGTCTGGCCCTCAGGTTATTGGGGTCAGATTTCAGAGGTATTTTGAACCAGTGGTATTTTATTGATTTATGCAGGGAGCTGTATGTATTGAATGCTTATTGCATAAAGCTTGGTTCATTCCTTTACCAAGTAAACATATTACCATTGGTTAAGTTACAATTTGTGTGGGACTCTGTCTTTGCAGCTGAGTGGCTGGTGAACAACACCAAGGTAACAACCTTTTATTGCATTTATTTTTGTATGTGTATCATTGAGGTCCCTTACAGCCAATTGGGGTCCCCAATCATATTATTGTCCATTTGTGCCAGAGGGGATTTGAGCCAAATTCTGGGGGTTGACAGGCAGAGTGCAGACCCAAAACTAAACCAGCAGCTCCTACGGGGGTAGTGCTACATATAGATTTTAAAAAACACTCAATGTTTTGATTTTGAATTCACCATCACCCAATGGATAGCTCAGCTTTAATCTAGAATCCAGAATATGCAAAACATTCCTTTTAAAGCATTGGTTTCTGTGAACTGATTTGGTTTTGTATACCTTTTTATAACTGTACAGTGGCTTTACTTGATACACTGGGTATCATTTAGATAGGTTTAACTAAAATGTTAACAATAAATATAATAGCCAAAGAGATTCTTGCTTCCATTTTCTTACTCATTCTAGGGATTAAAGTAGGCATCTGATTGCTAACGGCACTAGGCTCTTTTTGTTTCAGACACTTTGATAAATGAGGCCCTTTGTATTTTAGCTGTGTTCAATATATGGCCTTTGTGCAAAAACTGTTTAGTAATTTGCAATACACTTTCATTCAAAGTAGTAGATATATAATGTGCTAATATTCAGAGATAGCTGCAGCATTTCTTTGCCTCTTGTTATATATATATATATATATATATATATATATATATATATATATATATATATATACACACACACACACATTTGTGACATATGAATCAAGATTCAAATACAGCTAATATATTTTTTTATACCAGTTTCATGAAAGAAAGGTACCTTTTATAATATTTGATGAACAAAAATCGGCGCAAACTGAAGTATCCATTGTATGGCTAGGATTTGTATGTGCTTTCGATGGATGCTGCAGATATTCTTGGATTTTATGTTGGTTTTCTTCATTACTTGTACTCTATAGGAAGTAAGAGAACTGCTGTGAAATATGCCAAAGAAAATATTCACTACAGAGAAACACATTTACAATCTAGACTGAATCTTTCTTAATGCTTTGTGTCAATCATTATGTAATTATAATTAAAGTATATCCAAAGCCAAAAGTTTTACGTCGTTTTACGTAGCTAGGGGAGGTTTAAAATCGCTTTTAATTTTTTTCCCATCTGTGTCAGAGTAAGGAGATCCCCCTTTACTTCCTGTCCAGTAGACTCAACTGGAAGTGAGAGGATATCTTTCCAATGTCAGCAAAATCCCCTCTTAGACAGTTGTCAATGGAACATGTGTACCAACTGGAAGACTTCCCCTGCATTCCTGTTCTGGTGGCAAAATAAAACTTTATATTCACCCTCACTTTCATTCCCTTTGACATTAGTGTTTAGATTGTAAATTTAGTTATGCTTTAACCGCTTGCTGACCAGCCGCCGTCATTATACTGCGGCCGGTCGGCTCGTTCCTGCGAATCGGCGTAGCTGTACGCCAGTCCCCTTACCAGCTTAGCAGGTCTCACCTCTAGTGTTAACCCCTTTCCTGTCAGTGTCATTTATACAGTAATCAGTGCATTTTTATAGCACTGATCGCTGTATAAATGTCACTGGTCCCAAAAAAGTGTCAAAAGTGTCCGATCTTTTGCAGTCCCGCTAAAAATTGCTGATTAACCGCCATTACTAGTAAAAAAAATGCCATAGATCTATCCCCTTTTTTGTAGACGCTATAACTTTTGCTTAAACCAATCAATATACGCTTATTGAGTTTTTTTAACAAAAGTATGTAGAAAAATATGTATTGGCGTAAACTGATGAAGAATTTATTTATTTTTTATTTTTTATAGCAAAAATATTAATTATAGCATTCACTTTATTATATTTATTATAGCAAAAAGTAAAAAATATTGTGTTTTTTTTCAAATTTGTCGGTCTTTTTTCATTTATAGCGCAAAAAATAAAAACCACAAAGGTGATCAAATACTACCAAAAGAAAGCTATATTTGTGGGAAAAAAAAGTATGTCAATTTTGTTTGGGTAAAGCGTCGCACGACCGCACCAAATTATCAGCTAAAGTAACACAGTGCCGAATCGCAAAAAATGGCCTGGTCATTAAGGGGGTAAATCCTTCCAGTCCTTAAGTGGTTAATGTGTACACCTAAAAGGAAAGTCATAATTGTTTTATGATGAAGTTTGTTAAGCTCAATACAGCATGTGTATGAAATGTAAACTGCTACTGTAAAATAATAACATAAAATCACATAACAAAGCCCTTTAGGAACCACTAAATAATAAAACCCAAAATATGATATCATAATATATTAAAATGTATAAAACAACAAAACTAGCATTGCAATACAGCATTATCAAGACCATATTATAGAGTATCTCTTAGCACGTAGTATGGAGCAGAGCAGATCCATGAGGCAAACCAACACTGACAACATGGGGAAAATGTAATGAATGCATTTCATCCATGGACTTCATCAGGAGATTATGAGTAACCAGCATTATCAATGTTTTGACCAGTTTTTGCATTAGAAATGCCCAGATGGAGGGACTTTGTCACACTAAGAACAACCGCTCTCATTGGAGCTTCATACTAACATGGATTATTTTTTTTGGAACACATACGTGTGACATAAAAATGTATAATAAAAGATGATCGTACAACCAACATATTTAAACTAATTGTAGCGGGGTCCCCTTTAAGACTCCCAGGACTACCTTACCCAGAACCCCTTTCGGCAATTTTTCCACCCCAGAGACTCATGGGAGGGGTTATAAAAGGAGGAGGCGAGGCTGGGCTCGGCCTCTTTGGGACACGAGACTTCAGTGACTGATCCTCCTGTGCGGATGTGCTCGTGTACAAGGCCTGAAGCCTGAGGCCTTGTGCAGCACCAAAGAGCCTTCCACCCTGCTGCGAGCCTGGGTGGCATCTGACTTCACTTATCCACAGCCTTGGTTGGATCGGGGACCCGATCGCTGGAGACACTGTGTGTGTGAGGACACAGTCGGTGGAAGTTCCCGGACTGGAATCGCGTCCGGAGGGGTGAGCGAACGTATGCTCAGACCATATACTGTTTATTGCTGATGTGCCTATAGACTGCCGTGGCCCACCAGTTTATATCTGATACTCTCACTGGAGATCCATATCAGAGTTGAACTCAGAGGTTCTTCAGTAAAGTGTTTGTTCTATCACAATCTTCCCACTGGATTACAAATGTTGTTCTGTTATGTGCACCACCTTTATAGACTTGCCGGTGAAGAAACCATCATCCCCTAGAGACTGAGTTTTAGGTATCTGAGCCAGGCCTGGCCAGCTAGTTAGTTCATTTAGTTGCTGCGCCACAGGGCGCCTAGTTAACGGTCACCCACGCGGCGCACCTTTACTGTTCTATTAATGCATAAGTGTGTTTATTGCTGCAGGGCTCTGCAACCTATTTCATGTAAACTGTTACCACTGTTAACCCTTTTTACCACAATCTAAAGTAAATTAGATACCCCTTTCATTATTGCCTTGGTGTCTGAGTTTAATCATATAGCATAAGAATTATATTGTTGCCATAACTAACTGTGCCAGTAGGGGGTCGAGTAAATTGCCGGGGGTTGGCGGAGCTGTCTTCAGGGCCCAAACTAAATCTGCGGCCCTCTTAGTTGAAAGTATCGCTACATAATTATAAGAAACAAACGAGGTAAATCTTATTATCACAATAAATACAGTAGAACAATTTCACCATCAATAGCAATGCTTTATAGATTACTGATGAAACAATTGACATTCCAGTCCATATTTAGGCTGTTTGTAACAAGAGCATTTAGCAAAAAAACTAAAACATTTTGTTTCAAGCTGAGAAACAGATTACCACCTCTCCTCTCCGATCTATTCCTATGAATTTCAGTCCTATAAAATTGAAATTATGAAGCATTTGAAATCTAATCATACATTTTGTGTTTTAGGTCTTTATGTATATGGCATGAATTCTTAAATTTTGGGTTTTATACTTTATGTATATTGCATATAGGTTTTCCCAATGTACTGGCAAATACAGGGACATTGGATAATTTAAAAAGAAAATGTATAGTGGTACTGTACATCTATTTTTTTAATTGATATATTTCATAAAATTGATTGATACATTTCAAAATTGTAACCATTTTAAAAAGGTGCAAGCTATGTTTATTTTCCCATTGGTACACATAATTTACAGGCCAAATATATTTTGCAGGCAAAATAAATATAATTTATCTTAAAGTGATTGTAAAGACATATTTTTTTTACTGTAATGCATTCTCTGCACCCCCTAGCTCCCGTTCAAACACTCACCTTAATCTTACATTGATCCAATGCTCTGCCCAGCTTCAAGTGATTGTAAAGTCTCCTTTTAAAATAAAAATACCAAACATGTTATACTTACCTGCCATGTTGCAGTGGTTTTGCACAGCCTTGATCATGCTCTTCTCAGGTCTCTGTTCACTGCTACTGGCTCCTCCCTCATGTCGAGTGCCCCCACAGCAAGCAGCTTGCTATGGGGGCACCCGAGCCAAGCTGCAGCTCCCTGTGTCCTTTCATACACGGAGCTGCCATTTGGACCCATCCCCTCTCTCCCCTGATTGGCTAACTGACTTTGATTGACAGCCGCGGAAGCCAATGCCACTTCTGCTGTATCTCAGCCAATCAGGGGGGAGAGTCCCAGACGGCCAAGGGACTCGTGGACATTGCTGAACAGAGATGGGGCTGGGAGGCTGCTACACACAGAAGGCTTTTTATTTTAATGTATAGAATGCATTTCAGTTCTTCTCTCTCCTCTCCCTATTCTCACAAGCTTAGCTGAGAGCAGCAGGAGCCTTCTCATGTGAGGAGGGGGCTGGGGGTGGGACTGAATCGAGAAAGCCAGAGATACTCTTTCTTTCCCTGTCATGGCTGGGGAGTCTGTGGACCTGGAAGTTCGCTCCCAGCTTGAGGGTAACAAACAGGAGAACATCTCTGACCCTGACAATGAGAGTAGCCAGAATGTGGTACCCGACTTAGAGGTCAGGAGAGAGGATTTCTGTACCGAGCAACTGCGAGATGTTACCCTCATGAGAGCCAGAGAAAATGTTAAGATGGTGGATGGGAAACCGGTGGATCCTAACTGGGGGGTGTCTTTCCCCTACATGGCCCTTAAAAACAACAATTTACTGTAGCAGGTGGTAAAACGCGGAGAAGATGAGGTACAACAGTTACTGGTTCCCAAACCCTTCCGTAGCGTGGTGCTAGACCTGGCCTATGGTCATGTAATGGGGGGACATCTCAGTATCGAAAAGACCAGGGAAAGAATTACCCAGAGATTTTTCTGGTCCGGGTTCTATGCAGATGTCAGGGAGTACTGTGAATCATTCCCCGAGTGCCAAATGTCGGCACCGTCACCCCATTTTCGCAGTTCCCTTGTCCCTCTACCAATAATCGAGTTCCCTTTTGAGAGCATTGGCATGAACCTGGTGGGGCCGGTAGTAAAGTCTGCCCAGGGTCACCAGCATATTTTGGTAATCCTGAACTATGCAACACGCTACCCTGAGGCCATACCCTTTCGTAACACCTCCGCTAAGGCTATCGCCAAGGAGTTAGTCCAGGTGTTTAGTTGAGTGGGGATCCCAAAAGAGGTCTTAACCGATCAGGGCACCCCATTTATGTCCAGGGTTACCAAGGAACTGTGTAAGTTATACAAAATCTACCATCTCCGTACCTCTGTCTACCACCCCCAAACGGATGGTCTTGTGGAAAGATTTGATAAAACTTTGAAAAGTATGCTGAAAAAGGTGGGCGACAAAGATGGGAGAAATTGGGATTTTTTGCTACCATATCTCATGTTTGCCATACGAGAGGTCCTAGGCTGGTGTGGTTACACGTGGTCTGCAGTTGTGAGGCTGGTTGGATGTGCTGCCAAATTCTCTGAAACGCCTTTGAAGTTGGCTTATGGTAGAGAAATGAACGTTAAATTCAAGAGAAACAGCTCTGGTGGACATTCCTGCAGTCAGCATGTCAATTGCACGCTCCCTCAAAACTTGCGACATCTGTGGCATTGTGCTGTGTGATAAAACTGCAGATTTTACTGTAGAGTGGCCTTTTATTGTGGCCAGCCTAAGGCACACCTGTGCAATAATCATGCTGTCTAATCAGCATCTTGATATGCCACACCTGTGAGGTGGATAGATTATCTCGGCAAAGGAGAAGTGCTCACTAACACAGATTTAGACAGAATTGTGAACAATATTTGAGAGAAATAGGCCTTTTGTGTACATAGAAAAAGTCGTAGATCTTTAAGTTCAGCTCATGATAAATAGGGGCAAACACAAAAGTGTTGCATTTATAATTTTGCTCAGTGTAGAAAGCTATCCTGCCCCTTGTCCTTGAAAATTAATATCAGCTGGTTCAGTCTCAACTGATGGCCTATAAAAAGATGTCTCATTACCAAGGTGTCACACAAGAAACATCTCATGATGGGTAAAAGCAAAGAGCTCTCTCAAGGCCTTTGCAACATTATTGTTGCAAAACATACTGATGGCATTGGTTACAGAAGGATATATAAACGTCTGAATGTTCCAGTGAGCACTGTGGGGGCCATACACGGAAGTGGAAAGAACATAATTTCATCATAAACTGGCCACGACCAGGTGCTTCTCGCAAGATTTCTGAAAGAGCAGTGAAAATAATTATCAGAAGAGTTGTCCAAGAGCCAAAACGCCACTTGTGGAGCGCTTCAGAAAGACCTGAAATTAGCAGGTACAATTGTTTCAAAGAAAACAATAAGTAATGCACTCAACCGCCATGGCCTATATTAGACTTGTGCACAACGGAAAAATTCGTTCCGTTTCGGTTCGTTTCTTTCCGGTCCTGTTGATTCGTAATCATTCGTAATTTTGCTAGACGGGATTTTTCGTGTTCGGACTCATTCGTATTTTTGCAAGCGACATTTTTCGTTGAATTTTTTGTTGCTTTATAATTCGTACTTTCGGTAGAGTACGTTGTTTTTCGTTGATTCTGGACACAACTCCTACTTTCGTAACTTTTTTTGGGTTCGTTGATTCGTAATTTTCCGTGTCTCTCTCACAACGACGCTGCCTATTATGCCTAATGTGCTTCGAATGGATTTGTACTTTTCTAAATACATAGCGGTTATTTGTAACGATTCAAAATCTCGTATTTTACTTTCGTTTTTTACATGCGGCTATAGGCTCCGCCCCTGTACACCATTTTGAGAGGGTTCAGCACGGTGAGGGAGAAGCAGAGAGCAGAGCAGAGTGTTATTGTGCTTCGAATGGATTCGAAATCTCGTATTTTACTTTCGTTTTTTACATGCGGCTATAACCTCCGCCCCTGTACACCATTTTGAGAGGGAGTTCAGCACGGTGTGGGAGAAGCAGAGAGCAGAGCAGAGTGAGTGTTATTGTGCTTCGTATGGATTCGTACATTCGTAACTTTTTCATAACGAATTATGCCGAAGACATTCGGGCATTCGCTATTTGCGGTATAATTTATTTCGGATTCGGTCTTATTCGTAATTGCTTTGTTCGGAAATTCGAATGCTTCCGAATGTCCGAAAGTTGCTAAATTCGGACGAATTTCAATTCGTTACGAAACGAATTGCACAAGCCTAGCCTATATGCATGCTCACCACGTAACACTCCATTGCTGAAGAAAAAGCATGTTGCTGCACAACATTTAGACAAGCCTGTGAAATACTGGGAGAATATAGTCTGGTCTTATGAGACCAACATTGAACTTTATTTGGATGTCATAATACATGTCATGTTTGGAGGCCAAATGGCATTGCACATCACCCCAAAAACACTACAACAGTAAAGTTTGGAGGTGGGAACATCATGGTGTGGGGCTGTTTTTCAGCATACAGTACTGGCAAACTTAATTTATTTGAAGGAAGGATAAATAAAAAAATGTACTAAGACATTCTTGATAAAAATCTGCTGCCATCTACCAGGATGATGAAGATAAAATGAGGGTGGACATTTCAGCAAGACTACGATCCCAAACACAAAGCCAAGGAAGCTCTCAATTGGTTTCAAAGAAAGAAAATAAACCTGCTAGAATGGCCCAGCCAATCACCTGACTTGAAGTACTAAAGATCAGAGTTCATAGAAGAGGCCCACGGAACCTTCAAGATTTGAAGACTGTGTGGAAGAATGGACTTATTTGTTTTGGTTTCTTTATACTGTATGGATTGCATGGGTTGCAACTTTCATGTCAATGGCACCTTTAGAAATATATTTACCTAGAAAAATGATGACATGTTCACTACATATTTTACTCTATCACTCTATCTATCTATCTATGTATCTATCTATCTATCTATCTATCTATCTATCTATCTATCTATCTATCTATCTATCTATCTATCTATCTATCTATCTATCTATATCAAATGTGTACGGTGAGATGCTTTTCATAGGTGATGGCATTGCCGCATTGGACATTGGATGGTATGTTTTTTGTACACAAAGCTGGCAGTGGATTTTTGCGGTTATATAAAGCCTTGTGTTTTTACAATTTTCACTTATGTTATTTTACTTTTACTTATGTGTATGTTTATTTACATTGTATACCATATTGTTGATTTTGTTTAGCACTTCCTGTTGTATCACAGTTTGCACAATATTTATTATTATATGTCCTACAGTTGTTATAAAATGCATAGTTACCAACAGTCCCGAATTTCCCGGGACAAGCACGATTTTTGGACCCTTGTCCCGAATTGGGCTTGTCCCGATTCGGGACAAGCCCAGTTCTTTTTGTCCCGTTTTGTCCCGGTAAATTCGGGAATGCTTTAGCTAAAAACGGCAGCGGCTACACAAAAATGGCCGCTGCTGCCACCATATTTGTTTACGTTTTCCCCTTGTATTCAGTGCAGAGCCTGGGGCAGCCAATCGGCTTCGGATTGGCGACTCCTCCCCGCTCTCCACTGAACGCAAGGAGAGGCACAAAGAAGCAGCATGCTTCACCCGCCGCCGCCGCCGCCGCTAACGACCCTCTGCCCAGCCCCCGTGTGTCCGACAAGGAGCGGGGACACGGATGTAAGGACCGGGGCTCCACTGGCTGGGGACACTGACGCCTATCAGCACCCGGCGCCGCCGCTGCCAACAACCCTCCGCCCCGCCCCCGTGTGTCCGACGAGTGGGGACACTGATGGAAGGACCGGGGCACCGCTGGCTGGGGACACTGTGATGGTCCTGGCTCACTCCATTTGGCAGACCCCTCGGACCCCCAGCACATCCTCACGCACCGCAGGTACCGTACTATTGCACTGTAGTGTAGTGGGTGGCGGGGTAATTGTAGTGTAGTGGGTGGTGGGGTAATTAGTGTAGTGTAGTGGGTGGTGGGGTAATTAGTGTAGTGTAGTGGGTGGTGGGGTAATTAGTGTAGTGTAGTGGGTGGTGGGGTAATTAGTGTAGTGTAGTGGGTGGTGGGGTAATTAGTGTAGTGTAGTGGGTGGCGGGGTAATTTAGTGTAGTGGGTGGTGGGGTAATCACAGTGTAGTGTAGTGGGTGGTGGGGTAATCACAGTGTAGTGTAGTGTAGTGGGTGGCGGGGTAATCAATGTAGTGGGTGGCGGGGTAATCAGTGTAGTGGGTGGCGGGGTAATCAGTGTAGTGGGTGGCGGGGTAATCAGTGTAGTGGGTGGCGGGGTAATTAGTGTAGTGGGTGGCGGGGTAGTTAGTGTAGTGGGTGGTGGGGTAATCACAGTGTAGTGTAGTGGGTGGTGGGGTAATCACAGTGTAGTGTAGTGGGTGGTGGGGTAATCACAGTGTAGTGTAGTGGGTGGCGGGGTAATCACAGTGTAGTGTAGTGGGTGGCGGGGTAATTAGTGTAGTGGGTGGCGGGGTAATTAGTGTAGTGGGTGGTGGGGTAATCACAGTGTAGTGTAGTGGGTGGCGGGGTAATCAGTGTAGTGGGTGGCGGGGTAATCAGTGTAGTGGGTGGCGGGGTAATCAGTGTAGTGCATAGTTGCCAAACAGTCCCGAATTTCCCGGGACAATCATGATTTTTGGACCCTTGTCCACAAGTGTGGAGGGGGCTCTGCTGGGGAGGCACCTGATGCAAGGACGGACTGCTGGGGAGGCACCTGATGCAAGGACGGACTGCTGGGGAGGCACCTGATGCAAGGACGGACTGCTGGGGAGGCCATCTGGTGGCAGGCGACGTGGCAGGTAACACGCTCAGGGCTTCCACTGATTCGGCATTATGGTGAGTTGAATGATTTCATTTTATATTACAATGTAATAATAGAAATAATGCACTTCAATCATCCTGACACCGTAACAACCATGGTGCCGGGATGATTGAAGCGCCAACAGGTGTTTTGGAGTATCCTTATCTGCCAATTTTGTTACACATTTCTATTGTGGTGTAGGATCTGGCTTCTTTCTTTCTATTTCTTTCTCTCTCTTTCTCTCACCTCGGACTCTAGCCACACCCCTTTGAACCACGCCCATTTAAGCCACACCCACTATTGTGCGTAAACCACGCCCATTTTTCGCCACGACGCGCTTCGCGCGCCACGATTTTCATTTCAGCATGACACGCCTACAACCGAATGCCCCGCCCCCTAATTATGGCAAGGCTCCGCCTCAATACAAAAAAAGTGTCCCAGATGTTTTTTTTTGCAATGTTGGCAACTATGAAAATGCAGTTATCCAAATGCACTCATATAAAATGATTTCTGCCTCGCACAAACTCATAACTTTTACATGTTATTTTACTTGATTTTAAACAGGTCAGAAAATAGATTTAGATTCTGTGAGGAAATACTAGGAATGTCACAGGAAATGAAGCATGTGGAAGTCTATTCATGAGTTTACTTTTTTATTTGTTTGTCCACACCCACTGCATGTACATGAGACAAAACAACACATGCTTTCACTAGTGGAAGGAAAAGTGGGCTGGATAAAATGTCATGCAATAAAAGGGGGGCTGGGAAAAAGCACTAAGACTGAAGTGTTTTGTTAAATCCTTTCCATGGTATGGCTGTCCAGTGCTTGACCTCTTCATGACATAGATACATTTCAATGTCAAAAAGGCAAGAAGTGAAAAGCAAAGCATTTTCTCCTATGCTGCAGGAGTCTGAACCATTTTATGCTGCACTCCAGGAAAGTAAAATTTTCATATGCCAAGCTCCCTCCCAATTTACAGGGCATATTTTTTCTGGAATAATGTTAAATCTATCTTGTAGAACCCAAAACATACCTTTATTTTAAAGCTGAATTCCAGCCCTATCTTCAGCCTTGCGCTGTTTTACAGGCTCCTCTTCTGTACTGAAATTGTTTACACTAAACAGTGTGCGATTTTCTCAGTCTGCATTAGAGGTTGCCGCAAGTCTGATAGAGCCCACCTCATTTCTGGGCTGGAGGATGTCCAGCATCGTCTAGCCCTCTACTTCCCAGCTTAGCAAATTAAAGTGGTTATAAATCCTTACAGACCACTTTTACCTACAGGTAAGCCTAGATTAAGGCTTACCTGTAGGTGCAAGAAATATCTCCTAAACCTACACAGTTTAGGAGATATTTGCAAAAGACATGCACCGATGTCTACGGCGCATGCGCTGTAGACAACGGCGCGCAGGCGCACTAAGCGTGCTATTTCTAACGGCGATCATGCTGTTAGTGGCGGCACCCGTGCGCATGCGCGGGAGTGACGTCTTTGCGGCTCCGGCCAGTCACACGCCGGAGTCGCGATACCCGGAAGTCACTCCGGGAGAGATGGCGGCGACGGAGGAGGCGAACGAGGACGGCTGCGGGGGCTTCGATCTCAGGTAAGTACTTCATAATGAGTTAGTATGCTATGCATACTAGCTCATTATGCCTTTGTCTTGCAGGGTGTATTTTTTATTTATTTTTTCCGGAGGCTTTACTTCCTCTTTAAGTCTGTCTAGGAATGTCCACTCCTCCAGACTCTATAAAGTCCAAATTAAAGCTGCGCTCTTCATGGTACTGAACCTTGGGATAATGGATGATCAAACTAAATGTCATAGATGGTGCCATGCCAGAACCAAATGCAAAAATACAAAGTCATTATCACTTAATATAGATGCACTTCACGTGTAATTGTGAAGACAGTTTGGGGCCTCTCGGTGTCCCTTTCTCAATGAACATGGTGATGTTGAGAAAGGGACCCTGCGAGGTCCCAAATCTTTTCTTTTTTTATGTGCCGCTATCTTCACAATAAACATGTGCAGCACATCTTTTTGCTGATGACTTTGTATCTTTGCACTCCTCCAGACTGACATCCACCCATAAAGGCAATTTGATATTTGCGTAACTTTTCCCAAGACCCAAGGGCATAAAGAAGCACAGAGACCCAGTGATGATATCACTTTGTCCAAAATAAGGTATGTAATGAAAACAGAAAGGGTTTCTTTTGTAAAAATTTCAGAGAAGGCAAATATAAACAAATTAAACTTTAATCCATGAGATGTTATTACAGGATTCTGTACAACTCTCTCAGTAGTACTGGTTGGGAAGAGGGTTCTGAGGAATGCCCAATGAGTCTTTCTGCCCTTGTAGGTGCATCGCGCATGGCTTCAGCTCCCAAGGGCCCACTGTATGAAGATAGTCAGTGTGCTGGCTCTTAGTAATGTACTAGGTAGTTAGAAGGCAACATGCAATTATCAGTGGCTCTGGACTGTGGTGGAGCTGGATGAGAAGATGTGGAGAATAGCCTACCTGTATCTCCAGTTAAGACCTCCTACTATGCAATGGGGATGAGCTTCGAGTTCGAGTCGAACTCTTGTTCGACTCGAACATTGCCTGTTCGCACGTTCGCCGAACAACGAAAAATTTGGGGTGTTCGCGGCAAATTCGAAAAGCCGCGGAACACCCTGTAAAAGTCTATGGGAGAAATCTAAAGTGCTAATTTTAAAGGCTTATATGCAAGTTATTGTCATAAAAAGTGTTTGGGGACCCGGATCCTGCCCCAGGGGACATGTATCAATGCAAAAAAAAGTTTTTAAAAAACGTCCGTTTTTTCGGGAGCAGTGATTTTAATAATGCTTAAAGTGAAACAATAAAAGTGAAATATTCCTTTACATTTTGTACCTGGGGGGGGGGGGGAATGGGGGTGTATAGTATGCCTGTAAAGCAGCACTTGTTTCCCTTGCTTAGAACTGTCCCTGCACTTTTTTTTCTGAAGGAAAAAAAGTCATTTAAAAACACTCGTGGCTATAATGAATTGTCGGCTCCCGGCAATACAGAGAAAATTCATTGATAAAAAAAATTAAAAAATGCATGGGGGTCACCCCAAATTCAATTACCAGGCCCTTCAGGTCTGGTATGGATATTAAGGGGAACCCTGCGTCAAATAAAAAAAAAATTATGTGGGGTTCCCCCCAAATATCCATACTAGACCCTTCAGGTCTGGTATACATTTTTAAGGGGAACTCCACCCCAAATAAAAAAAAATGGCGTGGAGTTCCCCCAAAAATCCATACCAGACCCTTTATCCAAGCATGCAACCTGGCAGGCCGCAGGAAAAGAGGGGGGGACGAGAGAGCGCCCCCCCTCCTGAACCGTACCAGGCCACATGCCCTCAACATGTTGATGGGGACAAGGGCCTCATCCCCACAACCCTTGCCCGGTGGTTGTGGGGGTCTGGAGGCAGGGGGCTTATCAGAATCTGGAAGACCCCTTTAACAAGGAATCTGGAAGACCCGCGGCGATCCGATGTCCAGCGCTGCAGTCTCCACTCCACACGAAACGTCATTGGCTGAGCGGACCTATACTGCGGAGGAAGTTCCCCATCAGGTCCGCTTAGCCAATGACGTAGCCGGGTCTGCGGGCAGGGGACTTATCGGAATCTGGAAGACCCCTTTGTAACGGCACCCCAAGTATGAAAGGGGTTAACGCTGTTTAGGATATTCCCTCTCTGGACACACATCCACTGCCGATCCTCCACAGTCAGGCCACCGCTTTCCATAGGATTAATCCTTCCAAACATACGAGACAAACACTCTGTATGAAGTTTCCAACTGGACTGACTTTATTACAAGCACATGGTAACACATTTCTCTTCAAAACCCTTCCCTCCCATCCCTGGGGAACAGGGCGGGTTAAACTGTCCAATGACAATGGTCATACAGGTCAGATGTGTTCAAACTTCTCTTTCAGTAAACAGTCTTAGCAGGAGGGGTGATTCCCCCCCTCCCCTCCTCACAGAAAGACACTTAAACATCCCATAATAGGCAGCCAGACGGTCTACCAGCTCCAATTCACATCACCACGGTAGCAGACTTAATTACCACAAGCCACAATAGACAACAGAATGCAATCACACCCCATCACAGCAAATATTACACAACAGCCCACACACAATATACACCCAATATATACCATGTGTATACAGCATTGAATATGACTATCACAGATCATGGTGGGGTTCTCATTCCCCCTGTGCCCCAAGTGACCCATGTCACACCCTTTAACAAAGGGGACCCCCAGATCCCAGCCCCCTTTTATGTGAATTTGTAAGGGGCGCCCCTCGTATCTCAGACCCCGCCTACGTCATTGGCTGAGCGGACCTGATGGGGAACTTCCTCCGCAGTGTAACAAAAATGAATAGACCCGCCCCTTCTGACGTTCCCCATCAGGGCCGCTCAGCCTTACACCTACGTCATTGGCTGAGCGGACCTGATGGGGAACATGAGAAGGGGCGGGTCTATTCATTTTTTACACTGCGGAGGAAGTTCCCCATCAGGTCCGCTCAGCCAATGACGTAGGCGGGGTCTGAGATACGAGGGGCGCCCCTTACCAATTCACATTAAGGGGGGCTGGGATCTGGGGGTCCCCTTTGTTAAAGGGGTCTTCCAGATTCCGATAAGCCCCCTGCCCGCAGACCCCCACAACCACCGGGCAAGGGTTGTGGGGATGAGGCCCTTGTCCCCATCAACATGGGGACATCCTCCACATATTGAGGGCATGTGGCCTGGTACGGTTCAGGAGGGGGGGTCTCTTGTCCCCCCTCTTTTCCTGTGGCCTGCCAGGTTGCGTGCTCGGATAAAGGGTCTGGTATGGATTTTTGGGGGAACTCCACGCCATTTTTTTTTTAATTTGGGGTGGAGTTCCCCTTAAAATCCATACCAGACCTGAAGGGTCTAGTATGGATATTTGGGGGGAACCCCACATTTTTTTTATTATTTGACGCGGGGTTCCCCTTAATATCCATACCAGACCTAAGGGGCCTGGTAATTGAATTTGGGGGGACCCCCATGCATTTTTTTTTCTCATCAATGACTTTTCTCTGTATTGCCGGGAGCCGACAATTCATTATAGGCGCAAGTGCTTTTAAATGACTTTTTTTCCTTCAGAAATGACATTTTGTGCAGGGAAAGTTCTAAGCAAGGGAAACAAGCGCTGCTTTACAGGCATACTATACACAACCCCCCAGGTACGAAATTTAAAGGAATATTTCACTTTTATTGTTTCACTTTAAGCATT
Organism: Rana muscosa; assembly: GCA_029206835.1. Taxonomy (NCBI): domain Eukaryota; kingdom Metazoa; phylum Chordata; class Amphibia; order Anura; family Ranidae; genus Rana; species Rana muscosa. The sequence goes on along the minus strand of CM055118.1, from coordinate 828,404,637 downwards.
ATTAAAATCACTGCTCCCGAAAAAACTGCAGTTTTTAAAACTTTTTTTTGCATTAATACATTTCCCCTGGGGCAGGACCCGGGTCCCCAAACACTTTTTATGACAATAACTTGCATATTAGCCTTTAAAATTAGCACTTTCGATTTTTCATGTTCGAGTCCCATAGACTTTAATGGTGTTCGGATGTTCGAACAAACTTATTGCCTGTTCGCAAGTTCTGGTGTGAACCGAACTGGGGGGGGGGGGGGGTGTTCGGCTCATCCCTAGCTCTGGGTGGAGCTGGATGAGAAGATGTGGAGAATAGCCTACCTGTATCTCCAGTTAAGACCTCCTACTATGCAAGTGCTGAAATAGTGACATCAGAGCTGCCTGCTTATAACTAAACCAGGAGGGGTCAAGTCACCTAGGATGTAGACAGCTAGCTGGGGTGTCCATGGCTGCAGACAATTTTAAAGTATGCAACTACAATACTATTTTTAAAACTATGTGTTTTCGAATTTAGCTTTTGTGATTTGTAGCTATTCTAGGTTTTATCCATTAAGAAATAATTTGTTAATGTTTTGTTCAAAGATAGATGAATAGATTTACTTTCATGCACCGATTTATAAAACATAAGTAATAATTTAATGTAAAAAATGTGTTTGTGTATGTGTATAAATGTATACAGTATATGTTATATTCAAATTACAAGAAACCCCAATTCATCATACGTACAAGCTCTTCCTGAAATTCCACTGTGTGTATCGTTACAATGAAGAACAGGTCAATAACCACCATAACTTATAGTAAAGGCACCTTTATGGATAATTGCATTACATAATCCAATAAACTGTCAGTTAATGAAAATGCACTCATCTCTCCCTGCTGACCTGAAGCCATCTGGTAACCTCCGTTATTCATACTGGCATCCCTGCAGAGAGACCTCCAGAGAGACCTGTTAATAATTATTCACTAGCCCATATGACAACACCACGCACAGCTCTGAGAGCAGCCAAGGGAATTTCTGTGACAGTCCAATGTGATCTAAAAAAGGCAATAAAAGCCAGTTTCGCCTTTTATTGACAGGCCAAGCCAATCATTTTGCGTTAGCACACATAATTGTTGGCCATCATGGTCACAGCTTTCAGAACATAGAAAAAACATGGCCTTAGGCTTGCTGTTGTCTTTAATAATGACAGACACTCACACACACCGTATGACAGTTCCACATAAGACAATTACTTTTTGACTTTATCCTGCAAATTCTTTTTACAATAATATCACCACAAGAAATAGAAAGAATCATGTTTTGTCAGATTTTGGGGTTATTAAAACAGTCCTATCATCTTAGACAGAAGTCCCAATATGCATATTTAACCACTTCAATACCATGCACTTATACACCTTTCTGCCCAAGCCAATTTTGAGCTTTCAGCGCTGTCGCAATTTGAATGACAATTGCGCGGTCATGCTACACTGTACCCAAACAATTTTTTTATCATTTTGTTCCCACAAATAGAGATTTCTTTCGGTGGTATTTGATCGCCTCTGCGATTTTTATTTTTTGCACAACAAATAAAAAAAGAGCGACAATTTTGAAAAAAACTATGTTTTTCTTTGTTTCTGTTAATTTTTTTTTGTAAATAAGTACCTTTTCTACTTCAATGACGGACACTGATAAGGCAGCACTGACGGGCACTGATAAGGTGACACTGATGGGCACTGATGAGGTGGCACTGATGAGGTGGCACTGATGGGCACTGATGATGGGCACTGATAGGCGGCACTGATGGGCACTGATAGGCAGCACTGATGGGCACTGATATGTGGCACTGGTATGCGGCACTGATGGGCACTCATAGGCGGCACTAATAGGCATCAATAGGCGGCACTGATGGGCACTTATAGGCGGCACTGATGGGCACTTATGGGTGGCACTGATAGGTGGCACGGATGGGCACTGATAGGTGGGCACTTATGGGCACAGATGGGCACGGATGGGCACTGATAGGTGGCACTGATGGACACTAGTAGGTGGCACTGATGACACTGGTGGCTGGCATTGCTGGGCATCACACATTGTGGTTGTGCCATGATGGTGCCAGTCAGTGCCCATTTGTGGGCACTGATTGGCATATGTTTTTTATGTATTTGTACATGTGGATGGCCATGGGGGACTTACCTGGCCATCCACATGCTTGGGGCTTCCCTGGTGGTCCTGGGCGGCATCCTGGTGGTCTAATGTGGGTATCCAAGGGGGGGCTGCGCTGATAAACAATCAGCGCGAACCCCCCCTGTAAGGAGAGCCGCCGATCGGCTCTCCTCTTCTCGTGTCTGTCAGACGCGAGTGAGGAAGAGCCGATCAACGGCTCTTGCTGTTTACATCGTGATCAGCCGTGATTGGACACGGCTGATCACGTGGTAAAAAGCCTCCACCGGAGGGTCTTTACCGAGATCAGTGTAGCGGTGTGTCAGCCTGACACACCGCTCCACCGATCGCCGCGATGCGCGCCCCCCAGGGGCATGCGGCGGCTGTTATCCTGCAGGACGTCAATAGACGTCCAGTGTGGATAACACAACCACTTCCCGGACGTCAATCTCCTATTGACTGGGCGGGAAGTGGTTAAAGGGTATGTAAACCCTAACAATGAACGTATTTCTCCCATTTGGTTTGTTAAATATACCATGGAAAGAATTTTGTTGTGTCTGTTCAGTAAGTGCCAATATTCCAGTGATTTCCTGTGACCTCTGCAGTGTTACATCAAACTGTATTATTAAGCCCTGCCCAGTTCTCTTTTGTGAACTACAGAAAACCTTTGCATATGTTATGGAAATGAAGTGAATGGTAAGTGTTCTGTAGTTCTGCCCTAGGATGACAACACTGCTTCAGCGTAGGAACAGTGTGATGAATATGTGCTGTCACTCTAGTACAGGAAGTGTGCTACTATCAGAATAATTTATAGGGAAAAAAAACAGGCCCAACATCTAAAGAATGGTAAGCTACAGTGTATTACATGTTTGTTCTTTGGTTTAGATCACTGGTCTTCAAACTGCGGTCCAGGGGCCAAATGCAGCCCTTTTCCTGCCTTTACCTGTCTCTTGGTGCACTATTCCTCCCACCGATAAGAGACATTATTCCTCCCATTGACACAAATGATGAGGCAATAATTCCTGCATTGACACCAACAAAGGGGCACTATTCCTCCCACTGACAACAACTATGGGGCACTAGTCCTCTCCCTAATACTAAAAATGGGGCATTGTTTACTCCCACTGATGCCAGTTTAAAGGACAGGAAACGGCTCTGTGTTTAGAAAGTTTGGAGACCCTTGGTTTAGAGTAGACACAGTTTAAACCGGATCTTTGTTTAAAATGTACCTTATTTAACTCTAGTCATTTAGATATAACTGTAACGTTGTAAAAGTTCAGCTCTACCATGTTTAATAATATTTGTTGGGTTTTGACCCTTTTGGATACATAGGAGTTGATTTACTAAAGGCAAACAGATTGTGTACTTTGAAGAGCAGATGCACTAATTTTCCCCCAGAGCTTAGTGATTGTCGTGAAGCTCTGCTGATTTCAATCACCCAATCATGTGCAGGCAAAAATGCTGTTTTTATTTTAAATCTTTGCATAAATTGGGTATTCTTTACAGAGTGAAGCTTGCGACATTAAGCTCTGGGGAAAATGAGTGCAACTCCACTTGCAAAGTGCACAGTCTATTTGCTGTTAGTAAATCAGCCACATATTCTTGCAGCACTCTGCTCAAGCTACAAATTACTGCTCTGATTTCTTCTTATAAAAACTGATGCTTAGACTATGTATGCATTGACTGAACGTATGCCATCATCACCTAGTATTAAAGGACAAGCATATATTTTCTAATTATGTTTTGTATTTAACCACTTGCCGACCAGCTCACGTACATTTACTGCGGCAGGTCGGCTTTCCTGCGCAAACCGACATACCTGTACGTCGGTCTGTGAAAGGTGGATAGTGGGCGCGCAGACTCGATGTCCGCTGGCGACCCACAATTGCTGTGTACAGAGGCAGAACAGGGAACTGCCTATGTAAACAAGGCGATTCCCCGTTCTGCCTTTTGTTCCCAGTCAGTGGTCAGGAACAGTGATCTCTGTCATGTCCCAGTGATCCCATCCCCCCCAGAACACACCCAGGGAACACAGTTAACCCCTTGAGCGCCCCCTAGTGTTAACCGCTTCCCTGACAGTGTCATTTATACATTGATCAGTGCATTTTTATAGCACTGATCAATCTAATAATGTCACTGGTCCCCAAAAAGTGTCATTTGGGGTCAAATTTGTCCGCCGCAATGTCGCCGTCCCGTTAAAAATCACAGATCGCCGCCACTACCAGTAAAAACAATAAAAAATAAATAAAAGTCCCTAAATCTATCCCGTAGTTTGTAGACGCGATAACTTTGGGATAAACCAATCAATTAAAGCCTATTGCGACTTTTTTTTTTTAACCAAAAATATGTACAAGAATATATAATCGGCCTAAACTGATGAATATATTTTTTATTTGGATATGTATTACAGTATAGCAAAGTAAAAAAAAATGGTGTAGTGGGGTCTTTAAATCTAAGGGAATGTTTGAGTGGTAGTTGTACTCAAACACACTATTTGATAGGGTTCTGTAAAACCATTTTTATACTACAGGTGGGATGCTGGTGTATAGTTCCCTGTGGCCTTTTGATGGCGCTACCATCAGAGGCTAGGGTTGAGTCGCTGGTACAGTGCTGTGCCTTGGATGTCCCCTCTTGGCGGTGGTATGGTGGGCGTGTCGGCCTGCTGTGCATGCCGGGGGAGGATATAAAAGGGGCAGACCCTGTCTGTAGAGGGGTGAGTTCCCGGGGGTCCAACCCCGGGAGTGTGTTGTTCTGTTCGTGGCCACCCCAGGCACCTTTAGCCCTGGGGTGGAGTTCCTGGCCCGGTACACTGGCGGATCAGTCCCAGGCACCTTTAGCCCTGGGGCTGCAACTGAAGGCCTTGAGTCCAGCACCTTCGGCTGGAGCCCACAGAGGGAGGAGGAATCCCAGGGTGCTGCCTTGCGAGGAGACACGTATCTAGAAGAGGAGGCCCGGGGGAGGACCGTTCCGAGGGACTGGTGAGAGATCACAGTGAAGGAAGGGGCCCAGTAACTCTTTGGAGGGATGTCATCTTCCTGATAGAGGCCTAATACCAGAACCAACGTTCACCAGGTCTGTGGCAGAGACCAACGTTCACCAGATCTGTGGCAGAGACCAAAGTTCACCAGATCTGTGGCAGAGTTTGTGCAGAGACTGTGTGTAATCTAATTCGAGCATCACTCCGGCTGCTAGGCTTCCATCTAATGGGAGACTATACGGATGAGCTGAGACTACCTGAAGATATGGGTAGAGAATGTGTATTCGTTTGTGCCTGGACCTACTCCAACACCTCTTGCTGTCCTGTTCTCCATCCATCCTTTCCTATTTAATGACTATGCATATGAGAAAATAAACTCTGCGTTGGAGTTGCAATCAGTGTGGACCTTGGAGTTATTGGGGAATAGAGACTTGTCTTTATTGCAGTGAAGACGGGAGCCATTCTCTGGAGAACCTGGCCATAGAGACCCAGGTACATTACACCGCTCAACCTCTTCACACAGGAGGGTACGGGCATGTGGCATTGGTGTGCCCCTTTTCCTACAAGTAAGCCAAAGGTAAGGAAGAGGGGTCTGTGTGCTACAATGGGTTTTTGTTAAAAATTGTCGGTATTTTTTTGTTTATAGCGCAAAAAATAAAAACTGCAGAGGTGATCAAATACCACCAAAAGAAAGCTCTATTTATGGGTAAAAAATAACATAAATTTTGGGTACAGCGTCGCACGACCGTGCAATTGTCAGTTAAATGGACGCAGTGCAGTACCGCAAAAAAATGGCCTGGTCATTAAAGGGGCAAATCCTTCTGGGGCTGAAGTGGTTAAAGCGGGATTCCACCCGCGATTTTTTTTTTTTAGAAGTCAGCAGCTACAAACACTGTACTTTTAATAAGGACACTTACCTGTCCTAGGCGCCCACGATGTTGGCCTCCCGAGGCCGACCCCTTGATCCTGGCAGGTCCCGGCGCCGCCATCCTCACTAAGGGAAGCCGCAAGGCTTCACTGCCCGTTTCCTACTACGCATGCGTGAGTCTCGCAGCGCTGTATGAATGGGCGGCTGCTCTCTGGGATACACACAGTTCCCAGAAGGCAGCGCGCCCCATTCACCAGAAGACACCGCGAGGAGGACGAGGAAGAAGACCTGCCGAGGACTAGGAAGAGGCAGATTAGGAACATCCGCATAGCAACCGCCTTTTCTGGTGAGTAAAACATTTTTTTTTCTCTATTTTTGTAGGATTTTTGTGTATTTTTTTTATTTTTAGGGTGGAACTCCATATGATAAAAAAAAATAAAACATTGGTTTCTTCTAAAAGAGGCAGAATTTGTAGGAATGAAGGAGATATTAAATGTCAGTTTCTCAGTTGGTAGGATGCAGAATAAACAGTTAATTAAACAGTCCATTTAACTCAAATAGTAAATTAACAAAGCATTAACATGACATCTCTTTTCAAACACCTGCTGGTGGTGGCCACTGAGACCTGGCTGGATGCAGCTTCTAATATGGAGGAGAAAGGAGACATTGGCTCATTTATATTTCATTTATAATAAGCAAACACATTAGTGTACAAAAAGCAAAACATTTATATATTCAAGTACCTATCCGAATTTGGAAAATAATTAGAGAAAAAATAAAATATGATTTCTCTTGTTAGAGGAATACTATAACCATCAATGTACTGCATCCAGTAAAATGCTGTTATTTAATGCAACTCATGTGACTTACTATTGGAGAGGTATGCTGCTGTTCAATTTCCCACTTGTATGAATATGTATCTGAGGTATCAGCTTCATTCTGGAGTTCAGGTGTTGGGGGACTGGGAGGTTCTGGCAAGAAAGTTTAACGTGGGCAAGATGACAACGTAATAATACCAGAAAAAGGTTACATAGTATATTCATTGTTATAAATTTGTTATACCTAAATTAGGATAGGAATAAGACCCCCCAAAAAAAAAACAAAAAAAACAAACAAGTAAGTCAATTCAACAATTCAAAACAGTATGTTATTTTCAGATACAAACAGGGATTTAGTGATGAAGTGACATATACGAATATAGTGGTATTTCAGCTAAAAATCACTGCATTTTTATTTTAAAGTATAACTAAAGGCAAAACTTTTTTTTTATAGTTTTGGTTAGTGGAGAGGGATTAGAACCTCTGACAGTTTTTATTGCTATCTGTGCCCCCCTTAGGGATATTCACCCTCTCTATTTGTCCTGTTTACCATTATTATTGAAAGTGAATGTCCCCAGAAAAGTAATAGATGGTGACATTAGTTCTGGTGACCCCAAGGGGGCCTAAGGAATTGCCTTAATTTTCCTGGATTTCTTCTCACTTCCTGTTCGGCTATGGGACAGGAAGTGAAGGGAAATCTCCGCAATGGGACACAGATTGCGAAAAAAAAATCTGACAGGGGTTATAACCCTTCCTTGCTCTATCGAAAATGAGTGGAGAGGGATATCGAAAAACAGTTTTGCCTATAGTTCTACTTTAAGTGTCAATGCAGTTGACCTCTCTAAATATGAAGAACTTAATGCCGCTCCTATAGTGTAACAGATGATAAATTCCGCACCTGGTTGTCATTGCCCCTTAATCAAATTGGTTGCATAAATATATTTAAAATTATTTCTATTGCTTTCGAGCTGCTCCGGTTTTTTCACGAATTTTTTTTTGCAAAAATTTACTCCAACCCTTCTTTTATCTGGAATGGTTGCCAAACGCGTATAGCCAGGTCCTCCCTACAGGCGGCAAAGGTCGTGGGTGGCCTTGCCTGCCCGAACTTAAGGCATTATTTTCTCGCTTCCCAGATCACCTATGTCCATGACTGGCTGCACTCTGACCCCCAAACTCCTGCCACAGCCCTCCTATTGACCCTCTTCGAACCTTCTACCTCACTAAGGGATGAACTGTATAGGATCAAGGAGGTCGGGAGGCTCCAGATTTTCCCCTGTTGAGGTTGGCTTTATGGCCTGGAGGGAAGGGGGGGGGGGAGGGGGACATTGACACAGTTCTCTCTGGGTGTCTCGCCACAGACTCCCCTGTGGCAGAATCCTAATCTCCCTGAGCTCTTTGGTCATCAGGACTCAATACGGTGGGCCTGATTTAGAATTACACACCTCTTACATATAGTTGAGTAGAATACCCTACTATCTTTTGAAGCAATCAGACTTAAATATGGCCTGGACAACAAATTTTTCTTCAGATATCTTTTATTAAGACACACCATTCGGGCGCAGTTTGGGTCGTTGACCATAGAGCTCATGGAGTCATCTATTGAAGACCTCTTGTCGTTCCCAGAAATTGCCAAGCTGGTGACAATGTTTTATGGTCGCCTCCAGGGGGTGGGAACGCAAATGGCTGTGGTCTATGCCTGAGCTTTCTGAAAAGGACTGGGAGGAGGCAACCAAGATATGCTTTCAGGATATAATTAGCACTGCAGACCTTCTGGTACAGTTTAGGTTTATACACCATCTAAACTACACGCCAGCTAGGCAGGTTAGGATGGGTCTGGGCCGAAATATTGCATGTGCTCGATCTAATACGATTGCTGATGATTTTTTTCACATGTTCTGGACATGTTCTGGACTTTCAACCTTCTGGAGGGACTTGTTTGATTTTTTTTTATCACAAACTGCACCTACCGATACCTCACACTTCGGAAGTTGGACTTTTAGGAATTCTTAATGACCATGTTCCTCGCACACATGCCAGGACTCTGTTACGTATACTGTTATTTTATGCACGTAAAACCATTCTAATACATTGGAAGGACATGGGCCCCTTTTCGACACACGCTTTCTTCCGCATTGTTCATGGATCCTCCCAAAATTCAAATTGATATATAAGAGCCGGGCATGCCAGAAAAAATTCACCAAAATATGGCAACCATGGCTAGATGTCTCAGAGGATTTCTGGGGCGATGTCCTCTCTTCACAGCTTTCCCATTGATTCTTCTACTACTGTAACCCAATAACTCTGCTTGGCATAACGTCAAAATAAATGTCCAGGGATTGCTTTATATGAAACATCCAATACCTTGGGGGTTCCTGGATTTATACTGCTGCTGTGGGGTAGTATGTGCTGTGGGTTTGAATGTGTGTGTGCGTGAATGTTGGTATGTTTGTTGCTGGGGTACTTATGTTCTGTACAGTCTGTTCAATTGATTCATTGTATATGCCATCTGATTGGTACTGCTATGTGCACTGTACACACATGTAATAGCAGTCTGTCTTGTTGTGTGTTTCTCTGTTGCAAAAAAAAAATAAACACCTTTAAAAAAAAAAAAGTGTCAATGCAGTTTTATGCATTGCTCTTAGGTCTAGTTTACACTGGCTTAGAAGGGGAGGTAAAAAAATTAGTTGAGTTCAAGTTTTATTGCCCCACTGACCACCCCCATCCAAACCAAACACAGTGAGCAGAGAGAGTTGTACACATGCAACAGCAAAAATTATACCCACTGTTGCATTCAGAGGGCAGTACAACCGCTGAACATAACCCATTCAAGTGAATGGACCCTGTACTGCAACTGCCCTGCAACAGCATGTAACTGAATGCAATCACCACAGTTGTTGAATGGTGGTGTATGCTTGCAGGGTAAAAACAAGCAAAATATCACCTCCCAGACACCTGTCAAATTCCCCCGTATCTACTGCAGATAACTTTTCAGAGGGATGGCAAGGGCTGCAAAAAGTACTAGCAAGCCCTTACTGAGATGCTGCTCATGGTTGCAGGCAGCAAGGAGGTGACAAATTGCCTGTGTTACTATGATACATAAGTGTGTCAAGGCACTGAAATTGGAACTTGTTGCTATATTACAAGATCACATGATTAAGAATGTTATTATTGTAGCACCCCCTGGTGTACATAGTGTGAATGGGTTAGATGTAAGTAGCTTAGGCAAATTTAGTTAGGCTCACAAGTAGCTAAAGTGAGCATATTTGTGGGGGTTCAAGCTCAGTTTAGGCTGGAAGGCTCTGCAGGTCAGGCCTCTGTTGCCTCCCTCTGGTTCTGAAAATGTCCAGAAACTTTTAGACGCTATTAGGAGGAGGTACAGAGGCAGGGATCTGAATAATTATGGGAGTTTGACCAATCCCCAGGCAGGAGGCCTGGCAAGGTGGTAAGCAGTTCTAAGACAAGGTCATCTAGAGCCCAGGGCAAACATACCAAGAAGCCCCCCCCAAGACGTATGAGCATTATGTGTCAGCAAAAATCCCCCCCCAAAAAAAAACTCAAGCACTAATCTGCATGCTTACCCCTCAAGCATAAATTCCCCCTTCTCCTAGTACAAATCTGCCCCCTGCTGAACTCCCCCCTCCCAGCACAAATCTTTGCCCCACCATCCCCCTCCAAGCTAATATCTTCTCTTTTCCCAAATCCCCCTAGCACAAATCTCCTCCCCCCCCAAAAAAACACCCTTTATCCTGTAAATTACCCCTCTGACCACAAATCCTCTCCCTCCACTCCGAATCCCCCATTCCAAAACAAATTCTCCCACCCCCCCTCCCAATTCCCCCTCCTAGCACAAATCTCGCCTCCCCCAAATTTCCCCTCCTAGCACTAATCCCGCCCAATCATCCCTACGAGCACACATTTCACCCCCCCCTTCCCTTCCTAGCATAAATTCCCTCCCCCCTACCATATCCTCTCTTCTAGTACAATCCCCATATCATCTCTTTTTTCAGCTCAAATCCTCTTACCCCATCCCCCCTCCCAATACAAATCGCCCCAAAACACCATTCTTAGCAGCCCCTGTAATTTCCCCTCCTAGAACAAATGTTATCCTCTGCCACCCTCCAAATCCCCCCTCCCAACACAAATCCCCCCACCTACTTGTGGTGCCCTCCCACCTAACATGATACCACACTGCCTAGGGCAGCCAATACTTCTGCCCACCCCTTGTTCTGGCCCTGTTGGTAAAATATGCCCAGAAATATTGAAGAGCCTGGCCAGTGAGGGGTTGTTGCTGGTTGGAGTATAGAGTGCTGAGTCCAGGATCGTGAGGCCTGGAGGGACCCCCGGGTCTGGGGGGCTCTGCCTCCAGGCAGGAGCTGTGGAAGGAAGGAAAGGAGCAGTTTGACTAGAGGGATCTTCACTATCCTTCAGTTTTATCCAGGAGAAACCCTGGAGGACCTGTACAGAAAGAGGCCTGAACAGCAGTCTTTGCAAGCATCAGAATTCCAAGGCACAGTGTGAGTACCTCTACCTAACACCCACCAGAGTCAACAAAGGGACAAGCCAATCCGGATGAAACATTTAGATAGCCTTTAAGGGGGACAGTGTCACACCTTACATTAACCCCTTGCTCTGGGATCTTTTCAAGGAAGCCAGGTGCACTGACATTTTGCTATTTTCTACTAAGGATGCATAGAGCACCTGCATACAATTGCAATTTTGCTATTTTCTACTAAAGGAGACACAGAGCTCCTGCATACAGTTGAGACTTTGCTATTTTCCACTAAGGGGACATGGAGCTCCTGCATACAATGGGGACTTTGCTATTTCTACTAAGGGGCAAAATGTAGAGTTCCTGTAAGAAGACATGTGCTACTGATCCATTAAGGACTGACATTATTTAAGAGGGAGCACAGTCTAGGATACATTTTGCTGCAAGTTGTACATAGAGAAGTTGTCCTCCAAGTTGTTGCTGAACTCAGTTTTGGCATCCCATAATGCCTTATCCCCATCCAAGTTTATATTCCTTCAATAAAACATAAAAACAAGACCAAGGACTGTTTTTCTGTCTGTGGAGGCAACTAAAAATGTTTGTTTTGCCTGGCCATGCAGGATTAGAGGGACCCAAAACCTAGCAACGCTCTAGGGGGTAGAGCATAGGTGTGCGCAATGGTGTGCATTAGGCTGTGCACCCCACAGCTCAGCTCAAACACAAATGCGTGTGTGTCTATAAATGGCCCTAGCACATTGATCTCCCTGCTGGCACAGTGAAAGAGGAGTGTGTAAACACTTTTCTTATGGCAGAGCCGGTATCTTTCCTACAGTGTTTACCCGAAAATAAGACCTACCCCGAAAATAAGACCTAGATTTATTTTCCAGGAGGGCTGCAATATAAGCCCTACCCCGAAAATAAGCCCTAGATTAAAATGCTTGTAAAATCCTATAATCCACTCTATTACAGTAGTATATAATGTACAATGTGTGTGTTTCTGTAATATAATTGCGGGGAAGAGAGCTCCGGCAGGTCACAGAAGCGCAGAGCGGTGCTATAACGAAGGTATTTGGCACAATTATATTACAGAAACACACATTGTACATTATATAATACTGTAATAGAGTGGATTATAGGATTTTACAAGCATTTTAACTCAGTTCACACTGGAGATTCCTGTCAGGCAGGGAGAGAGAGGGGGAGAGAAGACAGCACATTACATGGTAAGACCTACCCCAAAAATAAGCCCTACTGTGTCTTTTGTTGCCAAAATTAATATAAGACCCGGGCTTATTTTCGGGGAAACACAGTATCTCCCCGCTGCTACACAGAGTGATAATGCTATTTGCACACTTTACCAATCTTGCTCTATTGGTGAAGGTTTTTCAATAAAATAAGATTTATGTGAAACCATGGTTATAGAATGTCATCATACCTTTCTTGGAAAAAGCTAGGAATTCTTTTATTTTCCTGTGTGAGAGAATTACCAAGTTATCATCCCATTTGGTACTATTTTCTTCATTATAGTTGTCGTTTCCATGGTCTGTGTGATCTAACAGTGAAAGCCGTAAGTCTGCAAGTGATTCTTCAGGATCAGATAAACCAATGGTTAAGGATCCAGTATATTTGCAAATATCTGTAAAAAATAAAAATTACTTTTTTGTCTTTCCATTAGCAACTTAATGTTTTATCACCTTTATTTCACTCTTACGTTAATGAATGTTGTTGAAAACCACAATGTTGAAGTGGACTTGAACTCAAAAAGTGTAGATTTACTATCTTAAAGGAACATTTAGGAATGTTTATTGTATCCTAGGAGTGCACTAAAGAAATCTACCTTTTTTTATGCCTACAGCCTCATAGGAAGTGGGATTAGACACGGTAAAACCCTTACTGCTAGTCACGTGCGATTCGGAGTGATGTCACTTCTTTGCTGCTCAATGTTCATGCAGGACAGGAAGCTGCATCTGAGAAACTGCTGTGCAGGTTGGAGGCAATCCATGCACTTTGCTAGACCTAACAACAGATATTATCATTGCATAGAGAAGCATAGAGAACAAGTAATGGTGTCCCCAGATCCAAAGTTGGGCATGTTTAACCACTTGCCGACCGCTGCACGACTATATACGTGGGCAGAATGGCACGGCTGGGCATATGGACGTACCTGTACGTCCCCTTTAAGAAGCAGCATTGTGAGCACGCCCGCGCGCCCGCCGCAAGCTCCGTGAGTGTGACCGCGGGTCCCGCGGACTCGATGTCCGCTGAGAGTCCCGCGATCGTCTCACGAAAAGAAAGAACAGGGAAATGCTGATGTAAACAAGCATTTCCCCATTCTTCCTACTGACAGGACACTGATCACAGCTCCCTGTGATCGGGAGCGGTGATCAGTGTCGTGACACACATAGCCCAGCCCCCCTACAGTTAGAACACATTCCTAGGACACACTTAACCCCTTCAGTGCCCCCTACTGGTTAACCCCTTCACTGCCAGTCACATTTACACAGTAATCAGTGCATTTTTATAGCACTGATCGCTGTGTAAATGTGAATGGTCCCAAAATAGCGCCAAAAGTGTCCGATGTTTCCGCCATAATGTTGCAGTCACAGTAAAAATCGCTGATTGCCGCCATTACTAGTAAAAAAAAAAAAGATTAATAAAAATGCCATAAAACTATCCCCTATTTTGTAGACGCTATAACTTTTGCGCAAACCAATCAATAAACACTTATTGCGATTTTTTTTTTTACCAAAAATATCTAGAAGAATACGTATCGGCCTAAACTAAGGAAAAAATTTTTTTATATATATATTTTTTGGGGATATTTATTATAGCAAAAAGTAAAAAATATAGCTTTTTTTTCAAAATTGGCACTCTTTTTTTGTTTATAGCGCAAAAAATTCAAACCGCAGAGGTGATCAAATACCACCAAAAGAAAGCTCTATTTGTAGGGAAAAAAGGACGTCAATTTTGTTTCCACGACCGCGCAATTGTCAGTTAAAGCGTTGCAGTGCCGAATTGCAAAAAGTGCTCTGGTCTTTGGCCAGCCAAATGGTCCGAGGCTGAAGTGGTTAATGAGTGCGATGAATCTTCCTAAACAGCACAGAAATAGCATTCCCAAACTTATCAATTTTAGTGAATTATCATCAAAAATGAATTCTAAAAATTGCCCTTTCACCCTTGATACACATTGCTAAGTCTGCAGTGTTACAACCTATGTGTCATGTACACACGGGCTGAATGTCGGGTGGCATAGGGCAGTTCAATAGAAACTGTCCGACATTCAGCCCTTGTGTACTGGTGTCGGTCCGACAGAAGGGGCATAACTGAAAAAGGTCTGCCGATTGGCCCCCAGAGTGTTTTGGAGGAGGGCCATCCCCCTGTCAGAACACAATAGAACAGCAGGGGAAATCAATGTACTAACGTCAAATAGTTAGTACAGTGGCTCCTCCTGAGCTGTCAGGTTTTTTACATTCAGCCCTGCGGGGTTGAACAAAAAAAACTACAAGTGTGTACTAGGCATAAACCTTGCTGGGATGAGTTAGCAGAGCATTTGCATTCTTCTGCCTAGCACTGGTGTTTTCATGCAAAATGCTACATAGCACGTCCACAGCCATGTTATTTAACCACTTCAGTACTGGACACTTTCACCCCCTTCCTGCCCAGCGCTAATCACATTTTGAATGACAATTGTGTGGTCATGCAACACTGTATCCAAAATAAATTCTTATCATTTTTCGGAGACAAATAGAGCTTTCTTTTGGTAGTATTTAATCACCACAGGGTTTCTTTTTTATTTTTTGCTAAACAAACAAAAAAGAAAACAGAAAATGTTGAAAAAAATTGTTTTTCTTAGTTTCTAAAACTATGCAAATAAGTAACAATAAGTAATTTTTCACCTTCACGGATGTTGATGAGGCTGCACTGATGGACACTGATAGGCTGCACTGATGGGCACTGATAGGCTGCACTGATGGGCACTGATGGGCACTGATATGCAACACTGATGGGCACTGATAGGTGATGATAGGCAACACCTATGGGCACTGATAGGCAGCACTGATAGTCTCTGATGGGCACTGATAGGCGGCACTGATGAGGAGGCACTGATGGGCACTGATAAGCAACACTGACAGTTATTATCAGGGCTTTAATGATCAGTGCCCTGATATCAGTATAAATGTCCCCTGTCAGAATTGCCAGTTACCAGCTCTTCTTTCCTTATGCTGTGACAGCGTGTGAGGAAAGGAATGCAGAAAATTGACAAGTTTGTTTACAAGTGAACAGCTGGGATTGGACACAGATGATCATATGGTAAAGGGCAGCTGTAATTGGCCCTTTACCCCGATCTGTGATCAGCTGTATCAAATGAATCACTTCTGATAAATTACACATTTTTGGCACTGCAGGAAAACTACGTGGGACATCCAGAATGATGTAATTGAGCATTATTTGGTCTTGGACTTTAATGGGAATAATGTTCTGCTAATTGGTATCAATAATTATATACACTTACCGGTCACTTTATTAGGTACACCTGTTCAATTGCTTGGTAACACAAATTGCTATTCAGCCAATCACATGGCAGCAACTCAATGCATTTAGGCATCTACATGTGGTGAAGAAGACTTTCTGAAGTTCAAATCGAGCATCAAAATGGTGAAGAAAGGGAATTTAAGTGACGTTAAACGTGGCATGGTTGTTGGTGCCAGATGGGTTGGTCTGAGTATTTCAAAAACTGCTGATCTACTGGGATTTTCCCGCACAGCCATCTCTAGGGTTTACAGAGAATGGACCAAAAAAGAGAAAATATCCAGTGAGCGGCAGTTGTGTGGATGGAAATGTCTTGTTGAGGTCAGAGGTCATGGGCAGACTGGTTCGAGATGAATGAATGGCAACAGTAACTCAAATAACCACTCGTTACAACCAAGGTATGCAGAATACCATCTCTTAATGCACAACACATTGAACCTTGAAGCATATGGGCTACAGCAGCAGAAGACCACACCAGGTGCCACTCCTGTCAGGAAACGGAGGCTACAATTTGCACAGGCTCACCAAAATTGGACAATGATTGATTGGAAAAACGTTGCCTGGTCTGATGAGTCTTGATTTCAGCTGCAACATTCAGATGGTAGGGTCAGAATTTAGTGTAAACAACATGAAAGCTTGGATCCATCCTGCCTTGTATCAACGGTTCAGCCTAGTGGTGGTGTAATGGTGTGGGGGATATTTTCTTGGCACATTTGAGCATCCTTTAAACCCCACAGCCTACCTGAGTATTGTTGCTGACCATGTCCATTCCTTTATGACTACAGTGTACCCATCTTCTGATGGCTACTTCCATCAGGATAATGCACCATGTCACAAAGCTCAAATCATCTCACCACTGGTTTCTTGAACATGACAATGAGTTCCCTGTACTCCAATGGCCTCCACAGTCACCAGATCTCAATCTAATAGAGCACCTTTGGGATGTGGTGGAAGAGAGATTCGCATCATGGTTGTGCAGCTGACAAATCTGCAGCAACTGCGTGATGCTATCATGTCAATATGGACCAAAATCTCTGAGAAATGTTTCCAACACTTCCAACACCTTGTTGAATTTTTGCCATGAAAAATTAAGGCAGTTCTGAAGGCAAAAGAGGTCCAACCCGGTACTAGCAAGATGTACCTAATAAAGTGGCCGGTGAGTGTGTGATATTTTTGAATGTTCTAGCATCATATTCATTTAATCTTTATGGTTATTTGTAATCATACATATTTGGAGTGATATATTTCTCATTGTTCATTTCACCCAAAGACATTGTTGTCGCATTCATTTTGGGGACACCATCACAGTCAAAAATAGCGCATCCTATTGATACACATTATACATTTTTCCTCGCTACTCAAGGAGTTTTTTATTGCAGCAGTTTTTGATTTTATATTTTCTGAGGCTAAGCGCACCTTTTAAGTATTATTTCCCACCGAATAGAGTTGCCAATCACTTGACAAACCAATCACATGATCTGTTAAGTCATCTGACAAACTCTACACCAATCATGGCGTTTGCCAATGAGAGAAATGTGGTTAAAGTGCTTGTCAAAAGAAGTCACTTTGAAAACACATCACAAGTCAAGGCATGCAATAGATCTACTTCAAAAGTGAACATTTCTTGCAGCAAATGTTGACGTTCAACACACATATGTCTGTCATTGTAACAAGATTATGTAGCGGACCCCCCAAAAATATTTAGGCTCAGGCTGTTTGAATTCTTTAAATTGGTTTCTGCTTTGTTGTGGTGTTGCCTGGCAGTACAGTTCCCTTTGATCTGTGGGGGGCGCTGTCGCCCAGGTCTCAGGTTAAACCACAGGTAGCATTGCAGCGTGATTGGGTGTCCTCTCTCGGCAGGTGTGCAGTGGGCGTGGTATACCCGCTGTGCATGTTGGGAGAGAGTACTTAAGGGGCGGACGGCATTAGGTTTGAGAGTTCGGAGGTGATCCAGAGGACCCCTTGGTCCTAGGCACGTACACCACCTTCGGTGGCCCTCATGGCCAGGGGTACGTGTGTGTGTATTCAGCCCCGGGCACCTTCAGCCCGAGGCTGCATCGTTCCAGGTAGACCCAGCACCTTTGGCTAAGGCCTACACCAGAAGAGGAGTCCCAGGGTGCCCAAGTGGGGGTGACCCGCTCTGAAGGAGAGGAAACCAGCGGGGGACCTGTCTGCAGGGATCGGTGAGGGAAGTCACTGTCTCAGGAGAGGCCTGGTTGCCTATCAGAGGGAAGGATCCCATAATCTGCCAAAAGCCTTGTAACGTGCCCACTGGCACCTAAGGTCTCAAGTGTTACAAGTGCTGGGAAGTTCGGGATTCAGAAGGTCATATCCTGATCGTATCCTTAGGAAATTTAAAGTGAATGTTCCGTGCTCCACACCGGCTGCTAGGACCGTGAGAGGGGACTATCTGGGTGAGCAAAACCCACTCAGGACTGAGTGGAGATAAATGACAGTTAAGTGCCGCGTGCCTGAACCTGCCTCCCTGTTAAATTCTCTATCTCCAACTTTCCTATCAAGTTTCTACACCAGTAAAATAAACCTTTCTCTATTGGGTTTAATACTGTCTGGACAATGGCCTTATTGAATGCAAGGAGAGAATAGACTTCATCCTACACTCTAGGGGAGAGAACCAACGGAAGGAGGTAACTCGCTGCAGGACCCAAAACAGATAACACCGCTCACCCTCTTTTATCAGGAGGATATTGGGCTTGTGGCATAATGTGTCTCATTCTGCTTGTGGAGCTAAACAGGGTAAAGGATCTGTGTGCTACAATTACAAATGTTTCTGGCATACCATGGAGCCAAAATGTGGGTCCTCAGTAAGAAGAGCAGAGACAAATAATGTATAGGCGTTACCTTAAGGCAAAGTTCCACTTTAAGGATTCGTTCCCAGCTCCTCATGAACAATTGGCACTTTTGAGGAGCGGGGGGTATGTGTGTTTTTTTTCTATGTTTGTTGAACTGGATGGTCTTTTTTCAACCAGTTTAACTATTTAACTATGCAACAAGACTTATGCCCCATACACACGAGCGAAATTCCCGTCGGAAAAAAATTGGAAGTTTTTTCCGATGGATTTCCGCTCAAGCCTGCCTTGCATACACACGGTCACACAAAAGTTTGAACTTTTGACTGCCAAGAACGCGGTGACGTAAAAGACTACGACGAGCCGAGAAAATTAAGTTCTATGCTTCTGAGCATGCGTCGATTTGTTTCTGAGCATGTCGGAATTTAGCGCGTCAGAATTTGTACACACGATAGGAAATTCCGATCTGAATTTTTTCCCACGTAAAAATAGAGAACCTGCTCTCTATCTAAGTCCGTCGGAAATTCAGACGGGAAAAGTCCGATGGGACTTTTTCCCATCATAAATTCCGACCGTGTGTACGCGGCATAAGGCCATTCTCCAAGTGGGAATTTCAAAAATGTTTGGTGGACCACATGATATTTTGCAGCAAAGGGTCTGTGCACTTTTTATATATTGGTATGACATCCAGCAGGTTTGCCCATAGTATGCTGCATCACTCCTAGGCTAACCCATGAATTTTCTTCTTTGTCCCACAGCCAATAAAAGCAGTTGTTTCAGAAGACTCAGACGCTTATGTACATGCACTGTAGAAGCTTGTGTGTGCCAAAGGCTGTACATCAAGCCAAATACATATCAGGTTTTCCCTAAGCCTTCTCATCTGGACAAATAGCTTGCTCTTTTTACTGGTCCATATCTGCACAGCTCACGGTAACAGAGGGCTTTAGAGGGCTTCCCATGACTTTTTAATCCCCTTTTTCTCCTGAATTCTAATCATCCTCATTCAATCTGCTGACGCAGCTCTAGCCAGATCCTACAGTGATGCTGCTTTTTCCTCGTTATCTTCTTCAGACATTAGAATTTTTATTCCTTTTTTTTTTTTTTTTTTTACTATCCAGCCAGCAACAGTAGCATTTGTTATTGACAATCTGTCACAAAGTTATCAGTTCTGACTTTTTTTCTGACTTTTATTTTTGTGGTTTAGAATGATGTCTTCTCTTCCGATACAATGCTGCATATTCTAATCAGGGTTTATAAAGCTATCTAGTGTTATGCCGCGTACACACAACCGTTTTTAATGTCATTGAAAAAAACTGCATTTTTCTCGACGTGATTTTTCGTGTTTCCTCTCAAGCCTGCCTTGCCTACACACTATCAAGGAAAAAAATGTTTGAATAAAGCGCGGTGACATACAACACGTACGACGGCACTATAAAGGGGAAGTTCCACTCGGATGGCGCCATCCTTCATTTTAGTAAAGTTTGTTGAGCGACTTTTCAGCCTCGTGCTTTTCAGTCCGTTGCAGCGTGACGAATGTGCTAACTCCATTACGAATGCTAGTTTTACCAGAACGAGCGCTCCCGTCTCATACTTGATTCTGAGCATGCACATTTTTTTTCACGTCGTTAAAGCGTACACATGGCCGTTTTTCATGACGAGAAAAACAACGATGTAAAAAACGACGTGAAAAATTAGAGCATGTTCCAATTTTTTCATGGCCGTTTTTCACGTCGTGAAAAATGCTCGCAAGCCCACACACGATCATTTTTAATGACCATTTTTAAAAAATTCATTTTTCTGGTCATTAAAAACGGTCGTGTGTACGCGGCATCAGAATAGAGGTGAGGCATAGATAGCAAACCTTGCAATCTGTAGAAATATTTGCTAGACAGAAATAAAAGGTCTATGTTTTGGCGCATTTGTACCATTTATTTGTTTTAGATAATATCTACTATACCTTCAATTTTATACATGCAGTTTAAGTCTGCATAATGCCATATTTATGAGGACTTCTACACAATGCCATATTTATGTGGTAGACTTTTAGAAAAATGCCCCACCTACTAGGTGTTTAACTTGCGCAAAACTGGCGATATGCACATTATGTGCCATCGCGGAAAAACATGGAGTATGTACTACTCTTGGTTCTGTCAGTGGAAGCTGATCAGAGATATTTATTACCTACTGAGATCCCCCTGAAGGGGCGCCGGGTTCAGGGTTTTAAATGTTGTTATTATCTTGTTGATGTAAGGAACCTGTTATGGAAATGTCATTCAGGAGCGAGTCGAGGGGAATAAGGAACATCATGTAAGTGTTAGGCTTGAGAACGTTTTTTGCAAGAAATTAGAAGTATCTAAGACAGTGAAATAATAAAGGAGCACAAAGGAAAGGATAGGGTACCCACTTACAGTGTATTAAAGTGTTTTTTAACCCACTTCTAAAAAATCATCTTATCCCCTCTGTACCATAATAAGATGTGTCCCTGTGCCTTTGTTCTGTAAAAAATCTGCTGATCTGTACTGATATAAGCTGCGCTCCAGGCGCACAGCTGATTCCCCTCTAATGCCTCGTACACACGACCTGTTTTCCTGACTAGTGATGAGCCGAACACCCCCGGGTTCGGTTCGCACCAGAACCCGCGAACGGACCGAACGTTCGTACGAACATTAGAACCCTATTAAATACAATGGATGCGAACGTTCGAATTCTAAAGTGCTAATTATAACGACTATTATGCATGTTATTGTCCTAAAAAGGGTTTGGGAACCCGGGTTCTGCACCAGGGGACATGTATCAATGCAAAAAGAAGTTTTAAAAACGGTCGTTTTTCGGGAGCAGTCATTTTAATGATGCATAAAGTGAAAACAAAAAAGTCAAATATTCCTTTAAATATCGTACCTGGGGGGTGTCTAAAGTATGCCTGTGAAGTGCCACGTGTTTCCCGTGTTTAGAACTGTCCCTGCACAAAATGACACTTCTAAAGGAAAAAAAAGCCATTTAAAACTGCTTGCGGCTTTAATGTAATGTCTGGTCCCGGTAATATGGATGAAAATCTTTAAGAAAAATGGCATAGCTACCCCATGACCCCCCCCCCTACCCCAGCCCATTACCAGCCCCTTTGGGTCTTGTATGGATATTAAGGGGAACACCGCACACAAAATAAAAAAGGCCCTATATACTCTGAACAGCCGTATACAGGCGGTGCATACAAGACAGGGACTGTAGGTTTGTTCTTATGTAGAATGTGTTTGTAATTTTGAACAGGTACATTGTTTAAGTGTAGCTCCAGCCCAAAAATTTATTTTTAAACTTTTTGGAAAACATAGGTAAGGGTTATCACCCCTGTAACATTTGTTTTGCTGTCTGTGCCCCTGTTCAGAACATTTCACCTCACTTTCCGTCCCAATGACAACTGTTTTTGAAATGTGGTGTTTTTCTTGAAACAAGGATTGGTGATAAAGCATCAGTACAGAGGAGACACCTTTCTCCCATATTAATTCTTACAGGAGAGAATTTTCCTTCCTTGGGGTAGATTTCCTCTCACTTCCTGTTGTCTTCTTGCGTTTGCAAGTAGGAGTCGTTTGTAAGTTGGATGTTTGAAAGTAGGGACCTGCCGTATATACTCTGCAGAAATAGGCCCCTTAGTTGTTGGTGTTGGCACAACACTGTAAGCACTCACAGTTACTCTTGGTTGGTGCTGGAACGCCCTGCTGTCAACTATTATATCAGGAATTGTAATTACATATAATTGTTGAACAGTGGTAGTAAAAATTGGGCCTTTGATGGTGGTGCTGGTGCCACAACACTGTAAGCCCTGACAGTTACTCTTGGTGGGTGCAGCAATGGGCCCTGCTGTGAATTATTAGATCAAGAATTGTAATTGCATGCCCCTGTTGAACAGGGGCTGAAAAATTGGGCCTTTCGTGGTGGTGGAGGTGTTGCCACAACACTGTAAGCCCTCAGAGTTACTCTTGGTGGGTGCAGGAATGGGCCCTGCTGTGAATTATTAGATCAAGAATTGTAATTACATGCCCCTTTTGAACAGGGGCTGAAAAATTGGGCCTTTCGTGGTGGTGGTGGTGGTGGCGTTGCCACAACACTGTAAGCCCTCAGAGTTACTCTTGGTGGGTGCAGCAATGGGCCCTGCTGTGAATTATTAGATCAAGAATTGTAATTACATGCCCCTGTTGAACAGGGGCTGAAAAATTGGGCCTTAGGCACTGGTGGCACAACACTGCAACCCCTCACAGATACTGTACTTGGAGCACAGCAATGAGCCCTGTTGCAAAGTATTGCTTCAAAAATTGTAATGACACGCCCCTGTTAAACAGGGGCTGAAAAATTGGGCCTTAGGCACTGGTGGCACAATACTCCAACCCCTCACAGATACTGTACTTGGAGCACAGCAATGAGCCCTGTTGCAAAGTATTGCTTCAAAAATTGTAATGACACGCCCCTGTTAAACAGGGGCTGAAAAATTGGGCCTTAGGCACTGGTGGCACAACACTCCAACCCCTCACAGATACTGTACTTGGAGCACAGCAATGAGCCCTGTTGCAAAGTATTGCTTCAAAAATTGTAATTACACGCCCCTGTTAAACAGGGGCTGAAAAATTGGGCCTTAGCCACTGGTGGCGGCACCCATAAACAAAAATGATCTTCCAAGCTATCATCATCAATCGCATCATTGAGGACTCGGAGGAGGAGGATAGCCAGTCAACATAAGAGCACAGGCACTCAGCATCAGCATCAGTCTTGAAGGGATGTGACATGTTAAAATCAATTAGTCTGTTATATCAGCATTAGGTGTGTGGTAGCTGGTGGTGATCCAAGACTGGTTCATCTTGATGAAAGTCAGTCGATCAACCGAGTCGGTGGACAGGCGCACCCTGTGATCCGTGACAAATCCTCCAGCAGCACTGAATGTGCGTTCCGAAAGAACGCTGGATGCAGGACAGGCCAGTAGCTCAATTGCATACTGTGCAAGCTCTGGCCAGTGATCCATCCTCAAGACCCAGTAAGCCAGAGGATTTTCGGTGGGGAAGGTGTCCAAGTCTGACCTTGCCCCTAGATATTCCTGCACCATGTTTATCAGACGCTGGCGATGGTTGCTGGAACCGATCATACTTTGGGGCTGCGGACTAAAGAATTGTCTGAACGCATCGGTCAGACGGCCACCTTCCCCACCGCTCCTTCTTTGACTGGCCGAAGCCTCAGCAACTCGTTGTCCAGGACCAGGAGTTTGTAACCTCCCAGTCTCTGGGAACGCGTTGCACAGACCTTTCTGCAAGGCCTCCCGGAGTTGTCTCATCCTCTGCTCCCTCTGCGACGGCAACATAAGGTCCGCAACCTTACCCTTGTACCGTGGATCAAGGAGAGTGGCCAGCCAGTAATGGTCCCTCTCCTTGATCCGAAGAATACGAGGATCCTTCCGCAGACTTTGCAGGATCAGGGAGGCCATGCAGCGTAGGTTAGCTGAGGCATTCGGTCCGGAGTCCTCTGGGTCACTAAGGACGACATGATCCGCAGCCACCTCCTCCCAGCCACGTACAAGTCCACTGGTTTCTTGGGACTGTAAATCATCCCTAAAAGACTGCTGCTGATGATGCTGAGTGCCAGCCTCCACCTCCATGCTGACACAATCCTCCTCCTCCTCCTCCTCTTCCTGTGCGATGGGTGGGACAGAAGGAACACTGTCTGGGTAAAGGGGGCCTTGAGAGGCAAGGAAGTCCTCCTCTTCCTGCCTCTGTTCTGCCTCAAGTGCCCTGTCCATTATTCCACGCAGCGTGTGCTCCAACAGGTGGACAAGAGGTACAGTGTCACTGATGCATGCACTGTCACTGCTCACCATCCTCGTGGCCTCCTCAAATGGTGCCAGGACAGTGCATGCATCCCTGATCATGCCCCACTGGCGTGGAGAAAAAAAAACAAGCTCCCCTGACCCTGTCCTGGTGCTGTAGTCGCACAGGTACTCATTGATGGCCCTCTGCTGCGTGTGCAGCCGCTGCAGCATGGCCAACGTTGAGTTCCACCTGGTGGGCATGTCACATATAAGGCGGTTCTTGGGCAGGTTCAACTCCTTTTGCAGCTCAGCCAGGCGAGCACTGGCATTATAAGATCTGCGGAAATGCACACAGACTTTCCTGGCCTGCCTCAGGACATCCTGTAAGCCCGGGTACCTGCCCAAGAACCGCTGCACCACCAGGTTAAGGACGTGAGCCACACAGGGCACATGGGTCAGTTGTCCCTGTCGGAGGGCGGAGAGGAGGTTGGTGCCATTGTCGCAAACCACCATTCCTGGCTTAAGCTGGCGTGGCGTCAACCACCTCTCGGCCTGGCCCTGCAGAGCAGACAGGACCTCTGCCCCAGTGTGGCTTCTGTCCCCCAAACACACCAGCGCAAGCACGGCATGGCATCTTTTTGCCTGCGTACTTGCGTAGCCCCTTGAACGGCTACGGAGCACCGCTGGTTCAGAGGACAAAGCACAGGAAGAGGCCATGGAGGAAGAAGAAGAGGAGGGGGTGGAGGAGAGAGGTGTGTCACAACCAGTAGTAGCATTTTGGAGGCGTGGCGGTGGAACAACCTCCAACACTACTGCACCTTGTCCTGCATCCTTCCCAGCTGCCAAAAGAGTGACCCAATGGGCCGTGAAAGAAAGGTAACGTCCCTGTCCATGCCTGCTGGACCATGAGTCAGCGGTAATATGCACCTTACCGCTGACCGCCCTGTCCAGCGAGGCCAAGACATTGCCTTCCACATGCCGGTAGAGAGCCGGAATAGCCTTCCGTGAGAAAAAGTGGCGTTTGGGAACCTGCCACTGAGGAACCGCACATTGCACAAACTCACGGAAGGGGGCCGAGTCTACCAACTGAAAAGGCAGCAGTTGAAGCGCTAGCAATTTAGCCAAGCTAGCATTCAACCGCTGGGCATGTAGATGGCTGGGAGTGAACTTCTTTCGACGGTCCAGCAGCTGGGGCAGGGAAATTTGCCTGCTAGAATCGGACGTCGGTGTACTGCTAGCAGAGTGGCCGCAAGTACTTGGCTGTGACACACCTAATTCTACACCTTCATTCCTCTCAGTGCATGTTTCAGAGAGGACTGAAGTTATAGTGGGGTTGGAGATCCCAGCTGATGCGGTGCAAGGAGAGGTCCGCTTTGTTCTTTGGTGTGGGTCTTTGAGGTAGGCTTGCCAACGAGCTGCATGGCAGGTCAACATATGTCTGGTCAGGCATGTGGTACCCAAGCGGCTGATGTTTTGGCCACGCGATATACGCTTGAGACATATGTTGCAAACAGCAGCTGTGCGATCTGATGCACTAGCCTCAAAAAAGGCCCACACCAAAGAACTTTTTGAATGACGGGCAGAGGCAGCGCCCTGCACAGGCGGAGCTCTGCGGTGTGATTCCGTTGGTGTACTGCCCTTACGCTGGCCACCAAAGGGCATCCTGCCTCGTTGGAGATGTGCCTCCTCCTCATCCTCCTCCTCCTCCTCTCTCCTATTAGGCACCCACGTGGAGTCAGTGACCTCATCATCCCCTCCCTCCTCATCACTGGAGCCAATCTGGCAGTATGCTGCAGCTGCTGGAACATGACTGCCAGATTGGTGTCCTTCTTGAGCATCCCCTCTGTCTGCTCTCACGCTACTGCCTTCCTGTAGCTGGGTTTCATCATCAGACCCTTCGAAACGCTGGGCATCCTACTGGAGCATGTACCCAACACTGTGCTCAAACAGTTCGGGGGACTCCTCAGGAGGAGGACATGGTGGGTCTAGGGAAGGAGTGACTGATGATGAGTCTGACATTGATACCAGGGAAGAGGACGCTTTGGCAGCTGCTTTGCCAGTACCCTGAGCCTGGGTGAGAGAGGATGAGGAGGAGGAGGAGGGCTTGGTCATCCACTCTACCAAGTCTTCGGCATGATGTGGCTCAACATGTCCAGCTGCCGAAAAGAAGGACAAGCGTGTCCCATGGCCATGTGCTGATGACAATGCACCGCGTCAATGACCAGCACTGTTGCCCCCAGACACAGAGCCTGCTTGCCCTCTTTTATTGCCTCCTGACTGTCTGCCTCTCCTTGTTTGCCTTCCAGACATTCTAATGGATGGCCTGCAGGGAGATGGGAAAAAAGCAATAAGGGCTACCTTCAGGTGTCCTTCTCTGTCCCTTTACTTAAGGATTTCTAAATATGGTTGAGGATGATTGCTTTCGCACAGAATAGCACAATGACAATTTCCCTGACTGTCCAAAAAACAAGGATTTCAAAGATGGTTGATGAGGAATGCTTTAGCACAGTATAGCACAAGGAGAATTTCCCTCACTGTCCTTCCCTGTCCCTAGAAACAAGGATTAGCACAGTAAAACACACTGACACTCTCCCTACCTATAGTTTTCTGTCCCTAGAAAAAATGTTTTTTTTAAAGATGGTTGATGATCAATGCTTTAGCACAGTATAGCACAAGGAGAATTTCCCTCACTGTCCTTCCCTGTCCCTAGAAACAAGGATTAGCACAGTGAAACACACTGACACTCTCCCTACCTATAGTTTTCTGTCTCTAGAAAAAATGTTTTTTTAAAGATGGTTGATGATCAATGCTTTAGCACAGTATAGCACAAGGAGAATTTCCCTCACTGTCCTTCCCTGTCCCTAGAAACAAGGATTAGCACAGTAAAACACACTGACACTCTCCCTACCTATAGTTTTCTGTCCCTAGAAAAAATGTTTTTTTAAAGATGGTTGATGATCAATGCTTTAGCACAGTATAGCACAAGGAGAATTTCCCTCACTGTCCTTCCCTGTCCCTAGAAACAAGGATTAGCACAGTAAAACACACTGACACTCTCCCTACCTATAGTTTTCTGTCCCTAGAAAAAATGTTTTTTTAAAGATGGTTGATGATCAATGCTTTAGCACAGTATAGCACAAGGAGAATTTCCCTCACTGTCCTTCCCTGTCCCTAGAAACAAGGATTAGCACAGTAAAACACACTGACACTCTCCCTACCTATAGTTTTCTGTCCCTAGAAAAAATGTTTTTTTTAAAGATGGTTGATGATCAATGCTTTAGCACAGTATAGCACAAGGAGAATTTCCCTCACTGTCCTTCCCTGTCCCTAGAAACAAGGATTAGCACAGTGAAACACACTGACACTCTCCCTACCTATAGTTTTCTGTCCCTAGAAAAAATGTTTTTTTAAAGATGGTTGATGATCAATGCTTTAGCACAGTATAGCACAAGGAGAATTTCCCTCACTGTCCTTCCCTGTCCCTAGAAACAAGGATTAGCACAGTAAAACACACTGACACTCTCCCTACCTATAGTTTTCTGTCCCTAGAAAAAATGTTTTTTTAAAGATGGTTGATGATCAATGCTTTAGCACAGTATAGCACAAGGAGAATTTCCTTCACTGTCCTTCCCTGTCCCTAGAAACAAGGATTAGCACAGTGAAACACACTGACACTCTCCCTACCTATAGTTTTCTGTCCCTAGAAAAAATGTTTTTTTAAAGATGGTTGATGATCAATGCTTTAGCACAGTATAGCACAAGGAGAATTTCCCTCACTGTCCTTCCCTGTCCCTAAAAACAAGGATTAGCACAGTAAAACACACTGACACTCTCCCTACCTATAGTTTTCTGTCCCTAGAAAAAATGTTTTTTAAAGATGGTTGATGATCAATGCTTTAGCACAGTATAGCACAAGGAGAATTTCCCTCACTGTCCTTCCCTGTCCCTAGAAACAAGGATTAGCACAGTGAAACACACTGACACTCTCCCTACCTATAGTTTTCTGTCCCTAGAAAAAATGTTTTTTTAAAGATGGTTGATGATCAATGCTTTAGCACAGTATAGCACAAGGAGAATTTCCCTCACTGTCCTTCCCTGTCCCTAGAAACAAGGATTAGCACAGTAAAACACACTGACACTCTCCCTACCTATAGTTTTCTGTCCCTAGAAAAAATGTTTTTTTAAAGATGGTTGATGATCAATGCTTTAGCACAGTATAGCACAAGGAGAATTTCCCTCACTGTCCTTCCCTGTCCCTAGAAACAAGGATTAGCACAGTAAAACACACTGACACTCTCCCTACCTATAGTTTTCTGTCCCTAGAAAAAATGTTTTTTTAAAGATGGTTGATGATCAATGCTTTAGCACAGTATAGCACAAGGAGAATTTCCCTCACTGTCCTTCCCTGTCCCTAGAAACAAGGATTAGCACAGTAAAACACACTGACACTCTCCCTACCTATAGTTTTCTGTCCCTAGAAAAAATGTTTTTTTAAAGATGGTTGATGATCAATGCTTTAGCACAGTATAGCACAAGGAGAATTTCCCTCACTGTCCTTCCCTGTCCCTAGAAACAAGGATTAGCACAGTGAAACACACTGACACTCTCCCTACCTATAGTTTTCTGTCCCTAGAAAAAATGTTTTTTTAAAGATGGTTGATGATCAATGCTTTAGCACAGTATAGCACAAGGAGAATTTCCCTCACTGTCCTTCCCTGTCCCTAGAAACAAGGATTAGCACAGTAAAACACACTGACACTCTCCCTACCTATAGTTTTCTGTCCCTAGAAAAAATGTTTTTTTAAAGATGGTTGATGATCAATGCTTTAGCACAGTATAGCACAAGGAGAATTTCCCTCACTGTCCTTCCCTGTCCCTAGAAACAAGGATTAGCACAGTGAAACACACTGACACTCTCCCTACCTATAGTTTTCTGTCCCTAGAAAAAATGTTTTTTTAAAGATGGTTGATGATCAATGCTTTAGCACAGTATAGCACAAGGAGAATTTCCCTCACTGTCCTTCCCTGTCCCTAGAAACAAGGATTAGCACAGTAAAACACACTGACACTCTCCCTACCTATAGTTTTCTGTCCCTAGAAAAAATGTTTTTTTAAAGATGGTTGATGATCAATGCTTTAGCACAGTATAGCACAAGGAGAATTTCCTTCACTGTCCTTCCCTGTCCCTAGAAACAAGGATTAGCACAGTGAAACACACTGACACTCTCCCTACCTATAGTTTTCTGTCCCTAGAAAAAATGTTTTTTTAAAGATGGTTGATGATCAATGCTTTAGCACAGTATAGCACAAGGAGAATTTCCCTCACTGTCCTTCCCTGTCCCTAGAAACAAGGATTAGCACAGTAAAACACACTGACACTCTCCCTACCTATAGTTTTCTGTCCCTAGAAAAAATGTTTTTTAAAGATGGTTGATGATCAATGCTTTAGCACAGTATAGCACAAGGAGAATTTCCCTCACTGTCCTTCCCTGTCCCTAGAAACAAGGATTAGCACAGTGAAACACACTGACACTCTCCCTACCTATAGTTTTCTGTCCCTAGAAAAAATGTTTTTTTAAAGATGGTTGATGATCAATGCTTTAGCACAGTATAGCACAAGGAGAATTTCCCTCACTGTCCTTCCCTGTCCCTAGAAACAAGGATTAGCACAGTAAAACACACTGACACTCTCCCTACCTATAGTTTTCTGTCCCTAGAAAAAATGTTTTTTTAAAGATGGTTGATGATCAATGCTTTAGCACAGTATAGCACAAGGAGAATTTCCCTCACTGTCCTTCCCTGTCCCTAGAAACAAGGATTAGCACAGTAAAACACACTGACACTCTCCCTACCTATAGTTTTCTGTCCCTAGAAAAAATGTTTTTTTAAAGATGGTTGATGATCAATGCTTTAGCACAGTATAGCACAAGGAGAATTTCCCTCACTGTCCTTCCCTGTCCCTAGAAACAAGGATTAGCACAGTAAAACACACTGACACTCTCCCTACCTATAGTTTTCTGTCCCTAGAAAAAATGTTTTTTTAAAGATGGTTGATGATCAATGCTTTAGCACAGTATAGCACAAGGAGAATTTCCCTCACTGTCCTTCCCTGTCCCTAGAAACAAGGATTAGCACAGTAAAACACACTGACACTCTCCCTACCTATAGTTTTCTGTCCCTAGAAAAAATGTTTTTTTAAAGATGGTTGATGATCAATGCTTTAGCACAGTATAGCACAAGGAGAATTTCCCTCACTGTCCTTCCCTGTCCCTAGAAACAAGGATTAGCACAGTAAAACACACTGACACTCTCCCTACCTATAGTTTTCTGTCCCTAGAAAAAATGTTTTTTTAAAGATGGTTGATGATCAATGCTTTAGCACAGTATAGCACAAGGAGAATTTCCCTCACTGTCCTTCCCTGTCCCTAGAAACAAGGATTAGCACAGTAAAACACACTGACACTCTCCCTACCTATAGTTTTCTGTCCCTAGAAAAAATGTTTTTTTAAAGATGGTTGATGATCAATGCTTTAGCACAGTATAGCACAAGGAGAATTTCCCTCACTGTCCTTCCCTGTCCCTAGAAACAAGGATTAGCACAGTAAAACACACTGACACTCTCCCTACCTATAGTTTTCTGTCCCTAGAAAAAATGTTTTTTTAAAGATGGTTGATGATCAATGCTTTAGCACAGTATAGCACAAGGAGAATTTCCCTCACTGTCCTTCCCTGTCCCTAGAAACAAGGATTAGCACAGTAAAACACACTGACACTCTCCCTACCTATAGTTTTCTGTCCCTAGAAAAAATGTTTTTTTAAAGATGGTTGATGATCAATGCTTTAGCACAGTATAGCACAAGGAGAATTTCCCTCACTGTCCTTCCCTGTCCCTAGAAACAAGGATTAGCACAGTAAAACACACTGACACTCTCCCTACCTATAGTTTTCTGTCCCTAGAAAAAATGTTTTTTTAAAGATGGTTGATGATCAATGCTTTAGCACAGTATAGCACAAGGAGAATTTCCTTCACTGTCCTTCCCTGTCCCTAGAAACAAGGATTAGCACAGTGAAACACACTGACACTCTCCCTACCTATAGTTTTCTGTCCCTAGAAAAAATGTTTTTTTAAAGATGGTTGATGATCAATGCTTTAGCACAGTATAGCACAAGGAGAATTTCCCTCACTGTCCTTCCCTGTCCCTAGAAACAAGGATTAGCACAGTAAAACACACTGACACTCTCCCTACCTATAGTTTTCTGTCCCTAGAAAAAATGTTTTTTAAAGATGGTTGATGATCAATGCTTTAGCACAGTATAGCACAAGGAGAATTTCCCTCACTGTCCTTCCCTGTCCCTAGAAACAAGGATTAGCACAGTGAAACACACTGACACTCTCCCTACCTATAGTTTTCTGTCCCTAGAAAAAATGTTTTTTTAAAGATGGTTGATGATCAATGCTTTAGCACAGTATAGCACAAGGAGAATTTCCCTCACTGTCCTTCCCTGTCCCTAGAAACAAGGATTAGCACAGTAAAACACACTGACACTCTCCCTACCTATAGTTTTCTGTCCCTAGAAAAAATGTTTTTTTAAAGATGGTTGATGATCAATGCTTTAGCACAGTATAGCACAAGGAGAATTTCCCTCACTGTCCTTCCCTGTCCCTAGAAACAAGGATTAGCACAGTAAAACACACTGACACTCTCCCTACCTATAGTTTTCTGTCCCTAGAAAAAATGTTTTTTTAAAGATGGTTGATGATCAATGCTTTAGCACAGTATAGCACAAGGAGAATTTCCCTCACTGTCCTTCCCTGTCCCTAGAAACAAGGATTAGCACAGTGAAACACACTGACACTCTCCCTACCTATAGTTTTCTGTCCCTAGAAAAAATGTTTTTTTAATGATGGTTGATGATCAATGCTTTAGCACAGTATAGCACAAGGAGAATTTCCCTCACTGTCCTTCCCTGTCCCTAGAAACAAGGATTAGCACAGTAAAACACACTGACACTCTCCCTACCTATAGTTTTCTGTCCCTAGAAAAAATGTTTTTTTAAAGATGGTTGATGATCAATGCTTTAGCACAGTATAGCACAAGGAGAATTTCCCTCACTGTCCTTCCCTGTCCCTAGAAACAAGGATTAGCACAGTAAAACACACTGACACTCTCCCTACCTGTAGTTTTCTGTCCCTAGAAAAAATGTTTTTTTAAAGATGGTTGATGATCAATGCTTTAGCACAGTATAGCACAAGGAGAATTTCCCTCACTGTCCTTCCCTGTCCCTAGAAACAAGGATTAGTACAGTAAAACACACTGACACTCTCCCTACCTATAGTTTTCTGTCCCTAGAAAAAATGTTTTTTTAAAGATGGTTGATGATCAATGCTTTAGCACAGTATAGCACAAGGAGAATTTCCCTCACTGTCCTTCCCTGTCCCTACAAACAAGGATTAGCACAGTAAAACACACTGACACTCTCCCTACCTATAGTTTTCTGTCCCTAGAAAAAATGTTTTTTTAAAGATGGTTGATGATCAATGCTTTAGCACAGTATAGCACAAGGAGAATTTCCCTCACTGTCCTTCCCTGTCCCTAGAAACAAGGATTAGCACAGTAAAACACACTGACACTCTCCCTACCTATAGTTTTCTGTCCCTAGAAAAAATGTTTTTTTAAAGATGGTTGATGATCAATGCTTTAGCACAGTATAGCACAAGGAGAATTTCCCTCACTGTCCTTCCCTGTCCCTACAAACAAGGATTAGCACAGTAAAACACACTGACACTCTCCCTACCTATCCTTCTCTTTCCCTAAACTAAAGGAATCCAGGTTAAGCAAGAAAAAAAAATGTCACTGTCCCTGCCTATGCTTCTCTTTCCCTGCTCCGGAACACACTACACTAGGCCGCCGTGCTGGCGGCCTTTTATAGTGTGGGGCGTGTACTAAACACCCTCAGCAATAATTGGCCACAGGCATCCTGCCTGTGGCCAATCATTGCTCTCCTCGCTGCCGGCGCTGTGATTGGCCAAGCATGCGGGGTCACAGTGCATGCTTGGCCAATCACAGCGCCTGGATGACACTGCGATGGCGTAGTGCATTGTGGGCCGTTCGCGTCACTCGAATTAGGCGCGAACGGCCCAAATCGTTCGATCTTCGTCGAACGATCGAACAGCCGATGTTCGAGTCGAACGTATGTTCGACTCGAACACCGAGCTCATCCCTATTCCTGACATGCCAAAACCCGAAGTTTTTCCCCGACGTGATTCCTCTCAAGCCTGCCTTGCATACACACGTTCATTAAAAAAAAACGCTCGACCAAAGTGCGGTGACGTCCAACGCATACGACGGCACTATAAAGGGGACGTTCCATTCAAATGGCACCACCCTTTGGGCTTGCTTTTGCCGATCTCGTGTTAGTAAAAGTTTGGTGAGAGACGATTCGCGCTTTTCAGCCTCGTGCTTTTCAGTCCGTTACAGCGTGACAAATGTGCTATCGCCATTATGAATGCTAGTTTTACCAGAACGAGTGCTCCTGTCTCATACTTGATTCTGAGCATGCGTGTTTTTTTTCCCCTCGGAAAAGCATACACACGACCTGTTTTCGCGATGAGAAAAAGACTGACGGGAAACACGACGGGAAAAAATGGAGCAGGTTCTAAATTTTTTGTGGGCAGTTTTCTCATCGGGAAAACTGCTATGGAGCATACACACGACCGGTTTTCCCGACCAATCTAAAAAATGGCAGTTTTCTCGTCTGGAAAACCGGTCGTGTGTACGGGGCATTACTTCTCTCTCTGGGGTCGAGCCCTCCCGCTGACATCAGCCGGGGAGGGGGAGAGAGGAGAGAGAGAGCCTACAATCAGCTGAGCACCTGGGGGCCGTGCTCATACAAGGTACAGATCAGCGGATTTTTTACATTAAACAGGCACAGGAACACATATTATTAAGGTACAGAGGAGATAAGATTATTTTATATCAGATAGAGAGGAGCGCACATAGCAGCGGGGAGGGGAGGGGACACAGGGAGAGCTGCAGACAGGAAAGCTGCGGCTGATGGAATCCTGCAAAGTAGACCACGGTATCGGGGACTTAGCAGCCATGATTATCGTGGTCTGTTTGCAGGGGGGAGGGTATAGCCAGGCAGGATCAGCCAGGTTCTTTAGGGTATACAGGGGGCTAAATGGCACAGCACAAGCACTGTGCTGTATAACATGCTTTAAAGGAACAGTATCTGTTTTTTTTGGGGGGGGGGTTAACAAACGCTTTAAGGAAATGAGAAAATATGAGGAAGGGCCTTTTCAAATGTATGGCTGCTAGTAGTTAGTTACATTCAGCCAGACATTCTGTAATGTTAAAAATGCTTCGCTGCTTTCCCAAGCACAGGAGAATCCCTGATTGGTGGCCTGGGAGAGTAGCCAAATTGCTGGGCTGCTAGTTTCCAATGTACCATTGACGTGGGACCTGTGCAGTGCTGCTCAGGTAAGTGTACATGTATACACTTTGCTCCCACTGACCAGTGATCACCAATGAAAGGGGGGGGGCAAAAACCATTGACCACCAATATGGGGCACACGTTGACCAAAATAAAGGGGGCAGAGACACACTACAATAAAGGAGAGATACATTGACCACAATAAATGGAGCTCATGCTGATCACCGTGAAGGGGTCACACATTGACCACAACATAGGGTGCACAGGCTGTGAGCATAACAATGGGTGCATACACTGACCAACATAAAGGGTGCATACTTACCACCATAAAGGGGACACACCAACCATCATATAGCTGAACACACAGACCACCATGAAGGAAATATACTGGCAATAATGTGCAGGAGGTCACACTTACCTCTGTATGCATGGGGGAACACTGAGAGAGTACTGACTGCTGCATTCTATATGATACAAAACATGCTGTTATTACTTTAATGTAAAGGTGGCTTCCTCTTTCTGTGCTCTGGTTAAATGCACTTTTTGCACCTTTTTTGCTAACGCCATTTAAATTATAACTAGTTAATATGGCATAAAAAGCAGTCTACCAAAAATTAAGCTTTGGCAGACAAAACTGCTTATGATTTATTTTTTCTTTACAAATATATTCGTGCTTCTTTATCACAGTCCTGCTTTAGGTACTTCCCAAGTTCTGCAAAACATACTAAAAGCTGAACAGATGAACGCACACTCTGCAAAGCCTAATGCATTTAGTAATAAGCAGCTGGCCTCAAATAAGGACAAGATGCTCCATCTATTCTTTACTTAACAGGTACACAAGGTAACAGCTTATTCACATTGATGAGTAGTTGATATTAGTGCAGAAGGTAAAGGGAACACATAAACCACTCCTTCTAATGAGAGGCTTAAGTTGCATAGTCTATCTTAAGCAACATCGAAACACAATAACTTCTGTACTTATGTCATCTTTTAACTGCTTTTTCATTATATAGGAAGCTTTTATTTAAGGTGACCCTGTTGTGGCCTCTAAAGTGCCTAAGGAAGCAATACCAATGAAGTGCAAGTGTTCTATCAAAATAGCCAATTCATCCAGATCTCCAATCACATCACTTCTGGTTAATGTAAACTATCAATAATTGGAGATTTAGTCGAGTTGCTGTTTTCACACAATACCGGCAAGCGTGTACACTCCGATACACAAAGACTTTACGGTTTTGACAGAACAGAGGCTAAGGAGGAAAAAGTTGTCGCCACCTCGGAGGTGGCCATTTTGTTGGTTAGTATTAGGCGGACAAACAATGTTCACTCATAATATCGTGTACCGGAGTGTATACGGTTGCCGGTGTTGTGTGAAAACAGCAACACGTCAAAATCTCCAATTACTGATGGTTTACAGTAACCAGAAGGGATGTGATTGGAGATCTCGATGAATTGGCTATTTTGACAGAACTCAGGCACCTTGTGGTACATTCAAGAACTGTGCTATTCTGTAAAATCAATCCCTGAATCCTTGTGGAGTCTTTTGGATTCTACATTTAAGGCGTGTACACACGATAGGTTTTACCAATGAAAACAGTCCGATGGACTGTTTTCATCGGACAAACCGATCGTGTATGGGCCCCATCGGTCTTTTTTCCATCGGTGTTTAAAAATAGAACATGTTTTAAATTTATCCGATGGTTAAAAAACCGATAGCAAATTACTATCGTTTGTGGGGAACTCCATCGGATAAAAAACACACGCATGCTCAGAATCAAGTCGACGCATGCTCAGAAGCATTGAACTTCATTTTTCTCGGCTCATCGGAGTGTTTTACGTTTGGAACGGTCGATTTTTTGACTGATGGTGTGTAGGCAAGACTGATGGAAGTCAGCTTCGTCGGTTTAAAAACCATAGGAAATCCGATTGTGTGTACAGGGCTTAACAGTATGCCGAACACAGCCTATCCATACAGTCACTGTAAGTAAGGACCTTGTAGCAAAGTGAAGATAAATCAGAAAGGGGAAGAGAGGGGGTGTTTCAGATGATAAAATGAATAACAGTTATTTTGTGGTGCTCTAAATTCCGACTGTCATCCTCCTTTTCATGCCGTCTCAATGACTAGTAAAGGCACTCCTTGGAGGGGGGGGGGGGGTTGCATTTGGTGGAGTTTAGATACTGTAAAAAAAGTCAGAGAAAGCTTTGCCCCAGTAAAAAAGTTTAACAGGCAATGCTTTTCTGTTTCCTTCCACCAGATCCAGTCATTTTTCGCTCCAACTAGTTTCCCAGTCATCTCCTCTTTATATTGCATGTGTGTGCCGTGGCTCTATTCACCTACGCTGTACTTGTAATGGCCTCCATTGATCTCTTGGAGTAAAGCTTACTAATAGTAAGGAATCAAGCTGAACAGCCATCAGAGATAAGGTGACCTCTATCCCTGAAGTTAATGAGTCAAATTATCAAATATATATATTTTTCATAAATAACCCAACAGTTATAGTAACTTGAGACTGCATATTCAGATTGCTGTGTAAGCCTATTGTGTCATTCTCTTAAAGGAATTTTACAATGCATTAAAAACCACTTTGGAGAAGCAACTTTTAACTCTCCACCAAGAGAAAATTCCAGGGTTCTGATGTGCTGTGACTGTCACTCAGAATTAGTATAGTGTAGACTAAAAAAATCTGAAACAAGATATTGATACGCACCGATAAAACTCAACCAAGGAAAACTACAGATCTGAAACTTCTTGGGAATTTTCTAAAATCTTCTGGACCCAAGACCAACTGCATGATTTGCCACTGGTGTGTGTCTGTGACTTTTTTCTGTTCAAATTTGTTTATTGAATTTTATCAAATTACAGAGAAATAATAACAAAAAAATAAAAAAATAAAGCCTGTGACTTTTTTATACGTAGCTGGAAAGTTTGACCACCCACAAAAATACCTGAAATCCAGGCTTAACACGTTGAAAGGCTGGCCGGAGGCCAGCCTGGATTTGTGGGAGGAGTCTGAGGGAGTATATCTCCCTCCTCCTCTGGCTTGTCCCTCGTCGGCTCGTCTTCTTGGTGGTTTCAGCCGACGAGCGTCATTTCCGCCCCGCCAGCTGTCGTCATTTCCGGGTGCCGTCCGCACACAGAGGATCGTCGCGTGGGAGCTCCGGGTTTCTTTTTCGCCCACAGCGCTGGGCTGCAGGTACGGGGGGGGGGGGGGCAGCGGTGTCACCGGTTCGATAGGGGGGCCACACGCGTCTGGTCATACGCTTGGGGGCATGCGGCATGTCGGCCGCCACGTCAATGCGATAGGGGGGACATCAGGTCGCAGGAGGGTACTGTAGAGACTCTGCTTCAAGGCGCCACGTGCGTGGCCGGGGGGGGCGGGGGTGTTTGGTGGGTGCCTCTGTTCACGGTCATGCCTGTACTGCAGCACCAAGGGCTAGATGTTAGGCATGGCATGTAGCGTGTGCAGAGGGGAAGGGTGCTTTGCTCTGTCACTGTCTTCATGCTGGGTTTTGTAAGTGTCCTATCATGCTGCTGATCGGCATCACATCAAAGGGGGGGGGGGGGCAGGCTAGTGGGTCGGTTCAGTACGGCCATGTAGCAGCAGGCTGGTTCAGCTGCTACTGGGGGGGGGGGCATCTTGTGGTGGGGTTGGTGCAGGGCCGGTCCGGTCAGCACTTAAATTGTCATGCAAGTGTTGTAAAAAAAAAAAAAAAAAAGGGGAATTTTATGTTGCTGCCATGTTCTGGGTAATTTCGTCATTTGTTTTGGCAATCGGTCTGGTCTACTGGGTGGGCGCAGCAGCTAGTTAACTTCCCAGCTAGGTAGTCTCACAGTCTCCTTGCTTTGTGGCTGACAGGAGGGGGGGGGGTTCGTGGAGCTTGGGCGGCCACAGGTCCTTTGCATGTTGCTGTCATAGGATGGTTTCCTGTCATATTGGGCATTTCATCAGGCTCCGTACGTTGGGGTATGCCG
This sequence comes from Rana muscosa, assembly GCA_029206835.1. Taxonomy (NCBI): domain Eukaryota; kingdom Metazoa; phylum Chordata; class Amphibia; order Anura; family Ranidae; genus Rana; species Rana muscosa. Next base: position 828,365,831 of record CM055118.1, on the reverse strand, counting down.
TTCTGTTCGTCATTTCTGTCTGTTTTTCCGCTTTCACTTCTGTTCATGGTTTCCGACCATTCGATTGCCTCATTTCTGGTACATGTGGTGTTATTTCAGGTGGATTTCAGAGTTTTTCTCTCAGTATCAAGGTACGTGTGTATGTTTCCTGTCACGGATTTCAGTTAGTTTTTTAGTTAGGTTCACTTGCTTTCAGGGTCTGTCACGTCTACAGATCCGTACAGGCTGAGGTTTCGTTTTTAAGTGATTGGTTGGACCACAATCTTCTCGCCTGTACATCACTCATCATACGTTGCACCTTTCATTCTCTACGTTCATATCTACCCACCACGGTCTGTGGGTATCGTAGCCCTGAGTGTTCGTTTTTAATTGCCTGTTATTGCGCTGCAGGTTTCTCGGGCTCACTCATTCCATACATCTTAGGATTGGTTGTGTCACTTAGCTTAATTCACGCGCTATTGGTCTACCACTGATGTTTCACGTGTTCAGACTTAGTTAGGTTGGTGCGGTCCATGCATTCTTATTTTGCTGTAGTTTGTTTTTCCTCAGATTTCGTTATGTCTCATGTGACAGAAAGCGACGAGTTCCCGTTCATCCCGCCTACTCCGCGTAGGGGTTCAAATCATGGAAGTTCACCTTCATTAAGGAGTTGGACTGTGCCTAGGATTATGGCCGAGCTACATCGCAAGGGCATTTCTTTCCCATCTACTGCCAGGAAAGCGGAACTTTTTAGGTTATGTTTCCCTTCTGCTGAACCAGTACCGTCTACCAGTGCGGAACACGCTTCGGTGCACAACTCCTTGACGCAAATCCATGCGATGTTAAATTCTTTCTCCACCTCTATGTTGCAGTTACAGGATAGGATGGAGGTGATTGAGGCCCGGGCGGCTGGTGCAGCAGTATCAGCCAGCTCGGAGGTGCCTGCGGCCCCTTCAGCCCCTGTTCTCCTGAGCCCGGCTACAGGTAATATGTCTTTACCTTCAGTGATGCCTTCACCGTCTGCGGCTCTGCCGTCGGTGTCACCGGCCCACTTCATCCCTGCCAGTATCAAGAAAGATATCTTGGAAGGGAAGGATGTCAATCTAGCCTCCCTACTCATAGCGGCCCAGGATGTGTCTGAAAACAAGTCATTTGCTTGTGGGGAGGTGTCGGTGGTGCTCAAGACCAAAGATCCTAGGCTCAGTCGCAAACTCAGTGTACCAGAGTTTGTGCTGGCCTTCGGCATCTTTAGAGACATCATCTGTTCGGTCAGTCCAGGGAGGAGGGAAGAATTGGATCTATACCTTCACAAGGTTGTGGACTTGGCGCATAAGTACGGTGGTTCAATCTTCTACGATTATCATCGGTCCTTTGCGGCAAAGGTGGCGGCCACTTGGGCTCAGTTCCAAGTGGTGTCATGGTGGGGCACCATTGACATGGAATTATTTTGCAGGCATTTCGCTAGTCAAAGATCCCCTGTATGTGCCAACTGTCAATCATCGGCTCACACCACTGCCTGGTGTCCGAATTGCGAGTCCCCTAGTCAGATAGGGACCTCCAAACAGTCGGCTGGTGGATCTGCGGGTCTCCCAGGGCAGGTGGACAAAATGGGTAGACCCATCCGGTATCTGGGGAAGGCTCAGTTGTGCAATTATTATAACTATACTGGTTGCAATTACAACCAATGCAGGTTGTTGCACGTTTGCTCCAACTGCTTCAGAGCCCACCCCAAGTCCGCTTGCCTGGTCAAGGCCGTCGGTACCTCATGACTGTGCCGAGTTAATGTCTCCTTGTTGGGGGATTTCCTGAGTGATCATCCTTCACCAGCGTTCAGACAGTTTTTGCTGGAAGGGTTGTCTTCAGGTTTCCATACTGGGCTCATTACCCTTCCTACAGAATCGTTCGAGTGCAACAATTTGTTGTCAGCTGAGAACCACCCTGATATTGTCGATGAGTTACTGCAGGCTGAATTGTCCAAGGGGTTCTTGATCGGTCCGTTCCTGTCATCACCTTTTTGCATGTGGAGGGTCAATCCCGTCGGGGTTGTCTGTGGAAAATTCTCAAATAAATTCCGTTTGATTTACGATTTGTCCGCTCCTCATTCATCTCACATTCCTAGTCTCAATTCTCTCATCCCCTCCGAGGAGTTTTCTCTAAAGTATTCATCAGTAGATTTGGCAATCCAGCACATTTTGCAGTTAGGTAGGGGTGCTTGGCTTTCCAAAGCTGACATCTCTGATGCATTCAAGCTGCTTCCTATCAGTCCTGCTCTCTGGCAATGGCATGGCATCAAGTGGCGCGGGCAGTATTTTTTTGCCACCAAATTAACGTTTGGGTCTAAAAGCAGTCCGTACTTGTTTGACACCTTTGCCCAGGCTCTTCATTGGATTCTGGGTTACTGCAGTGGTTGTCAGAGGGTAATTCATTATCTGGATGATTTTCTGCTGTTGGAAGATCCCGTGTCCCGCCCAGGGATCTGCAGGTGCTTACAGGGCTATTTTCAGAATTGAATGTCCCATTAGCTACGCATAAGATGGAAGGTCCAGCAAAAATCATCACCTTTTTAGGGATTACGCTTGACTCCAATCTTATGGTTGCTAGTCTGCCCTTGGAGAAATTAGTCAGGATACGCCGCTCCATTCATCTCTTTGTTCTTTCCCCGGTATCTTCCAAGAGGGACTTACAGTCTCTCTTGGGGATGTTGAATCACGCCATGAGGATCATTCCGCAGGGTAGGGCATTTGTGTCGAGGTTGCTGGCTCTTCTCCCCCAGTGTCATGATTCTGAGTCACCAGTCAAATTACTAGCGGATGCCCGTGCCGATTTAGTCATGTGGGATCGGTTCCTGTGCGGGTGGAATGGCATCTCCATGTTCATCCCGCATCCTACTAGTAATTCTCCGCATGTGTTCTCAGATGCCGCCGCTTCAGTCGGGTTTTCAGCCATTTTTGGCCAGGAGTGGTTGGCCAGCCGCTGGCCCCCCGAGGTTTTCCTTCTGCCAAAATTTGCCCTCACGTCAGCACTATTTGAAATTTACCCAATCTTGGCGGCAGCTGTCACATGGGGTCCTGGCTGGTCAGGCAACTCGGTCGTTTTCTTTACGGATAATTTGGCTACAGCCAAAATTATCAATAAAGGAAGATCAGGGTCCCTGGTAATCATGTCCTTCATGCGTAAGTTGACATGGTTGGGCTTGACCTACAAATTCCATTTCCGGGGTGAGTTCGTTAGTGGGGATCACAATGGTGCAGCTGATGCTTTGTCCCGTCTTAACATGCCGCTATTTTTCTTACAGCATCCGGCAGCAGATCGGACGGGCCAGCCAATCCCCCATCACTCACTATTAGTCATGGATTGAATACTTTCTGGTCTCAGGCGATCAATCTGGCCAACAGGTCCTTGTCCAGAAATACGCTGAGAGCATATACCACGGGTCGGAAGACGTTCCTTAGGTTCATGTCCTTACATCCTTGCAGTTCCCCAGAGGATACCAAGTACATCATGATGTTTACTGCGTATTGCCACTGTGAGCTGGCATTATCGGCCAGTACTATCAAACTGTATTTATCAGGTATTCAGCATTTCAGGTCCCTGCATGCGCCTGACAGTCCATCCATTTTTGCTGCTCACCCTCTGAAAGCCATACTGAGGGGTATACAAAGAAATCAGGGGTTCTCCCAGTTGTCTCGCCAACCCATTACCGGGCAGATTTTCCGTGACATGTCAGATATGCTCTCCACTTCCCCTTTTGGCACAGGTCCCAGTTTAGTTCTCAAGGCGGCAGTTTACCTCTGTTTCTTCGGGTTTCTCCGACCCGGGGAAGTGTCCAAATCCAGCTGTCATGCACCTGTTTTGCTCAGAGGTAGTCTTTCTAGATTTCCTGAGCATTATGAGCTGCAGCTTCCAAATAATAAGAATAGGCAAATTGGTCAGGGGTTTGTGGTTAAGTACTACCGCACGCACAACGGTTGGTGCCCGGTCGAAGTGCTCGACTCTCTTTGCCGTTTATTCTCAACACCCGTGAATGATCCTCTGCTCCCCTTCCCTACGCAGCCTATCACTTCCAAACAATTTGTTAGCCATGTCAGGATCTTGCTTGCCAAATTAGATTTGGATCCTAAACGTTTCTCCGGGCATTCTTTCAGGATCGGTGCTGCATCAGCAGCTTCTAAGCAGGGGGTCCCTTCGTACATCATCAAACACATGGGGCGCTGGAGGTCCTCCTGTTATAGCAGGTACATTCCCGAACCTCACACGGAAGTTCGCAGAGCTTTTGCCGTGTTGTTGAATTAAGTGTTACCTGTTCATTAAAGCTTATTACTTACCTATCTTTGTGTCTTTTTGCCCTCTTTTAGGCGTACCGTCCAGCTAGGCCAAGGCACACCGCAGGCCTTGGTAGTTGGGGTTATCACGTATCACGCAGATATGGTCATTGGGGTTCCCACGTATTACGGGTGAAGACTCCGACGACAAGTTGAAAGGCTGGCCGGAGGCCAGCCTGGATTTGTGGGAGGAGTCTGAGGGAGTATATCTCCCTCCTCCTCTGGCTTGTCCCTCGTCGGCTCGTCTTCTTGGTCCCACCCTCCCGTTCCCCCTTTCTCATTTCATTCATTTTATACTCATTCATTTCTCTTACATTTACTCAGGGTATGCCCTCTTTTAGGCGTACCGTCCAGCTAGGCCAAGGCACACCGCAGGCCTTGGTAGTTGGGGTTATCACGTATCACGCAGATATGGTCATTGGGGTTCCCACGTATTACGGGTGAAGACTCCGACGACAAATCACTATTGTCATGTGTACCCACCAATATTTATAATGAAAAATACAAATTAATTCAAAACAAAATTATTTCAAAAACAGGGAGTGAAACTGCTTGTCACAAATATACATTTATTGTACACACAAGGTAGGTAAAAACCATGATCACATATTACAGTACATTGAAAAAGTATTCATGCCCCTTGAACTTTTCGACATTTTGTCATGTTACAACCAAAAACGTAAATTGAATTTTATTGGGATTTTATGTGATAGACCAACACAAATTGGCACATAATTGTGAAGTGAAAGGAAAATGTTTTTCAAAATTGTTTACAAATAAATATCTGAAAAGTGTGGTGTGCATTTGTATTCAGCCCCCTTTACTCTGATACCCCTAACTAAAATCTAGTGGAGCCAATTGCCTTTAGTCACCTAATTAGTAAATAGAGTCCACCTGTGTGTAATTTAATTTCAGTATAAATACAGCTGTTCTGTGAAGCCCTCAGAGGTGTGTTAGAGAAAGAGTACCACACAACTGCAAACATACCAAGACATGGATGTCCACATAAACTGACAGGCCGGGTAAGAAAAGCATTAATCAGAGAAGCAGACAAGAGGCCCATGGTAACTGCAGAGATCCACAGCTCAGGTGGGAGAATCTGTCCACAGAACAACTATTAGTCGTGCACTCCACAAATATGGCCTTTATGGATGGATAGCAAGAAGAAAGCCATTGTTGAAAGAAAGCCATAAGAAGTCCCTTTTGCAGTTTGTGAGAAGCCATGTGGGGGACACAGCAAACACGTGGAAGAAGGTGCTCTGGTCAGATGAGACCAAAATGTAACTTTTTGGCCTAAAAGCAAAACACTATGTGTGGCAGAAAACTAAAACTGCACATCACCCTGAACACACCATCCCCACCGTGAAACATGGTGGTGGCAACATCATGTTGTGGGGATGCTTTTCTTCAGCAGGGACAGGGAAGCTGGTCAGGGTTGATGGTAAGATGGATGGAGCCAAATATAGGGCAATCTTAGAAGAACACCTGTTAGAATCTGCAAAAGTCTTGAGACTGGGGCAGAGATTCACCTTCCAGCAGGGCAACCACCCTAAACATACAGCCAGAGCTACAATGAAATGGTTTAGAATCAAAGCATATTCATGTGTTAGAATGGCCCAGTCAAAGTCCAGACCAAAATTCAATTGAAAATCTGTGGCAAGACTTGAAAATTACTGTTCACAGATGCTCTTCATCCAATCTGACAGAGCTTGAGCTATTTTGCAAAGCAGAATGGACAAAATTGTCACTTTCTGAATGTGCAAAGCTGGTAGAGACATACCTTAAAAGACTTGCAGCTGTAATTGCAGCAAAAGGTGGTTATACAAAGTATTGACTCAGGGGGGCTGAATACATTTGTACCCCACACTTTTCACATATCTATTTGTAAAAAAAGTTAAACCATTTATCATTTTCCTTCCACTTCACAATTATGTGCCACTTTGTGTTGGTCTATCACATAAAATTCCAATAAAATACATTATGTTTTTGGTTGTACCATGACAAAATGTGGAACATGTCAAGGGGTATGAATACCTTTTCAAGGCACTGTAAGTATAACATGTTTTTTTTATTTATTTTTTCATAATTTTTTTTTCCTTTACAATCACTTTAAAATACAATTCCTCCCTCCATGCTGCCAAACAAGTCTACTTTGTCAGTCTCATTAATACTATGTCATCCAGTCATCGTCGCCTCTTCTCTACTTTTGACTCTCTACTTTCTCTACCACCACCTACACCCAGTAACTCACTCACTGCTCACGAGATTGCCAATCACTTTGAAAAGAAGATTGATGCAATTTGTGGGGGCATCTCCACTGCACAGATATCTATCCCACTTAACATACCCTGTACAAAACCACCCTCAACACTTTCCTCTTTTGACCTTGCTGCTACCGAAGAGGTCGCTAAAATTTTCTCAAATGCCCACATTACCACCTGTCCGCTGGACCTTGTTTCCTCACTACTACTACGATCACCCTTTTCCTCTATCCTATGCTCCCTCACTCACATCTTCAAACTCTCCCTCTCTACTGGCACCTATTGCTTCCCTCTAAAATATGCGCTGATCACCCCATATTTAAAAAGCCCTCACTGAACCCCCACCAGCCTGAACCACTTAAGACCCATCTCCTTGCTCCTGTTTACCTCTAAACTTTTATAACGCTTAATCTACATCCATCTGAACTCCTACCTCACTGACAACAACCTTCTTGACCCCTTACAGTATGGATTTCGCTTACTACACTCCACTGAAACTGCCCTACTAAATCTTTACTAATGATTTACTAACTGCTAAAACTAATTGCCACTACTCATACTACTAGACCTTTCTGTATTCTTTAAAAATGTTAAACATCCCCTTCTTCTAAAAAAAAACTTCACTCTCTTGGCCTTCAAGACTCTGCTCTCTCCTAGTTCTCCTCCTACCTATTACAGCACACCTTCAGTGTTATCTATAAGTCTGTATTTTACTCTCTTTCTGTAGGGGCCCCAAAAGGGTCTGTCTTTGGATCCCTCCTCTTCTCCATCTACATCTCCTCCCTCGGTCATGCCATAAACTCCTGTGGCTTCCTGTAACATCTCTACTCTGACGACACACAAATCCATCTTTCTACTCCTCACCTCACTCCTTCAGTCTCCTCTTGTTTTACTAACTAACATATCAGCATGGATGTCGCACCACTTCCTCAAACTCAATCTTTCTAAAACTGAGCTTATATTATTCCCTCCTGCCTGTGTCCCCTCCCCTGACATCTCTATCAAAATCAATATTACAACCATCAGTCTCTCCCCCCCATGCCAGGGTGCTAGGTGTAACCCTGGACTCTGACCTGTCCTTTCAGCCCCAAATCCAATCACTGTCCAAATATTGCAAACTTCACCTCTGTAACATCTCCAAAATATGCCCCCTTTTAACAATTGAAACCACTAAGCAACCTATTTACTCCTTTGTTGTTTCTCGCCTTGATCATTGAAACTCCCTCCTCATTGGCCTACCTCTTCTCAGGCTATCCCCTCTTCAGTCTATAATGAATGCTACTGCCAGACTCATCCCCCTTACCAACCGTTCAGTGTCCGCCACCCCTCTCTGTCAATCCCTCCACTGGCTTCCCATTGCCCAACAAATAAACTTCAAAACACTAACAATAACATACAAAGACCTATAAAACTCTGCCCAAGCTACATCACCAATCTTGTCTCCAAATATCACCTAAACTGTCCTTTTTGCTCCTCCAAAGACTTCCTGCTCTCTAGCGCCCTTGTCTCCTCCTCCCATCTCCAAGACTGGGAGAGGACAGCCTCTCCCATCCTCTGGAACTCACTACCCCAAACTGTCTGGCTATCTCCTACTCTGTCCACTTTTAGACTATCCCTGAAAACTCATCTCTTCAGGGAAGCCTATCCTGCCTTCAGCTAATAACCAAATCTTCTATTGTTCCCATCAGTTCATCCTTCACAGTTATTATCTTTTGTTCCATCAGCCTGTCCAAATTAGATTGTAAGCTCGCAGGAACAGGCCCCCTAACCCTCTTGTATTTAATTGTATTATTGCTGTATTGTCTCCCTTTATATTGTAAAGCGCTGCGCAAACTGTTGGCGCTATATAAATCCTGTATAATAATAATAATAATAATAATAATATGTTTCCACTATGGCAGCCAGGAAAGATAAATATTATTTAACTATGTCATTGCAATGTTTTGTGATTAAATTTTTTTAAATATATTGAAAGGTAAGTCTTGCAAGATAGAAAATGTGCATTAAATATTATACCATGATTTTACTGATTATGATTGTAAAACAAAATGTATTTTAACCAAATATATCTATTCTAGTCAAAATTGAACCAGCAGAGGGAGACAAGCTAAGAAGTGACTTGACAAAGTAATGCAGTCTTATTTTGTTTTCATATGTGTTTTAGAAACTGATGTTAAACTGGGCTAAAACATCTTCCATATATCTTTAATCCTAGACAGCGATATTGTTTCAGTGCAATAACTAACTAAGCACTATGGGAAAAGCATGATGTTATGGTCCCAAACTTGAAATATCAAAACACACTATAATGAAAAGAAAAAACTGCGCTAGGACTAGCATATAAAAGTAAAATAGGAAAAAAAGGCAGCAGCAATAATGGGATAAACACAAACAATCACATAAAAAGAAAAAACTGCGCCAATATATAAATAGGGCAATCCTAGGTGTCAAGTGATGACAAGATAGCAAAAAACAGTCCAAAGATATAGCCCACAAATAAATTGAAGTCTGAAGGGAGGGATCCCATAGGCTGGAAATAGTCCACAGATGAATTGGAGTCTGAAGGGAGGGATCCCATAGGCTGGGAATAATCCAAAAATCACAGTAAAGTACCATTGTGTTTGCCACCGGAATACCACCACCGTAAAAATATTATAATAAATTGGCTGCTTACCAGACGCAAGCAAAAGTGCACAATTGGCTATAACCCAGCCATGGCCTTTAAATTGTAAGTAGTGGGCAGGAGGGAATCAACCAGATCGAAACAACCCAAGACACTCCTCCTATTTACGGAATGAACCTCATGATGTCTCAGTTGTAACAAATAGAAGAGAAGACCATAGGGTGATATCGTATTGACAGGGCAAAGGCAACAATGAAATACCACCACCGTGCTTATCAGTAAAAATTTGTGACAAACACCCTAGTAACAAGGGCTGCTTACGAGGAACGAGCTGTGTGGTGACGTCACTGCGTGTCCCCCAGTCATGACGTCACCACGCAGCTCGTTCTAGGAAGGGCTCTCTGTTTATGCCGGCCAGCAACTTTCTTATTGCTTTTAAAGTCTACTTTCTTGTAAGTACGCTACCTTTTTTAAATAAATGCTCTTTTAGACGATATGACCCAATGTTCTCCCCCCCTTTATTTCTGGTATCTTATACAGAGTTATCTGCAGTGTTCCTATTTACTGGAGGAGTGCCCTGGGTGTTTGTGATCGGGTCCACTACATGCAAGTCAGCGGCCGCGGCTAGGTTATAGCCGACTTTGCGCTCTTATTTGCTTTCTGGTAAGCAGCCATTGTTACTAGGGTGTTTGTCACAAATTTTTACTGATAAGCACGGTGGTGGTATTTCATTGTTGCCTTTGCGTCTGGTAAGCAGCCAATTTATTATAATATTTTTACGGTGGTGGTATTCCGGTGGCAAACACGGTGGTACTTTACTGTGATTTTTGGATTATTCCCAGCCTATGGGATCCCTCCCTTCAGACTTCAATTTATTTGTGGGCTATATCTTTGGACTGTTTTTTGCTATCTTGTCATCACTTGACACCTAGGATTTCCTTATTTATATATTGTTGCAGTTTTTTCCTTTTATATCAAAATACACTAACCTTAAGTATACCTAAAAATATTCAAAAACTTTAATAAAAAATACATACTTAAAACAACACACATATGAAAAGAGTTTGAATGTCACATGGCATCCAGATTTACAGATATTGCTTTCTGTATGGTACCCATCAAGCAATGGTATAAAAATAAAACAGTCCAAACTCTGAATCATTCAGATACACAAACAGCGCTGAAAATTAAAATAATAATAATAGACCTGTGGTTAAAACCACTGATATAAAGTCTTAGACGTAATATAAGATGATGAAAACAGTTTAAAGCGTCATGGGTGTATATAAACGGTTGTCTTTAGCGTGCACCTTCCACCAGAAAAAACTGTATCCGTATTCCACTGCATGATGCACACTCCCCCAGGGGGTCAAACTCACCAGAAGCCTCTAATAAGCAAGCCTTAAGCAAGATGTTCATCAGCTACTATGCTTTGGGTCATCACCATCAGACAAGATCCACTGGTACAGGGGCTCCAACACAGGTCATAAAACACAAGAATGGTAGCACATAGTGTAATCCTGTTTATTATAACAATGTTCCCCATACAACATAAAATTGTGACCCAAGAGGGTGCTATCACCAGTCTACAGCCGCCCAGGAGGAAGCGTGCGTCTCCTTGCAGACACTGCGGTAACTTCCGGGTAGGGAACGGTGGATGGTGGAGCGCCATATATAGAGTGTGTATATATATATATATATATATATATATATATATATATATATATTGTGACAGCAGGAAGGTAAAGTCACCTGGTTGCATCCAGGGGGGTAGATATATTTCGCCCAGATTCAGGCTTTACGCCGACTTATACAACTAGGTGGAGAGTTGTATAAGGCTAGTGGGCTCATGGATGACTCATACCTCTAGGGAGAGTGTGGGGCGTCGTACAGACAGGGAGTTGATGAGACCAGCTGAAGCTTGTCAGCTCATTTAGGCCTCTATAAGAACTCCCAGCTTCATTAGATGTTAGCTCATGCCTGGAACCAGACCTGTGTGGACTGTCTAGGGAGAGTGAACCCCTGTGCGGTGAGACAAAGCCTGTGTGGCTATTTGCTTGGACATTTAAAACCAGGGACTTAGGGACTAGGACAGCACTAGGCTGATCCCAGTTGTTAGTTAGGAAACCTGTATGTTTAGTCAGAGGTCAAGTTGACCAGGATTTATTTTGTTTATGTTTCTTTTGCTTTGCTGTGTTTTGTCACTGTAAATAGAAAATAAACCGCACCTTTTTGATTTTGAAAACCACAACCACCGTTTGCTGGGCCTGTTTTTGTGTGGGGAGCCCATCTCGGGGGTCACACACACCCGCTGCCGAGCTAACCCCCTCACAGTTGGTGGAGAACCAGTGGCAGTTTTTTTTTAAGCCAGCATGGAGGAGATACTGAAGCAGCTGGCTCTAGCAAATGCCAATCAACAGCAGACAAATGCAGGTTTGCAAAAGAGCCTTGCAGCTCAACAACAGAACTTCGCAGCCCAGCAGCAAGCTCATCAACAGAGCCTTGCAGCCCAGCAGCAAGCTCATCAACAGAGCCTTGCAGCCCAGCAGCAGACAAACGCAACTTTGCAACAGAGTCTGGAGGCTCAGCAACAAGCCCAGCAGCAATCTGAGGCCCGCTTCATAGACCTGTTACAGAAGCAAGAGCAGAGACTACAACAACAGATGGAAGCAGCAATGCAGCAACGTCCGCAGACCAGTGAGGAAAGCCGTCCCACTAATACCGCGTCCTTTGGGGTGAGTCGTTTATTGACAAAAATGACTGGAGAGGATGATCCAGAGGTATTTTTGACCACATTTGAAAGGACCGCTGAAAGAGAAAAGTGGCCTGAGGAGCAGTGGGCTGGACTGGTGGCTCCTCTGTTAACTGGTGAATCGCAGAAAGCTTACTATGACCTAGAGCCTGAACAAGCAAAAGACTATGTGATGCTAAAAGCTGAGATATTGGCAAGGCTGGGTGTCACCCAGGCTGTCCGGGCTCAGCGTGTGCATAACTGGACTTTCCAGCTTGGAAAACCCCCCAGGTCTCAAATGTATGATCTCATTCACCTGAGCAGAAAGTGGCTACAGCCAGAGACTTTGTCCGCACCAAAGATTGTGGAACGTGTTGTAATGGATCGGTTTTTGAGAGCTCTTCCTACTGCCATCCAAAAGTGGGTAAGCCATGGAGACCCAGAGACGGCCGATGGTCTTGTGGATCGTGTGGAGAAATACTTGGCTACAGAGAACCTGACGGCCTCTTCCAGAGACACTCGGACTTTCCACCCTAAGACCAGACCATCCCCAGGGGCGGATAAGAGGATTCCAAGGGGTGAGGGTGGAGAGAGTGAGAGGGTGGGAGCTCTACCCCAAGTTTGGCGAGAACAGCCTGGGAAATCAGCGGCTCAAGAGGCCGCAAGAAGGATCGTTTGCTACCGCTGCCGGCAAGCGGGACATATTGCAGCCAATTGCCCGGTTGTGGAGGAACCCATGCAGTGTGACTTTCTGACGGGCAGACGTCAGTCGCTGTGTGCGACAGTCGCATGCACTGCCATTCGAGGAACTGAGAAACATTTATGCAAAATGTGTGTTAATGGTAGAAATGTTGTGGTATTGCTGGATTCAGGTAGCCTTGTGACCCTGATAAAGGCTGAGTTAGTTAAAACAGAGGTCTCTGGGAATAGCAAGGTAGCTGTTATTTGTGTGCATGGGGACACTCGAGAGTATCCAGTGACTACAGTGTGTTTCGAGACCCCCAAAGGTACCCTCTCTCATCCAGTGGGCTTAGTATCTCAGTTACCGCATGACGCCATTGTGGGAAGGGATTTTCCGAAGTTCTGGCAACTATGATGATCCTGAGCCCCCCACTGGTGCCCCTATGTACCAGGAATGTGATAGCCAGAACTCCCCTGAGAGTGGTGAGGACTCTCCAGAATTTCCCTTATCAGTATTGGCAGGGGAGACTCAAGAAACTGGAGAGGAGCCCACCTCCTCAGAGGAAAACCTACCGTCTGTGGAGTTTTCTGATCTGGAGGTTCACAGGGAAAACTTTGCCACAGAACAGTTGAAAGACCCCGCCCTAATAAAGGCACGGGAAAACATAGTGAAAATAGATGGCGAGTTAGTGAACCCAGATAATACCTGCACTTACCCATACTTCAGCGTAGAGAAGGACCTACTGTATCGGGTGGCAAAAAGGGCAGAAGAAACCGTTGAGCAGCTTGTGGTGCCCAAACCTTACAGGAAGTTGGTGTTGGAGTTGGCCCATGGGCACATTCTTGGAGGTCATCTGGGGACAGAGAAAACTCGAGAGAGGGTATTACAGAGATTCTATTGGCCGGGGGTGATGAAGGACATAGAAAATTATTGTTCCTCCTGCCCTGTGTGTCAGAGGTCGGCCCCGATGCCACATTTCCGTAGCCCGCTGGTCCCTCTACCCATCATTGAGGTCCCGTTTGAGAGGATCGCCATGGATTTGGTAGGTCCTATAATCAAGTCCGCTAGGGGGCACCAGTACATATTAGTTATAATGGACTATGCCACCCGTTATCCAGAAGCGATCCCTCTCCGAAATACCTCGGCCAAAACCATAGCCAAAGAGCTATCTCTTGTGTTTAGCCGGGTGGGTATTTGTAAAGAACTGCTTACGGACCAAGGTACACCCTTTATGTCCCGGGTTATGAAGGAGCTGTGTAAATTGTTCAAAGTGACGCAATTACGTACATCTGTGTATCACCCCCAAACCGATGGGCTGGTTGAAAGGTTCAACAAAACCCTAAAACAAATGTTGAAGAAAGTGGTGGATAGAGATGGAAAGGATTGGGACTGTCTACTTCCTTATCTGATGTTTGCTATTAGGGAGGTGCCCCAATCCTCTACGGGATTCTCCCCCTTTGAGTTACTGTATGGGAGACACCCAAGAGGGCTGTTGGATATTGCCAAGGAAACTTGGGAAAGTGAGAGTTCTCCCCACAGGAGTGTGATTGAGCATGTCGCCCTGATGCAAGACCGAATTGCACAGGTAATGCCCATCGTGAAGGAACATTTGGCCCAAGCGCAGTTAGCACAGCAGAGAGTGTACAACCGTGGAGCCAAGACCCGTACCTTTTCCCCGGGGGATAGGATACTGGTACTTGTCCCTACGGTTGAAAGTAAATTCCTTGCCAAATGGCAAGGCCCCTACGAGATAATGGAAAAAGTGAGCGAAGTGAATTACAAGGTCAGACAACCAGGAAGGCGAAAGCCCGAACAGATCTATCACGTTAATCTGTTGAAAGCCTGGAGGGATAGAGAGTCCCTAGTCGCAGACACTTGGTCACCAGCTCAAACTGGTTGCGTGATTCCGGAGGTTGGAATAGCAGCCACCTTGTCACAACCCCAACAACAGGAGGTTAAGGAGTTTGTGCTTCGCAACAAGGAGGTATTCTCTGAGCTGCCGGGACAAACATCTGGGGTAGAGCATGACATCATTACCCCGCCCGGTGAAAGGGTGAAGTTAAAACCCTATCGGATCCCAGAGGCCCGACGGAAGGCAATACGGGAGGAAGTACAGAAAATGCTGAACTTAGGGGTGATAGAGGAGTCCCAACGTGATTGGTCTAGTCCCATTGTGTTGGTGCCTAAACCGGATGGGAGCTGGCGATTTTGTAACGATTTTCGACAGTTGAACAAAGTTACAAAATTTGACACCTACCCCATGCCACGTATAGATGAGTTGATCGACCGGCTGGGAACAGCCCGATACATGACGACTCTTGACCTCACAAAAGGGTATTGGCAAATCCCCCTGGCCAAGTCGGCCAAAGAGAAAACCGCATTTGTAACCCCAGACGGGGCGTTCCAATATAAAAGAATGCCGTTCGGGTTACAGAATGCGCCGGCCACATTCCAGCGGAAAATGGACCAGATGCTGAGGCCCCATCGGAAGTATGCTGCGGCTTACCTGGATGACATAATTGTCCATAGCACAGATTGGGCCTCACATCTGCCAAAAGTGCAAGCAGTCCTGGACTCTGTTCGGGAAGCGGGGTTTACGGCTAACCCCAAGAAGTGTACCATTGGGCAGGAGGAGGCCAAATATCTTGGGTACACCATTGGGAGGGGAGTAATAAAACCCCAACTCAACAAAGTCGAGGCCATCCAGAGTTGGCCACGTCCCAACAGCAAGAAGCAGGTACGAGCCTTTCTGGGAATCGCTGGGTATTATCGGCGATTCATTCCCCACTTTGCTTCTAAGGCTGTGCCCCTAACCAACCTGACGAAGGGGAAAGGGTCGGTCATGATTAAATGGACCCCCGAGGCTGAGGCAGCATTCCAATTCTTGAAACAAGCCTTATGTAGCCAGCCAGTGTTGTACTCACCCGACTTCTCTAAAGACTTTGTCGTACAAAGTGATGCGTCAGATGTGGGGTTAGGAGCAGTATTGTCCCAGGTCTGGAACGGGGAAGAGCACCCAGTCATTTACCTCAGCAGGAAGTTGAAGTCCCATGAGGTAAATTACGCCACCGTTGAAAAGGAGTGTTTAGCGGTGAAGTGGGCTCTAGATTCCCTTCGGTACTACCTGCTAGGTAGGCACTTTGACATGGTTACGGATCACGCTCCGTTAAAGTGGATGGCTCAAAACAAAGAAACAAATAGAAGAGTGAATAGGTGGTTCCTGGCCCTACAGGAATTCAACTTCACAGTAAAGCATCGCCCTGGCGTTCAAATGGGGAATGTGGATGCTTTGTCTCGAGTACATGAATGCCTGATTGCTGGTGTTCCAACCCCGAGGTTAAAACAAGAGGGGGGGGTATGTGACAGCAGGAAGGTAAAGTCACCTGGTTGCATCCAGGGGGGTAGATATATTTCGCCCAGATTCAGGCTTTACGCCGACTTATACAACTAGGTGGAGAGTTGTATAAGGCTAGTGGGCTCATGGATGACTCATACCTCTAGGGAGAGTGTGGGGCGTCGTACAGACAGGGAGTTGATGAGACCAGCTGAAGCTTGTCAGCTCATTTAGGCCTCTATAAGAACTCCCAGCTTCATTAGATGTTAGCTCATGCCTGGAACCAGACCTGTGTGGACTGTCTAGGGAGAGTGAACCCCTGTGCGGTGAGACAAAGCCTGTGTGGCTATTTGCTTGGACATTTAAAACCAGGGACTTAGGGACTAGGACAGCACTAGGCTGATCCCAGTTGTTAGTTAGGAAACCTGTATGTTTAGTCAGAGGTCAAGTTGACCAGGATTTATTTTGTTTATGTTTCTTTTGCTTTGCTGTGTTTTGTCACTGTAAATAGAAAATAAACCGCACCTTTTTGATTTTGAAAACCACAACCACCGTTTGCTGGGCCTGTTTTTGTGTGGGGAGCCCATCTCGGGGGTCACACACACCCGCTGCCGAGCTAACCCCCTCACAATATATATATATATATATATGTGTGTATATAGTGCTTGAAAAAGTACTCATACCCCTTGAACTTTTCCACATTTTGTCATGTTACAACCAAAAACGTAAATGTATTTTTTGGGATTTTATGTGTAATAGACCAACAAAAAGTGGCACATAATTGTGAAGTGGAAGAAAAATGAAACATGGTTTTCACATTTTTTACAAATAAATACCGTATTTATCGGCGTATAACATGCACAGGTGTATAACACGGACCCTAACTTTAAGAGGGAAGTTTCAGGAAAAAAACTTTACACAGCCCCCTGCGTATAACACGCAGGCACAGTTGACAGTGACAATTTTGCCCATTCTTCTTTTCAAAATTGCTCAAGCTCTGTGAACAGCAATTTTCAAGTCTTGCCACAGATTCTCAATTGGATTTAGGTCTGGAAGTTGACTGGGCCATTCTCATGCCTTGTACACACGATCGGTTTTCCCAGTGGTAAAAAGTCCGCCGGGAAAACTGAGGGGAAAACCGAGAACCTGCTCGGTAGCTTTTTCCCCCTACACACGGCCGGGTTTCCCGACAGGAAAACTGCCATGAGAGCTTTGGTCGGGAAACCCGGCCGTGTGTATGCTCCACCGCAGGTTTTCCCCATAGGAAAACTGCCGGCTTAAAAAGCGGCAGGAATCCCGACATAATTTGCAAAAAAAATTCTTTCCAAATCAGACAATGTGATTGTCTGGATTTGTTTCCACATTTTGTCTCTCATAGTTGAGGTATACCTATGATGACAATTACAGGCCTCTCTCATCTTTTTAAGTGGGAGAACTTGCTCAATTGGTGGCTGACTAAATACTTTTTTTCCCCACTGTATATATATCAGTGCACCAAATCATTGTTATGTGCACCACCAAAGCACAACATTCTCAATCCCCCTACTGCCAAAGCTGCTAATAACGTTAGGTAATCCCCTGTATTCGTCATCTCTGGGAGGCCTACGGAAAGACAAGGCCTCTTCTTGCGCATCCACAGGACAAAATTTGGCATAGCCACTCCTTTTAGAGGCAGAGCACGTTTGCCTTTACTTTGAGGCAGTGGTCAAACTATGTAGCCAAAATACATGGAGGAGTTCATGGAGTGGCTAACCAAGCCTTCCTCATCCTCCTCCCAAGTGCAGGGCAGTGCATTTTCACATGCCTTTGCCCTGAAAACTGGCATGAAGGAGTTGGCTGATATATTGCATCATAGCATCACTAACTTTGTGCTGCAGGATGCACAGGAATTAATTTTATCTGATTTTGAGGAAAAGAGCGTCGGAAGCATAGAAGGAGGGGACAACAGGCATAAAGCAGCACTTGCCATTGATGTTCCTGCAGCTTCAGCCTACTGCTAAGTAGGCTCAAGCTATGAGGAAGGTGGGAAGGGTGAGGTGGCAGAATGTACCTAAGTGCCTGAGATTGTATAGGAGGAAAGTGAGGGAGAAGCACCTCAGCAGTGCAGTAGGATTTCATCCAAGGACAGGAGCAGCATGCAGAGGAATTGGAGGGAGCAACCGTCCTATTATGTTAGATGGCACTGCCTGGTAGGGCATTTATGTATAGCTTAGCAGCCTCTGCATGCAGTATATGACGTGTGGTAAATGTCCCAGTCGTTTGGGTGCCATATGCATGAAGATTTATTACCACAAAGTTCAGTGGGAGCAACACATGGATAATTCTGATCAGCAGCAAAAATCCCACACTCCTCCTCCTCACTCCTCCCTGTCCACCCACCTCACAAACTCTTTCATCTGCATACACTGCAACATCTATTGCCTTAGGATTTGGATTAAAGTCGTTTTCAGAATTTACGTTAAGTTTAAAGGATGGCCTGTAAACAAATCCTAGGCCAATTCGCTCATCCCGAATGATCACCAAATATTATAAACAATGCCACCATGGCAGAAAAGACTTCCCAAGTGCCAACACCTCCTTAACCCGTGAACCTTTGCAGTAGTCCCTGGCACTTGGGATTCTTTTCTGTCCACAGTGACATTGGTTTTAATATTTGGTCATCACAACATGTATGTACATAATGTAAGTTTTCTTACTATATGGATTCTTTGTGTGATTATATTGCATTTGCACACACATAATGGGACATGTTTATATATATTTGATCTTAAGCCTCCTTACCTCCTGAAGAAGCAAACTGTTTATCTAAGAAATGTATAAAGAATTAAATATCTCATTTTATAAGCCTAGCTGACATATTAGATAACATTGCTTTACATTTTGAATATAATTGATTATCTTCTTAGAATCAAGATTTTGTAATGATAGATTCATGGGTATAAACTAAGAGCTGACAGTTGTAAATATGTGTGTTGTTTTCAGTATGGTACCATGAAAGTCCCACTTTTTCTAAGTTTCTGGTTAGTTTGATAATGCTGGTTGTCGGTACACTCATAAATATTTTTGAGGGTTTCCATATAAAATTGTCCAATATAGGGCGCATGCGCGAAGCTCGACATGGAGGACGTGTTCCACTAGAGCTCCGCACTCCCCGCTGCACTATCGGGACTCTGAAGCGCACCTGAGCCACCCTGCAACCCCGTTTTTCCAGCGATCACCTCTTGGCACACTACAGCCTCTCCCGGGATGGTCCTGACCGGTCACCGCGGCAAGAACAAGCCTAAACCCATTAAGGAAGCTCTGGCCCGCGCCTCCTCCAAAATGTCGACGAAGGCCTTAGCTAAACAGCAAGCCGCCTCTTCGGACAGAGCGGGACATGCCGACAGTGATGAGGAGGAAAAAGCTGACTTCCACATCGGCGGATCCCCTGCTTTACCGCCCTCAGGTATGTCCCAGACTGACTTTTTTAAATACATGGAAGCAATGCTGCAGAAGGCCCTTAAAACCACCTCTGATCAAATAACTAGCAGACTGTCTCGTGAGATCAGGGAGCTAGGCCAACGCACTGCAGACCTGGAGACTAGAGTGGACGATATTGAGTTTACACTTCAAGAGCAGGCAGCTCTCTGTGATGAGAATGCCACACTTCTCTCACGTTTGGAAGATGCAGAGAACCGCTCCCACAGATCCAACCTGCGCCTACGCGGTATACCTGAAATCGTAGATGACCTGCAATCCTTGTCCACTGCCCTATTCCAAGAATTGTCACCCTCCATACCGATCGAACGATTGGAATTCGATCGGATTTACAGGGCTCTCACTCGCCGCCAGCAAGACGGTCCCGCGCGGGACATCATTATTAAACTGCACTTCTTCCGCACAAAGGAACAATTGCTTGCTGCCGCTCGCAACGAAGACACCCTCCTGTTCCAGGGTCACACGTACCAACTTTTCTCTGACCTGGCCCCCCTCACAATAGCTAAGCGTCGTGCGATGAAGCCTCAACTTCAAATCCTCATGCAACACCAGCTGAAATATACATGTCGCTTCCCTTTTGCCCTGCAGTTTTCCTACCAGGGACAGCAACACTCCTGCACATCGCCTGAATCACTCCAACGCCTCCTTGAAGCCCTTCATCTGACGGTCCTGGCTCAACCGTCAGAGATTATGCTGCCTTGCACTCCAGCCCGCACCACTGCTCATCCCTATGCTGCTATCCCAAAAAGGTCCCAACCAGGCCCATCCTCAATTCGAAGGGGGACTCCTTCCCGCTTACCTCGGGATGGCACATCTGATCAGCAGCTATTCTCACCCCGCTGAGTGTGTTTCCATAACTTGTTTTTTTTTTTTTGCTTTTTTTTTCTCCCTGTGCCGACAGAGGACCTTGATTGAAGTTCCAGAAACTATCCACATCTTCTGCAGATGACTCTCCAATCAAGGCAAAAGGAGACTGTCCGATGTCGGGTCACCCCCATGGTTAGGGGGGCCTACGCAGTCCCCCACCACCCTCAAGGGGTTGCACAGGTTCAGATTCTCTTTATTCTCTTACCTGATGCTGTTTTTACATACAGTTTGATATTCCATTTTTTTTGCTTTCCTTTTTTACACGACTTTATAAATATTTCATGCCCTGCACCTTTTTACAGCTACCTTTGATAGATACGCGAACACTATATTAATGTTATCATGCTCCGTGGGGGTACTTACCTACCATGGACCATGATATTTTGAAAGATTATTTTTCTTCTCCTCCCCCTCTTACCTTCCCTTCTTTCCCACCCCTTCCTTCCCTTTCCCCATCCTTCTGCCCCTTCCACTTTCCTTTCCCCCATCCATCCCCATCCTTCCCCTTATCCCCTTTTTCCCTCCTGCTTTGCCTTTTTGAATTTTTTATGTTTCCTGTTTATCAATCCCCTTCTCCAGATATTTTCTTTACTTTGTATTATGCTGACATGACAGCGGTGACTCTGTTTACTGTAAGTAAATTTTCTGTCCCAGCTGACAGTTTTTGTAGACTGTTATTTTCTTTAGAATGTACATTCATGGATAGGTTTGTTATACCTGGTTTGCAGCGGGGAGCTGTCATTGCTCCCCCCTTCTACGGTGCACCCACTCTCAAGCTGGCTGGCTGGCTGGCTGGTGAGTCTGTGCACTATTTGGTCGGGTGACAGAGTCCAACTCTTCTCCCTTTCATGACCATTTGTTTGCCCTACAATGTTTTTCCTTGTTCTCTCCTCACTCTATCTTTTCCTCTCTTTTTTTTCTTTCCATTTCTGGTCGGTTGGATCTCACGGTCCTGGAGGCACCCTGTAATATTCTCCCATATGATCCCAGATGGCTCCTTTGAACATACTCTCATTAAATGTTAAGGGTCTCAACTCCCCCAATAAAAGGGTCAAAGCCTTACAATCATTTGCGTCCCTGAAAGCTGGTATAGTGGCCCTTCAGGAAACCCACTTTTCGATCCGTGCGACCCCAAAATATTTTGGCCCCCCATACCCCCAAGTGTTTACTGCATCTGCCTCCACAAAACAGCGAGGCGTTTTAATAGCTCTGCACCATACCCTCCCCTTTTCGGTAAAGTCCGAAATTAAGGATCCAGAAGGTCGCTATATTATACTTGTGGGCTTACTACAGGATTCAGAAACCACTCTTGTTTCCTACTATGCCCCGAGCAACAATCCAAACCCTTTTTTCTCGCATTTATTCCAAGTCTTGCACATCCATTGCAAAGGTACACTAATCCTGTGTGGCGACTCTAACCAATGATACAACCACATCTGGATAAATCCCCATACGCCGCTGAGCAGTACTCCCCCTCCATACGTTTTTGGAAACAAATCCAACAAGCCTCTCTGCTCGACACTTGGCGAGAATGCAACCCGACTAAGAAAAATTATACATTTTACTCATACCCTCACAAATCCTTTTCCAGAATCGATCAAATCTTTGTTTCGGTTGCATCCTCCCCAATATTACTTAGCTCTATTATCCAACCTATTACCTGGTCGGACCACTGTGCAGTACTCACCACAATATCCTCCGTGATCCCACAATCCAAAGATCGCACCTGGTGCATAATTGTAGCTCACCTCACTAATCAGTCATACTGTCTTGACATCCAAGTTGCCCTTAAAGACTACTTACAGCACAACTCTACCCCTGGTATCTCTCCTGTCCTTCTCTGGGAGGCATATAAACTGGAAATTAGGGGCACATGCATCTCGGTATCCACCCACCTGAAACGCGACAAAAAAATTAAATTAACCAAATTAGAACAGGATTTCCACCAATGTTTCCTTCAATTCCTGTCTTCTACTAAACCTCCCAGAATAGCTTTGGAGAAGTCTAAAGCTGAGTTGGACTTGCTGCTGGCTGACTCGGCTGATAAGGCCATCCGCAGGTCTAACCATACCATTTACACAAAGGCCAACAAACCGGATACTCTTCTGGCCATGCGCCTTTGTCGCCCGGAACAGAATCACGTTCCCATTAGACTTCGGATAGACAAAAATACCTATACTAGCAATCCTGTTAAGGTACTGTCCGAATTTCGTAAGGGTCTGGAAGAATTATATAAAGCAAAATCTTCCTTTTCCCCCTCCCATGTTGAAACATTGTTTCGAGATATTCCTTTACCCACATTGTCAAATTCTAATCGTGCGTCCCTGGAGAGGCCCGTCACTGCCAAAGAGGTCCTCTTAGCTATCAAGACTCTTAAATCCCATAAGCGACCAGGTTCTGATGAACTCTCCAGCACCTACTTCAAGAAATTTGCTGCTACCTTAGCCCCACTTCTCTCTAACTCTTTTAATGCTTTACTCCAACACCACTCCTTTGGTCGAGACACATTGACAGCCATAATATCCATGATACCTAAGCCCAACACGAATAACTCCCTCTGGTCCAACTTCAGGCCCATTTCCCTAATCAATCTGGACATCAAATTTCTGGCCAAAATGATGGCGCTATGCCTTAATCCCATTGGGGGGCTAATAAATAAGCACCAAGTGGGTTTTATACCACAACGGCAAGCCAGCGATAAAATCCGATGGGTTGTCCTACTTTAACACATAGCCAGAACTCGTAATATTCCAATGCACCTGCTGTCCCTCGACATCAGGAAAGCGTTCAAATCGGTTTCCTGGCCCTATCTGAACTTTATACTCAGTCGTTGGGGTTTTGGTCCGCATTTTTTGCAGTGGATTAGTTCCCTATATAACCAACCACAAGCTTATGTCAAGTATTCAGGGTTCCGTTCAGATAGCTTCCACATACAAAGTGGGACTAGACAGGGATGCCCCCTTTCTCCCTTAATTTTTGCTCTAGTGATCGAGCCCCTAGCAGCCCTGATTAGGGCAAGCCCGGATATTAAAGGACTGGAAATTGCATCTACCTCCCATAAAATCTGCCTGTTTGCTGATGATGCACTCCTGTTCTTAATCTTTCCCCGTACAACTCTTCCAAACCTTATCCAGGTCTTGGAAAAATTTGCAAAAATATCAGGCTTAGAAGTTAATCAATACAAGTCCAGAGATCTCAACGTGTCTCTTCCACACCAGGAATTCGCTCACCTACAAAATTACTTTCCTTTCCTCTGGTCCACAACCTCTTTACCTTACTTAGGTATAAAGCTAACCAGTGATCCAGCATCTCTTTACCAGGCCAATTATCTTCCTATGCTATCACATCTGTCCTCTATGCTAGAGACATGGAAACCACTATGTGTTACTTGGCTCAGGCGGATTGCGGCCATTAAAATGTCTCTACTTCCTAAGCTTTTGTATTTTTCCAGAGTCCTCCCGATCGCGATCCCCTCCTATTTTCATCGAATCATCCAGACTTGGGTATTTAAATACATATGGGGCCCCATAAAACCTAGGGTACCTAGGTCCATCCTCCTTCGTAATAAACTTAGTGGAGCTTGGGGCTCCCTAATTTTGCCCGTTACTATCACGCTGCTCAGCTGGCCCAAATAACCTTGCTTCATGCATCTACTGAAATCCCATTATGGGTCAGCCTGGAAGCGATAGATATTTCCCCCTTAATGGTATCTAACTTATTGTGGTTGCCCCCATCAGCCCGAGGCCCTATACCTAATCCGGTCACATGTCATTCACTTAAGCTTTTTTTGACAGTCTGCGTGGCCCCTTTAATTTGGTTTCTCCCCATGTCCCTTTACTTTCTTTTATAGGCCACCCAATTTTCTATCCTGCCTTTACCGAACCTGGTTCCTTTCGGCTCTGGTCCTAAGCAGGGTTGAACCGAATCTGTGACCTCGTTACTGATAGAGCTCTTAAAACATTCCCAGTTCTCCAATCCCAAGCTAAATTACCTCCTAATGAATGTTTCTGCTACCTCCAAATAGCCCATTTTGTCCGAACAGTGATAGGCACTTGTTCCTCCCTAGACAGTTTATCTTTTTATGAAGGTATCTGCAACTCGGATCCACATGCACCAGGTATCATATCACGTATCTACAATCACCTCACTTCCCCACCAGCTGACCTTCCCCTTTATGCTGCACAGTGGTCCAAAGACCTACAAATAGCACTGGATGTAGACGACTGGACAAGCATATGGGCCAGCACAAAATCTTCTACACAAAATTTAGTGGCACTGGAGGCAAATTACAAGGTTCTCATGCGGTGGTATCTTGTCCCCGCAAGAATCTCAAAATTTCTGCCTTCCTACCCACCTGTATGTTTCCAAGGCTGTGGTGAGAGGGGTACTCATGTCCATATCTGGTGGTCCTGCCCTATTGTGCATCGATTTTGGACGACAATATTTCAAATAGCTTCCACCTTACTCCATGATACCTTAGTTCCCGACCCATCCCTAGCTCTGTTAAATCATGTGCAAGGAGACTACACAAGGGCCCAACTTCGCCTCCTCCTTCAATTAACCACAGCGGCTAAACAGACAATAGCCAGAGCCTGGAAGACCCAGAAACTACATATAGCAGAAGTGAAAAATAGAGTAACCCAAGCTATGATCCATAGCAAGATTGAAGCTACTATCTTGGACCGAATTCCCCAACACTGCAAAACCTGGACACCCTGGGTGGAGAATTTTCTCCCCTCAGACTTTGACACTAATCTGCTCAAACCGTAAAACTCCAAAGGACACCTTTGTTTGACACCACAACCCTCTGGGGATCCGTGTGATCCCGCCGACATCTCCTCGTTTTTTTCTCACACTCTCTCTTTCTCTGTCTTTTTCCCTCTATTCTTCCCCTCTTCTTGATTCTTTCCTTCTTACCTTGACCCAAATGTTTTATCCATAATCTCTACAGCAAAGATAAGGCTTATTGAATAGACCTATTTTACGGTCTTTATTTCCCTGACCTGCAGAGGAAAGTTTTTGTTTTTTACCGTTACTGGACTGGATTTATTTCCCTTCCTAATGTAAACACCCTCTGATACTTTATAGTGTGTTTAAAGTTTTTACTTCCACCATGCCCTGTTCCATTATAATGAACAATGACTTTGTCTAGAACAGTGGTTCTCAACTCCTGTCCTCGGGACCCACTAACAGGCCAGATTTTAAGTATTACATTGGGGAGATGCAGACTAGAATACTGCAATCACTGAGCAGCAAAGGATATCACCTGTGATGTATTTCAGTTATCTTGCAAACCTGGCCTGTTAGTGGGCCCTGAGGACCGGAGTTGAGAACCACTGGTCTAGAAGGTTCCGTTCCGTTATGACTGTATAAAAATCACACAAGATGTACCGTGAGATATGTTCTCCATTTTCATTTGAGATTATTTGTAGATGTATTCTATGATTCTGTTTAATAAAAAACTTTGAACAGTAAAATTGTCCAATATATTTGACTATAAACAACATCTAAAGCTAAATATATTCTGATATGTGCCAATAATAAGGCCTTATTTACTCCCATAGTAAATCTCTAAAATCACAATTCATATGATGACTCCAGGAGGAGGTAAAAACAAAAGTTCTCAAAATTTCCCTAACTCATTTTTCATCTCATCTTTTGTTAAGACATTAGTTATACTAATTGTAGTGGTGCACTTGCACGAGTTCAGAAGATCCACACATCACCCTGTTGTCTGACCATCCATTCATCCATTTTTGAGACACAATGAAAAAGTCACTTGCTTTACCTTGCGGTATTTTTATTGCAGGATTAACTTGGGTGGAGTAGGAAAGGATATAATGACATGGGATGCCCATACATCTTGACACATTGGTAGTTTAAATTCTGAAGATAAGGCACATAAAAGACCTACAGTCTATTGTGTTGAGTCACTGTAGACTATCGCTCCTTGACTGCTGCATTGACTCCTGTAGAATATTACTTTAATATTCCTGAGTAAAGCCTTGGCTATAAATTGTTCCTGAATTTCCTGCTTTCCTGTGAAGAGTCACTCTGAATAACTCTTCAGCATATGGACAGTTACTCAAATGCTGGTTCTGCTTCAGAAGTGTCGCCACACACCTCCCCCCGACAACACAGTACCTTAACAGCATATGGCAACTGGTGGACTACTAGGCCCAGATAGTCCAGTACTGCAGAAGCTGAGTTCCCCGGCCACAGCCATCCGCACTAAATTAATAGATTCCTCCGATTCCATCACTTCCTGTAGTGTGCCCACTGACCTTCTCCATGGTCCCCGGTCCATAGAAGAAACGTGGTTCAACCGCACAGTCCAGCAATAACAGTTCCAAACTCCTTTCTCTTTATCCTTAATTCCTCCTCTGCGGTGTTGAAGAAGAACGGTCCTCCACCGGGACTTCTCCTCAGCACCTGTAGGCCCCAGGCCCCGAGCCGGGGGCCTCCACACAGAGACACTACTGCTCCATCTTCTTTCCTCTCATAACTCCTCCCCAGTGGCATGTTACCTCAGCCTATATAGGAGGCCCGCCCCCTGCCAATCCTAGTTGGGGATTGGTCAGAGCTCCTACACAAGCTGCCTGTCACTCAGAACCTCAAGTCCAACCCCTTTTCCAGAACTTACTAACTAAAAACCAGGGGAGGTGTCTCTGAGTCTGAGCGCAAGTGGCCACACCCACTACTGTACTAAAACACTCCCAGTCCCAGATCAAAACAAACAGGCCTAGCATAATGCACATGCCTGCCTAAATTTGCCTGTACCAGAACCTGAGACACAAAAACCCTATTTTAGCACCTACCAAAAGGTAGTGGGTGCTACATAATAACCAAACTTGCTTAGTTTAGACTGGCCTCACATTTGACAAAAGATTTAGTGCACATTTACCAACTCAAGACCTCAGAGAATGTTTAAAGTGGACTTTTCACTAACTTTGTAGCATGCCTAAAAAAACTGGTGACATGTCACACTGTACAGCAACAGTAAAACTTCCCCAAAAAGTTGGATGATTTATCATTAAAAATCTGTTCTTGTGGTAAAGTCAAGTGACTGTGCCTAGTCTGAGATGATGCCATCAGTCTGCTGCAGGCAGGTCTCGTCTTCCACTAGTGATAAGACTGAAAGATTTCATAAAGTCACAAGGTGAGCGGCTGTAGCAAGAAGCTGACCAGTGTCAGACATTTGTCAACATAGCCAAATTAGCACAGGCACCAATGTTTATATGACAGCACAATTTATGAGCCAGCATTTTAAGCCAGGTACACAGGTATTGAATTCAGGGACCAGCCAACTTTCAGTACATGTGTACTCCTCTCTGTTCACTAGCTTCGACCGGTTTTCTGTCAAATGGCCATGCTGGAGGACCAGCATTCGATCAGCGCTTGCAGCCGACGGCTGCAGTGCTGATCTGTGTATAACGGTGGGGGAAATCTCCACTGTCAGAATGGAATAGAGCAGTGGGGGAGATCCCTGTATCCACATGACTTTTGTGGATTTGAGGATCTGTAATTTTTCATTATTTTTTTTTTTTTTTCGTTCAACCCTTTGGTTGAATAAAAAAAAAAAAATGTACATCTATACCCTATTTTAATCCAGGAAATAGACAGTGACCCTTGATAATGTCTGAACAAGGATGGTCCCATCCTTCTGGAGAGATAAGCAAATGAAAGCTTTGTAAAGCTGGTCACAGGTGGTTCAAATCTTGGCTGGTTCAACAGGGACCAGCCGAGATTCGAACCACCTATGAGCAGGCTGATTGTACCCAAGTCGTTGGGTATAACCAAAATGTTTGATTTTTACATGCAGTTATTGCCAGTGGCTATAGCCTATAGCCACTAGCAAAAATCACAATGTTCTAACGGCAGCAACGGCTCCCCGCCAGAAGAACACAATAGCTCTTTGGGAAGGATTTCCCCATCAACCACTGACTGTGTTGATGGGGGAAATGAGCAATTTTCTTTCCTGCAACCCATGGCTACAGGAAAATAAATTGCACTCTCTATAGCTAGCGTTAGAAAAGTACTTGGACTTCTTTGTATCAAGTACCTGTCAGTGTTAGGCAGGCCATATGCCATGATGCAGGAAAGAAAATGGCTTGATTCCCTCCTGTGGAGCTAATGTGTTCTGGGAGCCGCTAGCAATAATCGCATGTAAAAATTCAACAACCTGTGCTGGTCCCTGCTGAACCAACTGCGATTCAAACCATCTATGGTCAGCTTTACACTAACACATCATTTTACATGCATGCACTTAGCATAAGAAAAAATATCTAATACTAGGTCTAACTTAAAATACAGTAGCTGCTTTTTATTGATGAGTGTCTGGCCAGTGGACGTGAGGTAGTGCTCTGTTCATCATGAAAAATATACAGAAAAGATATAGAAGAAATGTCAAAGAAAGCAAAGGGTGATTTTTTGTACTAAATTAAATACAATTTAGTATTTACTTAAATTTTACCATGCAAAATAACAACTGTACATTATAAGTGTAATATTTAATAGCCGGAAGCACACCTGAATCCGATGAGCAGTCTCCACAAGACTCACTCTGTGCATTTTCCAAAGACTGTATTGACCTGGTGTGTGGAGTCAACATATCCAGCTCATCAAAGGCATCCTGGTCACTGTCACTGAATTCAGACATTGCAGATTGTCTTACAGTTTCACCCAAATTGCTTGATTCAGAGAATGCTGGGGAAAAAAAACACAGATGATTTTTTCAGACAGATACAATAAATACATATTTGAAGAAAAATTGTAGTGTACAAACTATCGATTTTTTCTTTTTTTTCTGGATAGAGTCAGGAAAAGTTACAATCTTTGTCAGGTATTTATTGTTTGTCCATTGGGGTGATTTCCCCTCACTTCCTATCCCAGTGATCACAAAACAGAAAGTGAGGGAAAATCTCCTCAGCTGAAACATTAACATCTAAGACCATTTCCCACTCTATCCAAAACTACAACAAGCCGATGTTGAAGTAACACTTTAATATTTTTTTTTAAATTGTCATTGTACAGGCATTAGAACTAAGCCAGGTATTATTTTACTATCCAATTCTTTATTTATCGTGACAGGACCACTTTAACAAGGCCTCATTCATGCCTGCGTTTAGCTTTATTAAATACAGATGTCATCTGAGAATTATAAGGGCCTCGTTCACACGGGCGTACTGCTAAGTACAACCTTACAGAGGGTCGTGTTTACATAAACATGGCGGGCAGAGGTGGTCCGTGCGGCTGCGTGCATTCAGCCTGTCCAAGTCAACTTGTGCAAGGATCTTCACTGAACTCTATGTGCATCCCTGGATGATTCATGCATGTAGCTTAAGGTGACCAGATTTTTAAAATGAAATCCAGGGACATATTGTTTTTATTGGCAAATTGTAAACTATTTTATAAGCATATTTTCACCAAATTATACAGTGGGTACGCAAAGTATTCAGACCCCCTTACATTTTTCACTCTTTGTTATATTGCAGCCATTTGCTAAAATCATTTAAGTTCATTTTTTTCCTTATTAATGTACACACAGCACCCCATATTGACAGAAAAACACAGAATTGTTGACATTTTTGCAGATTTATTAAAAAAGAAAAACTGAAATATCACATGGTCCTAATGCCGCGTACACACAACCGGTTTTAATGTCATTTTAAAAAACGATGTTTTTCTCGACGTGATTTTTCTTGTTTCCTCTCAAGCCTGTTGTGCATACACACCTTCATTAAAAAAAACGCTCGAGCAAAGCGCAGTGACGTACAACACGTACGACGGCACTATAAAGGGGAAGTTCCCTTCGGATGGCGCCACCCTTCATGTTAGTAAAGTTTGTTGAGCGACGATTCGCGCTTTTCAGCCTCGTGCTTTTCAGTCCGTTACAGCGTGATGAATGTGCTATCTCCATTATGAACTCTAGTTTTACCAGAACGAGCGCTCCCGTCTCATACTTGATTTTGAGCATGCGCGGTTTTTTTCCCCTCATAAAAGCATACACACTACCGTTTTTCACGACGTTAAAAAAACGACATGAAAAACGACGTGAAAAAATAGAGCATGTTCGAAATTTTTAATGCCCGTTTTTCACGTCGCATACACACGATCGTTTTTAATGCCCAATTAAAAAAATTGCATTTTTAACGGCGTGAAAAAAGGATCGTGTGTACGGGGCATTAGTATTCAGACCCTTTGCTGTGACACTCATATATTTAACTCAGGTGCTGTCCATTTCTTCTAATCATCCTTGAGATGGTTCTACACCTTCATTTGGGTCCAGCTGTGTTTGATTATACCGATTGGACTTGATTAGGAAAGCCACACACCTGTCTATATAAGACCTTACAGCTCACAGTGCATGTCAGAGCAAATGAGAATCATGAGGTCAAAGGAACTGCCTGAAGAGCTCAGAGAGACAGAATTGTGGCAAGGCACAGATCTGGCCATGGTTACAAAAAAAAAATCTGCTGCACTTAAGGTTCCTAAGAACACAGTGGCCTCCATAATCCTTAAATGGAAGACGTTTGGGACGACCAGAACCCTGCCGTCCAGCCAAACTGAGCTATCGGGGGAGAAGAGCCTTGGTGAGAGAGGTAAAGAAGAACCCAAAGATCACTGTGGCTGAGCTCCACAGATGCAGTCAGGAGATGGGAGAAAGTTGTATAAAGTCAATCATCACTGCAGCCGTCCACCAGTCAGGGCTTTATGGCAGAGTGGCCCGACGGAAGCCTCTCCTCAGTGCAAGACACATGAAAGCCTGCATGGAGTTTGCTAAAAAACATCTGAAGGACTCCAAGATGGTGAGAAATAAGATTCTCTGGTCTGATGAGACCAAGATAGAACTTTTTGGCCTTAATTCTAAGCGGTATGTGTGGAGAAAACCAGGCACTGCTCATCACCTGTCCAATACAGTCCCAACAGTGAAGCATGGTGGTGGCAGCATCATGCTGTGGGGGTGTTTTTCAGCTGCAGGGACAGGATGACTGGTTGCAATTGAGGGAAAAATGAATGTGGCCAAGTACAGGGATATCCTGGACGAAAACCTTCTCCAGAGTGCTCAGGACCTCAGACTGGGCCGAAGGTTTACCTTCCAACAAGACAATGACCCTAAGCACACAGCTAAAATAACAAAGGAGTGGCTTCACAACAACTCCGTGACTGTTCTTGAATGGCCCAGCCAGAACCCTGACTTAAACCCAATTAATCATCTCTGGAGAGACCTAAAAATGGCTGTCCACCAATGTTTACCATCCAACCTGACAGAACTGGAGAGGATCTGCAAGGAGGAATGGCAGAGGATCCCCAAATCCAGGTGTGAAAAACTTGTTGCATCTTTCCCAAAAAGACTCATGGCTGTATTAGATCAAAAGGGTGCTTCTACTAAATACTGAGCAAAGGGTCTGAATACTTAGGACCATGTGATATTTCAGTTTTTCTTTTTTAATAAATCAGCAAAAATGTCAACACTTCTGTGTTTTTCTGTCAATATGGGGTGCTGTGTGTACATTAATGAGGAAAAAAAATTAACTTAAATGATTTTAGCAAATGGCTGCAATATAACAAAAAGTGAAAAATTTAAGGGGTCTGAATACTTTCCGTACCCACTGTATATGCAGTGTATGTGGTATGTGTTTATGAAATGATTGTATGACATTTCGTCCATGAGATAAAAAAAAGATACTTCTTAGAATTTTTTGAGATATGACTAACAAATTTTATGAAGATAAGATAGAGAAAAAACAGAGTGCAGAATTCAGGAGTGCGCTACTTACAGAGTGCAGAGTTCAGCAGTGCGTTACATAAAGAATGCAGGGCCAAGGAGTGCTCAGGAGCTTGCTACACAAAGAATGCAGGGCTAAGTAGCGCTCAGGAGCTTGCTACATAAAGAATGCAGGGCTCAGGAGTGCCCATCTATGCAGCCTCACCAGTGCTCAGCAATGCAGCCTTACCAGTGCCCATCTATGCAGCCTTACCAGTGCCCATCTATGCAGCCTGACCAGTGCTTATCCAATGCAGCCTTACCAGTGCCCATCTATGCAGCCTCACCCATCCCCACCAATGCATCTGGACCAGTGTCCACCAATGCAGCCTGACCAGTGCCCACCATTGTAGCCTGACCAGTGCCCACCATTGCAGCCTCACCAGTGCCCATCTATGCAGCCTCACCAGTGCCCACCAATGGAGTCTGTCCAGTGCCCATTAATGCAGC
The DNA here is from genome assembly GCA_029206835.1 of Rana muscosa. Lineage (NCBI taxonomy): Eukaryota > Metazoa > Chordata > Amphibia > Anura > Ranidae > Rana > Rana muscosa. The sequence goes on along the minus strand of CM055118.1, from coordinate 828,333,338 downwards.
CTCACCAGTGCCCATCCAATGCAGCCTGACCAGTGCCCAGCAATGCAGCCTCACCAGTGTCCATCCAATGCAAGCTGACCAGTGCCCATCTCTGCAGCCTCACCAGTTCCCATCTATGCAGCCTCACCAGTGTCCATCCAATTCAGCCTGACCAGTGCCCAGCAATGCAACCTGACCAGTGCCCATCTATGCAGCCTCACCAGTGCCCATCTATGCAGCCGGACCAGTGCCCGGCAATGCAGCCTCACCGGTGCCCATCCAATGCAGGCTGACCAGTGCCCATCTATGCAGCCTTGCCAGTGCCCACCAATGCAGTCTGTCCAGTGCCCATTAATGCAGCCTCACAAGTGCCCATCCAATGCAGTCTGACCAGTGCCCAGCAATGCAGCCTCACCAGTGTCCATCCAATGCAGGCTGACCAGTGCCCATCTATGCAGCCTCACCAGTTCCCATCTATGCAGCCTCACCAGTGTCGATCCAATGCAGCCTGACCAGTGCCCAGCAATGCAACCTGACCAGTGCCCATCTATGCAGCCTCACCAGTGCCCATCTATGCAGCCGGACCAGTGCCCGGCAATGCAGCCTCACCGGTGCCCATCCAATGCAGGCTGACCAGTGCCCATCTATGCAGCCTTGCCAGTGCCCACCAATGCAGTCTGTCCAGTGCCCATTAATGCAGCCTCACCAGTGCCCATCCAATGCAGCCTGACCAGTGCCCAGCAATGCAGCCTCACCAGTGTCCATCCAATGCAGGCTGACCAGTGCCCATCTATGCAGCCTCACCAGTGCCCATCTATGCAGCCTCACCAGTGTCCATCCAATGCAGCCTGACCAGTGCCCATCTATGCAGCCTCACCAGTGCCCATCTATGCAGCCAGACCAGTGCCCGGCAATGCAGCCTCACCGGTGCCCATCCAATACAGGCTGACCAGTGCCCATCTATGCAGCCTTGCCAGTGCCCATCTATGCAGCCTGACCTTGCAAATTAAGGTAATCCCTTGGGGACCCCTAGGTCACCAGAACTAGTGTCCAAATTGAAAGATTCCCCTCTATTAGTTTTCGGGGGAAAACCCAAAGTTTAGGGTTTTCTTTTATGTTCACTTTCAATGATAATGGTAAACAGGACAAACAGAGAGGGTGAATCTCTTTTATCTATCTGAGTTGAATGCAATTACGCTACAGACATTTTATATTTACATATTCGTAACAAGCAATAAATACTTTCTACAACAAGCCCTCGCTGGCCTCTTTAGCTGCAGACACTGTGGAGTAATTAAAGTTGAAGTTTAGTAGCAGTTGCTGCTATTAACCTTCAGGAGATAAATGGTAAAGAGGACTGGGAAGAGACCAAATAGGCACAACATCCCAAAATGAAATAAAAAAACAAAGATAACTATGGTTTGAGAGACTTTTCAGGTGCCACAATGCATATGTTAAAACATCATTTATAGGTAGATTATTTTATTTTAACAAAAATCACGTTAAAAGAACACAGTCAAACAAACAAGTGAAGCATTGTCAATACAGATATTGACATTCGCCAACTATAGTTTCAATATGTCCCCAATAATGCAATGTTATCAGATGATTGTTTTTCTTGTATTTGGTATACAAGTGGTCGCTTTAACGTGTTTCGTGATTAGCTTCATCAGGAAGACATACTACTTGAAGTACAAAGCCATGCCCACCGAGGATAGACTAGAAGACACCCAAGATATCCCCTATAAAAGGAAAAGCTGATGACACCCATGGCCCTTTGCAGTCTTAAGCCTGGTACACACCCGCTGGGTTGAATGAAAAAAAAACTGACAGCCCCGGTCGGAGCCGATGTACTAACAATCCGACATTAGTACAGCGATATCCCCCGCTGAGCTGTTGTGTTCTGACGGGGGGACGTCAGAGGGATGCTGCCCCCCCCCCCAAACCTCCAGAGCACTCCGAGCGCTGATCGGGAGGCGGTCGGCTGCTGGTTTTCCAGCATGCTCATCCGACAGAAGCCGGGCCAAGTTTGGCCAGCTTCTGTCGGACCCGAAGACATACATACAGGTTTTTATTGAACCGGCCAATGCCTCCCAACATTCATCCCGTGTGTACTAGGCATTGGTTGGATTATTCTTTTCTATCTCTGAAGATCAAATTACAGGAATCTGCTTCAGTCCTGTGCAATCCTAGAGCTGCAGTGTCTGGGCACCCTGTAGTGTTTGCCCTTTAGTGTTATCATTTTATCAAATGTCAATATAGCTGTTCCTCTTAACCTTTGGTACAAGTTGACCTTTAAGGCTGGCCCCGACCACCTTGAGTGCAGCCCACTTAGTCTAAAGCCCTCTATTTCCATTCCAGAGCTCACTGTGTGGCCCTACCGGGAGCCACAGTCACTTTGGATAGAACCCAATGCAGCTCCAGTCATTCCTATTGGGAGAGTTATATCCCACAGAGGGCTGCAATAAACACAGCTCCCCATAGCAATAAATGATGCCTTTGGTACAAGTTGACCTTTAAGGCATGCCCCAACTCCCTGAATGCAGCACATTTGCTTTAATACTTACATCTCTTCCCAATCCAGATCTGTTCACTGCGGCCCTGCCCAGAGCCACACAGCCTTTCTCTGTAAAACACCCCACAAGGACCCTTCATGCCATGGTCTCACTTATTCCTATTGAGAGAGCTGTGCTCTGCAGAAAGCTGCCATGAGGACAGCTCCCCATAGGAATGAATAATGCCTCTGAGCACATGCACATAAGGAAGAGGACCTGGTAGGGTCACTTTTTGAAGAAACACTGTGTGGTCCTAGGCAGAGCTGCACAGTGAAGATTAACTGAGGATAAATGCAGGCATTTCTCCAGGCTGGCTGCACTCATTGGGGTTGGGGCATGCCTTAAAGCAGTGGTCATCAACGCTGTCCTCAGGGCCCACTAAAAGGCCAGCTTTGCAAGGTAACTGAAATACATCACAGGTGATATCATTTGCTGCTCAGTGATTGCAGTATTTTAGTCTGCATCTCCCCAAGGTAATACATAAAATCTGGCCTGTTAGTGGGTCCTGAGGACAGGGTTGATGACTACTGCCTTAAAGCAGGGTTCCCCAACCCCCGGTCCACGGAATTTCCGATCGTGTGTACGTGGCATAAGTCGTGCTTATTCTTCTTATGTCAATTTGTTCTTATGGAAAGGTCACCTAAACATTAATGGCCTTTCTATAGGAATGTCTGCCTATACCCGTATGAAGCAGGGCCCAGACAGGAGACTTTTTGGTGAAGTGACAGGCTACATAGCAAACATCTCAAAGGATCTGGGATAGGTTTGTATAAGATTTAGGGGGCACTAAATGTACATTTATCCTTTAAACATGTACAAACATGTACAGCCAGACCCCAATAACCCTCATTAGACAAGCACATAGCATGGGTCTATACTCTTCCCTCACTAGACCTAGCTGAAATTATCTCACAACCCAATGTAAAAAGCACCTATGTTTATCTTTACAAAGTAGTGGGTAATATTTTTCCATTTTTTTCTAACACCAAAGCTACGTATTAATGATACTTCCTAATTATTTTTATTACTAGTTATTGGTTACTCTAAGTTAAAAAGGTGATTAAAACTAGTGTTTTTTTTTAAGACTCCATACAAATATGAAGAAGATTAAAAAATGAAGCAGATTTAATCTATTTTATGCATTAATTCTCATGCGCACTGGATTATATCTGATCAGAAAAGGAGTAGGAGGGTGTTATCAAACCTGATGAAAAGCAAACATTATGCATAGCAACATCTCAAAGAGATGCGCCACTCTGCTGGGAAAATTCAAGACAAAAGCACGATGTGGCAAGACATTTCAAAGCATATTGCACCTGTCAAAATGTCTGTCATTTTCTATAGAAGTGTATCATTCTCAGAATCAAAGGGGAAACTCAAGCAAAGTCATTTAGAACAACACACTACTTTGTTTCCTGCCTCCAGCCAACTCCGCCATGCGAACACTATTTAACACTATGTTATAGATTGCCAAAAGGGAGCAGACAATGAGAAGGTCTCGTTCATTGTCAAGGACAGTTACACTTTAAAGATGGTGCTGAAAGAAGGTTCAATGGGTCAACAAGGAACTGTGGACCATGCGATGCGAATATCACCAGAAAAAAAGTATTTAAAATCACACAATAATGTTTATAATCCCAGGGAACGTGTGGCCATTTGGCAATCTAATATTAATGAACAAAGAAAACACATAGAAGACCCATTTTTAATGTACGTCTTCCTTTTGTAAAAATATTGTATTCATTATACAAATACGCTTTAATACAGATTTACTTTAAAGCTGAATCCAGACAGATATAAAAGGCACTGATTAATATGGCTCTGTGATTATTAATACATCATTATTTTTTAAATTAAGCAGTGTGTTTGATTTGACTTGGTGTCAGCCTCTTGCAACCTCCATATAGCAGAGCACCAGGAGGGGTAGGGAGTTACAGTTGCAAGGAGCATGCGGATAAAATGAGAAAGAAAAGTGGCATAAAGATGATCTCTTTGGTATGCTGCTTCTCCTTTTACTGCCAAGCCACAGGGAGGAATGAGGAGGAGACCTGTAAGTAAGAGCGAAAATGCAGTAGCGCAAGATCAGGCCTTGTACCCTGCCAGGCTATACTGAACTGTGTGGCATAGCTGTATAAAATTCAGAACTGAATGGACAGTAGACATGTGCATTCGTTTTCGTCTGAATGCATTTTCGTCCGAATTTCAGCTATTTTCGTTATCGTTTTAACAAACTAAAACGAAAGCACAGAATCCGAAAACCGAAAGATCCGACATAAACAAATGCTTTATTTTCGTTTTCGTTGCTACAACAGTTCGATATAGATAGGAGATTCGACGTGACGCTGACAATAACAATCTGTGTCTATCGAACCTGTGGTCGAATGTGCCTAACCTTAACTCTATTAGTCCAAGATTATTCTACATAGAGAGAAAAGATTCGACATAGGAGAGAAAAGATTCGACATAGGAGAGAAAAGATTTGACATTATAGAGAGAAAAGATTCGACATAGGAGAGAAAAGATTCGACATAGGAGAGAAAAGATTCGACATAGGAGAGAAAAGATTTGACATTATAGAGAGAAAAGATTCGACATAGGAGAGAAAAGATTTGACATTATAGAGAGAAAAGATTTGACATAGGAGAGAAAAGATTCGACATTATAGAGAGAAAAGATTTGACATAGGAGAGAAAAGATTCGACATAGGAGAGAAAAGATTTGACATTATAGAGAGAAAGAATTCGACATAGAAGAGAAAAGATGCGACATTATAGAGAGAAAAGATTCGACATAGGAGAGAAAAGATTCGACATTATAGAGAGAAAAGATTCGACATAGGAGAGAAAAGATTCAACATAGGAGAGAAAAGATTTGACATTATAGAGAGAAAAGATTCGACATAGGAGAGAAAAGATTCGACATAGGAGAGAAAAGATTCGACATTATAGAGAGAAAAGATTCGACATAGGAGAGAAAAGATTTGACATTATAGAGAGAAAAGATTCGACATAGGAGAGAAAAGATTCGACATAGGAGAGAAAAGATTCGACATAGGAGAGAAAAGATTTGACATTATAGAGAGAAAAGTTTCGACATAGGAGAGAAAAGATTTGACATTATAGAGAGAAAAGATTTGACATAGGAGAGAAAAGATTCGACATAGGAGAGAAAAGATTCGACATAGGAGAGAAAAGATTTGACATTATAGAGAGAAAGAATTCGACATAGAAGAGAAAAGATGCGACATTATAGAGAGAAAAGATTCGACATAGGAGAGAAAAGATTCGACATTATAGAGAGAAAAGATTCGACATAGGAGAGAAAAGATTCAACATAGGAGAGAAAAGATTTGACATTATAGAGAGAAAAGATTCGACATAGGAGAGAAAAGATTCGACATAGGAGAGAAAAGATTCGACATAGGAGAGAAAAGATTCGACATTATAGAGAGAAAAGATTCGACATAGGAGAGAAAAGATTTGACATTATAGAGAGAAAAGATTCGACATAGGAGAGAAAAGATTCAACATAGGAGAGAAAAGATTTGACATTATAGAGAGAAAAGATTCGACATAGGAGAGAAAAGATTCGACATAGGAGAGAAAAGATTCGACATAGGAGAGAAAAGATTCGACATAGGAGAGAAAAGATTCGACATTATAGAGAGAAAAGATTCGACATAGGAGAGAAAAGATTTGACATTATAGAGAGAAAAGATTCGACATAGGAGAGAAAAGATTCGACATAGGAGAGAAAAGATTCGACATTATAGAGAGAAAAGATTCGACATTATAGAGAGAAAAGATTCGACATTATAGAGAGAAAAGATTTGTTATTATAGAGAGAAAAGATTCGACATAGAGAGAAAAGATCACTGCTTGTGGGCGGAACATTCGACCGGAAATGTATGATTGCACAGTCGTACAGTTTCGCTGCTCCGTCGAATCTTCTTTGAACATTCGACAGACACCATAAGCCTTCAATGACAGATTCGACCTTAATTAATTCAGATTTTCGGACGAATGCAATTTTTAACGAAAAACGACATAAATAAAAACAAATTTCGGGAGTAACTTAATAAATTTATTTTTCGGACGAAAACGAAATTCCGAAACGAAATATTTCAGTGTGCACATGTTTAATGGACAGAAATACTAATTCTTTTAGCAGGTAAAACAGCTCCCTTATATGTATGGTATCAGTGTTTACCATGTAATACCTTCATCATTAATACATTAAAATTTGACACTGCCAAGCTGTGTAGACCATTACATTAACCTTTCTCTCCACCTAAGGACAAAAACCTGCTATAAAAGAAGAAGATATATATTTGAACCTGGATTTTAAATATACAGTAGTATGTTTTAGGTGACAAAAGAACTGTAGCTTCTGGTTTTCTCTTAGGCCTCTGTTGGGAGTTGTGATAAAAAGCAAACCGTGCACAATGGAATCTGATCTTACGATCATAAACAGTCAGGCCTAGGTAAATTCACTGCTTGACCTGATAGGCTAGTGACAATAAAGAGTTAGGATAGGAGATGCAGTCATATAAGGGCTACATCAGTATCAGTGCAAATATGCTTTTTCCCTGAAACTGCCTTTAGGGCCCCACATACAATATGGGCGTTTAATATCCATGCCAAACACCCATATCAAGAGTGTGGGTAGGAGGCACTGGGCCAAGGGTTGCTTTTATTTGTCAATGTGCAAAGTAAAGTCTACAGTATATCTTGAAGTGCAATTGTTCTGAATAGGCTGTACACAAACACAAAAGGCCCTTGCAGGCCTTGGATAACATAGAGGAGGTATAGGAAAAAAGAATTACCACACCAATAATTTTAGGGTCAGAACGTGACTATATTATTATAGAAATCGAAGATAGCAAGCCGTGATTCAAGGGCTATAAAGTACACTATTTATCAGGACTTAGATTGCTGGTGGACCCAATTGGATTATTAAACTCTGGAGTAGAATAGCTCCTTATCCTGAGACTGGCTTTAGTAGCTGGACCTCTTAAACACCCATTTTTGTCAGATTTGGCCATCCTGGGGTGTAAAATCTTTTGCAGATTGGGTGCCCAAACCATGAAGAATATTTCAGGTAGCCACATCATCCTGTGTATTGGGGCAATCTATAGTGGGGTTTTTTAAGGCTTGTGTAAGCAACTATTTGTTATAGTTGATATAATTTATTAGTGACAGAAAACAGTACAGAAGCAGCTTAGAGGCAACTCAAAACTTTCTCATATGAAAGTCAGTGACGAATGGTCATCAGTGAACCTGGAAATGGAAATATGGCAACTGGTAAAGCTGGCATGCCTTCAAGGTCCAAGTTCCAGAGCCATAATCCTGAGGCTTTACTATCCAGTGAGTGACTGACCTGAAATAAGTAGCCAGTGAATAAGGATGAGATTAAAGTGGAACTTTACCCAAAAGGGGAAGTTCCACTTTTTCTCCTCCTCCCACCCTCCCCTACCATATTTGGATGTCTTTATTTGGGGGGGGGAGCAGGGACCTGATTTTGGCATCCGCTCCCACTTACGATCAGACCACCACGGCAAACCGAGCAGAAGTTTGCCTCCCCTTGCGCCGCAGCTTCTCACGTCCAGGAGACTGCGGGACCATTCACGGTGTGCAGCGCAGCTCACGCATGCGCAGTGGGCAGGCAGCTGTGAAGCGCAAGGAGTCACAGTTGGCTGCCCACAGTTAAGATGCTGGTGCCTGGACCTGAATACCAGCAAAGAGCCGGGTCAGGCGAGGACATTGTTTGATCATGGGACAGGTAAGTGTGTGTTTTCTAAAGGTCAGCAACTACAGTACTTGTAGCTGCTGATAGTTACATTTTTGTTTACAGGGTAATAATCCTCTTTAAGGTTCACAGATACCAAGGGATTGCAGCTAATCCCCTGGATTCACAAATGTCATCAATTGCCAGCTTTTGCCTGAAATAAGAAACAGCCTACTGTATAATGCAGTTAATGGCCTTTTTCTTGTCAGCTGAGTCACAAGAGTCAACAGTTTGAAGGAATGAATAACCCAGCCCCATTTCTTTGAAAGGGTCAGTTCACAGCAGCCATATTGTCGGTGTCTGTTGGAGGTTGGAGCTAATAGGGAGAGTCAATTCAACAATTCTGTATGGGGAAAAAATCCGTTTTTTTTTATGTTGGCATTGTAAATGTTCTTCGTGGTAGTGTCCAGCTCCTTACTAGCCCTACAGATAGCCAGAATTGAATAAAAGGATTTGCCAACCATGGACTTCCGTGGAGTTAGCCCCAACATTTATGAACGTCTAGCAATATTTGCAAAACTGTTTGTGGACCAGGCCCAGACTTTGAAGTATGAAACATCTGCAAGCTCATCTTGCCTACTAGATCCACAGTGCTGTGCAAAAGTTTTCTGCAGATGTGAATGCTGTAAAGAATGCTTTGAAAAATATATATTATAATTGTTTATTTTTATCAATTTACTAAATGAAAAGTGAGTGAACAAAAGAAAAATCTAAATCACATCAATACTTGGTGTGACTACTCTTTGGCTTTAAACCAGCATCAGTACTTACACTTGCACACTTTGTACACTTGCACAAAGTCAGGAATTTTGTAGGATTAAGCCCTGTACACACGATCGGATATCCTATGGATTTTCGTCCGATGGATTCTTTTCATCAGACAAACCGATCGTGTATGGGACCCATCGGTCTTTTTTCCATCGGTTTTTAAAAATAGAACATGTTTTAAATTTTTCCGATGGATAAAAAACCGATCGAAAACTCTGATCGTCTATGGGCAAGTCCATCGGATCAAAAACCCACGCATGCTCAGAATCAAGTCGACGCATGCTCAGAAGCATTAAACTTAATTTTTCTCGGCTCATCAGAGTGTTTTACGTCACCGCGTCTGGAACGGTCGGTTTTTTGACTGATGGTGTGTGGGCAAGACTGATGAAAAACAGTTTCATCGGATTTCCGATGGACAAATTCATCGGACGAAAATCCATAGGTTATCCGATCGTGTGTACAGGGCTTTAGAGTCAGGTACATGATTAACCAATTGTAAGTTCTAATGAGCAGGGCTCTCTGATTCCTTTTGTACCAAATTGTATTGTAACTGTAATGTCTGCCTTCATTTTGTAAAGCGCTGTTGGCACTATATAAATCCTGTATAATAATAATAATTATATCAAGCAAGTGCTAATGATCATTAATTTCATATGTAGGTTGAAACAGAAACAGCTGTGTAGGAGGCTTAAAACTGGTTGTGGAACAGCCAAACTCTGCTACTAAGGTGGGGTTGTGGAAGACAGTTTCATGTCATACACCGTAGCAAGACTGAGCACAGCAACAAGACACAAAGCAGTTATACTGCATCAGCAAGGTTTAGTCCCAGGCAAAGATTTCAGAGCAGACTGGGGTTTCAAGATGTGCAGTTCAACCTCTTTTGAAGAAGCACAAGTAAACGGGCAATATTGAGGATTGTAGATTCAGTAGTCAGATAAGGAAACTTAATGCAGCAGATGAAAGACACATCATGCTTACTTCTCTTTGACATTAGAAGATGTCCAGCAGTGCCATCAGCATAGAACTGGCAGCAACCAGTGGGACACAGGTACACCCATTAACTGTCTGGAGAAGTCTGGCCAGAAGTGGTCTTCATGGAAGAATTGTGGGCAAAAAGCTATACCTCCAACATGCAAACAAGGCTAAGCGACTCAACTATGCATGAAAACATAGGAAATGGGGTGCAGAAAAATGGCATCAGGTGCTTTGGACTGATGAGTCAAAACTGTAAATATTTGTCTGTAGTAGAAGGCAGTTTGTTCACCGAAGGGCTGGAAAGCAGTACAATAGTGAGTGTCTGCAGGCAACTGTGAAGCATGGTGGAGGTTCTTGCAAGTTTGGGGCTTCATTTCTGCAAATGGAGTTGGAGATTTGGTCAGAAATCAACAGTGTCCTCAATGCTGAGAAATACAGGCAGAAACGTATCCATCATGCCATATTATAAGGGAGATGTGTGATTGGCCCAAAATGGATTCTGCAACAGGACAACAACCCCAAATATACAGTCAATGTCATTAATAACTATGTTTAGCGTAAAGAACATGGAGTCCTGGAAGTAATGGTTTGGCTCCCACAGAAAAGGATTTGAGGCAGCGTACATCTACAGACGATATGTGATTAGTTCTCCCAGAGATTTGGAACAATGTACCTGCCAAGTTACTTCAAAAACTGTGTGCAAGTGTACAGTACCTAGAAGAATGTATGCTATTTTGAAGGCAAAGGGTGGTCACACCAAATAATGATTTGATTTGGATTTCTCTTAACCACTTCAGCCCCGGAAGAATTGGCTGCTCAATGACCAGGCCATTTTTTTGCGATTTGGCACTGCATCGCTTTAACTGACAATTGCACGGCCGTTCGATGCTACACCCAAACGAAATTGATGTCTTTTTTTCCCCCACAAATAGAGCTTTCTTTTGGTGGTATTTGATCATCTCTGCGTTTTTTTTTTGTGTGCTATAAACAAAAATAGAGCGACAATTTTGAACAAAACACAATATTTTGTACTTTTTGCTATAATAAATATCCCCAATTTTTTTAAAAAAGGCATTTTTTTTCTTAGTTTAGGCCGATATGTATTCTTCTACATATTTTTGGTAAAATAAATCACTATAAGTGTATATTGATTGGTTTGCACAAAAGTTATAGCGTCTACAAAATAGAGGATAGATTTATAGCATTTTTATTATTATTATTTTTTTTTACTAGTAATGGTGGCGATCTGTGATTTTTATTGGGACTGCGACACATCGGACACTTTTGACACATTTTTGGGACCATTGGCATTTATACAGCGATCAGTGTTATAAAAATGCACTGATTACTGTAAAAATTTCACTGGCAAAGAAAGGGTTAACACTAGGGAGCGATCAAGGGGTTAATTGTGTTCCCTAGTGTGTTTCTAACTGTGGGGGGAGGGGACTGACCTAGAGGAAATGACAGATCGTGGTTCCTAGCTATTAGGAACTCACGATCTGTCTCTCCTCACAGAGCACACACACGTCCCTGTTCTGTCTCTCGTGCCCGCGATTGCTCGTGGCCGACGGTCATCGCGACTGCCGTTCACGAGCATCGGCACCCCCGTGATGCAGCGCGCACGCACGCCTGCTATCATGCTTAAAGGGGCGGACATACAGCTACGACGGTTCGCAGAAACTTGTCGACCTGCCGCAATATAATGACGGCGGCTGGTCGGCAAGTGGTTAATTGATAAAATCAAACTATTAACACTTCTATTTCTGAAGGCATAGATCAATAACTCCCTAGATAGGGAAGTCTGAATCAGGACTTAGTGAATCCTGCACCTTTAAAAACAAATCAGCTTCAACATTGCTTTAGATATATTTCAGCTTTTAATACATAATTTAAAAATAAAAGCCAAATGCATAACGTTCTTATGAAGTAACTGATTAGTCACAATATCTGTTCTGTTTTAAATTTTTAAAGAAATGATGGCCTACATTTTAGTGGAACAATGAATATTAATTTACTTTTGTGCTTCTAGACAATTTTCATGAAAAGTCCTAAAAGTGCCTATTCACTCTTTCCGTGACTGCGGCTATACTGTGTGAAAACTGCAGTGCGGCGGCACTTTCTAGATAGATATTTAGAGCTCTTGCAAAGTGACACATTTCCATGCTTTTAAATAAGCTGTTCATGGATTGCTGACTGGCACAAATACTATATTAACAAACACTGCTGTCCCAAGAGAGTTCAAATGCACCAGTGCAATCATGTATTTAAAAAACTATTTTACCTAATTTAATATAATCCAAATTGCAAGGTCTGTAAATTGTACACTGGATTGATGTTTTATTGTACTCTGAAACATATTTTAGTCTACATGTACACTCTGTGATTTTTAGTCAACACAGTTTCATTCAGTGTTGCCAACCCCCTGAAGTGAAATTTACTGGCAAGATGCCAAGATTTCTGAACGGCACCAATTTTTTACTGGCAAAAATCATGAAAATTACTGGCAGAGCCGCATTTTTTACTGACACTGCAAAAAAAAGGAACGAAAATTACTGTTTTTAGTGCTAAACAGTGCAAATATCAATATTTTAACTATAAACACACAGCTAATGCTATTGTCAATGTGTTTAAGTTAAACAAAAGTAAAAAAACATATTTCTCAATTTACTATAACCCAGCCAGCACAGAGTTCCCTCTTACTTCAGAGTCTGCAGGGATCCCCCTTACAGTGCAAGGGAACTCTTATGTAAAGGGGAACGCTGCAGATCATGATGAAGGGGGAAGTCTGATGTGGAGGAGGGCTCTGGTGAATAGAGACCACCTTCCACAGAGTGAATACACTAAGGTAAGGGGGGGGGTACTAATATAAGGGGGAAACCTTTATATCAGTGCCCCCTTACATTATTGTATTCACTCACCTCCTTACATCAGTGACCCCCCCCCCTCAGAATGGCCTGGCAGCACTGTCACTGACCTCCTCTCAGGTGCACAGTGTGGGGCTCAGTCAGACGGCTCCAGCTTGGTGGCTCTGATCTCCTCTCCCCAGTCCACATGTCTGTTTCTTCCCGGGCCGTAACCCCCATCCCGGCGGCACTCCCACTCTCGACTCCTTTCTAGGATCCCCTCAGAGACTGCAGACATGACAAGAGATGGTCAGAGGCTGCGGACACGATACAGGAAGTGGACAGAGACTGCAGACATAGTACAGGAGGTGGACAGAGGCTGCGGACATATTACAGGAGGTGGACAGAGGCTGCGGACATAATACACGAGGTGGACAGAGGCTGCGGACATATTACAGGAGGTGGACAGAGGCTTCGGACATACTACAGGAGGTGGACAGAGGCTGCGGACATATTACAGGAGGTGGACAGAGGCTGCGAACATACTACAGGAGGTGGAGACAGGCTGCGGACATACTACAGGAGGTGGAGACAGGCTGCGGACATACTACAGGAGGTGGAGACAGGCTGCGGACACACTACAGGAGGTGGAGACTAGGGATGAGCTCGGTGTTCGAGTCGAACATACGTTCGACTCGAACATCGGCTGTTCGATCGTTCGACGAAGATCGAACGATTTGGGCCGTTCGCGCCAAATTCGAGTGACGCGAACGGCCCACAATGCACTACGCCATCGCAGTGTCATCCAGGCGCTGTGATTGGCCAAGCATGCACTGTGACCCCGCATGCTTGGCCAATCACAGCGCCGGCAGCGAGGAGAGCAATGATTGTCCACAGGCAGGATGCCTGTGGCCAATTATTGCTGAGGGTGTTTAGTACACGCCCCACACTATAAAAGGCCGCCAGCACGGCGGCCTAGTGTAGTGTGTTCCGGAGCAGGGAAAGAGAAGCATAGGCAGGGACAGTGACATTTATTTTTTCTTGCTTAACCTGGATTCCTTTAGTTTAGGGAAAGAGAAGGATAGGTAGGGAGAGTGTCAGTGTGTTTTACTGTGCGAATCCTTGTTTCTAGGGACAGGGAAGGACAGTGAGGGAAATTCTCCTTGTGCTATAGTGTGCTTTAAAAAAACATTTTTTCTAGGGACAGAAAACTATAGGTAGGGAGAGTGTCAGTGTGTTTTACTGTGCGAATCCTTGTTTCTAGGGACAGGGAAGGACAGTGAGGGAAATTCTCCTTGTGCTATAGTGTGCTTTAAAAAATCATTTTTTCTAGGGACAGAAAACTATAGGTAGGGAGAGTGTCAGTGTGTTTTACTGTGCGAATCCTTGTTTCTAGGGACAGGGAAGGACAGTGAGGGAAATTCTCCTTGTGCTATAGTGTGCTTTAAAAAAACATTTTTTCTAGGGACAGAAAACTATAGGTAGGGAGAGTGTCAGTGTGTTTTACTGTGCGAATCCTTGTTTCTAGGGACAGGGAAGGACAGTGAGGGAAATTCTCCTTGTGCTATAGTGTGCTTTAAAAAAACATTTTTTCTAGGGACAGAAAACTATAGGTAGGGAGAGTGTCAGTGTGTTTTACTGTGCGAATCCTTGTTTCTAGGGACAGGGAAGGACAGTGAGGGAAATTCTCCTTGTGCTATAGTGTGCTTTAAAAAAACATTTTTTCTAGGGACAGAAAACTATAGGTAGGGAGAGTGTCAGTGTGTTTTACTGTGCGAATCCTTGTTTCTAGGGACAGGGAAGGACAGTGAGGGAAATTCTCCTTGTGCTATAGTGTGCTTTAAAAAAACATTTTTTCTAGGGACAGAAAACTATAGGTAGGGAGAGTGTCAGTGTGTTTTACTGTGCGAATCCTTGTTTCTAGGGACAGGGAAGGACAGTGAGGGAAATTCTCCTTGTGCTATAGTGTGCTTTAAAAAAACATTTTTTCTAGGGACAGAAAACTATAGGTAGGGAGAGTGTCAGTGTGTTTTACTGTGCGAATCCTTGTTTCTAGGGACAGGGAAGGACAGTGAGGGAAATTCTCCTTGTGCTATAGTGTGCTTTAAAAAAACATTTTTTCTAGGGACAGAAAACTATAGGTAGTGTGAGGGGGTTAGCTCGGCAGCGGGTGTGTGTGATCCCCTGGATGGGCTCCCCACACAAAACAGGCCCAGCAAACGGAGGTTGTGGTTTTCAAAATCAAAAAGGTGCGGTTTATTTTCTATTTACAGTGACAAAACACAGCAAAGCAAAAGAAACATAAACAAAATAAATCCTGGTCAACTTGACCTCTGACTAAACATACAGGTTTCCTAACTAACAACTGGGATCAGCCTAGTGCTGTCCTAGTCCCTAAGTCCCTGGTTTTAAATGTCCAAGCAAATAGCCACACAGGCTTTGTCTCACCGCACAGGGATTCACTCTCCCTAGACAGTCCACACAGGTCTGGTTCCAGGCATGAGCTAACACCTAATGAATCTGGGAGTTCTTATAGAGGCCTAAATGAGCTGACAAGCTTCAGCTGGTCTCATCAACTCCCTGTCTGCACGACGCCCCACACTCTCCCTAGAGGTATGAGTCATCCATGAGCCCACTAGCCTCAGCTGGGCTTATACAACTCTCCACCTAGTTGTATAAGTCGGCGTAAAGCCTGAATCTGGGCGAAATATATCTACCCCCCTGGATGCAACCAGGTGACTTTACCTTCCTGCTGTCACATACCCCCCCTCTTGTTTTAACCTCGGGGTTGGAACACCAGCAATCAGGCATTCATGTACTCGAGACAAAGCATCCACATTCCCCATTTGAACGCATGGGCGATGCTTTACTGTGAAGTTGAATTCCTGGAGGGCCAGGAACCACCTATTCACTCTTCTATTTGTTTCCTTGTTTTGAGCCATCCACTTTAACGGAGCGTGATCCGTAACCATGTCAAAGTGCCTACTTAGCAGGTAGTACCGAAGGGAATCTAGAGCCCACTTCACCGCTAAACACTCCTTTTCAACGGTGGCGTAATTTACCTCATGGGACTTCAACTTCCTGCTGAGGTAAATGACTGGGTGCTCTTCCCCGTTCCAGACCTGGGACAATACTGCTCCTAACCCCACATCTGACGCATCACTTTGTACGACAAAGTCTTTAGAGAAGTCGGGTGAGTACAACACTGGCTGGCTACATAAGGCTTGTTTCAAGAATTGGAATGCTGCCTCAGCCTCGGGGGTCCATTTAATCATGACCGACCCTTTCCCCTTCGTCAGGTTGGTTAGGGGCACAGCCTTAGAAGCAAAGTGGGGAATGAATCGCCGATAATACCCAGCGATTCCCAGAAAGGCTCGTACCTGCTTCTTGCTGTTGGGACGTGGCCAACTCTGGATGGCCTCGATTTTGTTGAGTTGGGGTTTTATTACTCCCCTCCCAATGGTGTACCCAAGATATTTGGCCTCCTCCTGCCCAATGGTACACTTCTTGGGGTTAGCCGTAAACCCCGCTTCCCGAACAGAGTCCAGGACTGCTTGCACTTTTGGCAGATGTGAGGCCCAATCTGTGCTATGGACAATTACGTCATCCAGGTAAGCCGCAGCATACTTCCGATGGGGCCTCAGCATCTGGTCCATTTTCCGCTGGAATGTGGCCGGCGCATTCTGTAACCCGGACGGCATTCTTTTATATTGGAACGCCCCGTCTGGGGTTACAAATGCGTTTTTCTCTTTGGCCGACTTGGCCAGGGGGATTTGCCAATACCCTTTTGTGAGGTCAAGAGTCGTCATGTATCGGGCTGTTCCCAGCCGGTCGATCAACTCATCAATACGTGGCATGGGGTAGGTGTCAAATTTTGTAACTTTGTTCAACTGACGAAAATCGTTACAAAATCGCCAGCTCCCATCCGGTTTAGGCACCAACACAATGGGACTAGACCAATCACTTTGGGACTCCTCTATCACCCCTAAGTTCAGCATTTTCTGTACTTCCTCCCGTATTGCCTCCCGTCGGGCCTCTGGGATCCGATAGGGTTTTAACTTCACCCTTTCACCGGGTGGGGTAATGATGTCATGCTCTACCCCAGATGTTTGTCCCGGCAGCTCAGAGAATACCTCCTTGTTGCGAAGCACAAACTCCTTAACCTCTTGTTGTTGGGGTTGTGACAAGGTGGCTGCTATTCCAACCTCAGGAATCACGCAACCAGTTTGAGCTGGTGACCAAGTGTCTGCGACTAGGGACTCTCTATCCCTCCAGGCTTTCAACAGATTAACGTGATAGATCTGTTCGGGCTTTCGCCTTCCTGGTTGTCTGACCTTGTAATTCACTTCGCTCACTTTTTCCATTATCTCATAGGGGCCTTGCCATTTGGCAAGGAATTTACTTTCAACCGTAGGGACAAGTACCAGTATCCTATCCCCCGGGGAAAAGGTACGGGTCTTGGCTCCACGGTTGTACACTCTCTGCTGTGCTAACTGCGCTTGGGCCAAATGTTCCTTCACAATGGGCATTACCTGTGCAATTCGGTCTTGCATCAGGGCGACATGCTCAATCACACTCCTGTGGGGAGAACTCTCACTTTCCCAAGTTTCCTTGGCAATATCCAACAGCCCTCTTGGGTGTCTCCCATACAGTAACTCAAAGGGGGAGAATCCCGTAGAGGATTGGGGCACCTCCCTAATAGCAAACATCAGATAAGGAAGTAGACAGTCCCAATCCTTTCCATCTCTATCCACCACTTTCTTCAACATTTGTTTTAGGGTTTTGTTGAATCTTTCAACCAGCCCATCGGTTTGGGGGTGATACACAGATGTACGTAATTGCGTCACTTTGAACAATTTACACAGCTCCTTCATAACCCGGGACATAAAGGGTGTACCTTGGTCCGTAAGCAGTTCTTTACAAATACCCACCCGGCTAAACACAAGAGATAGCTCTTTGGCTATGGTTTTGGCCGAGGTATTTCGGAGAGGGATCGCTTCTGGATAACGGGTGGCATAGTCCATTATAACTAATATGTACTGGTGCCCCCTAGCGGACTTGATTATAGGACCTACCAAATCCATGGCGATCCTCTCAAACGGGACCTCAATGATGGGTAGAGGGACCAGCGGGCTACGGAAATGTGGCATCGGGGCCAACCTCTGACACACAGGGCAGGAGGAACAATAATTTTCTACGTCCTTCATCACCCCCGGCCAATAGAATCTCTGTAATACCCTCTGTCGGGTTTTCTCTGTCCCCAGATGACCTCCAAGAATGTGCCCATGGGCCAACTCCAACACCAACTTCCTGTAAGGTTTGGGCACCACAAGCTGCTCAACGGTTTCTTCTGCCCTTTTTGCCACCCGATACAGTAGGTCCTTCTCTACGCTGAAGTATGGGTAAGTGCAGGTATTATCTGGGTTCACTAACTCGCCATCTATTTTCACTACGTTTTCCCGTGCCTTTATTAGGGCGGGGTCTCTCAACTGTTCTGTGGCAAAGTTTTCCCTGTGAACCTCAAGATCAGAAAACTCCACAGACGGTAGGTTTTCGTCTGAGGAGGTGGGCTCCTCTCCAGTTTCTTGAGTCTCCCCTGCCAATACTGATAAGGGAAATTCCGGAGAGTCCTCACCACTCTCAGGGGAGTTCTGGCTATCACATTCCTGGTACATAGGGGCACCAGTGGGGGGCTCAGGATCATCCCACAGTTCCCAGAACTTCGGAAAATCCCTTCCCACAATGGCGTCATGCGGTAACTGAGATACTAAGCCCACTGGATGAGAGAGGGTACCTTTGGGGGTCTCGAAACACACTGTAGTCACTGGATACTCTCGGGTGTCCCCATGCACACAAATAACAGCTACCTTGCTATTCCCAGAGACCTCTGTTTTAACTAACTCAGCCTTTATCAGGGTCACAAGGCTACCTGAATCCAGCAATACCACAACATTTCTACCATTAACACACATTTTGCATAAATGTTTCTCAGTTCCTCGAATGGCAGTGCATGCGACTGTCGCACACAGCGACTGACGTCTGCCCGTCAGAAAGTCACACTGCATGGGTTCCTCCACAACCGGGCAATTGGCTGCAATATGTCCCGCTTGCCGGCAGCGGTAGCAAACGATCCTTCTTGCCGCCTCTTGAGCCGCTGATTTCCCAGGCTGTTCTCGCCAAACTTGGGGTAGAGCTCCCACCCTCTCACTCTCTCCACCCTCACCCCTTGGAATCCTCTTATCCGCCCCTGGGGATGGTCTGGTCTTAGGGTGGAAAGTCCGAGTGTCTCTGGAAGAGGCCGTCAGGTTCTCTGTAGCCAAGTATTTCTCCACACGATCCACAAGACCATCGGCCGTCTCTGGGTCTCCATGGCTTACCCACTTTTGGATGGCAGTAGGAAGAGCTCTCAAAAATCGATCCATTACAACACGTTCCACAATCTTTGGTGCGGACAAAGTCTCTGGCTGTAGCCACTTTCTGCTCAGGTGAATGAGATCATACATTTGAGACCTGGGGGGTTTTCCAAGCTGGAAAGTCCAGTTATGCACACGCTGAGCCCGGACAGCCTGGGTGACACCCAGCCTTGCCAATATTTCAGCTTTTAGCATCACATAGTCTTTTGCTTGGTTAGGCTCTAGGTCATAGTAAGCTTTCTGCGATTCACCAGTTAACAGAGGAGCCACCAGTCCAGCCCACTGCTCCTCAGGCCACTTTTCTCTTTCAGCGGTCCTTTCAAATGTGGTCAAAAATACCTCTGGATCATCCTCTCCAGTCATTTTTGTCAATAAACGACTCACCCCAAAGGACGCGGTATTAGTGGGACGGCTTTCCTCACTGGTCTGCGGACGTTGCTGCATTACTGCTTCCATCTGTTGTTGTAGTCTCTGCTCTTGCTTCTGCAACAGGTCTATGAAGCGGGCCTCAGATTGCTGCTGGGCTTGTTGCTGAGCCTCCAGACTCTGTTGCAAAGTTGCGTTTGTCTGCTGCTGAGCTGCAAGGCTCTGTTGATGAGCTTGCTGCTGGGCTGCGAAGTTCTTTTGTAAACCTGCATTTGTCTGCTGTTGATTGGCATTTGCTAGAGCCAGCTGCTTCAGTATCTCCTCCATGCTGGCTTAAAAAAAAACTGCCTGCATTCTCCACCAACTGTGAGGGGGTTAGCTCGGCAGCGGGTGTGTGTGATCCCCTGGATGGGCTCCCCACACAAAACAGGCCCAGCAAACGGAGGTTGTGGTTTTCAAAATCAAAAAGGTGCGGTTTATTTTCTATTTACAGTGACAAAACACAGCAAAGCAAAAGAAACATAAACAAAATAAATCCTGGTCAACTTGACCTCTGACTAAACATACAGGTTTCCTAACTAACAACTGGGATCAGCCTAGTGCTGTCCTAGTCCCTAAGTCCCTGGTTTTAAATGTCCAAGCAAATAGCCACACAGGCTTTGTCTCACCGCACAGGGATTCACTCTCCCTAGACAGTCCACACAGGTCTGGTTCCAGGCATGAGCTAACACCTAATGAATCTGGGAGTTCTTATAGAGGCCTAAATGAGCTGACAAGCTTCAGCTGGTCTCATCAACTCCCTGTCTGCACGACGCCCCACACTCTCCCTAGAGGTATGAGTCATCCATGAGCCCACTAGCCTCAGCTGGGCTTATACAACTCTCCACCTAGTTGTATAAGTCGGCGTAAAGCCTGAATCTGGGCGAAATATATCTACCCCCTGGATGCAACCAGGTGACTTTACCTTCCTGCTGTCACAGTAGGGAGAGTGTCAGTGTGTTTTACTGTGCGAATCCTTGTTTCTAGGGACAGGGAAGGACAGTGAGGGAAATTCTCCTTGTGCTATAGTGTGCTTTAAAAAAACATTTTTTCTAGGGACAGAAAACTATAGGTAGGGAGAGTGTCAGTGTGTTTTACTGTGTGAATCCTTGTTTCTAGGGACAGGGAAGGACAGTGAGGGAAATTCTCCTTGTGCTATAGTGTGCTTTAAAAAAACATTTTTTCTAGGGACAGAAAACTATAGGTAGGGAGAGTGTCAGTGTGTTTTACTGTGCGAATCCTTGTTTCTAGGGACAGGGAAGGACAGTGAGGGAAATTCTCCTTGTGCTATAGTGTGCTTTAAAAAAACATTTTTTCTAGGGACAGAAAACTATAGGTAGGGAGAGTGTCAGTGTGTTTTACTGTGCGAATCCTTGTTTCTAGGGACAGGGAAGGACAGTGAGGGAAATTCTCCTTGTGCTATAGTGTGCTTTAAAAAAACATTTTTTCTAGGGACAGAAAACTATAGGTAGGGAGAGTATCAGTGTGTTTTACTGTGCGAATCCTTGTTTCTAGGGACAGGGAAGGACAGTGAGGGAAATTCTCCTTGTGCTATAGTGTGCTTTAAAAAAACATTTTTTCTAGGGACAGAAAACTATAGGTAGGGAGAGTGTCAGTGTGTTTTACTGTGCGAATCCTTGTTTCTAGGGACAGGGAAGGACAGTGAGGGAAATTCTCCTTGTGCTATAGTGTGCTTTAAAAAAACATTTTTTCTAGGGACAGAAAACTATAGGTAGGGAGAGTGTCAGTGTGTTTTACTGTGCGAATCCTTGTTTCTAGGGACAGGGAAGGACAGTGAGGGAAATTCTTCTTGTGCTATAGTGTGCTTTAAAAAAACATTTTTTCTAGGGACAGAAAACTATAGGTAGGGAGAGTGTCAGTGTGTTTTACTGTGCGAATCCTTGTTTCTAGGGACAGGGAAGGACAGTGAGGGAAATTCTCCTTGTGCTATAGTGTGCTTTAAAAAAACATTTTTTCTAGGGACAGAAAACTATAGGTAGGGAGAGTGTCAGTGTGTTTTACTGTGCGAATCCTTGTTTCTAGGGACAGGGAAGGACAGTGAGGGAAATTCTCCTTGTGCTATAGTGTGCTTTAAAAAATCATTTTTTCTAGGGACAGAAAACTATAGGTAGGAAGAGTGTCAGTTTCTTTCACTGTGATAATCCTTGTTTCTAGGGACAGGGAAGGACAGTGAGGGAAATTCTCCTTGTGCTATAGTGTGCTTTAAAAAAACATTTTTTCTAGGGACAGAAAACTATAGGTAGAAAGAGTGTCAGTTTCTTTCACTGTGATAATCCTTGTTTCTAGGGACAGGGAAGGACAGTGAGGGAAATTCTCCTTGTGCTATAGTGTGCTTTAAAAAAACATTTTTTCTAGGGACAGAAAACTATAGGTAGGAAGAGTGTCAGTTTCTTTCACTGTGATAATCCTTGTTTCTAGGGACAGGGAAGGACAGTGAGGGAAATTCTCCTTGTGCTATAGTGTGCTAAAGCATTCCTCATCAACCATCTTTGAAATCCTTGTTTTTTGGACAGTCAGGGAAATTGTCGTTGTGCTATTCTGTGCAAAAGCAATCATCCTCAACCATATTTAGAAATCCTTAAGTAAAGGGACAGAGAAGGACACCTGAAGGTAGCCCTTATTGCTTTTTTCCCATCTCCCTGCAGGCCATCTATTAGAATGTCTGGAAGGCAAACAAGGAGAGGCAGACAGTCAGGAGGCAATAAAAGAGGGCAAGCAGGCTCTGTGTCTGGGGACAACAGTGCTGGTCGTGGACGCGGTGCATTGTCATCAGCACATGGCCATGGGACACGCTTGTCCTTCTTTTCGGCAGCTGGACATGTTGAGCCACATCATGCCGAAGACTTGGTAGAGTGGATGACCAAGCCCTCCTCCTCCTCCTCATCCTCTCTCACCCAGGCTCAGGGTACTGGCAAAGCAGCTGCCAAAGCTTCCTCTTCCCTGGTATCAATGTCAGACTCATCATCAGTCACTCCTTCCCTAGACCCACCATGTCCTCCTCCTGAGGAGTCCCCCGAACTGTTTGAGCACAGTGTTGGGTACATGCTCCAGGAGGATGCCCAGCGTTTCGAAGGGTCTGATGATGAAACCCAGCTACAGGAAGGCAGTAGCGTGAGAGCAGACAGAGGGGATGCTCAAGAAGGACACCAATCTGGCAGTCATGTTCCAGCAGCTGCAGCATACTGCCAGATTGGCTCCAGTGATGAGGAGGGAGGGGATGATGAGGTCACTGACTCCACGTGGGTGCCTAATAGGAGAGAGGAGGAGGAGGAGGATGAGGAGGAGGCACATCTCCAACGAGGCAGGATGCCCTTTGGTGGCCAGCGTAAGGGCAGTACACCAACGGAATCACACCGCAGAGCTCCGCCTGTGCAGGGCGCTGCCTCTGCCCGTCATTCAAAAAGTTCTTTGGTGTGGGCCTTTTTTGAGGCTAGTGCATCAGATCGCACAGCTGCTGTTTGCAACATATGTCTCAAGCGTATATCGCGTGGCCAAAACATCAGCCGCTTGGGTACCACATGCCTGACCAGACATATGTTGACCTGCCATGCAGCTCGTTGGCAAGCCTACCTCAAAGACCCACACCAAAGAACAAAGCGGACCTCTCCTTGCACCGCATCAGCTGGGATCTCCAACCCCACTATAACTTCAGTCCTCTCTGAAACATGCACTGAGAGGAATGAAGGTGTAGAATTAGGTGTGTCACAGCCAAGTACTTGCGGCCACTCTGCTAGCAGTACACCGACGTCCGATTCTAGCAGGCAAATTTCCCTGCCCCAGCTGCTGGACCGTCGAAAGAAGTTCACTCCCAGCCATCCACATGCCCAGCGGTTGAATGCTAGCTTGGCTAAATTGCTAGCGCTTCAACTGCTGCCTTTTCAGTTGGTAGACTCGGCCCCCTTCCGTGAGTTTGTGCAATGTGCGGTTCCTCAGTGGCAGGTTCCCAAACGCCACTTTTTCTCACGGAAGGCTATTCCGGCTCTCTACCGGCATGTGGAAGGCAATGTCTTGGCCTCGCTGGACAGGGCGGTCAGCGGTAAGGTGCATATTACCGCTGACTCATGGTCCAGCAGGCATGGACAGGGACGTTACCTTTCTTTCACGGCCCATTGGGTCACTCTTTTGGCAGCTGGGAAGGATGCAGGACAAGGTGCAGTAGTGTTGGAGGTTGTTCCACCGCCACGCCTCCAAAATGCTACTACTGGTTGTGACACACCTCTCTCCTCCACCCCCTCCTCTTCTTCTTCCTCCATGGCCTCTTCCTGTGGTTTGTCCTCTGAACCAGCGGTGCTCCGTAGCCGTTCAAGGGGCTACGCAAGTACGCAGGCAAAAAGATGCCATGCCGTGCTTGCGCTGGTGTGTTTGGGGGACAGAAGCCACACTGGGGCAGAGGTCCTGTCTGCTCTGCAGGGCCAGGCCGAGAGGTGGTTGACGCCACGCCAGCTTAAGCCAGGAATGGTGGTTTGCGACAATGGCACCAACCTCCTCTCCGCCCTCCGACAGGGACAACTGACCCATGTGCCCTGTGTGGCTCACGTCCTTAACCTGGTGGTGCAGCGGTTCTTGGGCAGGTACCCGGGCTTACAGGATGTCCTGAGGCAGGCCAGGAAAGTCTGTGTGCATTTCCGCAGATCTTATAATGCCAGTGCTCGCCTGGCTGAGCTGCAAAAGGAGTTGAACCTGCCCAAGAACCGCCTTATATGTGACATGCCCACCAGGTGGAACTCAACGTTGGCCATGCTGCAGCGGCTGCACACGCAGCAGAGGGCCATCAATGAGTACCTGTGCGACTACGGCACCAGGACAGGGTCAGGGGAGCTTGGTTTTTTTTCTCCACGCCAGTGGGGCATGATCAGGGATGCATGCACTGTCCTGGCACCATTTGAGGAGGCCACGAGGATGGTGAGCAGTGACAGTGCATGCATCAGTGACACTGTACCTCTTGTCCACCTGTTGGAGCACACGCTGCGTGGAATAATGGACAGGGCACTTGAGGCAGAACAGAGGCAGGAAGAGGAGGACTTCCTTGCCTCTCAAGGCCCCCTTTACCCAGACAGTGTTCCTTCTGTCCCACCCATCGCACAGGAAGAGGAGGAGGAGGAGGAGGAGGATTGTGTCAGCATGGAGGTGGAGGCTGGCACTCAGCATCATCAGCAGCAGTCTTTTAGGGATGATTTACAGTCCCAAGAAACCAGTGGACTTGTATGTGGCTGGGAGGAGGTGGCTGCGGATCATGTCGTCCTTAGTGACCCAGAGGACTCCGGAGCGAATGCCTCAGCAAACCTACGCTGCATGGCCTCCCTGATCCTGCAAAGTCTGCGGAAGGATCCTCGTATTCTTCGGATCAAGGAGAGGGACCATTACTGGCTGGCCACTCTCCTTGATCCACGGTACAAGGGTAAGGTTGCGGACCTTATGTTACCGTCGCAGAGGGAGCAGAGGATGAGACAACTCCGGGAGGCCTTGCAGAAAGGTCTGTGCAACGCGTTCCCAGAGACTGGGAGGTTACAAACTCCTGGTCCTGGACAACGAGTTGCTGAGGCTTCGGCCAGTCAAAGAAGGAGCGGTGGGGAAGGTGGCCGTCTGACCGATGCGTTCAGACAATTCTTTAGTCCGCAGCCCCAAAGTATGATCGGTTCCAGCAACCATCGCCAGCGTCTGATAAACATGATGCAGGAATATCTAGGGGCAAGGTCAGACTTGGACACCTTCCCCACCGAAAATCCTCTGGCTTACTGGGTCTTGAGGATGGATCACTGGCCAGAGCTTGCACAGTATGCAATTGAGCTACTGGCCTGTCCTGCATCCAGCGTTCTTTCGGAACGCACATTCAGTGCTGCTGGAGGATTTGTCACGGATCACAGGGTGCGCCTGTCCACCGACTCGGTTGATCGACTGACTTTCATCAAGATGAACCAGTCTTGGATCACCACCAGCTACCACACACCTGATGCTGATATAACAGACTAATTGATTTTAACATGTCACATCCCTTCAAGACTGATGCTGATGCTGAGTGCCTGTGCTGTTATGTTGACTGGCTATCCTCCTCCTCCGAGTCCTCAATGATACGATTGATGATGATAGCTTGGAAGATCATTTTTGTTTATGGGTGCCGCCACCAGTGGCTAAGGCCCAATTTTTCAGCCCCTGTTTTACAGGGGCGTGTAATTACAATTTTTTTAGCAATAATTTGCCATAGGGCTCATTGCTGTGCTCCAAGTACAGTATCTGTGAGGGGTTGGAGTGTTGTGGCACCAGTGCCTAAGGCCCAATTTTTCAGCCCCTGTTTAACAGGGGCGTGTCATTACAATTTTTGAAGCAATACTTTGCAACAGGGCTCATTGCTGTGCTCCAAGTACAGTATCTGTGAGGGGTTGTAGTGTTGTGCCACCAGTGCCTAAGGCCCAATTTTTCAGCCCCTGTTCAACAGGGGCATGTAATTACAATTCTTGATCTAATAATTCACAGCAGGGCCCATTGCTGCACCCACCAAGAGTAACTCTGAGGGCTTACAGTGTTGTGGCAACGCCACCACCACCACCACCACGAAAGGCCCAATTTTTCAGCCCCTGTTCAAAAGGGGCATGTAATTACAATTCTTGATCTAATAATTCACAGCAGGGCCCATTCCTGCACCCACCAAGAGTAACTCTGAGGGCTTACAGTGTTGTGGCAACGCCACCACCACCACCACCACGAAAGGCCCAATTTTTCAGCCCCTGTTCAACAGGGGCATGCAATTACAATTCTTGATCTAATAATTCACAGCAGGGCCCATTGCTGCACCCACCAAGAGTAACTGTCAGGGCTTACAGTCTTGTGGCACCAGCACCACCATCAAAGGCCCAATTTTTACTACCACTGTTCAACAATTATATGTAATTACAATTCCTGATATAATAGTTGACAGCAGGGCGTTCCAGCACCAACCAAGAGTAACTGTGAGTGCTTACAGTGTTGTGCCAACACAAACAACTAAGGGGCCTATTTCTGCAGAGTATATACGGCAGGTCCCTACTTTCAAACATCCAACTTACAAACGACTCCTACTTGCAAACGCAAGAAGACAACAGGAAGTGAGAGGAAATCTACCCCTTGGAAGGAAAATTCTCTCCTGTAAGAATTAATATGGGAGAAAGGTGTCTCCTCTGTACTGATGCTTTATCAGCAATCCTTGTTTCAAGAAAAACACCACATTTCAAAAACAGTTGTCATTGGGACGGAAAGTGAGGTGAAATGTTCTGAACAGGGGCACAGACAGCAAAACAAATGTTACAGGGGTGATAACCCTTACCTATGTTTTCCAAAAAGTTTAAAAATAGATTTTTGGGCTGGAGCTACACTTAAACAATGTACCTGTTCAAAATTACAAACAGATTCTACATAAGAACAAACCTACAGTCCCTGTCTTGTATGCACCGCCTGTATACGGCTGTTCAGAGTATATAGGGCCTTTTTTATTTTATGTGCGGGGTTCCCCTTAATATCCATACAAGACCCAAAGGGGCTGGTAATGGGCTGGGGTGGGGGGGGGGGGTGATGGGGTAGCTATGCCATTTTTCTTAAAGATTTTCATCCATATTACCGGGACCAGACATTACATTAAAGCCGCAAGCAGTTTTAAATGGCTTTTTTTTCCTTTAGAAGTGTCATTTTGTGCAGGGACAGTTCTAAACACGGGAAACACGTGGCACTTCACAGGCATACTTCAGACACCCCCCAGGTACGATATTTAAAGGAATATTTGACTTTTTTTTTTCACTTTATGCATCATTAAAATGACTGCTCCCGAAAAACGACCGTTTTTAAAACTTCTTTTTGCATTGATACATGTCCCCTGGTGCACAACCCGGGTTCCCAAACCCTTTTTAGGACAATAACATGCATAATAGTTGTTATAATTAGCACTTTAGAATTCGAACGTTCGCATCCATTGTATTTAATAGGGTTCTAATGTTCGTACGAACTTTCGGTCCGTTTGC